>JBAMHW010000006.1:7357178-7373681 GCA_037177495.1 Rhadinocentrus ornatus | reverse complement strand
TCTCCATCCGAACCTTTTCACCCAGACTTAAACACCCCCCCGGGCAGGAAAACCAATGCCCGGGTCCAAAAGTGGTTCGTGCCCCTGGTACTCCAAAAAGCCTTTTTTTTTTTTTTTTTTTTTTTTTTTGCTGCTGTTGTTGCAGTCATGCAGAATTCAGTCTTGATGTTTTTCCTGCTTTCTAGTAAAAAAAATGTAACCTTTACTGAAGTTTCTAGTAATAATGTTTTAGTTATATGTGGTAAAAACAATCAAAAGTGGTTGTGATAGTGAGCAAGAGCATCAGACTTCATGAGTAAAGTTTCAAAGCCTTGCACACTACATTTCCCAGTCAGTGCAGATCAGTGTCTTTCATGCAACCCTTCTTTCTGCTTACACATCCAGTTTGTAACACGTACACGTCCGTCATGTGTATTTTCTTAGACTTCATAAAGTTCTGCGACAGCTGCCAAAGACATGGTACAGATGCTTTTTGAGCTGTTAAAATATTCCTAACACTCACGGCTCCCTTATTGTTACTGACTTGTCAAATATCGTCCCTGCAATTATGCAACCTCAGCGATCTGAGAGGGTTGAGAAGATCGTTGCTCGTAACAAACGTTTTTCAGTCACGGCCTTTCAGTGATGAGCAGTACCAGTCACAGGAGGCCAGCAATATCCGGAGACTTTGCATACACACACACACATTCAGATACACCCTGTCACACACACACTGTCAGAGTGAAAGGTAAAAATTCAAATTTTGCCACCAGCAGATAGAAAAACACTTAACTGTCACTTTACTCTGCTTCAGAAGTGAACGCACACACTCATAGTCACACTTATACTTTCTCTCCTCTTCCTCTGTCTCATCCACCACAACGGTGGTAAAGATCGTACCGTCGTGTCTGATGTGGTCTCTCTCACCTCATGCAACCATTTCTTTCTCTTGACTTCCTACAGCTTTGTCTTTTTATCTTCTTTCTTTTTTTTCTTCTTTTCAATTTTTGTTTTTTTATCTTCCCTTCCTCTCTGCACCCATTTGAATGTTCTTTTAAAACTTAAATATCTCTTCCTTCCACCCCACCATTCATTAATGTTCCTTGCTTAGTTTTTTTAATAGTTAAGTTCATCTTTCTTCCCTCCTTCTCAGGCCTCTTTGATCTTTTCTTCTTCTTTAAAAGCCTTAAAAATATTCAAATAAGGGAAAAAATAATCAATCAGTATGAACCAACACAGTAGGGAAAGTTTTTTATTCTTCCAGCATAAATTAGTTTAAGATGGATTTTACAAATGCTAACCAGCTGTTGTCTGTCTCCATCCAGGTGAGCTGAAGCGTTACCAAGTGTTGATCCACGGTATCGAACCTCTGATGGAGACACCTTTGCAGTGGCTCAGCGAACACCTCAGCCACCCCGACAACTTCCTGCACATCTGCGTAGTCCCTGTCCCCACAGACTGAGGACAGCGCTCACCCCCCACATACACACACACACACACCTCACTGTTGCCGTGACTACGCACCGGTTCGCCAGCTGGTTACAGGATAGTGCTTCATGGTGGAGATTTTGAACTAACAGACTAACAGGAAGAAGATCAGAATCTTAATGGTGATGAACAAAGGATGTGATGGAGGAATTAAATGAACCTACTGTTTTCATCTTGCTCATTTACTTTTCTATCTTGTCACCACTACTACTCCCTTTTTTTTCAATAGAGTTACTGTAGGAATTGAGGATGAAAAGAACTCCCCCTCTTCCTTCCTCCCTGTAAAGGAAAGACTTTTCTTTAAGTTGAAAATTATTGAATGAAATGAGTATTTCCTTTTTTTCCTGTGCCGTTATTTCTTCTACTCCTCTTTGAGCAAACAAATATCCACACAGGAGGCGAGGAACTGAAAAGATTTTTCAGTTTTCCATCCCGCCATGCATCATCCTCCTTATCGAATCTAAGACTGTCCTGCAGACAGAGATGGGCTTGTTTTTTGGAAGCGAGGGACGCAGCATGCCCTGCAGAAGTTGCCTTAGTTACTACTACTACTGTCATCTATTATGACCTACATGACGTCATTGAGTTTACATCACAATCTTTAAAACTGTTCATCATCGATATTGGGTTTTTTTTCTTTCCTAAAAATGTTGCATTATTAGACCACATGAGCTTTTACTAAAGAGGGATTTACAGGTTTGACAGCATTTCCAGCATTTGTTTGATTATCACTGCTGAGTTCTGCATCCAATTTGAGTTATTTGTTGCAGATAGAATGTCCAAATTTATTTAGTCTGTTAAATCTTGATTACATTTAATTGTTGCTTTAACTGTATTTTATTCTATTCTATTCTGTTTTTTGTTTTTTTTTGTTTTTTAACAATGGCATGTGTTCTTTAGCTGGTTTGGGGAATATGATAATTAAAATCAAATGAATAAACTAAAATATTTGGGTGTGAGCTAAACGGGAAGCTGTACTTTTCTGCTTTAATATGTACCATTTCTGCAAACAGCAGTGGAGATGTTCACATTTAAGTGTCATGAAGTAAAACCATCATCTGAGGGGTCATGGAGGGGAAAAAAACAACCCACCTTTAAAACAGGTGTGAGAATTGGCCCATATGTCTTTCTCTGTTGCCAAACTTAAATGAGCATCTGGTTTTGTTTCTGTAAGGGTTCACCCTGCATGATCAGACTATTAGCTGCAAGTGAAAAGGCCTTTTGGGGGCCATGTTCTGCATATGCCATATTTAAGTATGTGGACATGTAACTTGTAGTGGCAGACTTGACATTTGACAGCATAAAAGAAGTAGTTAGGTTTTGATAGCTTGCTTCATGCTGAGACCACTTTTTGGCAAAGTGAACAAGTCTTATCAGCAGCTTGTCTCATTTTTTTCACATCTGTTCATATAGAAATAAAATGACTAAAAGCATTCAACAAACACTGTTTGCAAGACAAGGGTTGTCCTTTAGTCACTCAGTCTTTAAATGAAAATGTTTACTGCAGGTTTTAGATCCCTGAGGCAAGATGCAGAAGTGTTGCATGCAAGCAAAAACTTCCTACGCATAAACTGTGATTTATAAAGAAAGAATATGTGGTAAGCATCTCTGTACCTTATGTGTTAAGAGCAATTCAAGCCTATTATCTTAGGTGGAAATGGGAAAGGCAGCATAATATAACATAAAATAACACAATTTCAATAGAATAGTATGCAGCTGTCTTTCTATTTTTTTTTTATTTTTTTTTTGTAATTGAAATGTTTGTACTATCAATAACAGCAGCAGTGCTTACCGGTGCTGTCAAGATGGCTGCTCTGGTGTCGGAAGACCTTTAAAATGCAACTTTAAAGATGAGAGCAATTATTTCGATATAATTAATTTCTATCACCACTATGCTCCATTTGCACGTTATTTTCTCCCTTCTGATTATTGTCAAGACTACAACCCAATATAAAGGCTAAGTGTTTAGCCGTAATACATAAAGTCTGAGCTGCTGGAGTTTCCATAAGACCAACAAGCTGTCCTGTGTGAGCTGTTGTTATTCTAAAACTGAAACCACAAAAATGATTAAATTCACGTTTCTCTACTTCACAGTTTTTCACATTTAGAAAATTTGTTTATGTTGCTTTCAGTGCCATGAATATTAACCCTTTGATATTAACTCAGAGTTCTGTGTATATTTTTTAAACCTCTGCAAGAAAACACCCAGCATTAAATGAGTATGTCTGCAAACACAAGGCCTATTTATTCTATTCTACAGTCATTTGGCAGACGCTTTTATCCGAAGCGACTTACGTCTGAGAATCAAAAATCAGTAGTTGTCAGACTGCTGTGAGTCCAGTTGGACCCAGGTTCTGTCATGTAGGGCTAGAGGCAGTGTTTTTTTTTCTTTTTTTTCCCCAAAAGTCTTTTGTTTTATATATTATGTTTGGAGTCACAGCAAAGGGAACACTTGTGAGATTTGTTAAAACGTGTAAATATAAGTATATGTGTTGATGGTGAAGAATAAATGAAGATGGCACAAAGCACAAATTAAAAAAAGTTTCAGCATGAATTTTATTATCCCTTTGAAATGATGTAGCTGTAGCTCTAAACCTCTATTAAATCATTATACATGTGAACAGTATCCATACAAAGACTGACACCGATAAATTGAAGTAGAACTAAATGAAAGAATTTTAAGTACTGTAAATTCCTCAGTGTTTCTTTTCTTTCTTCTTTTTTGTGCAGTGCATTTATATGCAGATAACAACTTAGGAGTCTGTCCATTTGTGCCTGAAAAAGAAAAGTTAAGTGGAAATCTAGTTTGTTCATGTGCATAAGATTTCATGATGACAGAGATGAAAGAGAATGTGTTGAAAATAATGTGAATGCACATTCAGCCATCATAAAGATAAAGATAAATGGTTTGATCCACGAAGCAGTTTATTTACAATTGTATGCATGAAGCCCCTGATGAAGAGTCCATTTTACTGGCAGCCAGCCAAACCCAAACCCTGAGCACCTTCACCATCTCAGAAGCATAAAGATTAAAAAGTCAGCATTCATTCTCAAAAGAGGACCAGGTGATTAGGTTTCTTAAGTGTTGGTGCAAGTACCTTTGTTAAAAAATCCCAGAAACAATTTACTACATATAAATGCAGAATAATGCATCAACATTGCTGTAAAGGGCCTCATGTTTTATTATTATTAATATTATTAATATTATTTCTATTTTTATTATTATTATTTTTATTATTATTATTATAAATGAATGCAGTATGAATGAAAAGAAATTCAGGATGTTGACACTGAATTTGTATAGGCATATATATATATGCATTAGTGCTGGGCAACTATCAAAATATTTAATCACGATTAATCACATGGCATGTTATTAATCACGATTAATTGCATTGCTACGCGCAAAATGTTTTTTTCCTTTAAAACATATATATAAGTATATTTATATATATTAGTATTTAACTGTTTTCAAAGAGCAAAAACAGCTTCCACTGTTGTTGTTTTAGTTGTTGGCTGAAAATCAGAGACACAGAAATACTCAAATATCTGCATCATAAGCACACCAGAGTGACAGGCCCAGTGAAAGTGTGTCTTCTCTTATAGGGAGGGGGAGTTTGAACCATCAGACAACAAAAAGTCAACATCTTTCTCCTCTGATGTTTTAACTATCTTTTCACTTTATCCATCTCGTAAAGAACATCTCCCTCTTCTGCGTTTTACTGCTGACACTCACCCTCCTTCTCACTCTTCATCTCTCCTGGTTAATTATCTGTTGGCATCCACCCGCTGCTAATGAGACCGCTAAGCTGTCCAGACAGGCCTCAGGCTGCTCTGTCACTGTGTGTGTGTGTGTGTTGTTTTCAGGGAGATGAACTGTACAGTGTGAGTATGTGTACATAATTACAGACATCATTTACAGCCCCCCGCAGGTATGTGTGCTAGAAGACATTTGATTTCTCACACAGACACATACTCTCGTGTGCTGTTACAATGCCAGTCTGCTAATTTAAAGTGTATGTTTTTTGAGTGATATCACACATCATGTCATCACGTCAGGCTTGCTCTCCGCTGTGTCTGCTGCCAAGTATGGCGGGACGACAGGTTTATGATGTTGAGTCAAGACCGTTTGCTCTACATGGGGTAATGTGTCTGTTTGTGTGTGCAAAAATGTGTTTGTATACTGCAGCTCGAGACGCAGTGATGAAGAGTCTGTCTCACTCTCTCATCCTGCTGACACACACTTTAATGGGATTTCCCGAGTCGTCATCCAACCCTCTTACTGTATAACACACAGAGGAGAGGGTGATGGAGGAAATTAAATGAGTGGGAGTGCGACGCTTAGTGAGATGTATGGATGGAATGAGTTAAATTGCTAGCAGATATCTATTTCCATGTGTAGTTAGAATTTTTCTTACCTGAATCAGAGCTCACAAGCTCACTTTTTCTTGTGTTTCATCTTTGTTTTGTCTAGACTTCTGTCAAAAAAAAAGAGGCAAAAAGTCAACTAGAGTTGCAGGTTTATTATAGTCACAACACATGCTATCATCATCCCTGTGATTCAGCACCAGGTTAGTGTCCCACATCATGGTGGTTTCAAACATGCAAGCGCCTTTCCACACCTAGAACTTAGGGTCATTCTTCTGTTACATTGTATTAATCTGATCTCTCAAAGGAACTTTTCATGACATACCAGCATCCTGCTGTCATCACTGACAGAGGATGTTTCTCTTGTTCTTAATAACTACTTTGTTGTCGTGGGTGTTCATGAATGGCCTGTTGCCATATGAACAAATGGAGGGGGAAAAAAGGAAAGAAATTTAATTGCTAGTATAACTACAATTATGGTATTAAAGTAGCAGATGCTCTTACATCTTATTGTGTCTGTTCTCTTTATTAGAAATACATAGAAAGTTTGAATTTGGTTCTGGTTATAAAACATTATCAGACCATCATCAACTGTGTTTCCACACATGCGATTCTTTATTTTTCACCACTGCTCTAAAGCAGACGTCCCCAACCTGGTCCTTAAGGCCCAGTATCCTGCAGGTCTTAGATGTCTCCCTGCTGCAACACACCTGATTCAAATTAAACGGCTCTCTGGCAAACTCTGCACAAGTCTGCTAATAATTCATTAATTTGAATCAGGTGTGTTACACCAGGGAGACGTTTAAGACCTGCAGGATACTGGGCCAGGGTTGGGGACCTCTGCTCTAAAGTATCATCCTTAAGCAAAAGAGGGTCATAGAACATTGGCATTGGCACTGAGGAAATATCATTCCAAAGCAGAGTTCTTCAACTCTGGTCCTTGAAGGCATCATCAGCAGTTGGATGAATGTTTGCGAGCGATAATAAGACAATTGTTTTCACTTTACGGCGACGTGGCTCAGTGGGTAGAGTGGTCACCTTGTAGCCTGAGGGTTGCCGGTTTGATCCTCGGCCTATCGAGGTGTTCCTGAGGAAGACACCAAACCCAAAATTGCTCCTGATGGGTTGTGGTTGAGCGCCTTGCACGGCAGCTTCCACCATCAGTGCGTGAATGGGTGAATGAGATGTATACTGTAAAGCGCTTTGGGTATTATTCCAGGTACAGTAAAGCGCTATATAAAAACACACCATTTACTATTTATTTTACTCAAATCAATTAGTCAGACTCTATTCAAATATTACTTTTCATAACATTTAATAAATCAAAGTGTTTTAAAGAATAACAACAGAAAAAACAAAAATTGTCTTTATGTCTGTATTTTTCTCTTTTTTTCCTCACTTACACACCTATACACACACACACACACATACACAAACACAAAGCAATCATGTTGCTCATGATATGAGCCAACAGTTTAAAACTGAACTAAGAAAGCATTATCAGTTAAAAAGAAACTCGAAATGAGGTTAAAAAGAAGAAGAAGGAGAAGAAGAAGAAGCTGGCTAAATGGGAATTTGAAGGACAAAACCAAAACAAAACATTAAAACAGACTAAAAGCAGTTATATATGTCACTTCCTGGTTGGGTTTAAGTCAATGTAATTATGTGATAGGGTAAAAATTCTACATATCATGCTTGGGTTTAAATATATACTTATAAATTATATAATCAATATATTATGTAGATAATTATCTTCATCCGTTTCTACAAGCATGAAAAACAGCCTATAGAGGTGCTCTGGGGAGGAGGACAGTATCAAAGTAGGAAGTTTACAAACAACTGAATTTGACATTCTCATTAAATTCCCATCATCATCCTCAACCACCTGCTCAACTGATGAAGCTGGAGATCAGTCATATTACTTACTAGAGATTACAAGTACGAAACAACTTCTTGTTCCATGTGATGAAATTCTTTCACTCTGATTAATACACCAACTAAAACTTAGAATGGCAGCGACAATGCTGCAACTGCATTTCTCAGTCTGAGTGGTTCACTGTCAGGACAAGGTCAGTTTAGTTTCAGAAACTTGTGCAGAAATTAACTATGCTTACATGCTATTTATTTAAGTGATACTGTTGGCAACACGTCAAGTTTCCTCTGCTACGTCATAAGAAATATATTAAATATATAGAAATATATATTGAAAGAAACATTTTTATCCTCTAATTCTACCTTAATTCTATTAGTAACACTTTCAAATACCAGAAACAGCTTATTAGATTGGATCTGACTGTAATTGCCATCACAAAGGTCTTCCTCCACAGTTTGTATCTGGAAGCTAAACTGAAAACACTCCTCTTCCAATAAATATCCAATAAAATCTTAAAATACTTTACCGGATGGCTGATTTCTTTGATTTTCTGTGAAACCAGTCTCTCTCATACACACACACCGATTTTACCATCAGCTCAGACCACAAACTATGCCCTCCACCTCCCACCACCCAGTCCCCCTACGGGTCTGCATAATTCTGAAGAACCACTTCTTTTCACACACACACACACACACACACGCACACACACACACACACACACACTTTTACCACATTTATGAGGACCCACATGGCTATTATGTTTTGTCTATTGCCTCACACCAATCATCACAACTAGTACAGTTACGTGCAAAAAGTGGTTTTATTAATATATATTAAAAATTTATTATTTATCGATTTGCCTGAAATGGTTCAAAGCTTGACTGTTTGCGACAACACTATGTTGAAAGTGACGTGTAACTCTAGCAGGTTGTTCATTGATGTTAGTGTGACTGAACTTCTTTAAATATCAAGGAACAGCAGCTTTAGGATCCCTATTATCCTCCTTAACTTGTGCATCAGAACATCCTGCAGGATGACAGTATCTCCTCCATCCAACTTTAGGTTAACGTAAACCTAAAATTTAAGTTCTAACCCTCTTAGAGGCCTATCATGATCTGTTCACAAATACAGGCACACATACCCTTTGTGTTTTTTTCCCCTCTCATCTTTTTTAAAGAACCCCAGGAGGCCCTGGAGTTCTGCTGTGTATCAGACAGCAGACCAGAGATCAAGAAGATCAACAGATGAGAGTGATTAGTGATGAAGAGGAAGTCATGAGTGTGTTCGTCATCTGAAGCCACACATAAATACATTAACAGTACAGACTGGGACAGAGAGCACATGTGACAGCTTACAGTCATGGTGCGTTCATGCAGGGTCAAAAGCTGCAAATGTGAGTGTGCACAAATGTAAATACTCTGTTTTTAGAACTTTATAGGTTTTAAAGAAGTTTCTAAACAGTTTTGAATCACGAAATGTTACATTTTTGACAGGTATTTGTCATGGTGGTAAAAATTGGACTAGTTGGTACTAAATAAAGGCTTTTGTAAATTTTGTTTATTTTTCTGGGTTCACATGTAATAAATCCAGTATTTTTCATATTTTTCGTGCGGATATTTAAAAATGATCTGTTTAAGCATTTTCTTTGTCTATTTTTTTTATCTGAATAGTTGTTAACTTCATGTAGAGATAGTATTTTTTGCATCATATATTATAGTATTTCTTGCAATTAGGGTAATTTCTATTTGTTTTGGTTTATTTATGCTCTTGCATCTTATTCTTCCCTTCTATTCTATGTAATGCTGCTGTAACAGACTTCCTAGGATGAAGAGTTTGTCTCACAACAGATTTCCCAGGATCATCAAAGTATGTCTTGTTCTGATTTGATTGAAGAGGTAAAATGTCTCATGTATGTAAGTTAATTCAAGCAGTGGGTGTAATATAAATGTTCAGTATCAGTTCTATTTTGACCAAATGTTCCCGTTTTATAAAACACTGTTTTTGAGACACACAATATAGTGTTTGGGATTTTCCTAGAATGCTTAACCCACTCCTGCTGTTTAAGAGTTTTATATTTAAACCAACATTTAATATCTTGATCCGTATTAATCACACAATCTTATTACAAGGAATTGAACATCTCATTGGGATCCTTGGTACCTCTTTGGACTGGTTCAGATCACATTTATGAGACGGATCATGCACAATTCCACTTTGTTGATGATACTTAAATTTTCTTTGTTTAAAAGTAACACTGCATTACTTCCTAACTTTAAAACTCTGTGTGTGTTATGTATAATCCTGGAGCGGTCATTGTTCTGCAGCGTCCTGAGGCTAAGAAAACGCATTTCACTTTTTTTCTGTCCTGGTGCATCCCTTACAGCAGCATTTTGCTTTAAGGTCCCGCATCACATGCTAGCAACTGGCTATCAATACACTGGCTGTTCAGAACATGCACCGCTGCTGATTCAGAACAAAAACCTCAGATAACATTATAAGAGAAAGAGAGGAAAAGAAAGAGAGAAAGGGACAGAGCAAGAGGTAAGATAAGTCTACATTGGGCAAACTTTTACTTGCTGGAGTTCAGGCTTAGAGAAGAGAGTGTGCAAAACAGATGGCAAATTAGCCGTTGTTGGGGTGGAGGGGGTTCAGTGAGAAAATCTGCTGAAACTCCAGCAGTGGGGCTTTAATTGCCGTGTCCTTTCTTGTTTTTGTTTAGCTCTGTTGAGCACTTTGGGTTGTTTTTATGTGTTTGAAAAAGTGTTTTATAAATCCAGTTATGTTGAGCCAGAAAATGTATAAATTTCAAATAGATACCTACTGGCTTTGATTGAAATCCTCTTCACCTCCTGCACATCAAATTCACTTTCACTTCACATCTGCAGCTCAAAACGATTTTTCATTCATTTAACAGAAGTTCTGATGCAAATGTAATTCAAGCCGACGCTGTAACAGCTGATTGACGAGGTCTCTGTGAGAAAAGAGTCAAGTTTCGTTGAGTGAAACCATTAAACTCCCCGAGAACCAAAAGGGCGTGCACATTTCATTGTCTTTCTGTTCCTGGCAGTGTGACACACATGCACACACACATCCTCCTCTCTGTGGTTCTCTCGTGTTTTAAAAGACGGAGAGCTGGATGTCCATTTTTAAAGAGAGCAACACCCTTTGAAGTTTGTAATGATTCAAAGGACACAGTTCATTTCTTTCGCCCGCCTCCCCCCCGACACACACTGAAACCCACTCAGATGACACACTGAAAGTCAGTTGTCTTTTGTTGCTCCCTTTCATCTTCGATAATGCTGCTTGATCTTTTTTTTTTTTAGACAAAAGATTAAATCACTCCCTCTGTCATCCAGTCACTTTCTTATTTTGTCTTTCCAAAAAGGAACTTTCCCTCTCCTCCCATTTTATATTGAGTGATATAAGACATAATAAGACAAGACAATGCACTCATCAAGACAGCAGATGACAACAGGATTAGCTTGACAGGGCAAACAGATCAGTATATTAAACACTGGGAGCAACAGCCGCTACTAATGTTAGTTGCTTCTGTCTTTGGTTAAACCTTTATTTGACCAGATTAAGAGCCACTCTTGGCCACTAAGATCCCAATCTCAGTGGCCAAGAGGTAGGTAGCACAACTCGTGAAAAATAAAAATAATAAATACAGTATAACAATAAATTAAAGCAACTAACAATTTAGCAATTTCACACAGTTTAACAGCTTCAAAGGTGCAATAACTGAAGCCAGCAGTGATTAAAATCACTGGCACTGTTCAGAATATGATCATGGAAGATGATGATGAAGGAAAGTACACTCACAAAAAATTAAAGTACCTAACTGTACCTTTATGGGTACAAAGGATTGTCACAGAGGAGGTACCTTTAAAGGGTACTGCTGTTATAGTGCAGTTAGTACCTTATAAACCCCAGACAGTCCCTAGAGGTACAATGCTGGTCTTTATAAGGTACTAACTGGACTGTATTTTCTAAAAGCAGTAAGAAAGAATTAAAATGTTGAAAGGAAATTAGTTCCAATATTTTTATTCCAGTCTGTAAGATGTTCCAAGCAGTGGTGGCAGCAAAACTAAACACCTCAATTCAGTCTGGACTCTGGGAACAAAGTGGTATATTGCAATAGTAATTATTGGTTCTTTGTGGAAGATAAGACAAATAAGATGGAACCAATCCAAGAAGAACCTGTAACAACCAGTTAGGGTACCACCGACTATTCAAAGAAGGCCACTTGGTTTTGGCATATAAGTCAAAATGGTGAACATGAATGTTTAGAGTTTGAAGACATTTGGTTGGGACATGCACAAAACATCTCTGTAGTCAAGCAGTGCTACAGTACAAGCAATGTGTGTACAGTCTGTGTTCTGTGTATTCGTACAAAAAAAAGAAGAAAAAAAGAAGAACTAGACTGAGGTATGTAGCCCAGTCTCCGGGATTTACTGTAAAAAAAAAAAAAAAGAAGAAAAAGGCCCTTTGTACTCTTTTTGAAGCATTTTTCCTTGTTGAAAAACATGAAGAGGTTAAAAAAAATGGAAGTAGAATTTTTTACAAGCTTACATAAATACAATTATACTAAAAGAACACACACTGACACTGAGCGATGATGTTGGTCTTTAATAATGAAACTGCTTTTCAAGACATATTATGCAGAATTTTATTATATATATATTATAGTAGAAGCATGTTAAAGTATATTAGAAATATTCCATTGATTGTTGATGATGATGGTTGATTGTTTTGCTACACCTCACAGACAACTGTTGTGTGAACAATGCACAGTACAGTCTGGCTGGACTAAAAATAAAAGTCGAGGCTTTTCAAACACTTAAAGGGAATGAGTCTGAACCTCTAACGGTAAGTGAAACTATTTCAAATGTCTTTATCTTGTTGGCATTAGGCATTGGAGCTGATTTTAATGCAAACATCATGGGTCCACAAGGTGAAAAGGCAGCTTAAAGAACTAATAGTACTTCGTGTTGATGCACTTGTTCTTAACGTAATTAAATTTTGTTATAAGGTAATTATACATATGTTGCTCATACAACCGCTTAGAATCATGGAGTTGCTCATACAAGCAGCCATAGTTTGCATTTACCAACCCCCACACATTTCACACAATGTATACTAGAAAATCTTTGGCAATTTAGCCTTAGGCAACAGAGTAAGCATTATTACCTTTCCATTTCATGGCTGCAGATGTTTTCTACCTCTGCTGTAATTTTCCCTGAGGGGAAATTCTTTTCCCCCAGACTAAATCCCTCAACTCCACGACACCAATTAGACAATACTGCATAGAACACACCACGACAATGCTGAAAAGAGCAGAGCAGAACAACACACACACACACACATTTTATTATTATATATTATTTTCCTTCAAATGCCACATCTGCACCTAAAAACAAAATAATGCATTGATAAACCGAAGTACAGCATAAAACATAATGTTGCAGGCAATGAGAAAATCTACAAAAGAGACATTCTGCTGTAATTTTCTGTGTCGCAGTTCATTTAGTTGTTCTCATTCTGATTTTGGATCCAATTCCTCTCTTCCACCCCTTGTGCAATCCTCCAGAAAATCAACCAATCAGAAGACACTTCAGACAAATCTTCTCATTTTTAGGAGGATGCTTTCCCCAAGGAGAAACTGTCCTGCAGTCTTACATAATAACAAAGTTTTTGGAGTTACAATGAATGCAAAGCTAATCAAGAGGTACTCAAGAATGACAATTGAATAACTCAAAGTTCACTTTTATGTTTGAGCTGCTCAGGCTGAATGTGGATGATTTCCTCTTCTTTTTAAATCGGTCATTGGGTCACAGAGTACTAAACAGCAACTCCAGTCCCAGCCCAGAAATACACAGAATAATATAGGCAGGGTTGTCCAGTTGTTCATAATGGACATGCAGACAATTATTTATGTAATATTACATGCATATTCATACAAATCCAATTTAAAGTAAAGAAAAAAAATAGCACAGGGTCAAGGTAGTCAGAAAGAATAACAGAGACGTTTTCCTGGAGATACCTTCTTCTTTTCAGTCATCGGCTTACACACACACACACTCACACACACACAATCCAACCTGTTATTAACCCTGTCGCCCTTTAATAGGCAGGTGCTGAAGAGACAGAGACGGACAGACCCAGAGAGAAACAGAGTATGACAGGAGGATGTGGCTGATGAGGGTAGGCGAGCCATTACACTTTGATCTCTACCTCTTCAACACACATACACTCACACACCATTAATAAGCAGTGTGTGTCGCTTTCCGCTCATAGCCTTGGGGTCAGGACATCAAGTTTGCTACCTAAGTGTATGTGTGTGTGTGTGTGTGTGTTGTTGTATGGCTCCTGACTGTCTGGTATTGTTTGTCACAAACGGGGTGAGGAATAATGTCATGTTCAAATTGACACTGAAACATGTTTAACATTTCTTCTTGTGTTTACAAAGGTATGGGGTTATACATATAAAAATAACTTGTAAGGCTTAAAGAAAGTTTTACACAATTTAAAATATCCATAATAAAAGGATAAATCTAAACTGATCCAGACATCCTGTCAATTGTTTCACAAACATACCTTTTCTATTTGCCTTTAAGGAGTTTCTCCTTATAAAATGTACCATTTTACCACAATTCCAGCCGGTTTGAGCAATTTGACACACTCGTTTTACTCACTTTAATAAAACAAAAGCTGCTATCCTATTAAAAGTTGTTGATTTACCTGATAAACATGTGCCTGTTGTTTACTGCCTCTTGCAGACTGTCTTCAGGTCAGTATTTAAAATAACAGTTCTAACAAATAGGAAAATTGCAGGCAACTAGAGTTAAGAAGAGAACTTTTTCAGCAGGGTTGTTTTATGATGCCATAAAGAAACCAAATTATGCAGCAAACCAAACAAAAGCCAGCAGGAGAATGTCTGCCAGCATAAATAGTATCAGATCAGGTGAGCTGAATCGCCCTAACGATCTGACTACACCCTCCACAGAAGGCAAAAAGTAACACCACATGTTCACATGTGGTTACCTTCACTAAAGAAATCAAGTTACTGCAATACCCACAAATATGTAAATCTTGTCTAATGTCTGGTATTAAGGAACAAACGTGATGTAATACTATCAGTTAATTAGTATTTTTCAACAAGATGACAATAAGCATTAACATGAAGGTTTGAGGGTTGTTGAACATCCTTTTATCCCAGCACATGCACGCACATATCCCCCGTGTTCCAGTAACTATATAAAACACTTCATCGCTGACCTGCTCAGATGTGAAAAAGATGTTGATGGTCTGCAGGAAGACTGTGGTTTTAAGAAGAAACGAAGAAGGCAGAGGCTCCACATGTGAGAAGAGTCTGTGGGCTGCTTTCTGCTGAATCACCTCAATCATCTTCTGCACATGCTTGTGAGCATGAAACACTGATTATCACTGAGTATCTGTGGGTGTGTTTGTAAGTATGAAAAAGATTTTTTTCCATACTTTTAATATAATAATAATAATTTTATTTTGACAATATGCAAATGTCTAATCAGAAAGGGGAAAGACTTGGAGTGCCTCTTCATGTCCATTGGTGGACCATGCTGTCAGCACAATGCTACTTTGCACCCTCATCTGCTTTACCCAAGGCAATTCAATTTTTTAAGGTAAAAACCTTAACAGTGAGATGCTTAATGACTAAGAACTAACATATTTAAATATTTAAACTTTACAGATAAAATAATTTGTTAAAAGAAAACAGATCACAATTTCTTTCTGTCATTTTTTCTGACCTGCGATAACACAAAAAGCAACGTTGTGACTCGGTGTGTGGAATTGATTGAGGTTTTATAAAGGTGTGTGGGAGTTCAGTGTATGGGCTGCTGGCCCATGTGTTGAGTGTATATGTTGTGGTTTTATATGAGCCATATGAGCAACTCACTTCCTGTACCATAAATGGGGGATTGTATGATGTGGCAGAATCAAATCTGACCCTTCAAAGCCATTTTAGATTAATGTAATGGTTATACATTACATGTTCAGCTAAATACTTTTGTGTATGACATTTATGATTATTCTCTAATTTTAAGATTTCTGCCATTTTTCGCGCACTAATCACAAATTTGGGGGATGTTTTTGTTCACATTTATAGAAACATTTCACTGTCTCAAACCAAAGCCAACACTATGTAACTGAAAATAGGATGTCGACAGGACAATGAAAACCCATTAAAATATTGTGTCACCACATCTTGTGAGCACCTCGTTGGTGTAACTGTTTAATTGCTGATGTAGCACTGTGCATCTGGAGAAAGCTAATTTTTTAAACAGATGCTCCAAAAGTCAAACACAAGGTGAGTAGCTGGGGGAGAAACATGCAAACCAGCTGTCAATCACAGCTGTTAACCAACAGCCACATGGAAGATATTAAAGCCTTGTACAAGCCTAAAGTTTTTATTAAATGCTGCAATAACTTCCATAATGGCCACCTGCACAATAGAAAGAAGTCCTGGATTGAGACCCACATACCTCTGTTGCATTAGAGAAGTGGACAACTAAATCAGATCAGCATCTCTTGTGGTAGCCATTCACTGTAGCCTGGTTTCAATTCACTGGAGCAATAAAGCAAATATGAAGCAAAGGAAATAAAGGAATCACCACCCTGCCATGTATTAAATTGGAAATACCATCCCATTAATACAATGTATAGAAAAAATGCCTCTTAAAAGGTGCCTTGTGACATCACATGGTACTTTCTTTCGCTGACAGACGCTAAGACGCTCTGCCCGATTTCGCTTA
>JBAMHW010000006.1:7322746-7345555 GCA_037177495.1 Rhadinocentrus ornatus | reverse complement strand
TCCATTAATAATTTTTGTGTGATTTTGTTGTCAGCACATTCAACTATGTAAAGAACAAAGTGTTTAATAAGAATAGTACATTCATTCAGATCTAGGATGTGTTATTTTAGTCTTCCCTTTATTTTTTTGAGAAGTGTTATTACTTTCCCATGCATTATTTAAATTATTCTGAATTATAGTAGACTAGCCACACAGTTGTTAGGTAGGTACAACTACAGGCAACCACTCTAGTGTAGATAATAATAATAATAGCTAAGTTACTGCTATAATTTATCTGTATTAAAGGGTAGGAATTATTTTACAACAACTGAGGGAGTGCCTAGTTTCTAACTCTTTCCAACAGCCATGTTAGGGAGCACACATCCCTTATTCTTGGAAAAGACACTACTTTCCATCAGAAGGGTCAAATGATCTGTTTCAATGAAGTAAACAAAACAACTAATTTGTGAAACTGGGTTAAGAACAGTCGAATGCATAATTAAAACCCTGAAAGATGGTAATGAAGTATCATCTTCAAGGAAGAAATGAAGAAGTTGAAAAGGAGGAAAAAAAGAAACTGAATAACTGCAAACAAAAATCACTTCAGCATTTGTTAAAATCTATTTGTACATACTTGTTCCTACAAGGTGTGAGTGCAGTGCTATGTTCTAGGATCGCTTCAGCTGGTCCACGTTTAGCGTGTCAAAAAACATGATGTGAGTTTGACTACCTGATCATGCTCAATGACTAGATTTGTTTTGTTCCCTGATGACGCTGGGATATTGTAAGGCGACAATGCCTGTGTTCAACAGGTTCAAATTTTAAAAGAGACTGTCATAGAACACGAGATATAATTTTCACTCCTGAATTGGCCACCAGAGAGTTCAGCCCTTAACCCCATTGCGAATCTCTCAGAAGTCCTGGAGAAGACTTTAATCAGTGCTCGATTATCTCATAATCAAAAGATGATCTTGGTGAAAATTTGTAATGGTCTGCTTTTAATAATGTCATGACATTAGTAAGCCTACTGAAATGATACCATGTAATGTGACTTTTCACTAGTAAGTGTATGTTTGAATGTAACAGATTTGTTGGTTGTGTTGAAGTGGGGTTGTGTAAAGTACTTGTGTACTAAGTATATGTAGCCTCACCTGTAGAAAACAGCAGACAGAACGCTCCAAATTTATAGAAGCAGGGACTTAAAGTAACAGCTGCTCACAAGAAAGCTACAACAAGGTGAATTGTGGTCATCTAAAACATCTTGAACCCTGAAAATGTCATATTGGTTCAAGTGAAGACTTTCTATAAAAAAACTTTTGCATCAGATGTTGTTTAACTTTGCTACCTTTTTCTAAGCTAAAGAACATACATGCTGCTCTGCATCATTTTATGCTCGGTGGCTTCTGATTGCATCCATTTAGCTGAGTTCATCAATAGTCATGCCAGACTTGTTAAATAGGTCACTGCTGGGAATTACTAAACATTTGGTCAGGATGGTAAACATTTGTAGTTTACCAAACATTTGATCAAGAGCCAGAGTCCCACAGGTTTTAGATTTTATGAAGACAGAAATATATACTGCCGGTAGTCGATAGAAAATGAACATAAATAAAACATCATAAAATGATAGTGGCAGATATTGCTTTTGAATTACTGTATATTGTTCTACAGAACTACTATGGCCTGTGACATATTGTTAATAGAATGATATATATATGGAGCTGTGTCCATGGTTCAATTTTCCTTATTAACGTTTTAAAACCCAATTTGTGCTACATGCTATCTTCATATACACTGATATTTACAAATCTTAACAAATCTTACAAGTATTCTCTTCACTGTGACTCCAAAAGCATTCAAATATAACTTGTAGTTGTATTTTCTAGTGGAGGCCTAAAAAAATAGACAAAGGCTGAGGAGGCTAAAGAAATGTAATAAACCAAGAGACAATGAAAAAGAATAACACAGAGTCTTTATATTAGAGCAGTCAACATTTATATCATAATTTACACTTTATAACATTTTTGCACATATAACTATGTAAACCAGAATGTAAACAGAGACAGTTCTTTAGGAGATTCTCCTCTGAAGTTGAAGCTCTGACCACAGAAAGAGACACTTTGGTTGAACATTAAAAATTAATCAGAGGAGACACGTAGACCTTCAGAGATCAGGTTGTTGAAGAACAACTGCTACAGAAACTCAGAGTGGCTGTAGTAACATTAAGTTGGTTCTTAATGCAGTTTTGACCAGTTTAGATATTGTATACAGTGCAAGTGGAACAAGCATCGGCAATAAAGACATAAAATAAGAGAAAGGGGCCAGTGCATACAGGTGGGCCGAGGTGCTTGGGTGTTCTTTACAAGGCAGCGGACGGGTGAGGCTGAAGAAGGGGCCAATGTTTCATAACAAAATTATTAACAAATAACAACAACAAAATTTTAAAAATAACATACAAAATAGGAGACCACAGCTAAAGAGCAAAGACTTCATCATATACAGAAAGTACATTTTCCCTTCTTCAGCATCTTGATTCCTCAAGTCCTTCTTCCCTCGTTTCGATTTTTCCTTTTTGGTGTGCCTTTGAAATTAAAGCCAAGTGAACTTTGGTTTATAGCATCAAGTGTGAATCCCTAAATCTTTTCACATCCCTGATGGGTGCTAACAGTATTGTAAAAAGAATAAAAATTAAGCAAGAGGAGGGAATAGGTAGGAAGGAGGAGGCTCACTGGCCTCCCGAGTCCATTATGTGCTACATGTTTAGCGGGCTGAGTCGCTCCTTTAGACCACATGAAGAGCTGCTCTCCTGTTCAGTTTGGTTTTGTCTTCTTCAAGTAGCAAAACATTTAAATAAATATAAAACTCCCACCTTCAGCTGTCCCTTAAAACATGCTCACACACACGCACACACACACACCCATGTCACATCCACACTGAGGTAACTGTTGTGAAAAGTATACAAAAGAAAAAATGCCCTTTTTTGTTTAATTTAAATTAAAGAGACATCAGAAAAGGACACAAACATGCTTTAGGGAAGCTATTTAGGAGGGTTGAAATAAAGCTCTTCTTTCTAAATTAAAAAAATGTATGTGCCGTACTTTGGCTTTTTCTACTGTTTCAGCATGCTACTTTGGTTTTTAAATTTTAAATAAGTAAAACCCTGAAGAGTGGACGTCTCTGCTTCCATTGGTCAGAGGTCACAGGACAATTATAGGCATAGAAAGAATGAGTATCTACAGAGAAATGGCCACAAAGAAAAACAAAACATTTACTGAAACATTTACATACAATGTTTTCACCTCATCAGTGTAACCATCCCTTCCACTTATTGCTTTTGAAGACAACAAATAAAGAAAATAATAAATTAGATTATGCAAAAACTAATTAATCAAAAAATGAAGACATTTTTAAGGAAATTAATAATAATTATATTACATTAAAGGTAAATCCTCGTTAGATGATTGTCTAAGAATAATAAACGCTGAAACCACTAAGTAGTAATGGGACAGTGTCTCTTGCAGCCCTGAGTGTGTGAGTCCCTGATAGGTTGTCATGATGTCACTCCTGATGACAACCAATAGATAATTATTTATTTACAGCTGTTGCTCCTGGCAACAAGTCACCATGCATGTCTCTTGTGCCCAAAAGGTCATTTAAGCACTATCTTCTGACTCCTGCTTGACAGTAATGTTAGCAGAAAGTGGTGTGATAGGGCTGCTGTGCCGTATCTTAATGACTGAAGTCTCACTAAGGGACTCGTATGCACCATAACCTGCGGACATAAGTTCAGTGACACTGCCCTTGTGGTGGGGATGAAAGTGGGGGGACTTAAGGTCAGCCTCTCGCCACAGCATCCCCAAGACCTGCTTCTCCAACATGGTGTCCATTTCTACCCCTCCCTGCAGCTGCTCCAGTCGCTCTGCGTGCTCGCTAACGTCAAAACGCTCAATCTCCTCATTGGCCCGGTGCACTTCCTCCAGAGCGGCTTGGCTAGAAACTGATGGGCTGCCAGAGCTGGAGTTTGCTGCCAGGCAATAGCCCTTGAGGTGAAGTCGCAGGCTGCACAGGTGAATGTAGGGGCGTTGGCAGTGGGGGCATTTATGTGGGCGCTCGCGGGAATGCAGGCGCTTGTGCAGCTTGAGGTGGACAAACTGTGTAAATTTAGCTGGGCAGAGTTTGCAGTGGTAGGGCTTCTCTCCTGAGTGGAGGCGCAGGTGAGTTTTTAGGTTGCTGGTGCTGCTGAAGCGCTTGTGGCAAACCTGAAAGAGAGTAGATCAAAGTTATGTCAGCAGCTCCAAAAAAAACCTTCAAAAGCTCAGGATAAAATCTGATTAATAATTGCCTAATTGCTTAGGGTATCGACACATCTTCAACACTGTTTCTTACCTGACATTCATGCGGCTTTTCACCAGTGTGGACCAGGTAGTGTTTCTGCAGGTGGGCAAGTTGAGTGAAGCCTTTGCTACAAGTTTGACATTTGAAGGGTCTCTCTCCACTGTGCACACGAAGATGAACCTGCATCCCAAAAACAAAATACAAGAGAAAAAAAAAAATTAGGTCTCTTCAGATAGTAAACTGCATCATGCTGAAAACATCTGGTGACACTCCTGGCTTCTTTAAGCGCCATAAACCTGCTCTGCTGCCTACTGATTATGCTGCAATCCTCACTGAGCACAGGAATGATAACAAAGCAGTAAATCAGACAAGAAGACATGATTTTAGTAGGCAAACCCATAACACATCTCAAGTCTCACCTTTAGGTTTGACAGCTGCCCAAAGGTCTTCTTACACACATTGCACTCATATTTGATTTTGCCATTCTGCTTCTTCAGAGGGTAAGGCAGTGCCTTGTAGCCCACTGAGCCAGTACCCCGCTTCACTTTGGTCAGGTTGATAGCCTCTTCATCGAGATGATGTTCGCTGGTGTTGCCCAGCAGAGCTGAGGTAGGCTTAGTGGGCACCTGCTCATTAGGAGGTGCTGTGGCTGCAGTTGGGGAACCACTGGAGGGAGCGTGGGCTGGTCCATGTGGGTTAGGGTGCCCGGGATAAGGATTGTGAGGCCCTACTTTGTCTCTCAGAGATGTAGCTGAGAAGGCACTGGTGGGCCCGGGAAGGATAAACTCTCTGTGTGCAGAGATGGAGGAGGGATGCACAGGTTCAGGCATTAAGAAGCGCCTCCCTGCTGCATCAGAAGGTAGGAGGGGGACAGGCGGGTGCAACAGGTTGCTATAGAGGGGGTACATCCTGGGTAGCATCCCTCCTATGGTTGGGATGCCACCGCCAGGCAGAGGATAGTGATGGGGTAGGAGGTAACGTGAGTAAGGGGTCCCTGGTGGGTAAAAGGGTGAAGACAGAGGTGCAGATGGTGGGGAGTAACCAGGGTAGGAACCCAGTCCGGTGGGGTAGAAAGAAGCAGGGGATGGTGCTGGACCAGACGGGCTCCTGTGAGGGCTGCTATCTGGGCTGCTCCTTGCAGATGGGCTAGGTGTGGCTGATGACTGGTTGCCAGGTGAATGAGTTAAGGGGTAACCAAGCTGTCTGGGTTTGTGGCTGAGGAAGTCTTCAGAGATGTGAGAGTGGGGCATGAGAGTCGGGTAGAGAGCGCGGGGATACAGGAGTCGCTCTGGGCTGTCGGCACAGCGTGGGCGGGTAGGAAGCGGCCGACTGGGCTCCCTTTTGGTGGACATGGAGGATGAGGTGCTGTTGGTGCCACTCAGAATGGAAAGGACACTGTGCTCTCTTTTGGGGTGGATGGGGGTCACTGCTACTGGAGATGGACTGGATGCTTCCACTGTGCGCTCCTCTCTGCTCGCTTGCTGCTGCTTAACTTCCAAAAGTGACTGCTCTGAAGAGACATGCAGAGAGAAATCAGGTCAGCAAGAGTTCATTAAACAGATCTTTATCGTTTCCATAGAAACCATAGAAATTTTCCTACTTAAAGTGATAAAAAATTGCATTGAAAATCCTTCTGAACTGATGTAGGTTTAGCCATCCTACTGTTAAGAAACACTATAAGTAACTCAGTGGGTCAATTAGGGTGACAGAATTGACGAATGAGGTTGAGGGGCAATAGAAGGGGTAAAAGACAGGATGTGAGGCGTGACATCTGCCTTTGGGCATTGTGTGTGGTGTATGTGGTGTGTGTGTGTCTATAAAATCAAGATAAAATCAGATAGGTGGCAGACAGACAGACAGGACTGATGGAGAGTTTCCTGCTAAAGATATCTTAAGAAAAAGCTTGGCCTCCACCTGCCCTCCGCAAACACACACAAACACACCCACACCATATGATAAAGTACACACACAGAGGCGCCTGCTAACAAAGGCCTCTGTCTGATTTGTTGACTCTCCCACTTTTGGACAACTCGCACACACTTCTGATCAAGCTCCTACTCTCCAGGTTTTCCTGACCATTTGCTATTGTTTCCAGGTTGAAGGTTAAATTAGAGAGCTTCCTCCTGAGTCACTCACACCTCCTGCCTTCTCTCCATGATGAAAGAGTGGATTAGGGGGAGAACCCACTCACACATTCTGAAAGCCCTGGGATGTCAGTAAGCGGCACATCTTAGCTGTTAAATTGCCACAGACGGGCCTTAAAATGCAGCCGTCTATTATCTATAAGCTCATTTACTACCCAGTCAAGTCTTTACCACGAGGTCGCCCAGAGGGGAGTACATGTGTGTGAGTGAGATGCAGGTTGTCAAAGTTAATCCTAAGTGCCAGCACTGGTGAAATTCACTTTGCTCCCCCCAATTTATCCTCTCACAGACAAACAGCTAGTGACCCTTTCGGCAGTAGTATAGCGGCAGTGTGTAAACACTGAGGTTATCAGTTAGTCTTCCTCCTCCTCCTCTTCCTCCTCCCTCCATCCCTCTTTTAGAAAACAATCAGGGCGGCCATCTTGGAGATATCAATCTGTCAACACGGCCCTTCTGCCAGGAAGTTCAAGTAGTCAACCGAGGGGGTAGGAGGCGCAATTCTACCTCTCCTACTTCCCGCTCCACCTTCTTTCTGGTCTTTTTAAGTGACAGTGAGATTGACCGATCCACTAGCACACACACACACACACACATACACAATATGTGTGAGCTTGCATGTGCTTGAGATGAAAAGAAGGGTGTAAATGTGTTGGCATGTCACCCTTATGACTGTGTACGTGTGTGGGGGAAGAGAGAGTGTTTAAACACACACATACCAACATACACACACATGGATGACAGGTGCTCTCAAGTGCTAACTCTTGAAGAATGCTAAATGGCGGCAACAAAAGGAGTAAGAGAAGAAGATAAAAGAGAAAGTGAGGGAGTGAGATAGCAATGCATGATCAGTCATTTTGTTCACACACACACAGACATATATATGTATATATACACACGTCTGGTTTTGCAATGACTATGCTGGAAAGAGTTAAAACCAGCGAGAAAAACACAAACTCAGGAATACATTACAGGATGTGGTTTTCGACCAGAAACTCTGGCGGCCCCTTCAGGAAACCAAGTGTAATTTTAAAAAGAGTAACAACGTTTGGAGACAGGTATATTGTTTAGGATTTCTATTTGATAATGCACTGAAATGCAGGTCAAACTAAATAAAATTATTCTGTAAATCACCAAATTGACAATTTTCATCAAGCTGCCTTCCAAATGACATGATTGCCAAAGACATTCTTATTGTAGCTAACTAGCCTGTATATTAAGATGCTTAGATTTATTTTAAAAACATCAACTAACATACAGACTAACCAACCAGCTTAAATGAGAGGCCTGCTTGCTCAGGATCAGTACCACTTCCTTCTTTTGTAACTTTTGCCCTTTTAACAAGTTTCAGTTTAACATTAATTAGTCACAAACACTCTGGTTTGTCTTGGTTTTACTCACAGAAAGTCATTACTTCTAACTTTCTTTCTAGAGCTAAGATCTGGTAATCAACTGTAAAGTGAACTCATTTTAGGAAGCTCATCAAGGCCCGCAAGCTAAAAACTCTCTAGCTCAGGGACAAAAATGGCCCGAAAAAGCAGGTAAAAATCAGTTTTAAAGTCACTGGAAGGTCAGGCGCAGCCTGCAGGGCTTAAATGACCGCGGAAGCTAATTAAAGGCAACACCACTCTCCATATAGCATATTCTCAATGTGCTGAGATGGCTTGGGGGGAGTGGTGCATTTTCCCCTCAGCAGTGGAGTCACTCCGGCTGGGTGTGTTGGTTCTCCTGCCACCTTAACACTGCTATTAGCCGACATTCACACCTGGAAACCGCTCAGCTCCAACTCTCTCTTTGTTTTCTTCTCAGCTCGCTGTCTCTTTAATCAGTTTAACCAAAGGGTGTACGTGTAAAGATAATATTCACTATAAATACTTGTAGGGGCCTGTGTATATCATATATTTTTTAGAGTACTGAGAAACTTTTAGCTATCTTTGTCATAAAAAGGTCAATGTAGCAGAGTTGAGCAAATGCACTCTGTCTCTGCTCCTTTTATTGAAGTTGAGTAAGGTTGTATGTATGTGTGTGTGTGTGTGTGTGCAAGCTTTTATGTTAAAAGCGGGTCTTTAAGTGTGTAAGACTGTGGCATTAGGGGCCATATCCCCCTGTGCGTAATTACACTGTCACTGGCACACACAAAAATACAATGATGGCACAGAGAAAGATGAAAGGTTGTTGGTCTTGTACTCTTGTGTGTGTGAGATAATGACAGGCTAATGCTGAGAGAGGAAGGAGACATAGCTACACTCAAAAGCACTGTTAGGCTTTAAGAGCGGCGACAGGACACGCTCAGGACAAACACACATGCTGCCTTTTGGTTTTATGTTTTTAAATGTAAGCTGGTCACTGATTTGGACTTTAATGAATCCATCCTGATGTCAGATTTAATCTTTTAATTTTCTGACAACTTGAATTCAGTTTTGTCCAATGAATGTCTTCAGCTAATCAGCCTTATTGCTTATAAATGGACTTAAAGCACATTTGACAAACTTACTGAGTTTCTGCATCATCAGCTCTCCTGATGGTGGGTACCGCAGGCGTCGGGCGAAGTCGTGGCAGTACCACACAAGCAGCTCAGCACCAGCAGGGACGGGCTTCACAGTGTAGAAATAAATTTCCATGCCGTTCTGACAGGCCGCCAGGTTCTGTTCTGCTGCTGAGTGGGCTGGGTTGACGTATCGCATCCAATTAGATCGGGATTCATCCAGGCCATCGACAAAGTGGTGAAACTCCTCGTCCACGTAGATCTGGAATAAGAGGATAAGAACAGTTTCTTAAAAAAAAAAAAAAGGAAATATGATTTTCAATGTTCAATAATAAACATCTGCAGAAGTAAATATCAAAATAAGTTACGAATAAACATCTAAATGTAAAATGTAAAACAAATTAAATCAACAGGAATTAACAAAAATACACTAATAATAATAATAATAATTAAATAAGTATAATTTGTATAGCTTTACACAGAAGCAGATAAAAAAAAAACTAAAGAAAACACTAAAAAAAGCAAAAATAATATAATAAAATCATTAAATAAATCAGAAAAGTCAGTTAAATCAGGAAAACTTCTCTTATAAAAGCATGATTTAAAATGAGGACACGGACTCTGGTGATCTAATTTCTTTTTTTAAATTAGTGAGTTGTGTACCAAATGACCATAAAGATGCTTTTACTGACTAAATAACTACAGTAAATAAAATAAATAATATAAAATTTAGAAAATAACTTAATCAGTGAACTAATGCTATCTAGTAATTACAAACAGCAGCCCATCCACTTATTTTATTTTTATATCTCCTTTTTTTATTTTGAGAAATTCCTTACCATGTCCCTGTCCTCATCTTCTTCATCTTAAGTCGGACAAATACAGAAAAGAAGACAAACAGACGGAGTGTCTGTGAAGGAGGAGGAGATCCTCTTTTATATTTAAAAGGGAAAGGAAGGACTAACTCATTTTCTACCTCTCCACCCCTTTCCTCTCTTAGTCTCTTTCATTTTTCCTCTATCTTGATCTCTCGTTTCTCTTGTCTCACTATGTGTGAGAAAGTGAGATATGAGCATGAATGGAACACCTTCATGATCTAGTGTCTGACTGTGGTAACTCTTTTCATGCAAGTCAAACCCACCACACACACACATACACACTGTGTAGGCAGTGGTCAGGTAGGTGGTGCGTGAGTGTGTGTAGTCTCATTGTCAGTTACCGGTAGTGATGGTGTGTCTTCTGTCTAACTGTGTGCAAGTGTGTGCGAGCTTACAGGAACCTAAGTGCGATTTGTTATTTGTGTGAAGATGACATCACATCCCCATCTCTTTTCCTTGTACACACAAAGACACACACACACACACACACACTTGCGCAGAAAAACAGCGAGCCCAGCTTCCTGTTCCACTGACTGACTTTAGACGTAAGTGACGTCACAGGAAGGGGTCCCTCCGGCTTCTGAGGAAGTGTGCATGTCTTTATGTGTGTGTTTTGAAGATGTGTACTTACCCTCCAGAAGTATTTGCGGTTTGCGTCTTTGGGGACACTCTCAGCCGTGTAGATCTCGCCCACCAGGGGACCAAAACGAGTTCCTTTGGGGATGTACTCCCTGCTGCACACGCCAATCACCTGCACCCAGACGCGGACAGGTTAAACAGTTTTCAGCCTAAATGATGTCATTATGTAGAAAGCTATGGTTTGTCATTCAGTCGAGTGAAGCGTGTTTCCTCTGCACATCCATCAACGACAAGTCTCATTAAGTCTTACTTGAAATATAGACACACAATCTCAACAAGCTGTCAGCAAAGAGGTTGATTAATGAACGAACTCCACGCATCAGTTCGTTTTAAGCCGTGTTTTATCCCTGTTGGTGTTGCTGAAGACAAATTAAATATTTTTCTTTTGAATTTCTTTCTCTCTTGTCACACCTTCCTTAGTCGCCACATCAAACCAAAACCACTGTCACTTCAGACACTTTGGGGAGAGGGGGTGGCCTCCAGATACTCAAGATAGAAAATCTTTAGTTTTTTTCTTCCTGTTCTTATGTTATTCAATTGGCGAATGAGCAGTTGAAAGAAAAGCAAGAAGAAAAAAACAAGGGATTATATGGTGACTAGACATCAGGCTCCAGCCATGGATGGAAGAGAAACTCACACACATTTTCTTCATGCTAAACCCACTCAAACAGAAGTCATTCCCAAACCCCCTTGTTCCCCAGTGAAGTGGGAAATCCCCCGTTCCCTAGAACCAGACATGAGGGTGTGTTAGTATCTTTGCCCAATTTTTTTTTTATTTGCACTGTTGTCTTTCTTTGAACCAAATTCTTTGATCAGCTTTTTCCTCTTTCCTTCTCTGGTCACAATAAATATTAGCTGATCACTAATCAGCTTGCAAACAGAACACACTCTTCTCTTTTCTCACTCTGCCTCTTATTTTAGTTTCCTATTGACAAGGCCCTGATGAAAAAATCTATGCGATCACGCTCTTTTACTGACAAATTCACAGTGTCAAAATTGACAAATAAGTTGTAACCTTTTGACCTGCGGTCATGCATTTTGATTTTCTGGACAAAATGACCTGGAAAAGCACAGAATGCAGAAGATGCAAAGCGTCTTTTGCACCTTCATACTTCAAATATGTCATTATCAATGATTTAAGGCTGTTTTGTTGACAGTAAAATGTATCTAATCTAATGCTAGTTAAAACTGTGGAAAAACTTGTCTCCAAATGCAAATTTGCACCCTTTGGTTTTCATTTATCACATTACCAAAGTGTGATTTTGATTCTTTGCACTATCTTGCTGTTATCCAACCCCTCTTTCAACCTTTGACATTTTGACTTTTCACATCCACTTTGATCAATCATCATAGCGTTAGCCTTTTACATCATGACGGCTGATTGTGAGGAGGAGCTTAGGAAGACTTAGAGAAGCTTTTCAGGTTATTTCTCTAATTAACAGAGAAAGAAAAATAGATTTAAGAGAGACTTCATGCACTTGGTGATAATTATCAGTAAGTTATGACTAAAACAGAAGTTTTAATGAAACATTCAAAAATTTAAAACTATGCAGACTAAGTCTGATGCCAGTTAAGGTGAGATAGTGCGCCCCCTGCCCGCTGGGTTGGGTATTTCAGTTATGACATGAACTTCTCTGATGGCACACAACACTTAAAGACTAACCTATCATCATTTTGTCAGATGATAAATGAGTTTTCATGGATGGAATAAAGCTGATGTAATGCTATTGTAGACATGTTTGTTTATAAATTCTGCTTCTGCCGTTTTGGACACACGTAAGCACGCGCATTCCTTTGTGTGTGAAATTTTCAGTGAGACATGACCCCCCTTCATTATATGATCCACATCTGACTCACTCGATGTGACTGGAGAGAAAGTTTTCCTGTCTCCCTGCATGTGTTGGTGTGAGTGCATGAGTGTGTGAGCCTGACCTCCTTGCTGCCAGCCAGGTGTTTGAAGGCCAGATTTCGGGGCAGAGATGCCTCGGCTCTAGTAGTTGTCGTCATCATGCCATCACCGTCTGACCCCGCCTCCCACGCTGTGTCTTTGACAATGTATGTGCACTTCTCCTCAAACTCGGCCTCTGTCCGTTGGGCCATGTCTGCCTCCTCCATCTCGACGTCGACGTCCGTGTCGGTCATGGTCTCGGCTTCATCTGAGCCACTGCTGGTGGCTGTGGAGGCCATTTTGGCGCTGTGGTGTGTGTCGTCCTGCTCCATGGTGTGCGCCCCCTCACTGGTCAACATGGCCGAGCTATGAGAGGTCGCCTGGTTGAGTCAGGAGGAGAAAGACAAAGAAGGAAGAAGATAATCTTTCACTTTCTGATTTGGATCAAAGAACCATAATGGAAAAAAAAGAAGAAAAACACTAAAAGAATTATAAAAAAAAGGTAAAAAAAATATAAAATTAATAAAAATAAAATCACTAAAAAAGAGACAGAGACTAGAAGTGGTGGGGAAAAAAAGTAAGAAAAAAGGATGTGGGAAAAAGATAAGAAATGAAAATAGGAGAGAAAAATAGATTACAGTTAAACAAGATAGGACTGTGAGATGAGGAGATGAGAAAAGACTAAAGACGGGAGAAAGATCTGTGATTAGAAGTGTGGTGACTCAGTGAGGAAAAAGGGGAGAGGAGGGGGGGGTCTGAGTAACGCTAATGTCACACAAACACACACATACATGAACACAAAGGAAGAGGCAGGAAACTTCTTGGTTTGTCACTCACTTAGACTGAATGTTAACTAATTTGGGAAACAGAGGAATTCATCCATTCATGACTTCATTTCTTCATGAGTCAAAAGTCAAATCCAGAAAAGTTGATTTTCTTTAAGTCAAAACTATATTACACAACTTAAATAAATATTCTTGGTCAATTAAAGGTGATGTATAAGTTGTAACACTAACTGAATTGATTTATTTTATATATCATTTACTTTTTTATTTGTACGGAAACTACAATGTAAAATCAATTAAGCTGAGACACGAGCCTTCAATTCAACACAATAGAAACAATTAAGAAACAGAGAAATTAAATCAATCTTTACTGTAGAGAAGCTACACATTTGTATTCAGTGAAGTTAAAACTAAGTCTCGAGAAATAGAAATAAATCAGAACAATTTTAACTTAAAAGTTAAAAGTTTGTAAATATATTTTCCCACTAAGCAAGTTTTAGATAGTTTTGTTAATAAAGACTTGATATAATAATGTTTAATTTTTCCTCTTTTTCTATGTCTTTATCATGCATTTTTCATGTGCTTTCTTTCTGTTGTTTACACCTCATTTAAGTATTATTTATTGAAAAACACAGTGAACCTATTCAGACAATACAAATGCAATATTTCCCACGTTTCCTCCTTCTTTCCCCCCCCACCTCCTCCTCTCTCTCCCTGGGGTTGAAGACAGAGGAAGGAAATGCTGTCTGTGTCTGAATGAAGCTAAAATTGGAAGCAGAGTGGCAAAGCAGCGGAACCGGCAAATCATCCCAATTCCCTGCGTGTGTTTGTGCTTGCGTGTGTGAGTGTGTATGTTGGTAATGATTGGGGAGGGTGGGGGTGGGGGGTGGGGTGATGAGGAAGGGAGCGTCAAAACTTTTCCATTTGGGGGGCCACAGCAGCGCAAACAAAACTTCAAACGTGATCCCACCCAAGACAATCCCACACACACACATGCAGACATGTTGCTTGTCCCACAACGTAAAGCTGCAGCTCTTTAGTGGCCAAACTTTCAAAATTCTTCTGAAGTTGCAAGAAAGTAAATTTTTTCACATCCAGCCCTCTAAGATTTTCTCCTAAAAAAATTCTAACCAACTCTGGTCGCTGAGAAGGAAGAGTGATTTTAAACATTAAAACCACACAGAGGCAAACGCGTCATCATAGACTTTAAGAAACAATATTTTAAGACTTTTACAAATCAAACTTTCCTTCATATAGACTTCTTTTCTAAAAAAGGAATCCCTTAAAACTTACTTAAAAGTTTATAGAAGTTGCTTACAACTGTCTACATGCTGACATGAACAGTAAAATAAAGCAGAGGATATCATTAAAATTGCATCCGAATCCAACAAAAACCACAAAATTCCTCATATGACTCAAAACTGTGAAATTTCCAGCACAAACACATGATTTCTGCCAATCAGTGGCGGATTTTTAACTGAGAACCGACCCCAGCACAGCAACAGTTTCTGCTCCATTTGCCATTTAAATGAAGCACATTGAACAGTGATCACATATGAAAATGTTTCTCAATATTTCTGCTCTCAGCAAAACGCCTCTTTGCATAACAGCTGCAACATTGAAAACTAATAGTGAAACCAAGAACCAAGAAACAATTCATCTTGTGTGCATTTAGACCAACTGAAAACATTAAAAGTTGAGTTTGCACAGACAGATTTTAAATTTACACTCAATTCAACAACACTCTCTCTAATCAGAGAAAACAGAAAAAAAGTACTCAGACTTACTTTTTTTGTGTTTGAAATTGACGTGGAAAGGTCTAAATATCCATAATCTCACACTTTTTTGGGGAGAGAACAACTTATATTCAAATATTCTCATTAAAAATATAAATTTTAAGAAGAATAAAAAGGGACTTAAATCCCAGCTGATTTCCTGAGTATATGTGTGGTAGAAAGTGGCTCGAAGTGGCAGCTAATGAGCACTTAAAAGGTGCAAAAATTCACAGCAGAAGCAACAAAAAAATAAACATAAAATCAATAAAAAACAAAAGTGAGAAGGAGCTGATTCGTAGCTACTCACCGTGTAACTTTGGTCCCATCCACACATAGGGACGACCAGTCAGATCCTCCGTGTATATGTGTGTGAGGACAGAGTGTGTGAGTGTGGGACAGGTGCAGTTCTCCCCCTGTGTCCTTCTCGTTCCGAGTGCTGATGCTCCACACTGCCGTAACTGTTTGTGTGAGCACTGAAGTGTGTGTGCGTGTGTGTGCAAGTGATCCACTTGGAGTCCTGTTTTCAAATGCCTGACAAAATCAACATCTCTCAACTAAGTCTCCCTCTCTCTCTTTCTCTCTCTCTCTCTCTCTCTTAGCCACACCTTATTCCCTCCTCTGACTCCGCCCCCTCTTACATACAAACTCACACACTTTTCTTAGGAAGGGGAAGCAGCAGGCGCTTTCACCTGAGGCCATGAGTTACACACACAGACCCACACACACACACACACATTGAAAACCTTGCTTCACATTTGCTTAGAAACAAAGATTTCTGAATGATAATCAGGAAATGTAAGAGTGGTTGTTAGTCTGTGGAAATTTCAGTAAGCAACTTTTAAAGGAAACAGGAACAACATATGTACGCACATATGTGTCTGGGGTGGGGGGGTATTGAGCCACTCTCACAGGATGTCCCTCTCTGTAACAGGCTAACACACCATACCTCCTCTAGAGGGCAGGACTCATCTGTTACTTTTACAGAGGAATTTAAAAAGCGCTCACTCTCTTACATTGTCTAAGTCTCTCGCCCTTTCCCTGTCACTGCCTTTTCTCCCGCACAACATGTCCTTCTTCTATGTTTTTACTTCTCACTACTCTTCTTCCCTGTGTCTCTCTTCCCCACCCTTTTTTGCTTTCCCCTTCCTTTTAAAATCAACATTTTAATGTGCTTGACTGGCACCATCTCAATGTGCAAGTTAGTGGTAGAAGCAACTTTGCGAGTTGTGTTTGACCTTCATTTTCTTCACATGGATGCCCAATGCAATTGTAGTTTTCAATAATGTATTTATAGGTTGTTTTTTTCAGACACAGTGTTCAAGTTACTTGAAGAGTGATTTTGCTAGTGCATGATATGATGGTAAAATCAGGATTTTTTTTAGAGCAAAGCAACAGAAGCGCTTTACATGATCCAAAGTTGATTTTCAGTAACAAAAAAAAAAGTATGTGAAGTACAGCAAAGCTGCTTTATTAGGAATTCAGGTGCATTAATAATACATCTTTACTGTTTTTATAAAAAGATAAAAAATTTATGGAACTTTAGAGTGTGGGAAAACATTTTTTTTAATTAACAAATTTTTTTTTCTTCTTTTAGAAATTTTCCAATTCACAACCTCATTATCTGGGAGTGCTGGTTCACGTTTAAGAGCTTTGATTTGATCTGATTTGTTGGATTAACACTCTTACATGGATTATAAAAGTCCAGTTTTGTCTTCACCAGTTTTACAAAGAACTACACTTTTTTTTTAAATGTTTTACAGTAAGTTTAACTGGAAATGCAGTTTTAGGATTTCGTTTGCTGTTTCCTTGCACTTTGGTTAACGTTAGGCATTCAGAACTACATTGTTTAATTTAGGGCAGTATTATGGTTTGAGTTAAAACAAACACTGATTACTAGAATACTGCCTGTTGGGTCCTACACCTCTGGCTACAATCAAAATGTGCTGGAGTGAACACATAAGCTACACGTCCTGAAATCCATTACTATGAAAGTGGTGCAAGGTGGCAGGAAAATAAATAATCAAATTTAAATATAACTTTGTTCTTTTTTCTTTGTAAAATTAAAATTAAAATTAAAATTAAAATTAAAATTAAAATTAAAATTAAAATTAAAATTAAAATTAAAATTAAAAACAAAAACAATCTGGGTGAAATTTCTAAAACCATTGTTTTTTCTCATTAACAAAGTAATTCCGTTGTGGTCAGTATTTTTTTCTTGCTCTGACATGCTAATTCATTTAGTTTTCTCAGTTAGGGCATGTCTGTTGGCTGTCTGTGTGCTTCACAAATATGTGTGTACATGTAAAACTAGGGTGTAAATTGAGTGTCTGAGCTTTTTAACTGGGCTTCTTTGCTTTATTTAAATCATTGTTGGCACTTTTTTTCTTTGTTATGAAATGGGTTGTTGTTGGTCCTTCATCGCTAGAGATAAATTTCAGTCAGTCAGTGTTTGATCAACATGTTTGATCATCATTTCAAAGAGCAAAGTGCTGCTAGCTTTGTGGAAGACTGCATCTCTGTCTGTCTGCATAAAAAAGGGAACAGAAAACCTTTCTGAGGGGGCTGAGAGCAACTCAGATGGATACCTCCATGCATGTATAAATGGACTCTTAGTGGAATTGTGTGCATTTTTTAAAATTGACCTTGTACTGCTGCAGCATATAATATGATGTTATTCCACTAAGATTTTTGACATGTTGGAAGAAAAAAAGCCTCTAAATATTACCTTGTTAGATTTTTGTCTTTTTTTGTTAAGTAAATAGACTGGAGACTCATAAACTACGATTTCTGCCTTTATTCTTCATGGCTTCTTTGTCCTCGTGCATTTTTCATCTCTTTCACATCCTTTTCTAAGCAATTTATTTGGTGGCAAACAGAGAGAAAAATCAAAGCTCATACCCTATTATAACAAAAGCTGACTCTTACTAACAGTGGAAATTCCCATCTAATTCTCCCCCTGACTCCCTTAATTTACCTCCTACTCACTCACCTCCATTCTCTCCCTACCCGTCTCTTTGATTTCCACATTGTATTTACCAAAAAATTATTTTCCACACTAACCCCTCGCTCTGTTTTTTTCCATTACATTTCCTTCACTGCTTTGCCCTCTTGTAGAAAATACATTTTTTGGAAAAAGATTTTGCTGTTTGTCCATCAGCATTTTTATGTTGCTGGAATTATTTTAGATAAATATGGATTTTTTTTCCTTACGAGACGATTCATTACATCAACATAACAGTGAAAATAGTACTAAAAATAAAATAAGAACTTGACAAGAGAAAAAAAACTAGAGAGGGTGGATTCAAAGAATTGTTAGATGTAAAAACTGTAACAGTCATCTAGGGAAGGGAAAAAACACTCAACACACAACTCTGTTGTTTTTTTTTTGACAGTCTGAATCTGAAAGAAACCAAGACTGCCTGCATCATATCGGCATCCTTTGACAATTATTGGATTCAGCCTTAGAGAGCAGCCAGCTATTGTATGTTTGTGATTTTTTTTCTTTCTCTAATGAAGAACGATGATCGGGAAAAGAAAACAAGCAACAGGAAGAAGACGAAAAGACGAGAGACACCGGACCTCTCTCTCTCACTGGTGACAGAGGGTCTGACCACATCACTCGCTGCCTACTGCTTCCTGCCAACGGACGACCCCAATACACACACACACACACACACACGCACACACAGCTGCAGATCTGTCCCGCAGCTGTTGGACATGTTGATGCTCAACAACCAAGTGATTTCTCCTGCAAAACAACCAAAGATAGAAGGAGGGCACATGGGAGGGACACAAAGCTGAGGGAGATATATGTATATTTCTATTCCGCATCCTGTAAGCTGCGGGAAGCTACTTTTTCTTTGACCTGTGCTGGTTCTCCCAAAAGGACAAATATTCTCCTTAACAAAAAAGAACATTTATTTTGTTAGCAATCTCTCCACAAAACTGAGTTAATTTAAAATTTTTCTCTCTTTGAAATAGTGTGCATAGCTGTAGGGTATCTGCAGTTGATGGGGTGGAGTGTCAGTAAGGGTAGATTTACCCCGGCGAACATAAACGGCTCTGAAAGCAAAGTGAAATGTGTCTTATTGTTTCTGCATTGGCCTTGCATGCATGCCTGCAGGAGACAGAGAGAACGGACAAAAGAAGGCCCAAAGACCTCCTGGGTCTCTGTTAGTGTAACAGAGGGCCTCTATCTTATTCTTTCTCTCTCTGACACACACACACATAAGAGAGTGAGGACATGTACACTTTCTATATAAACTTTCTAATCTACTTTCACATTAGCGTTAGTTCTAAAATTTGCCATCTGTGAGAGCTCTTAAAACACAAGTCATGAGGAGGATTAGAGGAGAAAGAAGAGTGAAGAGAGGATGGATATGGAGGAATAGGCTTCAGGTGCTACAGGTGGGATTAGCACCTCACATTCCTTTGGAGTAAATTAGATTGTGTTTATACACTTACAGTGGCCAGGATCTGGCCATTAGCTTACAAGAACTACAAGAACAAAAGTATGTGGACACCCAAACCTGTTGATCACCTCCACCATTTTGGGAAGTATTTAAACTGCATTATATACTGCACAAAAGCATGATATATGTTTTGCATCAGATCATGATTAAATAAACAAGCTGATTATTTCCTGTTCCATAGTAGCTTGTTTTTCCTTAAAGATCTGAGGGATGCAAGTTACATCCAAAAACTACTATTCTCCTCCAAGAGGAGAAGCCTTCAAGCCTCATATTACAGGGCATCTTGGACAAAAACTTTAGAGACAAACATATTTTTGAGTTAGTTAGGCCAGTTTGGTATTTCTAAAGGAACCACAGGTGTCGAACACGCACGGTAGGCTGCATGTTGGAGTGTGTGAGAGTTAGCTGCCACGTTTTTGTCTCTTTTTATCTGCATTTCCGTCAGTTTAAGCACCCTACATGTGAGTTGTAAATATATGTTTCTGCTAAGACAGGGAAGAAAAAACAAACAGCTTTTGCCGCATTGAGTGTAGCACCATCAGTTAAAATTAGCATTTGCAGCCTGGTAACGTATCAGTGCTGATCAGATCTACAGCTACAGCATTTACAGAGGGAGTTCAACCGATGTGGGGCTAAAAGCTGATTAGACATTTCCAATTGCACTGAAAAGCCAGATGTTGACAGGTGTTAGTGCTTCTGTAAGGTGATTAGCCCTAGCTTGTGGTTGCTGTTTTATTTATAATAAAAGATGCTGTAGATGTTGAATTCAGCACCAAGTGAAGACTGGTAGTGGTTTTATGGGGATAGCTTTGTACATTAAGGGCCACTGCTATGTTAAATTAATAAAGACTTATCCCCAAAAATACAACCAAAAGTTAGCATAATAAGTAATCTTTACCTGGGTTATTTTCACATACTTTTGATTATTCACATCTTGGTTTTAGTCATGGTTTGATGCACGCTAAACTAAATCACAACATTTCTAGGATAGTGCTGTTAGTAACTAAAGCTAAAAAAAAACAAAAACACATGGGATGCAAAATTAAGAAAAGGTCTCTGGTGTTAATGCATTTTTGTTCTACTAACCATCCACCTTTACCAGTGAGCATTCTTTTGGCGTAATATATCCTCTAATTTTACTTTCTCTCCACAATCAAAGATGTTACAGAAAGATTCTTGCCGCATTTTTTAGTATTTGTGTACATAATGTCCCATTGTGCTGCTGTAGCGGGACACTGACCTTTATGAATCCATTTTTCAGAACATTTTTGTTCTCCTGTCTCTCTTGAACAACAGTTCTGAATTTCAAATATAGAAAGGTTAGTGTCTCACTATGACACACACTGAAGAGTGGTGTGTGAAAGTTTGCGGACCATCATGAAACAAGACAATTACTTTAACAAATAGAGGTGAATGGAGAATACAGTTAACGTTTTTGAAATGGACACTTAATATCTTGACATCCAGAAGAAAGGTTATGGAAAATCCTGAAGGGATTTAATTTGAGAAAACCTACCAACATCCCAGACTTGAGGCACTTTTGTAAATAGAAAAGGGTTGAAATCCTAAAAACCACATTTTCAACTACCAAGGTATTCTAATAGCCTCTCATGTGAATTCAGATCAAAGTTCACCTGGAGCCTCAAACAATAAGTTAAACTTTCATGCTGACAACTACATTTGAGAGAAGATTCAACAGTTGTCACTTCACTGTCCAATTTAAATAATCAACACCTGCATTTGAAATAGGAGTAAGCACCTGCTTCTGTCGCAGTCTGCAAAATATTTTATCTCCCAGCTCATGAAGGGAAAACAATTCATGCTTATAGAAAATGCAGTGCTCCTGATTGCTAAACACTTTCCTTTCCTTTCTCTCTTCCTCTCGCCTTCCCATCTTCCCCCGTCCTCTCCCTTCCAGTCCTCCCCCTGAGTCCCAAACATTTTAATTGCAGCCCACAGGCCATTTGAAGCCTTGCCAAATCACTGTGAAGAGATCAGCTATTGTCCATTTCCTTTGTGTGAGCATGTGTGAGTGAGACTGTGTGCTACTGTGACGGTTACACTGTAGGTCTGCACATGTTGGGCCCTCTGTGTGTGTGGATTTAGGGAGTTAATCCCTGAATAGAGAAGCCATTAGAGAGAATTAGGCAGGTTAGACCCAGCCATGATCCCCTCCTTTGTGTGTGTGTGTGTTTCTGTGTGTGGGACAGCCGTCAACGCGTGGCATGCATCAGGTCAAGGCCCCTTAAAAAAGAAGGGGTGGAGGTGCATCAAGGAAGGAGGTGGGGTACATGGTAGCCAACTTCGCTAATCTCGCCAATCCATCCCTGCTGTGTGTGCCACGCACACACATACACACACAAATAGGTTCATCTTGACACTCTCAACAGATGGTTGTAGCAGAAAGGCCAGTGGTAAACTTGAGCAATGCCCAGACCAGACAGTCACCCTCCACATTTACTCCCCCCCCAGTGCCTATAGCTAATCACTTTGTCCTTGCACGCAACTGGCACTCTTCATTAACTAAACTCACTCATTTACACACATTACATTCACATCTGATGCCAAAAGCAAATTCCATCTGTTACCACACAATAACATTTGTATATGTGATATTTATACATGGCAATTCATTAAATTATAAGCAGCTACGACATCATGGTAACAGTCTGGATCTTGCAATATACTATAAATCAAAGAAATAGTAGAAGACTGTCTCAGAAGCAATTTCTTTGTTTTGTTACTGTATCGTTACATTTAATAGCATTCAGACTTCTTTAATGTTCCACACTAACAGAGCAAATGCACCAAAGTTTGTTTTAATCTAGCCAATTGTAAACACAACCAAATTTAGTAAAAAACTGTGGTTTTGTATCTGTATGCCATACTATAATTATCCCAACTTTAGAAGTGGATTTAATCATTTTGGTCTTCAAAATTTACCACCACAAGGAAGAAGGAGTTTTATTAGATGAGGTGTATGTTTCCGTTCCTACTCAAGATTAATTTAAGCCTTTTTTGCCTAGCTTATTGGGTAACAAAAACCTTAACACTCTTCTTGTCTGGCTTTGCTGCCTGTTGATTACTACTAGCTCCTTTCATTTTAACTGTAAAATCATTGTTTACATGACCATCAAAATTAGATAACTGTGAGTTATCCAATAACTGTAATAACTGGCTTGGATACATCAACATACACTTCTGAAATGCAATATTCGAAAAACCCACGTTTTAAATTTTTAGACGTTTTCCAGTCTATTATTAGATTTCTTTTGGAGAATGTACACATGTCATGACATAATACTCAAACTTTTCATTTTCAACACATCTGGTCATTGTTGAACATGTCTGGTTAATCCAAGATGGCGGCGCGCAAGGACGCAGCGGCTTACGGCTCTCTACCAAAGTGCTCTTTCCTCCTTTTTTTTCAAG
>JBAMHW010000006.1:7298060-7322271 GCA_037177495.1 Rhadinocentrus ornatus | reverse complement strand
TATATATGTAAATATATAGTTTGAAGGAAACAGTCTGGTTCCCTTTAAACTCCCGAAATACAAATATCAGCATCCTACTAAAGGCCAGGAACATAAAATCATTTATATTTTATTTAATGCCAATGACATACCTGATGTATTGCATTAATTTATAAGTTTTGGGGTTGTGGTAACTTAGTCAGTGTGGGGCTTGTTTTCTTTTTTGTTTGTTCTTTAAACTGCTTTTATTTTAGCTGACCTACATAATAACACATTACGCCTCAGCTCAAGCTGGGAGAAAGTATGATCTTATCATTGCCTACAGGCATTATATGATACACCATAATCTTCAGTGGCAAGACATTAACTAATACAGCACAATGAGCATTTAACTGTTTGATTTGTGGATACCCATTTTTGTTACGTCAGCCTCTACAAATGTTTAAGTATAATTTGCTTCAATTCATTTTTGATGACACAAAAGAGCCTAATTCAAATTTATTGAACTATTTCTCCATCTCATCTCATTTTACTAACCTGCCAATGAAGTCAAGCACTTACTTAAGCATCTGGAAGAAATAATTTTTTATTAATGTAGATAAAACACGCAACTACAGATAAACAAAAAGAATAGCTGCACTGTGACTCAGGTAAGTTCAGGGAACTAACAACATCTAATCACTGTCTTCCTCTATTTGTTTTCCATTTCCAGGCTGAGTGCTGAGTAGTCCAGTCATTTGAGTCTGTGATGCACGTCACTTTCAGCCAACAATTAACTTCAGTCTTCATACAATTAAGGAACCCTTCTAAGAAACAAAAATAAATCAAGTTTTATAAAGCACTTTATTTAGAAAAAAAAAGGAACTCAGAGGTTTCCCGCATTCGCTCTCAGGTAGCCATTAAAAACTTGAGGATATAAACATGTTCCAACTATCTTCCAGTAAACAGCGGAAACATGCGCTGAGTCACCAAATGAAACAGCAACAAGGAGATAATAATAACATACACAAGTGCACACACACAGACACAAACATACACGCATCTGATGTCACATTGCCCCCCGTCCTGGTAGTTTCCATTATAACATGCCTAAGGACAAACCACTCTGGACTAACTATTATTCAGGAAGACTCAGTGTGCGTCTGTGGTCGAAAAAAATCTCATTAATAGTGACTTCATCCTATTTGTGGTGTTTTTATCCTCCACTGTATCACTATAACAATCCGACAGTATTCAATATATTTCAACAGGGCCTGTGGTACAGATTCACATCAGTTTATCCAGATACTGTCTTAATTTGTATCACTATTTTCTGCTCCACTGAGGGGAATTAAATGGCTTAAGTAATCTTGTAATGATTGTTTAAATGTTTCTGGAATTGTACTTACTTTATATAAGAAAAATGCAAGATTGAAATGAAATTTGTACAATTTTGCGAGTGGAGAAGTTTTATTTTACAATATAAGATTTAAAAATGACAGCTATCACAACCTAATCAATCATTTAATAGGCATGTTAATAAGCCAACACAATAAAATTATGTTTACCTTTTACTCAGGCACACTCAGTGCATAGGTTAATACCCTGTGCATCAGAAAGTGATGTGCAGCGCTCTTGACCACAATCCTGCAATGAGTTAGGGATGACAATATGTTGTCATGTCACATGGAGACTGCTCTCCATGACATATAACACCAAGGACATGATGCCATGAGTTTTTAACTGTGGAATGTGATACCAGTACAGTTTGGAAATGTAGATAAACATTCCTATTCCACATTTTCTACAGAGCCTGAGAGCTTGCACACAGTTATGTCCACAAGAGCAAAAATGTGCGTCAGTGGTCTGCAGTATTTTTCACTTCACTATTTGGTATCAGCTGTCAACTCATGACAGAAAAATACAAAAATGCTTTTATTATTGTTTTACCAGATAACAGCGAAACAAGAAATAAGGCAAGTGTTTGCTCAGACACGTTGTTCTTGGTACTTACAATTATATTATAATTTAAATATAAGTTGTTCTAAATGTTTTGTAAGTTAGTAGTAGCTTTATATTCCAGTGTAGTGAGGCTATTAAGGAGGCTAAGTTGTAGCAAACCTAACAGTTAATGAAAGGAAAATTCATTTGGCTGTGTTCGAGTATTTGTTTGCTCCCCTTAAATGAAAAAACACTCAATATACAAACTTTAATGCTTTAAACATACACATTATGTTAACTAGGATTCACACCTCTAATAGTAACTGCTCTCTTCACACTTTATACTTTCACTGATGTAATCACCCTGAACACACAACACCTGACACCAACTGTTGACACATTGTTGACACCCCACATTTCCTTTGTCCTAAAGCCCAAAAAGCCCAACATAAATAGCTGAACTCTTTTTTTTTTTATCATCAAATTGCAGGGATAAGAGATTTGATTGGTCATTTCTGTGAAGCATGACTTTTAATGAAGCACAGGAATTGTTTCAGGGTTCAAATCAGGGTGAAAAGTAAAATAAACAATCAAGTAATGAAATAAATGTAGTTTGAACTAGGCTTGCATGTTGTTTTTAAAGAATAAACAAGATTTTTTTGAAAAAGTTGGTACTGTGCATTGAATGACTGAATGTATGTATCTACTGACTTAATAATTTGCAAAACCGTTGCCACTCTTTGTGCACTTTGGTTATAAAATCAGCCAATGTGTACCAACGAAAGACTGAATCTCATTAAATAGTCTTTTTTAATGGTCTGCAGATTAAAAACAGGAATTAAAGGCACTATCCGTGTTTACCACACTTTATTGTTGAAAAATAAACTTAAAATCAAGTGTGTTGGATTCATTGCATTCTGTTGTTGTTTATACTTTGCAGAACCTTTGAGCATTTTTGGACATACAGTTTTGATAATGCTCTTTTTGCCTCTAATATTAAGTTGACTACATAATAGAGAAAATGTTGCAAAAGATTCTTTAGTTAGAGCAACTAAAACTAACCCCACAGACACAAACGGACTCTTTTGCCAAGTGAAGCTGAAATAGAACAATGACCATGTTTGGCAGAAAGTGGGTCACCGTGGGAAGCTTGACAATCTGTAACTGACAAAACTTCAGCTCAACTCACAGATATGATTTTTTTGTGAATAAAAAATAAACATACACAAATATAAATGAGTGAACAAAGCAGGCTAACTTTAAAATATTTCTCTTGGCCATCTGACAATAAGAGGTTGTTTAACTGTTCCAAAATGTAAGTAGTGATTAGATCAGACGAGTCAAGAGTCCGGAGCAGGTCAGTCCACTCAGCTGTGAAGACTTAATTACATTATCTCTGCTCCAAGCAGCTCTTCAATTGTTCCTAAGTTCATAAATGAGAAATCAATAAATGGCTGAGTGGAAGCGCAGTGGGCAGAAGCTTATCCATGTGTGTGTTCATGTCCTTGTTTGTGTCCATTCACCACTAATTCTTCAATTGTGCATGCGTCCACTTTTATTTTTGAGTGTCTGCATGTGTGTTCAAGTGATTTTTGGTATGTATTCTAGCTTGTGTGTCTCCAGATTGAATGACCAGTCATTAGGAGGTTAAATGGGGTCTGTTGTCTGAATGCACTGCTGATTAAGCTGGACTGGTCAGGGCTGGTGGGCACCTGCCATAATCAGACCCAGCCTCATCCATCACCCACTGACCTGGCTGCAGCCTGGCCTCCTGGACATTGCTGAGGCCTAAGGGCCTCAGTGCCAGCCCCAATCCGGAACTGACCACCATCATTACCCCCTGGACCTGGAGCCACGATGACCTGCAGAAGACCCATCTCTTGACTAACCCCAACCCCAACCCTATGACCCCCTTAAGAAGACCACTGCTGTAACCTCCAGAAACTTGGAAAAATGTAGCTTTCAAAGCCTTTGAGAGATCAGCAGTTGACTCCAAATGGTTCACCCTGATGACCAAGACCACAATATGGCCAGAAATGGCCTGCTCCAGGAGGGTTATATTTTTTAATTTATGGCTTACATTAAGATGTCAATATAAGCATAGTTTGACAAGTAATTTAAGTTAACCTTTGAAATAGTTTCTTGTATATGCCCTTCCTTGTGTGAAGCCGACTGAAGGCTTTAATACCTTGATATTTCAGGGTTTAAATCTCTGAGGCTCTGTCCGGCATGCATGCAGTCCTCCAGAACAAAGCTTTACCCAGACCAAATAAGCTCAGGGCACTCCTTAAATATCATCTGTCTTAAAGAAACAAAAAATCAATAAGAAATAATCAGCAGTCTGTGTGCTCCACAGCCCCCCCAGCTGTGAACTATAAATGAGAATCAGATGAATAAACTGATTAATAACAATGCATCCAAATTAAGCTGCCCTCATGTTCATTTTGTAATTAGGCCGAAAGACACTGGGGGGTCCCAACAAAAATTTGTTAGCATATGGTGAAAGTCATGTTGACAAAGACTAGATGTCACAGCTGGACCTTCATAATAATTATATTGTGTCACTATAGCAGTAACATTCTGTGGCTTCATTAGATAGAGCGAAGACAGGATGGAGTCGGCCTTTGGAAACCAGGCCTGGTTTATACCTGGTGACAAACTAGGACATCCCATATTGTCAACTCTCCTGTATAGGCTTAATAAAGCCATGCCTCATGTGGATCTGAGAGCATTTATAAATAAGAGCTACCTGATCACTGGGTGGGTGAACAGGGTCATAGTCTAATGATATCTGATAGGAGGTATTTTTCTCTTTCTTAATAAGCCAGTATGTAGTGTGCTTGATCTGTTATCAGCGCAGATAAGCTGCGGCTGGTAACACTAACCCAGTGACCCGCTGGCCTTGAAAAGTGAAATGGATTTATTGCTCATCTGTTTTCAGACTTTTCCTCCAAGTGGATTGCTTCATTCTTGCCATCTTAAATTTTTATTAGGAGTTATGTTTTGTGTGTAGCCTCTAGGATTTTAAAGCTCAGTGCAGGGTCCAATAAGAAGTTTTTTAAAAACAAATGACAATTTCCTTTTTCAAAGTGATCTTTATGAGCAACGATTGCACAGTTGGTCGACAAACTTTGTTGTCCTGGATGATATATATAAGTTCTATGAAACAAGCCCCCAAAATGTAGTCCATAATTTTTTTTTTAGCATAGACAAAAAAGAGAAAGTGTTTCCTGTTACATGGATTTGCAAATTTACAGGATTACTTTTTTTATTTTTTATTTTTTTTATTTTTTTTGTTACTTTTTTTAAAGTCTGGTCTTCAATTGGAATTGATTTTATGCTTACTTTGTATTGCCTCTGTCCCGTATACAGAGGATTGTAAAGTTTATTGCAAGACCAGTCCAGACCACGTCTTGCAGTATCTCTTCCGTATCCAGCACTGATTTATTTCCAACACAATCATTGTGATCACTTATGAATCTTTCTGCTTCAGATGGAAACAATAACTTTGACTTATTTCTTGTTGCTGTTAGCAGCTGCCACTTCCTCAGATATTACACACCTTACACCATCCCATGCATGGACCCTATAGAGTCCCACCCTCACATTTTGAATCACACCCACTTTCAGTTACTCACATGCATTAAAACAAACTTTTTCAAACATTGTAAAAATACCTTACACACCCTCTTTATCTCAGGCAAGGCTGGACAAAAAAGGGAAAGGAGGTGAAAGACAACATTGACACATATGCTGCAACAAATGTGTGTGCATTAATGTGTGTTTGTTACAGAAGTGGGACACTTCCTAGCACAAAGCCACTCACTCAGGTGATGCTTTATCACTCATAAAATGGGTCCGAGTTCATACAGTATATACTTGTGGGCACAAACTATTGGTTCTTTAAGTCTTATGCTGCATGACACAAAAAGCTCTTCTTAGTCCTGCCTTCCTTACTGTATGCTTATACATTAACAGGTCTGCCAAGATTGAAAATATCAGTTCTGCCACCAGTTGATGTTATCCTATTTGCTGACAACAAACTGAATACTGGCCGATAACAATATCTGTGCTTCCCTCGTTTAAAAGGAAGGTATGGCTTCAGGTGCATTCACACCAGCCCTTCTGATTCGAATCCTGGTTTGTTTGCTCAGAAAGTTTGATTGGAGGTTTGGGGAAGTGTAAATGCATAAACAAACTCAAATGTGGGTCCTCCTAAAAACGTAGGTCTTGTTCTGTTTCAAGTGAACCAAAAGCAGGAAACAGACTACACTGCCCGTGAAATGCAGGGCATTGTGGGTAAATGCAACCAAAACACGCGTTCCTGTATAACAATAGCCAGAAGAAATGGCTTGTGGTTAGACATGAAAGAACGCAGTAAAAGTTCTGTATGAAATATAGTCAACCCAAGGCCACTGGGATTTGATGCAGCTCCATGTTATGCAATAGATGAGACTGTTTTCATGTTTATGTATTATGCATTGTCTTCTTCATCAGTAATTGTTCATGCAGCATCCCCTCTGGCAAAGATAGAAGTACATTATTTAAAAGGTCCAGTTTGTTTGACTAAGTCTAGTGGACTTTTAGGCTTGAATGAATCCTGAAGTTCTTTTGCTACAAGCAACCAAACGAAAATATGGCTCATATGAGGGTTTCCTCAATGGAACATACATCCTTCTCAAGTCTTTTCTTTAACAAGCCAGTTAAAGGATGGGGTTAAGAAGCAGTTGTGCACAGTTTTTTCAGTCTTTCATTTGCTTTTACATGTGGGATGCATGTTTGAGACCAACAAATGAGTTACTTTCAGGTGGTAACATGAAATAATTTCCTCAAACACTTTAACCACTTCCTGGTTGGGTTAAGAGTTAGGAAAGAAATCTACTTGGTGAGGGCTTCAAAACACTTATTTTTACAGCTAAAATTAAATATTTTTACAAGTTGACTGTTCATGGATTCCATTTTCACATTTCACAGTGACTCTCACAACCACAAGAGTTTACTTGTTCCAAGTCAGAGGTGATTATGACTGGTATGAGCTAATGACCCATGCTCATTTCAGGAGAAAGACAATCTAGAATTTACTCCAAAATTCACATTGACCAGTTTTAGGATATATAGAGTGGCAAACACAATCCAAGTGTCCACTCCAAATTTTCAACAACAGTAGTGTTCGATGACCCTTGAAAAACCTTATTACCATAAGATGGAGCATTCAGTAAATAGCCTGAGAGCTCACACTAGCATACACAGTAAACAAAGCTCTGACTGCCACTCCTCTAGTTTGTTAAAGTTTTGCTTAAGGTTTTAGTAGCTAACATGAAGATCTATTTTTTATGTGGGCTGCTTTTTACAGTTAAGAAGTTTATTTTTATAATGGTAAATTGTGGTATTGCGTTCAATAACAATTGGGAAATCAAGACTTTTAGAAGTCAGATTTATTAGTCAGGGCATAAAACATGAGATGTCTACCTGGAAGAATATAATATCTTTCTAAAGTCAACTACATAACTGATTATGATCACTGGCTATTAATAGCATGTCAAAAAGCAAGGACTAGAATTAGGACGTCCCACTACTAACATTCAATGAATGCAGCATCAGGTTGGATAAAGTTTGAGATAAAGAAGCTGGAATTAACTAAGAGTGACTGGCTTTTTCACTCTAAATCTGATCTACTTATTTAGATTTTTTTAAACCTCGGAGGCTCCAAAGAAAACACAAGGGTTGTGCTTTTGTGAGTGTTTTTGACTTCACAATTATCTAAGACTCCTAATTTTTGCTTAGAATCACTTGAAAAGATTTAAATTATGTCACCTACAAGTTGTAAAGCAGAAAATGTTACATAGCCTAAACAATGCATTCAAGCTTTGAACTTGTAGGTGAGATGTGACGAGGATACGAGAAAATAAAACTGCTTATGTTTTCATAGCAGTTACATTTTAAAGCACAAAAAAATGTCTCAACAACCAAAGAACAATTTATAAAGCGCCTTTCCTCCTTTGCACTGTGGCTTCTCTGTGTGTACTGTAACTGAGCCCTGATAGTTGGTGTGTATTTTTTTCATATAAGTAGATAAATCTTTATTGTCTTCTTTGAACTTCAGAACGCAGTGGAAATGCAGTCAATCACAGCGTAAATTTTTTTCCAGATCCTCCAAACAGTCCCTGGGACTACACGTTCTAGTTACTTTTGGTCAAAGTGCAGCTCAAGGGCTTTGATGCCTAAACAAATTGACTGATTGATCTTTAGATCCCATTCCAAACTTTCTGATTGCTCACGATGGGGCTTGAAGGGGGTGAACATTTCTAATTGGCTGATTAATCGCATTTTATTTTAGCCAATCTGTCTCAATAATCTCACAGTTAGTCTCTGCAACAGCTTGTAAAATCAGCTTAGTTAATTTCCCCTGACGGTGAACCTGGGTCTGAAAGTGCCCCCCTGTGCTGAAAGTGGGTCTGCTATGCCTTTATCATATTTATATTTGCACATTTATTTTTTTTCTTAAAAAATAAAAAATAATAATAATAAAATTGCTATTGAAGTGAGTCTGTAAAAAATATCCCTGCTGCGTCATTCATGGTCAATGCCTGAAAGTTACCAGAGCTGTTAATAGTCAGATTATAATAAGTGACTCTTAAAACAGCAGTATCTTTTCCAATCTTTGAGTAAAGGTTAGATAGGCAAGCTTGCAAAGTAAACTAACATTGACTTTGGCTTGCAAAAATGTTTAAGAATTTCAGTAACAACACAAACCTATTTTTAGCTGATTACAGGTTTGGTTAGTCAGTTGACTGAGCAGGTTAATTAATGCTGAAGTCCCTTTTCTTGTGTTCTATATGTAATCAGACATTGTAGTTAAGCTAGACGTTTTGGTTGTTGTAAACAATCAGATTCCTGGTGGTGAGATAGGATTATTAAACAGATAAATAAATTTAACAAATTATTAAAAGGGGGAGCAAAACCCTAAATATACTCCATGTAATTGAGTAATGAGGAAACTTTTCTTTCATTTGCTCCATTGCATAAATGCCGTTTCCCTACCTGCACAACCAAGAAATTGAGATGATCAAATATGAATATTGAGATGGAAATACACACACACACACACACACACACGCACACACATATACAGCAAGCTGTGGCGCGTGGCTGCTTCTGCAGAGACAAGCTTGACTTTAATCTGATTTCTCTGGCATTCTGCCAAGCTAAACACACATATGAATACACACACACCGCTGACAAAACACACAAAACCATTCACAACTTAGCGCCAAGCTCAGATAAAGGCTTCCCTCGATCTTGCTGGGTGGCTGGAAGTGTGGACAGAGAGAGTGGAGAGAGGAGGTGAAGTACAGTCAGACAGGAGAGAGTAAACACTGATAGCTCCCAGCTGTGTACGTGTGTGTGTTGTCTGTGTATCCATTCGGCTATGTGTGCACGCCACCCCCAACGTGCACACACTAAAACACTTCCGGGACCCCCAACCTTTCCACCAAATCCATCGTCCCACACACACTTCCACTACTTTGATGAGGTGAAGCAGTGTGATTTGTTGTGTCCTCCAGTGTGTGTGGGTGTGGATGTGTGTGTGTTTGTGTGAGGGAGAGCCTGATCTGTTTCGTGTAAAGATCAGAAGATTCGGCTTATGGGCCCGACGGAAGTGGAAGCCACATACTTTGAAAAAAACAGAAAGAGGAAAAGAGGAAGAAGAGGAGGAGGATAAGGAGGATGAAAAGGAGAAAACAGTAGCTCTGTGAAACATGCTGAGATGTCACTTATCAGAGAAGCTTTATATCCTCACAACAAGTTTTTTGTTCCTTTCTTCAGCCCATTGATCTCTCTTGATACATTACATCTCTTGATGTAATGTAAAAGAAGGATAAAATGGAAGGCATAATTGGGGATGGTTGAAGACCAAAGGGATGTATGAAGTTAAGCACTGAAGAATAATTGTTGAGTATAGATGCTTTTTTAGGATAATTATAAAATACTTGATTAAAAATGAATGTATGTGTGGAATACCTTCTCACAGAGTTTATCTTTCTTTCACAGCGAGAGCAGCTAAACAACGATCACGTCTCTTTATTACCCAGTGTCTTTCAATGTGTTTATCTCCTGTTTTGGGGATGAAGCTGGGTTTCTGGCTCCATGGCAGCAGGCCTGATGACACACAAAGCTGTCTGACCTGTGGTTTTCTCTCAAGTGGTCACCGGACCCCCCTCCTCCTGCAGCAGAATACACACACACACAACCCCCCCCACACACACACACACACAAATGAATTATCCACAGACACATGAAGAACTAGGCAGACATACATAAATACATACACACTGAGAGGTACTGATTGATGCAAACACACAAGCGCAGAGGGTGAAAACATGCTTCTTTGGAACAAGCTGAATATACAACGGTACACTCACACACACAAAAGTGGTCATGAACAGCTGCTTCCAACATGCTGAGGCGGTCTGGAAACCACTTCCTCTCAGCGGCTCAAACACATTTTATTCATTTACTGTTCGCTCAAACAGGCAGGCAGAACACTTTCACTGCACACACATGCACTTTTCATGTGTTGGTGTATGTGTGTGTGTGTGCATGAAAGAGAGGAAAAGGATGCATGGTATTTTATGTTTGGATAAAGTTTTAGTGTGAAGAGACATGTAACCAGCCTATTATCTTTTATAATGTGTTTGCGTGTGCTTTTAATATGTCTGTGCACATATGTAAGCATGTGCATGAATACTACAGCTAACAGGTGGTCAGATATTAATTTTACAAATACAACAAATCTTTATCTCATCAGCTGCACCACATTGCGATTAGTATGATTGGGATTATGTGTCTCATCAGTCCAAACACACACATAAGAATACACACTCACAAGGTGCATGCTCCCCACACTCCTTCACATCGTGGCTGGTGGCCGGCGTCTCCTCTACTCTGATTGGTCACCCCTCTGTAAATATTTGGAGGAAGCGGAAGGGTCCACCGTCCAGCCTGTCGCCATAGGAGACAGATCGCCTCTCATCCCTCAGCCCTACCCCAAACAGACACACACATGCACACATATAGACATTATCTCCGATCTCTCGGATCTATAGCTGCTGCCTCAGAGTTGAACGGATCAATCACACACACACATACAAACCGCAAGGAATATGTTGGACAAGCTGTTGATATGCCTTTGCACACACCCCTCAACAACCTCTGGATGACCTTTCACCTCACCTCTGATCACCTCCAGCCAATCAGAGGTTTCCGCTCCCTCTCTTAGCGTGTCACGTCCTCACACAAGGAGAAACAGTTGTTAATTCTGAACAAACACTCATGTGGTGATCTCCATGTTCACAAACTGCAAAACAGTTGTGTGTTACAACACACAGGAAGCTGAATTAACATGCCACTGTTTGCATGTTTCAGCATATAAAATCCTAAATAGTGAGATGGACCACAAAAGCACTTATATAGGAAATATAAAAAGAAATTAAAAATTTTCCGAACACCAAGCTAAAAATTTATAACCTGCTGAATGTTTTTATTTTGTCATTATGGAGCTGAAACTTAAAGATGCAAAAACACCCAAGAAACCACGCCCACAGTGACGCCATTACCTTTCCACCTTCCGCTATAATCTGCCTCCGTCTTTCTCCCCTCTGTCAACCAGCCATACATCTTCCCCCACACACACATACACACACACACTTCCATTACTGCTTCATCATGCTGACCCCACATCAACCCCCTCAACGTCAGCTCTGGCCCCACTCTACCCTTCCTCCTCTCATTCCTCTTTTTGATTCTTCTCCTCTCCCTCCTTTGCTACATCTTCACCTTTGCTACCTTTTCTCTTCCGACTTGCCTCTGTTTTTATTCCTGTCCCCCTGTGACCATCATCTCGCCTTCATCACTCTTATATTCTCTTCCTCTCCTTCTTTTTCTCTCTTTCATTCCTCTGCATGAAAGAGTCATTGTGTGGTGACATGGAAAGACAGAAGGAGAGTAGGGAAGCAGAGACTTCAAAGATGGAGGTAGAGGAGAAAAGATAATGAAGGGATGAATGAGTGAAGAAGGGATGAGGAGGTGAAGAAGGTAGAGAATAAAGAGATGAATGGGGTAAGAGGAACTTAAGAGGCATGGCAATATTGAATGTTTTGAGTCATCAGCTTCATTTAGATGGAATACCAACCTACACATAGATGATTTATTTTTTCCATTGCTAAGCCTCCTCCTCCTTTTCTTGTCTTCTTCATCCATGCATTCTTCCTCATACACTGTATGAAAAGGGAGGTTAAACCTGTCTGTTGGTGTCTGGGGCAGTTTGATGTCATTTTTATGAGTCTGTCGGGGCATTCTTGGCCGCTATTCACCGAGTTTAACACACTGCTAAGAAAGGACATTGGGTGGAGGAAGGGAAGAGAGTGTTTGCGAGTCAAAGGGCGGGGAGGAGAAGAGTGAGTGTAATAGCTCCTATTAGTGCATACCTTTAAAGAGCAACATGTTTTACAGACTAGCAGTACTTCATAACATCTGAAGAGACATGGAGAAGAGGTGAAAAGAGGCAGACAACGATGTTCAAATTTGAATAGAAGACTTAATCGTTTTCAGGCCGTAACATGTCAGAAGACTGGCTCTCTTGTCCATTTGGTGTCAGCATTCAAGAGTTTAGGCTAGTTTACTGTTCAAACAAACTAGATAAAGAAGGAATTATTATATAGCGTCACTTTTATTAAGCAAAATGTTGAATTAAACAGCTGTTTTTGCATATTTGCAATTTAATAATGGATCAAGCAAAAAACTAATTCAGTGCCAAACTGTCCCAGATGTCATCTCAAGGATCATTACTGGTGACAAAAAAATTGGTCTTATGGCAACAACAAAAAGGCCAAACAGCAGTTTTCAGTAGAAGTCTCAAAGTTCTGTGAAACTCTTGTAAGATCAGGTGTGTGACCCAAAGCATCCTATTTGTTTCATTCAACAGTCCAGTGGTTGCATACCATAAATTGTTTTTGATTTTCTCTACTGTTGTAAGGTTCTCAAAAGAGAAATAAAATTAAGTTCATGACATTGTGCTTACAGTTTTAGGTTTCATTAGAATTATGGCATGCCATCCTACTCACTTGGCTCCCTGCAACTTCTTCCTTTAATTCTTGATAAAATTCAAGTTAAATGGGTAATGTTGCAACAAAATAAATATGTGTAACATCTGAAGTTTGCAAACCAGAATAGGGCTTCCACAGAGAACTTCAAGCATGGCAGGAATGCTGGTAGCTATAACCCTGTACAAGGTTACTACTTCAAAAGGAATAATTACCAAACTTGTATTAAGTAAATTTATTTTACACTGCAGGAACTTTTTCCTCAAGATTTAGGATTTGTTGCCCAGGATACTTTTTTTCTTGTTTTTTTCTTTTTATTGGAGAAACTAATTGAGAACGGGTGGAGAAAGAACAAAATAGAAGATAAACAAAGAGGAAGGGTCTGAGGGAATTCACCATGATGGAGAGGAAAAAGAGAGGCTGAGTTTGTTTTCTGGGTTATCTGTCACATGGTGCACACAATAAAATGCAGCCGTTGTCCTTCCTGGACCCTGACGTGACCTCATCTATAATGTTTAAGCAAACACTCTAAAAAATATCAGAACCAGAAACAATCTTTATGAGATTTTTAAAAGTTTTAGAAAGGAATGAAAGAGTAGATAAATCCCACCACAGACATGTCCAAAGTGTATGGACATTGGACTATAAAGAGAATAGCCGAAGATTCATTTTAGTCTTTGAGTCTTTTTACAAACAAATTATTGCTAAGACAAAATGTGTGTTTCTATCTTTTTCTCTCATGCTGCAGCCTCTGTCTGAAAAACCACATGAACAATGTGCAATAAAGCCAGAGCTGCTGTGTGCTGCCGTTTGCACTGAGAGGTAGAAAAATATATGTTTTCTGTGGGGAAGAAATGTCCTACTTATGCTGCATAATACTCCTAATTGCTTATCTCAAAATTTTGCTAAAAATGGTTGTCACTAAATATGTTTAAGAAAAAGCCAGTTTAAGGGTTTGAAAAGTCACTAAATTCACTGACAAGTCACTAGTTGAACTAAAGCTTGATGTTCACTGATGTGGGTAACATAGATCTCTGGGAAAGTAAACAACTCAGAGTACTTAACATAATAGAAGACTTAAAAGACATGAATACAATGACAAAATAAAAAATATATATATTACAACACATATGATAAAGTGTGAAACCTGCTTGGGCTATGGTGGTATGTTAGATTTGCTTCTCAGATTGGATCTTTAGGACAAAATATCCACACTGATAGTCCTAATATTTTGCCATTTACTCATAACCAGATCAAATTTGTGTATCTTGCCAATCATCCAATCACTTATAACTAGTGATTTTGTTGATTGTATTTTATTTGATTCTACAGACACTGAAATCTGATTTGAATTATAGATGATTCAAATCAAACTTCAAACCACTTTGCAATGTGGCTAAAATGTAAATATGCAATAATAACACACAATACCAGATTTTCTTGTTCTGATCTGGACATGCCCAAAATTCAATTTAGGCTGATGAATTGACTAACATTTTTTGCTCTCGGGGGAAGTCTAAACAGCTTAGATCATCAGATTTTGTAGTGTAGATTTAACTGATTTGTAAAACTTAAACATCTCTGTTCATCCTGAGAAAATCAATCATGGCAAACAACGTGATTCAGCTAAGAAAAGGTGAAAAGTTGAAGGAGCAGAGTTCAGACTCCACTAAAAGCCTTGCCGTCACCAGACTAAAATGTTAATTCAGTCATTTAGAAACCATTATGAACTTAAACTGCAGGAAAGCACAGGTTGCACAAGTATGCATTAATTATTTTAGTGAAATAAATTCAATGTATGTAAAATAAATAGAAATGCAAATCATCAAATTGTTTTTAAGTTAACTTATTTTAACTTTAAATTAGTCCTCCTTATGGCTTATTTTTGTAAATTGTCCATTTAAAACTAATCAATTCAATTTTCTTCATTATGCTGTCTTTGTGTGCCTGATAACTAATAGTTAGTGTAATCTCACCTTTTGTTTTTTACCTTCTAGCACGTTAGTCTTTACACATGTAAGTGCTAAAAATATGGTCTTTGTTTTTTACCTTCTTAGTTACATTCCATTGTATTTGTTTGTATTTTGTTGCATGAACAAATGTGAAATACATTTCAAAAAACATGAATGTCTTATTCCTACCAAATCTTTCATGAGTTATTTGTGCAATGCACAATCACGTATGTATCTTAAGGACACTTGCTTATTTTAACATGCCACAGTTAGATGGAATAATAGGCAATACCCTCAGGAACAAAAAAACTTTTGAGTTTACAGTATAATTAAAATTAAAGTAATAAAAACTGATAACTGTGTAAAAACTTTCACAACATTCAAGGAAGTGTTTAATCTGCTTTTCTTGTTGATCAATACGTGTGAGTCAATCAAACCCCCAACCACTTGCTACATTATCCCCACTTCCTTTACTGAGATGGTATTGAACCCCCCTCCCATCTAAAACTGCAGTTACTTAGTAACTTGCAATCTCACTTATCAAACACCCTCCTGAGGACACCTATCAACACCAGTAGCATGCTAACACTAACTACTTCCCCCCGTCTTCCTCTTCCTCCTGATCTGTCATCAGGTGACTCCTCCTATGTCCCCCTCTTCCTTTTCTTCACCCACTCCATTTCCCAGCAGACAGTCCTTATCTGACATCTGACCTGTGATAAGCAAAGATAGAGGAGACAGTCCACACTCTCGCACTTTAAAAACAACAAATCACTTCTTCGTAACTCTGGGGCATCAAGTGATAACTCACGTTGCTCATGCTTCTGTTAGCCTGTTAGCATACCTGTTAGCATGCCAAGCAGCTAAGTAGATGCAGTTGTTTTTTGGGGTGTTTAAATAAAACCTGAGACTATTTTTTATCTTTTTTTTTTATCAAATAAAATAAGTTAAAGTGACCTATGTGGTTTTATTATGAGGTTTTATGTCTTTTATTTATAACTCAGATCTTTTAAAAAACAAACAAACAAAAAAACAAAAACAAGAGAAAAACATGTTTTTGGTAGGATGATAAGTAGAGCAACCTCAACAAGCTGGTAGATTTTCAATTTTCTTAGTAGAAAATAAGATTTAATGAGTAACTGCAAGACTAAATTCCTTATTAAAAACATTTTTGTGTGGCTTTTGGTAAAGAGCAGGGGTGTGTGCTTTCACGTTTGCATATGTGTGACAATTGCATTTTGTTGTGGTCTGTTCTGACTGAGCTTTTAGTGTTAAGCAATTCTTAAGGTTAAAAGGGTGGAGAGAAATAGAGAGAAAAAGGTAGAATGTGTGTGTGAGAGTGTGTGATTGTGATCCTCTGTAATTTGTCCAGGCCTTATACTGAGCCTGTAATTACCCTCCTGCGCGCGCACGCACACGCACACACACACACACAGCCAAAGGATGTGTCTCACGATAGATATTGACAGAGGCAGCAGCAAAACATCTTACACTCAATGTAACTAAAGTAACACACAAACAGGTGACCAGGTATGTTTCATATCCCCATTTAAAGACAAAGCCATTACTCTTCTAACACACACACACACTCACACATACACACATATATGGGCGTAATGACTGAATATTTGCTGCAGTAGACAACATGTTGACTCAGAGGAACTCTTTCTTTTCACTGGTTAATATTTGGTTAAACTATCAACTCACATGATCAGAGCAGTGGGGAGGCAGTAACAACAGATGACAAAGCGTGCCATAATAAAGTAAAAAACCATTAACCAAAAAAACAAATTAAATAGAAAAACACACTAAATGAAGTAACTGATGGGGCGGCGTGGCTCAGCAAAGTAGAGCGGTTGTCTTGTAACACGAGGGTTGCCGGTTTGATCCTCGGTCACGTTCATGTCGAGGTATCCTTGGGCAAGATAACAAGTCGTGAATGTGTGTGTGAACGGGTGAATGTGATGTATACTGTAAAGCGTTTTGGATAAAAGTGCTATATAAATACGGACCATTTACCATTTAACTGAGAATAAATAGGTGGCAAGAAATGGGAACTAAACTAAAGCCTGGTGTCAGGCTTTCTGTGCATGAAAATGCTAAATCCTGCCGGTTGACTCTCCAGAAAGATGCTATAGACATAGATCGACAAATAGGAAGGACAACTGATACATAGGCTGCACCACTTAGTTACTTATGCAGGGAATCTGTAATGATGGAGCAGCTTTAATTCAGATGACAACAAATAAAGAAGTTACAAATACAGTCCAACACATCCAGACAGCTACAGAATAGCACACCAGGGAAATATAAGTATGAAGATCAATATCTTGTTTGTCAAATGTTTTAGTATCCTCAAAAAATGCCCATGACCCATCTATAATAATTGTTTATTACCATAAACCATTACTCAATTTATTTTAAACTGACAAGAACACCAAAAGCAACAATTCAGCAATCCTAAAATAAAAAATATATAAATAAAATGTGTGTGTTGATGTGTATTCATGAAAGCAAGTAAGTATAATGCATTATTCCTGAGGACCCGGAAGGGTTTGAACAGAGTATGGTTTATTGAAACCAGGTAAATGGTGGGGAGAAACCAGATAGGAGAGTGAGTAATCAGGCCAGCTGAAGCAGATGAGCTTCATGAGCTGGAGGTTCAGCCAAGCAGCAACCATGACAGTACCCCCTCCTCAACGGCCAGCACCCGATGGACCACCAGGCATGGAAGGATGCGACCAATGGAAATGCCAAAGCAAAAAAAAGCCAAAAGAGGAGGATCCGGAAGACGTGAAAGGTGGGAGGTACTTTGAGAGACCTGGGCAGACTAAGACAAACAGCCACTGGGTTAATCACTCGGGCGATGGGAATCGATGGCAGAAGTGTTTAAAAGAGCCCTGCGGGCCCGTCTCCATACCTGTTAGCATTGATGTGTGGCAGCACGGGCAGAGGGAATCCTAGCAATCCTCTCTTGGACCTGAAACACCGGAGGTTGAAATACGTACACAGTGTAGAAAGGGGGACAGCCTGGTACCACTGGAAGGAAGGGAGTTGAGAGCATACTCCACCAATAGTAGATTCTGAGACCATGTAGAGGGATCTTGTTCTCACAGTATACCGAGTTTGGTCTCCACTATCTGGTTGATCCTCTCAGTCTGTCCGTCTGTCTGAGGATAGAATCCGGAGGAAAGGGCCACCTGGACTCCTAGCAGGGCACAAAATTCCTTCCAGAACCTGGAGATGAACTTGAGACAATGTTGACAGGGATGCCATGGAGATGGAAGACCTGCCTAGACATGATAACACTGAGTTCCTTAGACATAGGCAGCTTTGGAAGAGGAACCAAGTGAGCCATTTTAGAAAAATGATCCATTATGGTGAGTATAACAGACTTATTTTCAGACAGCAGAAGGCCCATGATAAAGTCCATAGATACATGAGACCAGGGGATAGGGGATAGGGGATAGGAAGAGGATGTAACAGACAATAGGGGGACAACGAGAAGGTTTGACCTGGCAGCAATGTCTAAACGGGGAAACAAAGTCTTTCACATCCCGGACCAGGGTACCCCACCAGAATCGTTGCTAGACAATGGCTAGGGTCTTGTTCACCCCCAGATGACAATAAAGGCGAGAACTATGACAAAAGGCGTGTACCTCTGGAACCAGGTGACCGGGAACAAAAAGATGGCCCCTGGGGCAGTTAACAGGTGCTGGGCTTTGCTAATGGGAATCCATAACCTCTTTTTCAATATCTAGCCTGGTGACTGGTGACTGCTAACTGCGCGGAGGCTGGCAAGATGAAGTCTGTCTGGGCCTCGCGCTGTTCCCCCTCTGGGGAGTCATGGAGTCTAGACAGCGCATCAAGTTTGACGTTCTTACTCCCAGGCCTGTAAGACAGAGAGAAATTAAAACATTTGAAAAACAAAGCACACCGGGCCTGCCTGGGGTTAAGTCTCTTAGCCGTCTTCAGGTACTCCAGATTTTTGTGATCTGTCCATACTATGAAGGGCTCAGTGGATCCTTCCAGCCAGTGCCTCCACTTCTCCAGTGCAAGTTTAACAGCCAGCAGTTCACGATTACACACATCGTAGTTACGTTCTGCGGCTGACAAACTCCTGGAAAAGAAGGCACAGGGATGAGTCTTGTTATATCTTGGACTGAGAACCGCTCGCACTCCGGAGCTGGAGGCGTTGACCTCCAGAATGAATTGTCATGATGGTTCTAGATAGAAAAGAACAGGTGTAGAGGTGAACAGCTGTTTCAACCACTTGAAGGCCCTGTCTGCCTGATCTGTCCAGATAAACCTGTTTTTGGAGGACGTGAGTGCACGTAAAGGTTAAGCAATAAAACTATATGCCCGGATAAACCGTCGACAAAAGTTGGCGAAGCCCAGGAACTGCTGAAGCTGTTTGCGGCAAGATTTTCTGGACCAGACAGGGAATAGAAATGGGGAAATAGATAATGGTGAAATGTTCCAGGCATGAGCTCGATGGCGCAGTCATAAGGTCGATGTGGGAGAAGGGAGGTGGCACAATGCTTGTTGAAAACCTCTCTAAGATCATGATAATCCTGAGGAACCAAATTTGGATAAGTCTCAAAGTTGGCCCTGGAAATCATGCACCGGGTGGTAGCAGTTCGGAGACAGATAGATAAACAACTAGGAGACCAACCCAAAATCTCCCCCCTGTTCCAGTCGATGTGGAGATTATGGTTCTTTAACCAGGAGGCACCCAGAATGACTGGCACCTCTGGTGAATGAATGAGCAGAAAGGATACTCGCTCATGATGGTTCCCCCCTATGACCAGTTCCATCGGATCTCCTCTGACTCAGCCGACGCCTCACTTCTCTGTTAACGAACACCGGAAAGCTTGATGACCTCTGCCTCCACAGTAGAAATACAGCACCTCCTTTAATCTACGTTCCTTCTCCCAGGAAGGCAGGTGGGTCCGTCCAAGCTACATAGGCTCCCCAGCCTCTCTGGAGTAAGGGGAAATGGAAGAAAGATCAGGTTAGACGTAGGAGGGCTTACCCCGGGGCTCGGATTGGTGACCGTGGTGGCCATTACTCCTCTCCACTCTCCGTTCTTGAAGCCTGAGATCGATGCGTGTCGCAGGAACCTCCAGCTCGGCCAGACTCTTGGGCGCATCCCGGGTGGCCAACTCGCCCTTTATCTCCTCCTCGAGACCCTGATAGAAAGCATCGCACAGAGCTGCATCATTCCAATAACTCTCTGTAGACAGGATGTGGAAATCTATAATATAGTCCATGGCCCTGTCGCAGGGTTAACAGCCCACGCGCTGCCTCTCTTTTCTGCAGAACAAGATCAAATACTCTGACTAGGGCTGCAGCAAAATTCCTGTAAGAGTAGCAGATCTGAAAGTCCCTTTGCCACTCAGCGGTCCCCCATAACTTTGCCTTGCCAGTCAACAAAGATACCATGTAAGCGACTTTCGCTCGTTCGGAGGGAAACGATGAAGGCTGTAGCTCTAATTGAATCTTACACTGGGTTATGAATGGCCGACACTGAGAATGCTCACCTGCAAACATCTCAAGTGGGACCAACCGAGGCTCATGGGATGGCAGGACAGGAACAGTAGTGAATGCATCAGGGGACTGAGAAGCTGCCGTACAGGGAGGACCGGCAGATGTAGAGAGGTTAGCCACCATGGAAATTAAGTCTTGCATACTGGACTCCAGTTTGTTGATGGAGGTCTCCACGCATGAGTGCCACTCCTGTGTGGGCAACAGGTCCATGCTGACCAGATGGTATTGTAATGTATTATTTCTGAGGACCCAGAAATTCAGCCACACACAGAAGGTAAAGGTTTGAACCTTAATAATTTATAATTCTAAGTATTATTTTATGTTTTACCAACAGTGTACCTTATACTTTTTTTGCTGTATCTTGCATGTGATTTACTAAACTACATGCACCATGCTGGCATGTCAGTAGAGTTAACCTTTTAAAACCTGTTGTCCCCTATTGGGAAAAATAGACCTATGGTGTCAAATTGACCAACAAGGCCATTTTAGAGCTTTGCCTAAACTGCTTGCATTGAAATCTCAACTTTGTTCTGCTTGTTTATATTAGATATGACCTTTGCAGAGATAATGTTAACATTAATTTTTTTCATTTATTTGTTTATTTGATGAGGACAATGCACATTAATGAACACTTTGTACATTTTCATGACATTGTGTAAATATGCCAGGTTTAACTAGAAGCTGCTTTTCTTCCGTAGTCCTCAAGCATTTTAAAAAACATGACAAACAATAACAAATAGCCTTTACAATACATACACAATAATAGACTTACAATATACATTAAACCTCCCCTATGCTGACACATTTGGTTGGTTTTGAGCCATTGTTTTAGCACTTTTCTAAAAGCAATAAAAGTACAACACAACAGTTATTGGAAGATTATTCCACTTCATGCAACCCGTAATGGAAATAATGTTTTGTCCTGTAGCCGTTTGCTAAATGTCCCCTCACAGTCCCCTCTAGAAGCATATATGGTCGTAAGGTTACTATCCTTACGTCGTATAAATTCCTCCAGGGTAGAAGGGGCTAGGCCATAAAGAGATTTATAGGTGAGGCAAGCATATTTAAAACTTTTAAAATTTTCAAATCGTAAAAGATAGTATTTTTTATTTTATTTCACAATTGTGAATTGAATTTGGCTTCTTTGCAAACATCTTGATGGCTTTTTTATACTATTGCTCAAAACGTTTTAGTGGTGCCTGCAAAAGACCATATTATAAAACAATATTCAATATGAGGCAAAATAATGCAATGACGGTATGATTTTGCAGCATTATTTGGGATTAAAGGCCTGATTTGTTTTAAGTTTTGAAGATAGAATTTTACTGTGTCGACCACTTTTTTAAAGTTTTTTTTTAAATGTTTTTTGAAGGTAAGATTTGAGTCCAAAATGATTCCAAGGTACTTGAATTACAATACACAATGCTATTTCAAGTGTCTCTCCACCTATTGACACTGTAAGGCTGTTCTGCTTTACTGCCTTTTTGTTAGTCATGCAAAATGTTTTATTTGTATTAAGCATAAGGCATGGTTAAGCAAACAAGGTGTGACAGAAAAGGAATTAAACTGTTTCGTAATATTGAGCACACTGTTTAAAAAATTATTATTAAAATTATTGGCTATTCTTTCAGGATTCTTCTCTAAGATACTATTAATCTCTAACTCAAGGGTGTTATCATATTTACTTCTTTTACCGAGTAATTTATTTAAAGTCTGCCAAACCTTCTTCCTATTACCCTTTGTATCTTCAATTATTGAGATGAAGAAGTTTGCTTTTGTATTCCTTAAATTTTGTGTAACTTTATTGTGCAAATGAGTAAATTTTATTCTATCTGTAAACATGCGAGTTTTCCGATAGAGCTTAAGTTGAATGTCTCTGGATCTCATCAGATCTTTACAGGTTTGATCTAACCATGAGAGTTGTTTTTTTTACCTTTTTTTTGACCCTATAGCTAAGGTTTTTAGTAAATGAAGACATTACTTCTTTGATTTTGTTAAAAATGAATCACAGCTAGTGTCCTCCTAATTTATTATGTTTACTGCCTCTAAATTTTTTTGTAATTGATTCTTTGGTATTGCATTAACATAGGAGAGAGGGGAGGTTTTGGATGAACTTAAAAATCTTGAATTTGTGAGCTTCCTGGACAATGTTAAAAAATGTTTAATGTTAAAATCACCAAGGATAAGTGTCTCTTTGACACTGAATGAGTTTAACATAGTCCTTATCTCATCATAGAAACCTGCCTTGGCATTTGGGGGATGATATACACAAATTAAAGTAAGACATTTCATTGGACAGTTTGATTTCAACACCAACACAATCAAATTCAGAAGCTGCCGGTAATTCCGATAGCTTACACATTGAGGCTGTTTTAAACACTCCCCCAGCCTTTCCCTTTTCACCATCAGATTTTTCTAAATATCGGATATCCTGGGATTGTTATTAAAGTGTCAGGTGATGATGATTTCAACCATGTTTCAGAGAGACCTAGAATATCTGAATTGGAATCAGTGAGAAGATGCTCCATTTCTGTGGTTTAAGTGACCACAGAAAAGTCCTTTCGGTTTGCATTTAGAGTCCCATACAGTTCTTGCCTGGTTCAGAGTAGCAAAATTTTTTTTTAGCGTATTTTCTTAAAACTTTATTTCTGGGCCTTACTTTAGAGTAGTCTTCAGAAGTCTCTTTTTGTTCTATTGTTGTTAAATAAGTTTGTGACCTGTGCAGCTTTATTTGAACATCAGTCTGCTGAAATTGTACACCAGACGGCTGTTGTTTTGCAGAAGAAGGTAGCCCAGGTAGTTGTAGAAGAAGCTCAGGCAGCTGAGTTGGTAGTCCGAGTAGCTGAGATGGTAACCTGGCTAGCCGAGATGGTAGCTTAGGTAGCTGCAGAAAATCTACATATTTTACTATGATCTGATTAAGGTGTAGGGCTGTAGTTGCATTATTCCAAATGAGTTAATCTTAAATGTGCTTTTTTAAGGTGAGTCTGAAGCACCATAATCTCCAGTTTGAACAGTATTTTGTAAAAATCTTTCATAAGAAAAAACTTACCAAAAAATTACCTTTTTACAAACAAAATCACAATTATTTATGACCCAAATACATATAGAGGCAGTCAATGAGACATATTGATTTAAATTATTACATAATTATCTAAAAATAAGAAATGAAAACTTTTGCCATTTGAACATTTAAAGTTCAGAGATCTTGCAGAGAAACCTTCACAAAAACAATGTTTTCACTTTGTTATTCTCCTGTTTACACTTTAGGCAGCAGCTGTGAGCGTGTCTTTGGTCTGAGTATGCTATCTGTGCCCTGGTGTAACCCCATTGCTTTCTATCAGCATGGGGTTTAAACCCAAAGGAAGCCATACACACACCAAAACCTGCAATCATTAACCTGCATCGCATACAGACACACAGGAACATACTCACAAATTCACATGCATATGCCAAACGACACTGTGTTGCATGTGCACATTCACACAGTGGCATGTGCAGACAAATACACAGAGCTTCAGGTAAAAAGCGAAACATTATTTGGCATGTGACACATAGCACAAGTTTGACAACACATAGTCATGCTGCCAACCAAAACCACCAGAAACAGTCATCATCTTGTTCATCAACAAGCACACACACACACACACACACACACACACACACACACACACACACACACACACACACACACACACACACACACAC
>JBAMHW010000006.1:7265710-7288025 GCA_037177495.1 Rhadinocentrus ornatus | reverse complement strand
TCAGGGAAAGCCTGGAATCGATCCTTCAACCTTCCGGTTGAAAGACAACTGCTCTTCCTCCTAAGCCACAGTCACCCTTATTATGCTATCAAACAGATAAAAATGCTGCACTGAATCAGTCAATATCTTCCTTTTCTGTTAGAAACAAAAACCTGAATTATTGTGTTTGTTGAATTAAAGATATTATGCTTAGACCAATAGAAATACTATTAGTACTAACTGAATGTGATTTTGCATAGCGTGTTGGAATGACACAATCAAGAGTGAGGTGCAAAGAGAAGAAAGAACACACATTTTTTAAGAGATTCATGCAGCGACGCCCCCCCTTTGTGCAAAAAATACTCAGCAAGCATTTTTACTTTTATGCAAATGTCCTTTAATATTTGAAATTAAGTAAATAACAGGTGTGTATAAAGACATAAGTGCATCACAGCAACTGGCAGGCTGAGCCAAGAAACCCTTTTTGTAGAGAAAAGACAAAAGAAGGAGTTATTTATTCCTTGTATGTACATGCAAGATTTGTTCTCTGAATCCAGACCCCCCCCTCCCACACACACATACACACACACACACACACACACACAACATACACACGAGCACACACACACATACAGTAATACCTGGTGAAGAATAACGTTTAGCTGAAGGGATGATATGTGTCTCATCTGAACAGAAACTGTCAATTACACAAGGTCACACACACACCTACACACACCCACACACACGTAACCTGCTGTTGAACTGACAACCTGTGGCATCTAAACTGAAGATGGATCACAATGACCAGATGAGTGTGTGTGTTAAGGGGGTCTGATTGGGGCTCTGATCATACCACAGTCTCAGCTGAGCCCCTCAAGTAAATCACACAGACACACACACACACACACACACCCACACACCCACACAGCCTCCCCCAATCTCTAACAACAACACACCCTGATTAGTCTTGTCCGACTGCCGCTAATGAAGTCTAATTAATGTGGATGTGTGTGTTGCTCTGAGTGACCATTTGATCCTCTCTTCTCCATGGCCCTCCTGGGAAATCTGTCTCTTCTCTCTCTTTCTGTCTTTATTCCTTTCTTACTTACCTTCAAGTCCTCCTTTCATCGTAGACTTTCTCTATTTTTCTCTCCCTCTCTGCCGTGTGTCTATCCTTTATCTTTCTATTCATTTTCATCTCCATTTTGACTTTCTTAAGATCTTCTGAGAGTGGGCCAGTTTTTGCTTACGTTTAAGACGTAAAATCATAGAAGGATGCTGTGATCATGTTAAATCTCAACTTCAGGGTTAACAAAACCAATAATGAAAACAAAATAGTTAAAAATATTCCTCTTCAATTTGATTATGATAAGCTAAAATTCCATTAATGGAGATGTTCCTCCTAACAAACTGACCCAAAATGTCATGAATTTGAATAAAAAAAACATAAGTGATGATAACAAAGGCAAAGATGAAGAAGTGCAGGAGGAACCGTGAGTGTGTGTATGTGTGTAATTGTGTCTGGTTAACCTTGGTGGGTTTCATTAGTGGCCCAAGGCCAGCAGGCTGAGGATGAATTAGGAGGCCAAGAGCCACAAATTTATCCTGGACAAGGCCTTCTCTGATTAAACTTGTTGGACACACATACATGTAGGTGCACACACAGAAACACACACACATACATATACTATACTGGGTGAAAAGTGATACAGAGGATGAGGTGCACGTACATATGCTTGTATGATTATTTAACAAAAATCACATATTTTATGTGTATCTGCGACACAAAATAACTCATTCATTTTACTACAACTTAACACACTTCATTCTGCTGATATATGGGAGAAAACTCAGAGCAGTATAATCTGCACATGAATACACAATGACAATTTTTTACACACAAACCTGAGTACACAACAGAGAATGGAAGCAGTTGGTAGTTTCTCATCTAAAAACTCTGAACCCTCAGGTCAGAATCTCAACATGTGTTTTTTTTTGTCCGTGTGTGTGCACAGTTGTGTGTGTGTGTGTGTGTGTGGGAAAGAGTTCACCTTTTCCAACAGCCATTGCATCAGAATCCAGAAGCCTTCAAGATGCGTAAAGCGATCACAGCGGCTTTACTAAGAAAAGTGTGCCAATCGAGAGTTGCGGCTGCTTTGCATTATTTGTGACGAGGACACTTTCAACGGTCGTCCTGAGTTCACCAAGTTCGCTCACTGATCCCAGCCCCCTCACCTACTGCCCACAGATCGTGGAGAGATGCCCATAACGAGTGATAGTTGTATCCTAGCAGCAAACATTTGAAAAGTCCTCTGTTTAGGTATGTTTTACTCTTTAAAGGTAATTTCTAAATTTATGTTTTGTTTTAAAAGTGCTTCTTTCTTTGTCCATTAATGTAATTTTGTGCAATGATGTTAAAAAAAAGCAATATATTCATTTTATATTATATTCATAAAATTACAATTTAAAATGATATATTTTGCAGTGCTTTGTTAGAATTTATCTTTATGTGATTGCAATCATTAAAGATTAATGCTGCCATTAAGTGATTTGTACCGTTATCTGCATTAAATTTTGTGTTCTTCCAAACAGTTTAATGATTTATTACAAAGCAGAGTGATTTACTTTTGCACCAGATAAACTCAGTTTTTTCTATCTTTAAAACAGAGTGAGATTGCATAATATACATTTTCAAAGGTGTGTAAGTTATAAAACAAACCAAAGGTTGGCGTGTATGAGTGTGTTCGTGCTGTGAGGGGGGGGAGGGGGGGGGGGGGGGGGGTGGAAGGGGGAAAAAAAAAAAAAGGGGGGAAGGTGGGGGAGTTTTCAGGTTCCCACCCCCCCCCCCCCCCCCCCCCACACACACACTCCTCCCCCACCTCTTGTAATCTGGCTGAGGAAGGGTCATCAAGTTTGCCCGGTGACAGAGGTCACTCTTCTCAACCTTTAGTGTGATATTATCCTACTAATACCCAACCAAGAGCCTAAACCCCGCAAGGTCAGAGAAACTACCAGCATCTCTGCATGCAAAACAACACGAGCACCTAAACGCATCAGCTTGTGGAAGCCCCTCAACATTTGGTTTGCTGAGCTCCCCTTGGTTAAGCAGATAATTATTAGATCTCTGATCCATACTGGGAGGAGATGAAGGTAAACCGGCTGGTCTTTCTCCTACAAGGACCTAGTAAATGCAGGCTTAATCGTTTCATAATATCCTCTTGTTATATAAGAAGAGTGAATGGTTTGAGAATGAACGTTTCAAGAAAAATAAAAAAAAGTCAAGCGAAGCTCTGACTCGTAAAGCTTGTTAAAACAGCTGTAATAATTATTTAAGAGAAAAGTACAGGAAATGTTTGAGGATTCAAGTGAAAAACGTGGCTCGGATCTTGTTTATGTATCAGGAGTGCATTACAATTACAGCCTGAAGAGCAATGAACTTCACTTTGTAAATACGGATATTCGTTTATGTTGAATTAGTCCCATCCTGCCGCATCAAGGAACACAGTGAACATCATCTCCTTTTGCTGAAACACAACAAATCAATGCAACACAAGTTAGGTTATTTAAAACTTCAAAAGAATTCAGTCTGCATATTGTGTTGAAGTGGAAACGCTGCTTAAACACTAACTCTTTAAACAGCATTCACAAAAAAGGTTCACAAACAAAAGCAATATTGTTATAAATGTTGGGCAGTGAATGCATAGATCTAGTGAGATGTCCCTGCAACTGAGCACTTGTGTATTTTTTCACTTAACTTTAAACACAACAGCCAGAATAACAAACTAACAACCTGATTTTATGGTCATATGTGAACATCTAACTTTTCTGTTGTCATAAGTTGTGTTGTTAAGAGCCTGTTTGGCTAATATTCCTGAACCACTTCAGTTTTAATCCCATCTGCTCATGGATTTATAGCCTCTTTCCCCACTTTGATGCATTAAAGAAGATCAAAAGAGGAAAAAACCCACCCATGCTTCCTCCTTCCAAACTTTCCCTCTGTGTCTTCTGTTATTACTGTTTTTTTTTTGTTTTTTTTTGCTTTAACCTTCTCTCTCATACACACACACAAATGGCGAAACACACATTGCACGGGTCGAGTGCATTTGATTTATCCCACTGTGCTTCCTCCATGGCTCATTTCCATAAATCATATGTCAGTGTTTGTAGCCAAAGGGACGTTAACAACAGGCTGCAGTCCAAACACAGAGTGCATAAAACCCTGAAAACACTTCTGAGGCACAGTGCTGACCGGCTCTGCGGCTGCATCCATCAACACAGAGAGGAGGATGGAAAATTTCATGTGGAGACAGTGTGGAAATGTTTTGTCATCTGAAGAGCACTGTTGAAAGAAAGCGTGTGTGCATTTGAAGTGTGTTTGTGTCGACTACTTTCTCATGTCGGACCACATGGAGAGCTGAGGGAGGGCCTACAACTTCCACTGAAATCTTCACCAGTGTGGGCTTGGATACTTTGTATTGTACACACATTTATACACATACATGCTCACAAGTTATGAGGTAAGAGTTGCCATGTAACTTGGGTTTTGATTTAGGTAGCAGTCATTGTTTTCATGGAAATGGCCACTTAGATGCTCCTTCCTGTGTTGTTGTCTCAAAGGCAAAGTGGCTGCTTGTGTAAGTGAACGTGTTTCCCACGGTTCTGTGACTGAATCACCCTCAGATACTATCTACTGTCGTGCCTCCTCCTCATGGTTACTAAGCATTTCCTGTCTGGCCTCAAGAGTTAAGTATCACAAAGTAAAGTAGGACTGAATTTTGGACTTGAGTTTGTCCTGAACTGCTCTTATATTGAAAATTTAGTCTATGCTTTAAAATACATGGCTGAAAATCATTTTCTATATTTGTACAGAAAATCAGCTGAATTTAAATCATCATTTTTTTTCATTACAACATCTTAAATGAAAACAAACTTTATTTAATCTGCAGTTGCAAAAAAAAGTATTTAAAAAGTGTTCTGATATCCAGTTGCTGACATGTGGGATGTAAAGCAAGACTTCAGCTGTAAAGTGATGCCCTGGGTTGGAAATAAAAAGTTATGAAATGCAGTTTCGGAGCCTTGGGATGCTGCAGGGCAATGACTGGAGGAATGCACATAATTAGGGTGACCAAATGTCGTCTTTTACATGAACATGTCCTCTTCTTGAGAGCTAAAAAATGAATCTGGCTGAAATTTCAAACACATTTGGGATTTTGCTCTATCTCAGCCTCAAAAATGGTTACATCGGATTTGCGTTGCGTCTCATTCCCCATACTACTCCAAATTACTGGAGTAACTTGGTATTTGTGCAAAACCTTTCCCAGTGAGCTGTTTCAACTTTCTCCTGCAATTTAAACACTTTAAAGGGGTAGTTTACCCCAAAATGTGTTTTTTTACACTGTAAACAAATTAGTATTTTTTTTAGTTTATTTTAAAAATGGTAGTTTGTTTGTAAAAAATGGCTCATAACTCCATCTACAGGGTAAAACCAGGTTATGTTTTTGTGACATAGAGAGGTTATCAATGTCACGAGAAAATTAAAAAAACTCCACAGCCCTCTCCCTACAAATGCAGATAGATGGATCCTCGCCAAGCGGCAGCCTCCAGCGGTAAAATGTGAAGCCTATGCTGAAATGTAAAAAAATGCAGTTCACCCCTCATCCGCTAGGAGCTGGCTCCAAAACAGAGCAAATCCCTATAGACTCCCATGTTAGCAAGACCAACTTCACAGGAAAAATAAACGTTTAAAGCCTGGTACAATTTTTTTTTAGGATTAATAGGTCAAGTTTATCTTTCATGTCATCTGTGAGGGGGGTGAATTTTTTTCTAACTCATCTGTCTGGATGTTATTTAATCTTGAAATTTGGCAAAATTATAGGTGTGTTCTTTTGATTGACAGGTATCCAATATCCGCGGCAAGAAGGGAAAGAGTAGCACATCCGTGGTTTTTAGCCCGCTAATAGCACGCCTTAGCTTTAGCCCACCTACCTTCATTAGCTTGTTAGCTACCGTTATCTCCGGGTTAGCTCAGTTAGCTCTTAGTTACAGGCAGCTCGGAGTTTGATGGGTGTCAATCATCCACCCCCACCTTCACAGTCCCCCTCTCTTTGCCCATTTTCCAGGAATGACGACACACATAGGGTTGCTAACTGTCCTGTATTAGTCGGGACGTCCCATATTTTTTATCTAAATCGGATTGTCCCGTACGGAATGTCTCTTTTCCCGTATTCTGAGTGCTGCTCGTTAACTTTGCCAATGTACTGCAATCACGGTTGCCTAGAGACAGACACCACATACCAGCGCTGCTCACAACACCTGTGCCTTTATAAAATGTCCTCTGCACCCGATACTTCACCACATCCTCAAAAGCGAAAACAATTTCATCCTTAGCCGGACAGCGTTGGAGATGTTAACAAGACAAACTGTAAAACGTGTTCGCGCGTGTTTTCAGTGGCGCGCGGTGGGCTGTCTGACACCAGAAATCCTGCATCAGGAGAGCAACACTGGAGGCACATAAGAACACAGAAGACTAGAGCTCAGTATCCCAGTTCTTCATCCCCCATCATCTCCTGAGACTGATCCAGTGTGGGACACCATGTCACAACTGATCAATTTAGGTGGATGAGTTTTTAAAGTTGAATGAATGATCATTTATTTAACATACAGTAGTATTAGCCATTATAAATATTAATATGTCCATTTAAAGAAAAAGTAAGATTAATGGATTCACAGTTAATAAATAAATGTTGTTCAGAGAAAATGCTAATTTTTTAAAATATAACTTTAAAAGTTACATTAAGTTCTCAATGTATTTAGTTTATATTTTAAAAATAATTACTGCTCAACACAAACAGATCTGCTTTTGTTACTGGTGCTACTGCCATGTGGTAGAGTATCCAGTATCTCTTTAACTAAGTTAAGGGATTGTGCAATAAGTTGTGTGCACATGGTATTTTGTTATGTATGTTCCTCTTGTATGTTAAATAGGGATATGCATGTTATTACAGCTTTATGGAGCCTAATTAATGACACTTTATATGAAATAGTGTTGCGTAATAATCAATGTGTTCATTGGTAATAAAGCATTTTAAGCTTTAAGTATAACTAATTGCTTTACTAAAAACACTGGCACAAAATAAAACACACCACTGCTGCAGGTTCCCCACCCCACGGGAGTCGGGCCATGGTGGTTATGGGCCTCAGGAGCTGTGGGTCCCTTATTCTCACTTCTGAAAGTTGGCAACCCTAGACACGTGTGACCCTGCTATGACGGCGATGATGAAAACCGGCCAATGAACTTCTTTTCAGCTCTTCAGAAACTTATGGGTGACGTCACGGAGGCTCCGTCCATCTTTTATATACAGTCTATGGTCCTCGCCTTGCTGGCGTAGAAAACCACAGCCACCAATGCATATGAAGGGATGTAAGCTGAGCTGCCTGTCAATAATGTTTGCCTGTGTATCTCAACCCTGCCCACTCTCCGCTCCCTGATCACCCAACACCTCCTCATCAACCCTTGCGGTTGCAGGCATTTTTCAAATTCGGTTGTGGGTGGAGTAACGCAAAAAGTATGGTGTGTAGTTTCACTTTAATAAGACAAACTGAAGATGAGGTGCATGTTTTGGAATTGGATGACTTTGATGTCTCTGGGAAAGGAGCTGTTCAGGAGTATCCAGTATATCTAGTAAAGCTAGAAAATACATAAATGTAAATATAAATTCACAGACAAACTATGGATAAAATTCCCATTTTCACCTCTGTGGTTATGCATGTGAAGCTCAGTACATGCCAAGCAGGGCGCAGGAAGCTCATATCAGTTTTTTTCTTTCATGTTTGTGTCATATTTATTATATTATTGCTTTATAAAGCGACAAACACAGAACAGAAAGAAATTTGGTCCAAATTAATCTTCCTTAAATATATATATATTTTAAATCTTTGACCAAATAAAAACGTTTATGTAAACAATATTATATATGATTATAAGTAAAAAATGTCAACAAATGCAAAGTAGGCCTCATGCGTTGTAGCCTCGAATGTTAAATGTGGACATAATGTATCCACATGGTCATGACATGGCACTAACACCAAACACGCTACTAAAGTGTACTCTTTCACCCAATCAATTTGGGTCATTACTTTAACATAATAAATGTCAGCATGTCATCAAAATTAGTCACAAGTGCAGAGTTTAATGGCAGAAAAATACTTTGTGTTGCTTTAGGTTTTAATTAATTGGTATTGTTTTACATGCTGAAAATGGTGAGAGCAGAAAAGTTTCCTCACTCCTGATCAGAGCTCAAAGCTATAGAGGAAGGACCATAAAAAGAGTTTCCTCTCTACAAAGAACTCAAACCTCAGAAAAATTTCAAAGCAGATTAAACCAAAACTTTCTTGAGGATTGTTACTCAACATTACTTCTGTAAAAGATAGTGACTGCATTCTCAACCACAAAACATCTGTATTTCAACACAGTCCACTTTTTGGTAACATGGCCAGTGTTACACTTTTGCTTTTGCTTGTTTCTCCATTAAACAGATCGATAAAGCGTCTGTGTCAACACTGCAAGATAAAGAGATTTTATGTGTGGACAACTTCGTTTTAGAAGCAGTGTTTTTCTTTTACTTTGTACAGTTTTACTCTGCTATTTCTTTCTTTACTTAAGTTGTATTTACTTGGGACTTAAATACCACTGCTTGTGCTGTAAACTCTAAGCTGTTATCACAGGTTAGTTTTCTGTCTGCTCTCTTATTAAAGAGCCTAAGGGCAAGTAAATGAGCCACACTACACCTGTTGCAAAACACTATACAGCGTGTTAAAGCGAGACAATGGATTGCAGGAAGAGGCCATGACCTGCTACCTCAACTTTGAAGCTTGTTTCCCCTCATACACCTTACTTATTATTATTATTTTGTCATTTTATTCTCATGCCAAGCTATTAAAACACTTTAGGGGCATTTCAGAAAGATGTCCATTCAGGATGGGAGGGTGTTGAGAAATCATATGAAGGCTTTATAACATGCTAAGTCATGCAGCTCCTGGGCAGGACCCCTTGGCTGTTACTAAAAGCTCCACACAATTACAAAACAGCACCAGAATATAATTTAGTGTTCATGTGCTTTTGGTCCTACGATAAAAAAAACAACTTTTTTTTTCTGACAAATATCCCAACAGATAAAGGTACAGCAATGCAACTACACATGAGAAGAGGATAGCTCTTTAAGATTACTGGAAAAACATCTTTCCCACTGAAAGAAAAGAAAGATGGAAGAACACTAAAAAAGAAAGATGATGGTCAAGAGGTGGTAAAATAGAGCACAACCAAAAAATAGAGAGGATGAACAAGTCCAAGTGATAGTTACTTGGCCTTCTAGTCTGTAATTTTTGCCTTGACGACAGAGCTGCCGCTGGCGACAGTTCCTCAGGGGAATGTCTCCCGCAGCAACTTGATGGAGCCATCAGACCACGCCCCCCTTTGTCTCGTTCTTTGATCACTGATGTCAACCTTTTAAACCTATGTTGTGTTTGCATCCTAGGAAAATGTCTAAGTGTGTGTCACCTGCACATGTAGACATTTAGTCTGTGACTCTGTAAAGACAAAAAGTCCATCAGCAGTGCATTGTGCAATTTCTGAGATTCCTGTTTCAACTTATGTCCTAAATAAACAAATGTATTGCTTTTCCTTGCAAGCATGTAGGAACACGCATCACCACAAGAATAACATTTTTAAATACTTTTTTTTAAATTTAAAAGAGAAAATCCACCAGTCCTTTTACATAAAACAAAGAAAAGAAAAAAAAACAACTTAGGTCTAGCCTTTTAGATGGGTTTAATGTTTATTTAGGATGAGAAGAAAAAGAAACTTGCATTGGACAATTTTAAGTTTTCCAGAAATTCTTCCAGTTTTAGGAGTCTATTACTCTTAGGTCTGAATATTAAAAACAGTTTCAGACATTCAATATAATATAACCACATATGTGTCATGAGCTCATCTATCAAATTTAAAGGTCCCATGTTATACATTTTTTTAACAATTTCATATGGGTATCAGAGGTCCAGCAACATTGATTTTAAAATCTATTACCCAAATTCAGCCTTGGTCCTTAATTTCAGCCGTTTCTGTGTCTGAACTTTTAAATGTTCACGAGTGGTGCCTGTCCATGCCCACTCGATGCCCCCGTCTAGAAGAGGATCCGGCTTTCGCTGTCGCCTGCTCGGTGATTTGAGAGGGCAGGCTCAGCTAGATGGGGGTAGGGGGTCAATAGTAGTATCCACTACTGGGGGCAGTGGTTATTTCCCTTTGTGAGGTCACAAAAGTAACGATTGCAGACTCACCCGTTTTAACACACTTTCGCTAAAAAGCAGAGCAGACAAGTGAGAAAGGAAACAGAATTTTCTAATTTTTGGGCCTCAAACACGGGCTATGAGGACACATGACTGGTAGAAAACCTTTAGAAGGTGAGTGAGCATAATATGGGACATTTAAGGAAAGAATGTTAATCGATATAGGAAGCATTGGAGAGCAGAATGGAGAAAATTCTGTTCTTCTTGTTTGTAGCCTTAATGTTTATCAGTGCTAGGGTGAAAACCTTGGTCATCTGGGGGGGACTCAGGCATCTGGTTAGGAGGCATCCTGGACCTCTCCCTGGTGAAGTGTCTCAGGCCCAGCCCACTGGGAGGAGGCCCTGGGGTTGACCCAGGACACGCAGGAGGAACTATGGCTCTCTGCTGGCCTGGGAATGCCTTGGGATTCCTCCGAATGGGCTTGAAGAAGTTGCTAGGGAAAGGAAAGATGGATGGCTGGCTTGTCACTCCTCTCCTGCTCCCTTGTCAGATTTAACGGCAAACATAAGAACATGCACGTGACCACATTGAAAACATTTGTGTTTACTATAATTTCTGCATGGAGAACCAGATTGCAGTAGTTTGAAAGGGAAAGGTATGACTGAACTACCATTGAAGTTAGATTCAAAACAGAAAGCGTAAATCCGAGTTACAGTGGCTCAAATATTTCAAGACTTTTTTTTTATTTTTCGAAACAACAGTTTTCACAAATTGCATCTTTAAATGTTTTTGCAACTAAAAACGGTCAAAATTCAATGTGAGCATTCAGAGGATGCAAGAATACAAAAAACCCCAACTAAAAATCCCCTCCCTAATTAACAGACTGTGTCCTATTTGTGAACAAACCTTACATATGTTTCTGTTTCTTGGGAGAAAGTAGGTACTTCCTAGACTTCTTAATGATTTCTTTGGAAACCTCAGGGAACTAGGTTGGTATATTGTGTGTGTATGTATACCTGCATTAGCATACTTCCTAAAATGTTGAGCTATTTCTGTAAATGAAGGCTGGCCTGCAGAACAGAGTCAGAGAGCAGACTGCTTTACTAAAACACACCTATTGGTTTGTTGTCAACACTTACCTGGCACACGCCTGGAGGGTCCACTGGAAGTATTACGGAAGATGAAAGATAAAGACCCAAAATGCTTTAAGCAACATTTCAAGGAAAAAAGGTGTTCCAAACTGCCCGCACAACCTGAGTGAATTCCTGGAAGTGTGGGCCAGAAACAACGTTAATATTTATCACTGAATAAATTCAATGGCTGTTTTGAACTTCACTGTAAGCAGGAATATGTGTTAACTTGGAAGCTGCAGGAGTTTCACCTTCAATCTATTTTAACTGAGGTCAGGTATTTAGGGAGTGTATGTGTGTGTGTGAAGTCAAGATCTAGCGTTCACTTATGACCTCCAGAGACTAGGACCAAGCTGTTGTTTTATCCATTCATCACAAGTAAGAAAAATAAACATTTTTTGGGACAAAATATTGGAAAAAAGAACTATAAAAGGGTTTAAACAGAAAAGCTTACAGATGGGGAGGAGGGAGAGAGTCCCATTGTAACTAGGATGGGATAAAAGCGAAGAAGAAATTTCCTCTTAGTTGGGCTTAATAGAATTGTCGATAGCTCTCAATAGAACATCCTGGGGGTCTTCTTTGTTTCACTTTTTTTGCCTTTATCATCCAAGACCCAAGCAATAGGGGCCATCTTGCTGAATTAATGTGGGCCCGAATTACGGTTAAAGGTTTATTAAGTTGGTGGGAGATGTTTTTTTTACACATAACAAAACTAGAAAAACTTATTATTATTCTCATTATAAAAAAGAGAATATGTGCATGTGTGATCATTGCAGTTTCAGACTGCGGGGTGCTGAGTCAGCTCAGCCAACAGGATTTGACAAATCCAAGTTGGCACTAATATTTGGCAAACATAATACTGGGGGAGGCTTCTTGAAACAGTCTTACAATTCCAGACTTGCTTAATATTTATATTTAACAACTGAGAGGTGAACTTAAAAACTTTAAAGGAATAGGTAACTACTTTTGGCTAACATTTAAATCTATTCCATAATAATTCCAAACATTTCCTCATCAATTTTCCCCTATGACAAAGCAGGCTAATGTTACAAGAACTTAATGTGCTACAGTCTCCATTTTGTTCACACTTGCTTCTAAATGAGATGAAGAAAGTTGCACTGCTCCCTGATTTTTGCCTGTCAAGGTAACTGTGACAATAGTGATCTTTATTTTGCGTATTTTGTCTGTTTAATCAATATCTCTGATAAGAGGAACAGTTGATCATCTATATAATGATCTATAAAAATAAGAAATTGATTATTGTTCATTAGTATTTATTTAATCATGCATCTCTGAAAGATATGATTACATGTTCAGATCTGACTCATGTTAATTTGCTTATCTTCCTCAATCTTGTGTTCCCTGCAACTCCCCAGGAAATAATGCTGAAACTATAAGGAAAAATAAAAAAAGAGGACAAAGCAGGAAGGAATGTCATACATGTTGACAGATGGACAGAAAGGCTTCACCTCTGCCTCGAAGGGGAAATTTACACAAACATGGATCTCAGAGGTCCTCCTCCCCTCCATATTGCCACCGTGCCTCTGGCGAGCTGTAAAGCAGCAGGTTTGCGGGTTTTCCGGGTGTGGATGATCCAAACTATTGACCAGTGCTTTGCAGCCACCGCCACGGCTAAATCACCAAGATGGCCTCTGCCTGGGAGTGGCATATGTTTTACTGTCTGTCTGAGTCTTTACAGACAAACACTCCCCCACACATCCCTCCTGGTACACAAAGTGCCCCCCCCCCTGCCAACACCTCCTCAGGTCAAACAAATCCCTTTCAAATCAAGGCCTGCAGCCACCACACAGGGGGTAAGGCGGAGTGACTGCAATGTGTGTGTTTCCATGACACAACGAGTGTGTATGAATTCCTGGATGGTCAGCTTAACCATTTCAATGCTCACAGACAATATATTAATTTTAATTTTTGGAGCTTGTCTCTTTTTCCTACATCAAATAATGGACTGGAACCTGGGACAGTTATTAGCTACAATGTTATAAGAAAACAGACAGATTACACTAAAGCTGTGTGTGCAAGGAACATAATTACTCTTCTTGGGTGCTTGGTTAAATAAAAACAATGACAGAAGACCTCAGACTTCAGTGGATTAAAGTGAATTTACCAAAATAAATAAAACAGGGAAACTCCCATCCAGGTTTTTGTTGTCCTGTTGTTTTAGGACAACCATTTTCATTGCTAGAAGAGAACTGGTGCAGAGGCTTTTGGGTGGAGTTTGCTGCTTCTGTATGTTTAGATGTTTGACTGAATTGACAGTGAGGGGCTGCACCCGGGGTTTTTTTGGGCTGGGTGGAGGATTTGGGCTGCGGTCTGGTTTTCCTGTGAGCTCCCTGTCAAAACTTTAAAATGTTTGTCCAGAATTACAGCAAATATGAAGAGTGGGAAGACTAGGAAGTCTTGGTGGGAAGCTTGAACCATTTCCATGATTTTTTCCTTAATTAAAATTTTTTTGTGCGTGTATGTGTTTATGCACGTGTGCAACTTGCAACCTTTTTTTTTGTATTGCCAAGTTCAATTAATCATATTTTATATTTTAAAATCAATATCTTGTAATAGTTTAAATAAAGCAAAATGACCAAATCACCTTTGGTTGTGAGCTATGGGATACTTCTCCATTTGTTTTCCTAAATATCAGACTGTCCAAGCTTTAGCGTCACCTTTGTTGACAGTAACAGGGAGAGTCGTCTTTGTTTTGGCGAGTACTGCTCTCCTTGTTTGTAATCCTCTAAGGCCAGTTCACGTCTCAGACTTAGGAATTAGACCACTGGATTAAACTAGTGAAGAATTAGCCTGATGAGTTTTCTCAGCAAACAAAACAGACCCCAACTCCCCCAATCCATAAGCTGCTCAAAGTCTGAAGACCAGCTCTGGCTGTCTGAGAAACACACTGAAGCACTCATAATTATGTACAGAGAAGAATTAATAGATATTCTGAAATACATACTCTTTGGTCTGTTGTTTCCTTAAAAAAAGTAGACTCCACAATCAAATAGTTTTGAACCAGATTTTAGAAAAAGATCTTATTCAATTTAATTTAACTTTGTAGTTATGAGAAAACATTCTGTACCTTCTCTCTCTGTGGGAGATAATCCAATATAAATGTGAGCTACATTTGTGGCACAGATGTTGGCTGTAAGGTCATTTCACACATAATAGTCTGCTAAATATGTAATTCCAATTTCTCTGACAAATGTGATTAGGTCTGCCACTTAGGCCTTTAGATTCCAGTTTCCATTCAGTGTTCACGGATTAATATATATTTATAGCGTCAGATGGAGGATTACCACATGAGATGACATCAAAATATGAACTGCGATGTATTCTAACTCCGGGACAGAAAGTTGAGATATGAGCAGATTATCTCACCAACGCAAGATGCAACCTGTGGTAAAGATGCAGAGGCCCCATGGCACAGAGTGTAAAAAAAAATTTATAATAATGCTGATGACAATAACTGAAAATGTACCTATATGTGTTTTTGCCAATTCTTGGATGCCAGCAGCTTGTGGTTTTTAGGTTGGCACAGGACACAACACATTCACCATGAATCATGCTTTACTGTCTGTTCCGTGATCAATACTACTAGCTGGTTCATGTTTTTCCTCCATGTTATTTCCACTGCTAGCTTTCCGTTTGCTGCTACTACTATAGGTTACTTGTCTGCCACCCGGTGCACTGCCTGTGCTCCCTTCTCTTCGCCTCACCTGACTTTCCCTCTCTGTGGCAGCGTATTTAATGGACTCTCACCTCGTTTTAGTTGGCAAAAGTAACAGGTCTGTTCTGAGATGTAAGTAGTATAAAGTACAGATATGTATGCATATTTAAATAAAAAGTTGTCAATAAAATAAATGCTAAAGTAAAGCACATATACCTAGCAAACCTACTTAAGTACAGTAACAAAGTAGTTTAACTTTCCACCTCTGTCTCTGTCCTACTCTCCTGTCTTCTTGTGTACTTTTGCTCCTCAGCTTTCCAGGGCTGCCTTTGTATGTGTTCCCCCATCTCTCCTCTACTTCTCTCATCATATGGTGTTAAAAAGGATGGAAACAGCAAAGTTCAGCTGAACTAAACCTTTAATGCGCCTGATATTAAATGGAAAATAATGCAAAGCTGCCAAAAAATTAGGTTTTTCTGTATGACTTGGACAATAAACAATGGTTCATGTTAGTTGTCTTCACATATGCATCTGCAGCAGTCTGACCTGATCTCCAGCTCAGTTCTGTCTGTAAGGGCCTCATCAATCTCTTTGCATTTAACTGTGTCCTTTCTTTAACACACACATTTTGTCCTGAAATGAGTTCAATGAGATTCAAAAGTGCCAATCAGATACCTTAAATATGGAATTGGTATATAACACATACAAAAAAAAAAAAGCAACATAAAAAAGCAGCACAAGCTGCAAGGTGAGACCCACCACTCACACACAGTGATGGGTCGCTACATTCTTTTTTTGCATCCATCCCTTAGAAAACATTTAGCACATTTAGTTTTTTAGGCTTTGTTTGAGTGTGATGACTGCAGTTGGATAAAAACTGTTTCTGAATCTCTTTCACCTGGTTTTTATTGTTCTCTAACGTTAGCCTGACAGCAACAGTTGAAACAGAGAGTGTGCACTGCTACTTGGTGGGGATTCGGCCCACTAGGAAGTTTTCCACTGGCTGACCACTGTTGTTGTGAACTGTCCACATGGTCACTGTTCTGTAGTGATTTAAAGTTGGTCCGCCGTCAAGGAGCCCCCTCTGGCTCTGGAGCCAAGCATTAGCCTTTATGCCTGTATGCAAGCACCACCTCTGATCCGAAGAAGGTTTCTCCTTTACTGTGGGCCACAGGTGGGCGTGGGCCTGTGTCCACAGTGCCCATTGGATAATCCGGCCTTGCCTGTGGCCAAAACAGTGAAGCCTGAAGGTTACATTTCCCCTAAAACAGGTTTATGCTTTGTCCTTGTAGTGAAAACTAAACAGTCTGATGCTATTTATCTTATTTACACCACATCAATTTCTCTGTACTGCTTTCTTTATTAAACACGGCAGAGTTCCGCCCGGATGTGCACACACATAAACATGTGCATGCACACGCAGGTGCGCACACGCCCACCAGCAGAGAATGCATGTCGGACAAGATGTTGCTCCAGCCACATGATGACTGGTTGGTAAAGTCCTGAAACAGGGTGGTGAAGATGGAAACACTCGTCATGCTGAGAACTTCATGCCCATGACGCAATCTGAACAAGGGAATCCGACATTTTTGAGCTGTAATGCTGCTTAACATGTAATATTCTTTGTAGGTTTTATCATCATTGATATGTTACCTGACAGCTGAACTTAAAAAACACTTAGAGTGACTCTAATCACTAAAACTGTCTTTCAACACTTCTTCAAAACATTTCAGAAGTTGAGCTATTTTATGTCATCATTAATTTTTTTTTCCACTTTCAGTCATTTATGGAAAATTTGTCTAAAAGGATTTTGAATGTCAGATGATGTTTAAATGACTGTCGCACAAAAAAATTAAAGAATCATAACTGAAAAGATCAGATTTATAAAACTGTGGATGCTGCAGGTTTGAAACCTGGCGTGTAAATTGGCAATCAGGATCCTTAGCGATCCTTAGCTTGCTCTCACACTGCTCATAGTCAATGAACCAAACCTTCTAAATAATATTTTCCCATCATCTTTTGAGGCGGTGCTGCATCAAGAATTACTGAAAGAGGAGCCCAGACAAACATAAAAACTAGCTAATCTGTTGACTAATGAAGGACAACTTCTGTTTCCACCACATACAGTAAGCTGTAGTTCTTCCTAAATATTTGGTTCATTTGAAGCGAGCCAAGAACCTACATTGTTAGTTGTACCAAAGCTTTTTTGATGCGTACAAAGATTGTGCATTCACACGTCTCTAAACAAAATAAACTTTCCAACCAAATGAACTAGGGTAACATTAAAAAGGTCTGGTGTGAATACACACAAGTTATCTGAATGGTGATTTTATCAGATGAAGCTATGGTGATAAAATCAGGGTTTTCTTTTAGCAGTGCAACAGACTGAAAATTTACACACAGTCTTAAGGAGCTGCTTTTCAGTCACAATTTCTGAGGGGTCAGGTGCCACATGATAAAAGTATCAGAAAAATATGCGAGTGAGAACTGCTTTATTGGTGATACGGCTGCATTGATATACAATTACACCTCAATGTTTCTTTACAAAACAATGCAAAAATATGGAATTTTAGAGTTTGTTCAGTGGAAAAAAAAATACTCTTCTTATAGCAGTTGGAGCCCTTAATGAGCAATCTCATTAGTTTTATATCTACCATAAAGGAACTCATTGCTCTCAGATTGCTGTCCTGCTTGATAATGCCAGAATTTCAATTATCATGATCAGACAAAAGCCTTCGTTTTCAAGCCTTTCTGTGAATTGGAGCCAGGTCTGAGTTTTGGTGAGAAATTCAAACTTCTTTTCTTCTTTTAAGATTATCTTTAAAATTACCTCTGTAATAAACCTTTTACTTACATTTACTGATCTGGCTATCTCCTTATGTTTGTATCTTGCTCTTTCACTGCCATTTAACTTTTTTTTTTTTAACTCTTATTAAAGCACAATATAAATAAAAGGTTGTCATGTTAGATGAAAGTACACCAGCAGCTGTAAAACAGTTATTTCTGAATTGTTACAGCTAGCTGTTTATCAGTAAGCAAAATGCTGCAACAAATGGAAACCTTTCAGGTCAGCTTTGCTTCCTGTGTCTACCATAAACTGCCTGTCATTTGCATGGAAATAAAGTTTAAAACTATAAACTGTATTACCTTTCCTTATGCCACTGTAGCCATTTTCACATGTTTACCACAGCCCTGAAATTCAGTTTACATTTTCATTGTTACAGAAAATCAGTTGATTGTCCACCATCTTTAAATGGTGCAACACTGCAGGTTCTGCAACATAATACTATGTGCACCATGTCCTGCATCATGTGTGTGCTTATTGTGCTCTACTTTAGAGCATTTCCAGTCTTGAGATCACCTCTCACACAATGTGATGTCACCTGTTACAATCAGAGGTTGCAAAACATCAGAGTACATGTACTTCTGTCTATATACTTATTTCTAAAAATTCTAGGAGTTATAGTTAATTCTTATTATTATTAGAATTGATTACTCAACTAAAAGTGAAAATGAGGTTCAATCATACAACAAAACACAAATTAATAAATACTTCACTAGCTAAGCTAAGAATTATTCTTAACTAAAATAAGCTCATTTAAATGTGCAATGAATGAAGAAAAATGTGATATTCTTCATTTGCTCCAACTGTAGAGTTGTTTAGTTCACTTTCTTTCAAGTTGTTAGTTCTTATCTCGCTGTTCACTTTGTTTTGTATTGAAGAGGAAAATCACAACTTCAAATGATGTCACTTCGACCTCTTTTCAACAATACGTTTTGGCACTTGAATGTATTTTAAAACATGTCTTACAGGGTGAAGGCTTAGACAGACTCAGACTGCAAGACTTATGTGTGGACTGGAAAATCCCAATGTTAATTTTTTTTTTTTAACCAGCATTTTAAAGGAAAGAATCGATTGCCTGAAGGCACACAGTCTGCTATGTAATAATTTTAGGTTGTGTTCTGTTTTTGGACACATACACTAACAGATTGCCTTTTTTCACAATATTATTGTCTGAAATAAATTCTTAAGTTGGAAAAGCATGCAATGATACCAAATACATAAACTCAGTTACAAAAAACAACAACAAACAAACACGTAATACAAAAAAGTAACCTAAACTTAGTAACAAACCTTTTAGAAAATATGAGGAGTTTTACTTTTTGGTATTTTGTGATCTCATATGACATCCCTTTTGTTAGAGAAAGTTGATTCTGACCAGGACTCACTCTGACACAGCTTTTTTCATTTTTGTTTATCAGTGACTTTACACATATGGTTTCTCCTTATGATTAAAATGTGCCATATTACTTATTCCTATTTCATCAAACTGCCAAAGGCTCATTATCTCAGGTTAAAATATACCAGTCAGCACCAGTATATGTCGGCATTCAGACATCTTCTGGTCATCCTTTAAATAAATGAAGCTCCATTAGCATGTGCTAATTGACTTGGCAAATGTTAGTTCACTGTTATTTAGCAAACACATGATCTCCCGAGGTAATCAATTACCGGATGTACTCCATTAGTATCCACTCTATCAAGGTGTTTGTCATTATGTCATGATCTAGTTTATCTGTCTATTTTGTTAGAATGTGGAGACTTGGAAGCAGACCATAGCTACTGTTTTCCAAATTATGTGTTACAATACATCAACTAGGGGACAGTTTGGAGTACAAGTTCTTAGAACTCGCTGCTCTCGGACTTGCACCCAGTTCACTTTGAGTTTTCCGAACTGTTTTTTGGGCGTTCTATGTCTCTATGCCCAGCAAAAAAAATCATAGATGTGGTTGCAGTTTTGTAGATATTTTCAGATTCAAAAAGTTCCACTTTTTCGGTTCTAGTTTTTTTTTTTTCTTCTTGTTTTTTTTACCGCTGGTTGCATATGAGCTATATATCCCTGCCACCACAAAATGTGGTGGGACAGTTCCATTTTCTGCATTTGGGTATGCATCTGCAAAGCATGTGTTTGGATTACATGAATGCAGAGGACAGATGGCTCCATCTGTATATGCATCTATAGATATATATCTATACATGCATATTTACCATTGAACATAACCTTAACTGTTGGGTTATTTTAACAAAGCAAAGTGACCCACCAAAAGCAAAATATATATACATGACAAATGAAAAGCAGCAATCATTTATACCAACATTTTAAAATGAAGTCCTCAACATTTATGTGCAGATTTATTTGCGATATTTGTCTAATATTCATTATCAGACATTTTATTATGTCATATAATCTGCAATGAAGAGACTCATAATACAGAAGGAGCTTAATGTAGCGCACAATGATTTATCTTCACAGGAATAAAAGAAGAAGTTTCTTTTATTTAATTACAACATAAAAAAATTAATAGTATATGAACAAGTAATCATTGATGCTCATCCCTAGACATCACCTAAAGCCTGACTGAGAAATTTTCCTTCTGCATTTCAAAAATGAAAAAAAAAGCCCAAAACTAAAGCCTCTGTCAATAGCAAAGTTACCCTGATAATGAGTTGTAAATGAAGGGCTAATGACCCCACCTGAGCTGACTTTAAGCTTGTATCAATAAAAGGCAGTTCATCAACCGCTAACAGTGGCCCATTCACTGTCTTTGTACTTTGCTCATTAATGCTAATTCTAGCTGTTTTTGGACAGCAGCTAAATAAACAAACCATGAAAGAAAGCGGATTGCATTTCCCCATAGTGTGTCCCACCAGCAAAGCTGGTATGAACAAGACACAGACTGCACATGCTGTAAGCAAATTTAAGATGAATGATATGCTTTGATCTGCAATTTCTGCACATTATATATTACCAAAACAACAATTTCCTTACAAAAAATGTTTAATCGACTTTTAAAAAATTAATTATTTTAAATTTTCTTTAATTTTACTGCTGTAATGTATGTTTTGAAGCTGATTAACATGGATTTTTGCCCCTGGCTGGGAAATGGCATTACAGCTGTTTTTATTTTTTAAACTTACAATTAACATAAGCAATGATAATACAACTGAAAGTCCTTTTAGAAGAAAATTTGCATTGCACCTGGCATTCGACAGTGATCTGATAAGAATTATGGTTTTATATGAAGCATTACATAAAGTTTTATTTTATTATTTTTTATTTTCACTTTGCGAAATCAACGTCATTTAAGTTTGCTCCGTCTTTTTAATAAAAGGCATTTAATTTTCAGCAGCATTTCTATTAAGATACTTTTTTCCCCCAGAAAGTTATTAACATACTTGAACGTTAGGCAACAGGCCTTATTATGCAAGGTGACGTTTGGATTTTACACTTTTGTAACTTTTTAAAGTTGTTAAATAAAGAAAAACATCTTATTTGAAAATTAAGAAGTAAATCTTTTTAGATGTCATTTGATGTTAGATGAGCAGTAGATTCATTTTAATTTACTCTATCAATTAAGTAACTTGTGAAGTTACAGTGCAAAGGTCAGAGGTCAAAGTCGCAGCTCCTTGACAGTACAACTTAACAAAGGTATTCACAGGAGTTTTTCACAAGAGGTTAACTCTAATGATGATGGATGCTGCTGTGGTGGAGAATCACTGCATTGTTCAGGTGACATTCCTGCCAGTCATTTGGAGCTGCTTTTGCCAGCCTGCCTCTCTCCATAACAAAGAGCTGGGTCACCTGACATCCCAACATCACCGCTTCACTCAGCAGCCTCCAAGCTAAAGTAAACACACTGTTAATTCAGGATAATTCACCATAACCTTCAGCCCCAGCCGTATAAATTCCTCATCTCTGTTAATTCACTCCCCATCATTCACACTGCTGTTGGAATCTAAAATGTGGATGCTCAATTAACCTTCAAGAAGAATTTAATGATCTCCAATGTTACCAGTAACAACTACAAAAGTCATCAGTTGACATTATTTTTTGTGCGTCACCTTAAAGTTGAACAGTTAAATTGGATTCTCCTCAGGTAATGTCTCATGACATTATTATGTTAACAAATTTCTCAATATCTGTGGATGTTTTCTTTTTTTAACTTTTGTTTTTAAGAAGAGATCAGATCTCACAAAGTGGAAGTGGTTGTTCTCAACAAACCGTGATGTTATCAGTGGGCAAAGGCTGACTTCATCAAATGCCGCCTGTTAATGTTCACACAAGTGCTTTATTACATGGTTTGTTTCAATAAAATTAAAATAAACAAACAAATAAACAATAAATAAATAAATAAATAAATAAATAAATAAATAAATAAATAAATAAATAAATAAATAAATAAATAA
>JBAMHW010000006.1:7251244-7265427 GCA_037177495.1 Rhadinocentrus ornatus | reverse complement strand
AATAAATAAATAAATAAATAAATAAATAAATAAATAAATAAATAAATAAATAAATAAATAAATAAATAAATAAAGAGAATAAAAAAATCACAAAAAACAAAATGGCAGACCTAATAATCAATAAGCTTAAGAAAGTGAAGTACCATTCCAGTAGAAAAGGACACAGGCACAGGTAGAGCTTGATGTGGTGTAACATGCTCATTTACCAGAATGATGTCTGTCTGAAGACACTATTATTTGTGTAAATAAACGTCTTTATTACCACCTAAAATAGGCAATCCTAATGAACTATAAGCACTTACTCTATATTATTAAACTAAATACTTTATTTTAAAATGTTAATGTGAATCCTAACTTAACCTAATATTTGTGTTCATAAAGACGACATGCCTCATATATCTAGTACCTGTCCATACTGTCCACTGTATGCCAATATTAGTTCTTTCTCTGGACTCTGATTCATGCTTTCTCTTAAAAGTAGTCCTTGCAGGAATAGCTGTTTGCTTGATAGACTCATAACAAAGTTGCAGAACAGAGAGGGGTAGTTATCAGTATGACTTAACTCGGAATAGTGGTGACAGCATGGGGATGAGGAAATGTTTCAACGGAAACAAATTGACCAATATTTGCCAGCGTTTGAAACTGGAAGTCTGTCCTTCTAGTTTTGATGTACAACTTGTTTAAAAAGTGTCACTTGAAATCTAAAAAGTATACATATCACATAAGTAGATTGAAAATAAACACAAGTTAAATATTACAATAGTCAAACATGAATCTTTAACATTTGCATGTGTGACTCATGGTCAGAATGCTAGAGATATATTTTCATCTGCGACTTTAAAAGTGAGGTAAAAAAAGGTAGAAAAGATGTTATTATTTGAAGATGTAGCTCATCATCCATCTTCTTTTCTTTCTCTTTACCTCACACCACGGTGAACAACATCATTCATCCTCTTATCAGGTGAGTTTCCCCCTCCTCTTTCGACCCACCAACTTCCCCCATTTACCTCTCCCTCTTTCTCCTGGCCTTTGTCCTGTCCAACAATGGGGCGATCAGAGGTGTGGGGGTTATAAAGGGGTAATGGAGGCAGTAAAAGGAAATAAAAAGAAAGGTGCTGTTGATCTCTTGTTCCTTACAGAAAGGTAGTTCAGGTAAATAGAGGCTTTTTTTTCTTCTTTGTTTTGTTGAGGGTTTGGAAGCACAAAGAAGAGGTTTGTGTAAGTGTGTATGTGTGTGAAAAAACTCTGGACCTAGCCCCCAAAAGCAGTTATTTTAGGTCAAATCTCACAAAGAGATAAAAGTCCAGAAAAAAAATCATACAAGAAAAGAAAAACCTTGTTAATTACAAGATGCGTGTCCTGTATTAAATATATTCCATATTATTTACAAAGACTTTTTAGAGCATAAAGGTGTGAAATAAACTATGTGCCGTATATAGAATGATAATAGCGGTCTAATTGTAGACTAAAAAAATGTTTATTTCAGAACTTTACTGAAAACAAGACATTTTGTGAATAACAGAAGTTTAAGCTGAGTGAATAAATATTTCATTTAACACACAGATTTTAAGTTCCAAATTTCAACACCTGAACAGCCAATGCACCCCTGAAACGTTAGTGAAGATAAAAGGGAATAAAAGTGAAGAGGCAAATGCAGGTATTTGGAAAGTCAGGAGGACATTTCACCTGCATCCGTGGCAAATATCTTGCCATTTCATGGAAGTTTTAAATTAAATTTTTTGTTTTTGTTCAGACTCAATAAACTATACAAATGTGTAAAATGAGTAAAGAGGACAGAAATAAATACAAATGATCTTACAAACTATTTGCATGACAAACATTCAGACTTTTTTAAACTTAATGCAAATTGGAAATCCCAAGTAACTACAACCCAGTATAGCAGAGAACCAGCACAGTCTCCCCGCCATCCAGCCCGAGGTTACTTTGCGGTGACCTGCGAGGCCTCGAGCTGTCAGCACCCCAGGGAGGAGTTCTGACTGCTGGTGGTGGTGGTGGTGGGGAGGGGTGTCACCTGCACCCCCCTCCTCTATCTCCTCCTCTCTTGGAGATCAGAGAGCTGAGAGTGGAAGGTGAGGACAGAGGGCTTCTTTTCTCCCACACTGCACACTAACCACCTCAGGCACAACCAAAATCTTAACTTTAAATACAACACTGGAAACTTTTAAAACACGAAGTTGGAAATGAGTCGATGAGTGCTCTACATCCTGATGGAAATGCAATAGAGCGAGAAAGCTTCATCTCCTTTACATCACAGGCATCAAGAAACAAACACTGAAAAGGCCAAAGTTCACAAACACAATCATTCAGCCATGAAGTCACGTGAGTTTCAAAAATTGCTATAAATACCTACAATGAGAGCAAAGATACATTAGTTGGTTGTGTATTAATGGCATTTTAATATTAACATATTATGCAGATTTTTTAAATACTGCAAGTAAAAAGAGTAAGTCAGTTTTCTTTACAAATACATGTGTGCAAGTAAGGTCAGAAAGAAAGAGCGACAGTATCCAGGTATGTGTGTGTGCGAGAGAGAGAGTATGAACTCTGAAAGGGAAAGGCTCCATTAAAGCTCACCTGTTCTGACCCCTGCAGGTATGTTGCCTTCTTTTCATTCATTCATCCTTTCATTCAGCAGTTCCTCCCTGCCTCCCTTCATCAGCAGCCTGGGGCTGCGCTTTGAACTCACAACTGTGCTGCTGTGTGAGAGTGAGCTCCTCAGTTCATGAATAAGCTTCAGGAGGCAAAAAAAGCAAGACATGTTTATGAACAAGGTATTATTTATGTCATTTTCCAAAATAAAAATGCTGGATTAAAAGATTTTTTTGTGTGTCATCTAAGATTTAAACTATTATTTTTTTTTTGCCTGAGGTGTTGGCCCACCATTGTTCCCAGTTAATTAATCATGCAGAGATACAGAGGGCTCCCAGAGAGCTTAATGTGCTTGTGTGTGTGTGCGCGTAAAGTAGAGGTAACATCCCTGGCAGCTACATAGATCTTATCTCAGCTTTTGTTAAAGCAGTTAAAAGCGTTGTTTGTTTACATCCGACTGTGTCTACTCTCATGCAGATCAATTTGAAAACTTTGCCAGTTCCTCCTTCCAGAGAACATTTTAATTAAAGCCTCATTCATACGTATGTACAGAAAATATGAGATGCCATTTCTATTTAAAAACTTAACTCAGCAATGAGTCTTTTTTTCCTCCATATAATGACATGACTTCTTAATGACAAGGTGCTGGGGCATGTAGAGAAAAACTTCAACAGATTACAAAATATCAGCATTTTTACTTGAAATGAGAGCTGTACACAAGAGTTTCCTGTGATTCAGCAAGCCTCGGGCTTCAAGCTAGAATGATGTGTGACACAGAGTTGCTTTATGTTGAGATTCATGACTGTAATGCGGTGCTGATGGGTGTAAAGCCAACAGCATGGCATGTAGGAGTTTAATGATCCTCAATCTGTTTAAGATCAGTTAAGAAGAGTTCCTGTTTCGGATTGTAAGTAATGGTGATTAACATCAAGCCGTTGCCACATGGAGTTTTAAGACCACAGCAGTGTTCAGAACTGTTTGACCGCTTTGTAAAACATTACTAAGAAGTATGTCAAGGAGTTTCCAAGGACGGAACTCAGGCTGAGAAATCCGTCTCTCGTGGAAAAATAAATTAATTGAAAGAAATGAGTTATATTCTGAATATTTTCATCTACATTTGGAAAATATTTCACTAACAAAAATGACAGAATTAGGACAAGCACTGCTTGAAATGTCAAGGATCTGACAGAAACAGCAACAAGTGCTTATGCTGGACGGCTGCTTGGTTGGTTTCACAACAGATTCATTTTTTTAGGTAGCAATATGTCTCTTCACAAACTAGAGGCATGACGGAGCCTTGTTTTAAAAATTTGACATTCTCTCATTTATTATGAACATCTTTTGATGGCATTAGTTTGTCTTCTCTGCTGAATCCTTCTGATTTAGCTAATGAGCTAAATAATCGTCTGGTCACCTTTGCCTCACTTTCTGGTCTCTGCAGACGCACTAATATTTCTTTTTTTTTCTTTCAGTTAGGCCTTTAAGTAAACAACTTTTTCAATTTTATTATTTTAATGGGTGGACCACATAGTTTAATTTGGTCATATAATACCATATAATATATTAATGAAATAAACTGATTTCCCACTTTAAGATGAGCAAAGTCATTCTGTGCTGCTGATTTCAACAATCGCCTCCTCCAGCCATTGATGCAAGGGGTTAGTTCAAGACCAGGCAAGAGTTGGTGCCATTGTGCAACATTTGTTCTTGCCTAGAAGTTTATTATTTTTAGAAACACTGGTTTGAATTTAGACTACGTGCAAGTTCTCAAATTGAGAGTTAGAGAAGACTTCACTGATGATTCACGAAGAAGTCTTGGTTTCTAATTCATGGAAGTTTTCTAAAACTTTGTTAAGAAGCTTATAACATAAATCTGTGTTACTTTAAAATCATAATTAAGCACAAAATGCGCATGAAGCATATGTGTAGTTTGCTTATATATTTGTTTAAATTGGGGTTTACATCCCATCTTCTGTGCTCTGCAGATTACTGGACAGCTTCCAAGTTTCCACTTGCAGGATGTTAACTCGACTATGATGCGCTCACCTTTGATATAAGTAAATATAATGAAACTACAGAAAAAACACCCCCAGCCGTTAAAGTAATACTGAGTGCTTGCTAAGTCGCATCGGCCCATATCAAATCCAATCATATCAACCCCTACAAGTGCAGACAAAAACATGCCCGATTAAAAAAAAAACAGAGCATTCGGTCGGGATGTTGTCCAAACAAGCCACTGAATGAAAAGGCATCTAAATCCAACATGTTTGTCCTTGTGCTCTTGTATTTTCAATCTTGTGAGGGCAAATGTTAGACCTTTAGAGTGAGGAGATTTTTGACAGAATCGGTTTGTCTGACACCTGATGAGAATGAAGCAGTATTCTGCTAGAATGTGTGCTGTTGTTCCATTATTATGTTAACATGGATTACAGCAGGGTGCTCCCTGCTGATGGTCTATTGTCAGACCCAACCTGCTCAGTGGGGTTGTGTCTACACTACCCAGCAGGAGTGACTGAACATGATAGTCTGTGTGTGTGTGTGTGTGTGTGTGTGTGCTACCTGGCTCTTCTCAGCAGGACAAATCATCAGACACTGGCAAAGTCGGTGTCCATATATCCATTTGTCGGAGGTAAAGCGAGTGAAATTTATTTATAAATCACAAATCCACAGCAGAGTTATTCAAAGGGTTTCACATGAAAGAAAAAACACCTTGCATAGTTGTTAATTAAAGTCCTTCAATTTAATTCAATTGACCCAGCGTGGTGGCAAACAGTGTGGTGGTTAGATTTGATTTAACGGAAGACAGAAATGCAGCAGTACTGCGGTTCACTGGGATTTTGGTCCACATAAACGGTGCATAAAAACTGAAAGCAGCATAATTTTCAACTCTCAGGACAGAAATCAAACAAGTTCTGAATAGTCTGAGTTGTCAGGAAAATATATGTTTTTGAAAATTAAATCCAATTTAAACCACAGAGCACCACCGTGTGCTGTAAAAAACTGCAAATAAATAAGTAGCATAACATAAGACACAAGATAAAACCATAAAAGTAAAAATAGACAGTAAAATAAATTAATTAATGAATAAAATCATCATCTTAAAAGGTGTCAAAGGTCAAGGAGTAAAGATGGGTTTAAAAAAGAGACATAAAATCAGACAGAGAAGAGGCCTGTCCAATGTGGAGTGGCAGGTTATTCCACAATTTAGGGGCAAGCACAGCAAAAGCACAGTCCCTTCTGAGGGTGCGTTCACACCAGGATAGTCTGCTAGACTCGGTCTGATTGGGGACTCAGTTTAGTTGGGGAGTGTAAGATTCATCAGAACTGGGATTACGCTCATGCTCAAGGCTCTAATTACACTGGGGCTTTCATGTGAGCCTGTCAGGCGTGCACTGCAACTTCCCACGTAACGTGCAGGCGCAAATATATATTAGTGCACGTAGCATGGTCAAAGACATGGTTACTACTAAAAACAACGTCTGCTACTACTGTATGCAGCTTGTTTGATCAGAAACAGGGATGGAAAGTTCTTTTTAACAACCACAAAAGGAAGCATAGCAAGTGTTTGTTGTATGGACGCTTACACAACAAACGGCGCTGCCGCCCACATCGCTGAAGGAAACAGAACGGATCACCTGCGTCGTTCAGAAGATTTAATTAATTAAATTATATAAATGAACAAACACACAAAACTGACAAATTAATGCTATTCTTCACATCAGGAACCTTATTGAAAAATTAAATGTAACCTGAAAGTGGACAATGTTTAGTGTTCCCCCCTATAGTATCAGCTGAATGTCTTCGAGGGGGTTTCTCTCCCTTTCAGGGGAGCCGAGCTCCACTTAACTCCCCCCTAATCGAACCCTGTTCACGTTGCACTTCTAAAATGAATTGGACCTTTTAAATAACTTGTTCTACTCTCTGCCAGTGGTGGACAAAGAATTTCTAAAGGGGAAGACGAGACACACAATGAAGCAGAAAACTTGTTCATCTGTTGGTTATTGCAGAACAAAATAAGTTATAAGTACATAACAGCTAAACATGGAGCTGTGTCAGATCCCAGCAGTCTTGAGTTGATGAAATTTCTATCAGAACTTTCACAGAGTTGTTATACGTCTGACCACGTCCAGGTCTTCCTATCATGCCACCAGGGCTTAATTTGAGCCGGATCTAGCCGGAACGCGTTCCAGCACCTCTGACGTTCAATCCGGAACATATTTTATTGGATCCGGCACCCGCTGTGTCACTATTTAAAAATATCGCCTAAATAAAAAAATGTTTGTTTCGTGTTTAGAATAGTTTTCTGTTTTGTTACTGTATATTCCCCGTTGAGGTTACACACAAAAAAAAAAAAAATCTTGTTTGCATAATTTAGAGTTATTCTAAGGTGAATTTTTGGCTACAGAAACGTAGGGAGGGAGAGGATCAGGTTACGCTGGCACCAGTGATTATGAGATTGCAGTTCGCTTTCACTCAAACGGAAAACCCTTATAGTCCAAAGAATACTATTGCTGTTGCTGTTTAAAAGAAATGTTACGGTTTCGGCCTAGTTTTTATTATGTTTCATCTTTTTACATTTCGCACCCAATAAACGCAGATGTGGTGGTCATGTTTTGTTTTTTTTTTGTTAGGCCAGCTTTCGGAAATTAAAATAAATATTGCCCTGTTATGCACACAGTGATGTTTGGATTTATATAAAGGGGTTAGTACCTTACAAATTAAGCACTGCATGCCGCACACACTAATGTACAGGTTGTGAAACAAACCGAGACCTGTTTGTAGGTGGGCCGAGTCCACTTCTTGGATCCAAATCAGAATTTTTTTGCGCATTCACAAAACTCCTAATAAAGCGAACTTTCCAAACAAATGGACTTGGATTTGAATCAAAAAGGCTGGTGTGAATGCACCCCAAGTCTCTTCTCTGTCTTGGGGACTCCTGATGGAGCAGTTAGGGTTTAAGTGTGCAGAAAATCCCAGGGGTAAGATGGAGCGAGACCACTTAGGGATTGAAAAGCAGTTAAAATAATTTTAAAATTAATACAAATTATATTGACAGCTAGTGAAGTGAGGTTAAAATGGATGAGATGTATTCATGTTTGCACATGCCAGTTTGAAGTTGGGTGGCAGCATTTTGCATCAACTGCAAACAAGCAAAGGATCCACTAAGCCCAAAATAAAGATCTTTAATACATTCAGCACCAAGACCAGTCTTTTAAAATGAAGTCTTTGATGGACCTCCTGACTGGGGATATAAATCACTTTTCTGGTCTTTATGAAAACTCATGTAGCAGCACACTGAATGAGAATTATGGCCAAACATGTTGAAGCGTGGATGAATTTAACACATCAACTTGCAAACCATCTAAACTTTATATTTAATTAAAGAGTGTTGAAAGTTACCTTCTGAGAAGTATTCAAAAGTAAAATGTCCAAAACACATAAAAACAGAGAGAGTAATTTATGTCATGTAAAAAATAAAAATAAAAACATTGGCTGGAACATCTCAATCTTAATTTGGTTAATTGGAAATAGATCATCACTATTAGATCTAGAAATTCATGTTCTCAACATCGAATTTTGAAAATGTTATTAATGTGATATTGAGAAAATCGATAAAAATCACAAAGGAGGTAAAAACAATATTAAATGGTCACGATCTAACCCTCAAATCGTGCCAAAATAAATTACTGACAGATCGAATCAAAGTAACAATTCTACAATGCAAAGAGATAAAATCTGTATATTTAAAAGTTTAACTTGGGTGGGCGCAAACATCCAGGAATTTGAATTTCGTAACATCCGGTTATGTTGTCGGTGAAAAGAACGGCACCGATAGAATAAAACCCAGTGATTTTGTGCGATCGAACATCATTGATTTGTCTGTGATTATCGAACAAATTCTGTTCAATATGCCGAAAAGTTGTGTAGTGGTCGCCTGCTATTAACAGAATTATAGTGCAGATAAGAAGCAATCATTCTTTGAGCTGCCTCAGAGACACAAAAGTCAGTCAATATGTGAAACAAAACACATCTTTGGATCTTTTTTGACTGCTTGAAAGACACATTTTACTCAAGAATGCACCAAAATAACAATGTCAGAATAAGATCCTAAATCTGGATGTGTCTGCTATTAACACAGCCAATGTAGAAAATATTTTTTTTTTTTTTTTTTTACCAGATTTCTAGCATGCAATGATTTGAGAAAAAGATATTACAACAAATCTGACGTGGTATACTGTTCATATACTACGGCTGGTTACAGCAGCAATAACAGATGCCTGTGGGTGGTTGTGTTGTTTTTTTAAAGTTCTTAATGTCTCTGGTAAGCATCTCCTTCACAATGAGTTTTCTCAAGAACGCTTCAAGTTCGGGAAGCAAAGTGTTAAGGAACTGATTATCTTTGAGTATGTGGCAGCAGATTATTCCATCACAAAGTTTTGCTAGGAGAAAACATTGAAACACTTCATACACCTTCATTTGTAGTTGCAAGATCAGGAAACTAAACATCTGGCCATTCAGTTGGTTTATCTACCCATGTATTGGCATTCCTTTAATCCTACTGCTGTTAGCTTCACCTTCTATCTTTTTTGAGTTGTCAGACGTGGAAGTGGAAATAATTTAATAGCAAGGTGCGTTATTGTTACGTCACTTTGGAAACTTTATATGCGTCATATGTACACATTTTAGCCGTGTGAGGTGCAATTTCAGGCTATTATATTACACTAAATAGTAAAGGTAATGGTAATGGTTTTCTTTCAGTTTTTATTTATTTTACTGCACTTGTTTTTGCTCCCTGCTGTAATAATTTTATTGTTTTATGTAAAGCACTTTGAATTGTCTTGTATATGAAATATGCTATACAAATAAATTTGCCTTGCCTTGCCTAAATCTTCAGGCCAGGGTGTCAACATCACACAGAACAAGGCATGAGATTACTTACATGGCTACAAAAACCACATACTAATAATGCAACCTGACTTAATGTAAAAGAAATATGACTTTTTATGTTTCTACTTGCCTTTAGCACAGTATCACAAGTTATGATGAAAGAAATCATACACATGTTGGTAGTTGAACTTTACTGGAATTTTGCCCACTTTATGCTGTAATTTTCCATATTGGGAAAAAATAAAAAATCCACTGGTGTTCGCAGGATGTCCTTGTATAGCCATACAGGTGTGTCACTTGTAATGCTTTCATACCTGCTCACTGTGGGTGGCATAGGAACACTGGGTGTAATATGATAAGGAGGAGCATTTTGACGTTTAGAGTTATCGATTTAATCTCTAACATTAAAAGGGCTGTTGTTTATTATGTTGTTGATGTTTGCGTTGTCACGTTTGCGTCTTTGACAGTTGAGATGCTGCTTTGTTTGTTCAACCGAAACAAACTGAAACTACAAAGTTACAAAACTCTGACTCCTTGTTTATCAGACTTCATCTACTGGAATAGCTTTCTCTTTTGCTCATGTTTCGATGGGGACTAAAACAACAAAGCAAAACAAAACAAAAAACAAATAAATGGAGCCAAACTTTGCTCACTTAGGCTGAGTGCATTTAGACTGAGAAACAGAATAAAAAGAAAATCAAGATAGAAGGAAAGGAAGGGTCACACACTCTCCCCCTCTGTTTTATGAGTGTGTGTCTCTGTTCTGTTTACATGTTAAAAGCTCTTTAATAAGAAGCTAGAGGGGAAGCTAGCAGACAGGAACCTTTCATCTCAACCTGTCCTGTCACACCCAGGGGTGCGGGGGACCTTATTTATGGCTGCGTGCAGGTTGGCTCTTTGTATGGAGCACTTACTCAGTCGTCTGAGTCAGACTGCAGGCTCCAGAGGAGGATGAAGAGAAAGGCCTGGGTGTATTACACATTACAGAGCAGATTACATGTCATACTTGCATAGCAGTTATCTATCAAACAGACAAAGCAATCAGCTTTAGACATTATTGTCATTTCAACATTAATTCATCTTCCCCTAATGACCTCTCTCATTCTCCATTTATCCACTTCTGTTATTGACTCAATCATTCAGCAATGCCACAAACAGCAATACATCAATAATCATGAACCACAGATTATGCAATCTATGGATTCTTGAAAGTGCACCTATAAATGGTGCACCATTATTGTCTTTTCAGTCAGAAAACCCTCCTGGTGTTGAAAGGGTAAGTGTGAGATTCCACAGATGTTGAGTGCAAACCTCTAACTGCTATTTACATCACATTCCATGACAAAAAGAAAAGTTATGGAAAGCAAAGAGGGTTCCAATCACATTATCAGCTCAGCTCCTGAAAATAATCTGATGACGCTTAAAATATTTAAATGTTAGCACATGTTGTTTTAGAGGCCCTGCGATGGACTGGTGACCTGTCCAGGGTGTACCCTGCCTTCACCTGAAACACTGCTGGGATAGGCTCCAGCTCACCCCGCGACCCCTAAGGGGAACAAGCGGTACAGAAAATGACATGACATGACATGTTGTTTTAGAATAATAATGATATCTGTGATGTAAATTCTTGAAAATAGGATGCATTAAGCAGTAATTTAGCAGTAAACATGCAGAATTTATGTTATAACAAACTACCGGTTCTTCACAAACTGAAAGATTTTCAGTTTGTACTTATATCATTTTACTGGCTGCTAAGACTGCTTTAGTCTGCAACAGACCCCAAGTAAACAAAAGTAAACTGCTCCTGTTGTCCTAAAAGTAAACCTGTAAGTCCAGTTGTAATCAGATTACTTTAATCTCATTTCATGTTGTGGTGTGAAGCCCCACCCAGTTTAGAGACAGACAGCATGACCTGATGGATGAAGATCTAAGGCTGTAAATCAAAGAGCTGAATGACAAGTTTGTCTCACATGTGAACTAATTTCTGGTGCATTCAAACACACGCTCTCTCACACTGGTAGGAAACCGAAAAATCTTCATCTTCCTCTTTCATGCACATCATCTTGTTTTCCCAGACTGTGTGGAAACAATAAATACTCCAACAGTGATCAATGTGATCTGGCAACAGTGAGACAGAGAGGAGTTTAGATGATGACAAGCTGTGTTGATACATGCACAAAGACCTTCCCAGTAACAGAAATGACATCTTGATTTAAACTTGTCTGCACTTTAAAATCATTTAAAAGTTAAGTAGTCATATTCATCTTCTAATGCTTTCAATTGGTTTACAGTTAAAATAAAGAAAACAATAAATGTAAGAGTTCAAAAAGTAATCCAAACATCAAGCAAGTGTCTAGTTCCAGAGTAAGAAGTTGTAATAGAAAACCAAAAAAGCCCAAAGCAGCCATCATATGTGGCCTTGTGAACGTGCAGCTTCAGCTGACAGACCTGCACACAGTTGAGCCGGTCAAGTTGCAAAACCTTCCCACTTCTTGTTTTTATATTTGCCCCAGAAATGAACAAACCCATCCCAGATCTTTCAGCTAGATTCTCACACTTGGTTGACTTGGATCAATAATATATGTTAAATTAGAAAGTTTGCTTTCCTTGTCACACACTTTGGAAGTCAGTGTTCAATCCTGTGATGGTACAGACAGAGGTTGTTCTGAAAAAATAAGACAGTAGGCCCTGGTGTTTGGTTTGGAAGTTAAATGTGACCTTGTGTCTGTCGGTCAGATGATGATCCTCCTGCTGCAACCACATGAAGCTGTCAGCTCAACGCCACGTCAGTTCTCCTGAGTAAAGTTGACCACACTCTAATTAAAATGTGTTATGTTTATAGTTGTATTTGCTTCTAAACAGCTGGGCCATCAGGGCCATAATGGCCATACTGGCACCAAAAATGGTAATAGACTCCTATCACACATTCCTGCCTTACCATGTAAATACACAATTTCTGTTGCTGAATTATTTGAGTTTGCACTATGATATAACCCATCAGATTTTAATTCAAGCAACATTATGTATTGTTTACTTGTAACATTTGTGTCTTTGCTAATTTAGTATGTATAACTTGCGTCCTGCGTATACATTGGAATAATATCTGATATTTACGTTATGTTTACTATTTTGTTATTATAATTTTATCTGAAAAAAGTCTTTTTGGAAAATGATTTGGGGTAAAATAAAACAAGAATTTTTTGTATTTATTTTCAATTCTAATTAAATAATTCCCTTTTTTTTGTGACAGCATCATCTCTTGATAAAGAAAATATCAACTCTTAAATAGCTAATGACAGATTGGCTCAGCCTGTCAGATTTGCATTGAGTCCTGTGTTTTTGATGATGTACCCACTAAAATCAAATAATGGATTTTAAATGCAAAGTCTGTGACATGTTGGCACATTTGGGTGGTTGAGATACAAGAATCAAGCAGTGGGACTTCAGACGACAAGACTTGGTGTAAATCATTATGTTAACAGCAAAACTGGAAAAACTAAATCGAAGTTAAAGATAGATTAAATGAATATGTTAAGAGTGTATTCGTCTGTTCAGAACTGCTATAGCTAATTAGTTGAATACCATAAGTTAGGGGTTTGGAAAGAGAGTTTATTTTTATGCTCTGTTTGACAAAGAATTGCAGACAGGATTTATACATGAACTCTATTTTTCTAATGCATTCACACAATATTTGCAGCACAAATACATATCAGTACATTGCCTGTTGCATTTATGTTATCTGTTATAGTTTGACTTTATTTGATTTGCTTTTATCATTAAAGTGTACATGAAAGGGCAAAAATTGATTATGTGTGGGTTAAAGTTTAGTATTTGCCCATACCTGCACTGAGTACTTAATAACCTGCTGCCATCATCCACAATAAATCCAAAATGTGTGCCATGAGCCCGGAAAACAAAAATAATAACAAATACAATTGCAATTCTATATATACACAATGCTGTCCTGAAAAAGCTTCATAATTGTGAAGATAAGAGTATGCCTTAATCAACACATGGTAATCAGTGAGGATTTCTCTCATCCCGTATCCTTTATGGGACTTGCTTTATAATATTACACGAAACAGTGGCAGTGTTTAAAATGCCTTACTACATTCTTGAGCAATGAGGTAAATTTTATATGCAAAACTTAATATTAGTGTAAAAACTTGTGCAGAGATAATGTTTCACTGTGTATCCTTGTAGAGAGCGGAGAGATGTCATTCTGAATCTAAAATAAAGCTGAACTTGCACATCATCAGCAGTCTAAATTGAGATTTATGAGGTCCTGAATGACAAAGGGGTCACATGAAGATGAAAACTGTTAGTGTAAGTGCAGCCTTTTTTTCTTTTTGGTCCTCTGACACTTTCTCATTCCTTTCTGATCCAAGGCCGGCAGAGTGACAAGCCGCTGGTTAACTTTCTCTTCTGATGCGAGGTGAACTCTGAACTCTTCACCTGGCTGTGACGGAAGCCATGCACACACGCGCACACACCTGCTCCGAATCATCACACACAGACACACAAAGCCCAAGGCCAAACCTGCCATTAATCTGTCCTGACACAGCACAGACACACACACACACACACACACACACACACACACACACACACACACACACACAAAAGAGAGGAAGAGAGGAGTGGGGGGAGAGGGGGGGTGGGAGGGGGGAGGGCGTGGGGGGGGG
>JBAMHW010000006.1:7222317-7243718 GCA_037177495.1 Rhadinocentrus ornatus | reverse complement strand
CCGACCGGGCCCCATGGGGAGAGGCCCGGCCACCAAGCGCTCGCCTCCGTGCCCCACCTCCAGGCCTGGCTCCAGAGTGGGGCCCCGGTGACCCACGTCCGGGCAAGGGAAACCCTGGTCCTTGCATTCTCATCATCATAGGGGTAATACATGTATTATGATATAAAAATTCCAGTGTAAACACATCTTCCTCCTACTTTATTAATCCCATTGTTTCGCTGCATTTAACCCATCCTAGTTGCTAGGAGCAGTGGGCTGACATATTCCGGCACCCTAGAACAGTTGAGGGTTGAGGGCCTTGCTCAGGGACCCACATTGGTTTTTACCTCAGTTGCCAGCCCGAACACTTTAACCTAGGTTCTCCAGACCCAAGCCCACCTCTGTAACCACAAGGCTACCACTGCCCCATCTCTTCTAAGGTCTGGTCTTGACAGACCCTGCAAATATACAGCTTTGTCCACTGTTTTAAAACACTAAAAATTCATACATTTTTTTATAAATAAATAAATTCTTCTTGGAATTTGTCATAGCTGTGTCAGCTCGTCCGGGTGACAACTTCTGTTCTCAGTGAAACTTACACTCCTAGAATACATTTATAATTTCCTCCCTCAATTACACAAGCACACATACACACACAAGACCATCTTTGTAATGGTGCTGCCCTATATCTCATGAGAAATCAACACTGAGCTGATTGAAGACTGAGGCATGCTTAACTTTGAAGTCACACACGCTCCGAGGTAAACACAAAGCTGACAAGAGTGGTTTTAAGTTGTGCATGCCAAAATACAAACACCCAAGACTATAAAACATCAGATAAATGAGTGTAGGCCTATTTCCTGTCCATGAAAATAAAACAATGAGTTGCAAACACACGCACAGGTCATTGACAATGGTTATAGTCATAGTGTGAGAATGAATCTTTTGCTCCTTAGATTTCACCGAAGCCTTTTATCTGTGACCCATAGAGAGAGATGGGGAGAATTGGGAGGATCATCCTGGTAACAGGCATAAAGAATGACATGACAACAGAGAACTTTATGTGTGTATGGAAGCAAGAAAAGAAGGCATTCAGTGTGCACATTTTCTTATGATTGATTGACTTGATATATTAACATGAATTTGTGCAGGCAGAAGTTACCTTATTTATTTATTTATTTATTTATTTATTTATTTATTTATTTATTTATTTATTTATTTATTTATTTATTTATCCATCCATCGAAAATCACAATAAGGTAAAATCAAACTGAGGTTTTCGGGGTTAAGATAATGATAATACTTGAATTATCGTGAAAGATATGTCCTGTTTATTCAGTTTCTTTGTATAAATGCCATTAAAATTCTCCAGTCAAGCCATGTTTGTGCAAGCATCTACAATAAAGATGGCAGTGTAATACATTATAGGTTGAAATATATATAATATATCAGTGGTATAAGTCTGAAGTCGTGTATGCTTTCAAATAATTTCCTTCAGTTTCATTTAACACATAGCATTACTCTACCAAGGATATTCAGAACTCTGTCACAAAAATACACAAAAAAAGATAATATAGAATATATATACATATATGAAGACATCTGAAGAGATCATCAGAAAGAAAACACAAGAGGGAAATAATTTTCTTTGTTGCTATGTACAGTTTTATGTCTATATTTTGGGATATATTCTTCTAGTTTGCTTTCAGTTCCCTACTTGCACACACACACACACACACAGACAAAAAGTCAGGAATATGTTGAGTAAAGGAACTTTAATGTATTTCTCAATAACGAACCACAGACACAGGAACACGCGTGAACCAGCCCTTCTTGCACATGTCTAACAGCACCATATCATATTTCTTGGAAGTCTATCCTGTGACTTGAATCTGTGGTTTATTATTCAGTATATTTTGTTTCTGGCTGGCCAAAAGTTCCCATATCTCCAAGTTGTCTTATTCTTGGTGACTGGTGAGTGAATAAAAGCAAAGTAATGACGACAGCAGACAGTTCGGTTTTTTCCACATGTATTTATTAGTCAGTCTGGTCTGTCCAAAGACAGAAGTATGGGCACGTTTATGTCCCCTGTATGTGTGTGAATGCATTGTATTTCTTAGTCACCATCTGTCCCACTGGTCTTGGCCAAGACTGGTCTACAACCAGCCCAACATAGAAACAAAAGAGTGAAAAACTCCAAACGTTGACAAGCAATTCATTTGATCAGAGCTGCAGCATCATCACCTGTCAGTGTGAATTATGGGAACAGAACTATACAAGCATTATACTGCAGTTAATGTTATGAGTCACATAGTGAAACTAAAGAAATAAAGTCCTATGTCTGAAATCACCCTACTAATCCTCTATTACTGACATTCTAATGATTCAATAGTTTACAGAAAATAAAAAGTGATTCATACTTATCACTAGCTTTTCGACAGCAATGAGAAATTTAGCATTTAAACAGAGTAAATTACATTACATATGAAAATCCAAATGTAAAAAAAAGTTAATGTCAAAATTGTCACAAAATACAGTATTCTCTATTTGTTCAGTTTTATTAATATTTCAGGGCAGTTTAATTACTCTATAGTTCTGTATAGTTCAGAATCTAAAATCGGCCCTTTTTGGGCCTTTTTTATGTGATTGTTGGGGCCTAAAATGCCACTTATTGCAGCAGATTGTGTGAAAAGTTGTGATTAAAAGTACAGTGTTTTTTTCCTTTTTTCTTTGCAAAAGCAACTTAAAAATATTTAAAATGATTAATTAAACATTAAGATATTGATATTCCAATATTATATTGTGAAATGGTTACACAGAAAAAAGTTAACAGTGGGTGCTTTTGAAGCTAAAACCTCTCAATAAAGAAGTAAACACACAAGAAGTAAAGGGGAAAAAATATTGATTCTTTTAGTATTCGAACTAGATCTGAATGTTATAGAATTTGTCATGGTGCGTTGGTTCATTGTTTGTACATTTTAGACATTCTCAGATGGTGTTTTGTGGTGTTTGCCAAATGTCAAATTTGTTTGCCAATTTTCGTTTCTTTCACCACAATGTTGAGTAGAAAACAGTTTACTTCCACTTTGGCTGAATTTGCACTGATAGTTGTGATTGCAAAGTCATAAACTCATGAATGGTCAAATATAATGAACACGGTGATTTCATAGTTTAGTTACAACAAGCTGCAGGAAACAAATGATAGAAAATCTTTTTTGTTTGACCTGATATATCTAATATACTACAATAGAAAATGGGCTTCTAATATCTTAAGAAATCTTAAGAAATATGCATATCTTTTAAAACGTTTAATTTTTGTAATTGATGGACAGCTCCAAATTAACCCATGTTGATCATGATTGTGTTGGTAATTATAAGGTGTGTTTCCATAACCCCTAGAATTGCACAAAAGGTAAATTTCGCAAAAAACCTGGTATGGAATCACCTACATTTTGAAAAAACTCTCAAATATTGCTAAAAAGTTTTTATGCTCTGGTTATGGGGTGGTTTTTTCAGACGTGTCGATACAGAAATATATCGCAAAAGTGTAATGATAACATTTACGCTTCACTGGACGTGACGTAGCGGGTCATGTGACCAGTTCATTTTAAATAAGATTTCTGTCTCCTACTACGCAACGCAGTAGGAGACAGAAATCTTTTTAAAAATAATTAAAGAAAAAAATATAATCATCATCCTTGATAGCAAAAAATGGTGAAATGCAAAGTTTTACAAAGATTTTGAAATCTCTAATCTCCTCAAAGTGGAGTCTCGCGGGACAAGATTTTACAAGAGTAATGGAAACACCTGCAAAACGCAATTGCACTTTGTTGAAATGTTAGAAATATCACTTTTATTTTGCAAAAAAATGTAGTGGAAACGCAGCTATAATAACTCACAAATACATTTTATTAATTGTGTAAACTGTTCAAGTTTTAGTTGAATGAAGGAAGCGTGTGCTACATACAGTATGAATCTTCATCTAAAAAATGGCGGCCTCATAAATAAAAGTTGTATGCTGTAACTCCTGGTTTGGAAATGAAATTGAAAATCAATTCTGATATAACAATTTTATTTAAATCATTTGTTGACTAAAACTGCTGGTAAGTCACATTCCAATACAACCTTTTGTCAAATTAATGGGATTCTCAAAATTACATTTTTTTCAGGAAATAGTCATTGCTGTTGAGCTTTTACAGATAATCTGTTTTACCAGTTTTTAGCACTGAGATCACTGTTGAGTAAGTGCATTAATAAGTTCTACAGAAACAACCATCTTGTTCCTTCTTGTTTCCTTCATTATTTGCTGAACTCCTTTTGAGTTTTGCTATTTACATACTTGATACACAGTATAGTCTCTATTGTGTCAATGGCAACATTTGTTTCTTTATGATTTAAACTTGTTTATTTTATATGAATGGAATTTAGTTTTGGACAGCATTGTTCTCTTGTGTTTGTGTGAGTTTTGTGTAAAAGTTCATGTAAACAAAAAACAGCTTCAGCTTTCAACTTACACACCATTTCACATTTATGCCTCCACTCTTTACTGGACATACCAACAACAACAGATGGGACCCTAAACACACACCAACACACACACATTGACTATGCCAGCACTTATTACCTCTTTTCATAAGAACGGCTTTAGACCATCATCTGTCTGGCTGGACTAATCAGCTCTACACACACATACACACTCTTACATAAGACCTATTATTACTAACTAAAGTACATGAACAGAAGTTATTTGTTAAGAACCATAAGTTTCAATTACAAATCTGTTACCATGTTTAAAAAAAAGGTTTTGTTAGTTCTTGTGTACAGCAGTCTTCCCACCAAAAAAACTGGATCACAGCCTAAATGAACTAATGTTTTTCATCAAAATCACTCCTTACATTTTTAATGTGGTGCAGAAACATACAGTGGCACAAGAGGAAGTGGGATACCTGCAGCAAAATCTCAAACATGTGACATGGGACTAATAAATGGTCTATAATGAGATGCAGATGGTTAAAAAAGGACTTTGAAAATGAGCTGTTAACAAATGATTTGTCACAGTTTGTACTGTATTATTATTGTTACAGTCAACTGGAGAATTGTTGTTTCCTAATCAAACATAGGAAGTGGATAAAACTTGAAAATAACTGGAAGGAAGCAGTTTCACAGGTCTACAGTCAACTTATATAAAAGCAACAATATATTACTCTGCTAGCATTGTCCTTGCTTTGGAAACACAATGGTTTCTCCATAGCTTAGGTAGCTGGGTCTCAAATTTCTTAATTTTCAAGGTTAGTGTAGCAGTTTCAGTTAGCGTCAAATTCTGCGACCCATTGGTTTAATAAAATTTATCCGCTTTTCTTCAAACTTGTAAAGCTAGCTTTTTCCACAGGGGGGAGAAACAATTGAGGGAGAAGAGGGGACAAGGTAACCAACCTCGTCCTGCCACACTAACATATCTGATAGTTTTGAATAACTTCTGTTATTCATACAGGAAGTTAGTGCAAAGTTTTATCTCCTCGCTGAGGTCTGCATCTACAGAATATTCAATTTGAAATGAATGGATTTATAAAATAATACACACATCAGAGGATACAAAAGATTAAAAGTACATGGATAATCTTACTGCATTAGGATGGATACTGTTGCACAAAGCGTTATTCAGATATATTCAACAGCCTTCGTTGACAGGTTGTTGTGGCCCAAGTTGTTGATGTTATTAGTTTCTCTTGTTTTATGCTTCTCTGACAAAACTGAAACAAGACTTTGCAAAGTTTAGGACTTACAACAAAAATCCAGTAATGATTGAAGTAATCTCTTTTAAAAGGTTTGAAGAACCTTTGCTGTTTGACTGCTTTTCTCTCTGTGTAACATTTGTTTCCTCTTCATGGAAGAGTTATTCATGCTTCCTAAAGTAAGCAACTCATCAGGTTTGACTGATTAAACTCTCAGCTGTTCACCCACCCACTCTCAGTACTCTGTTTCAGCAGTTTGATTTTAAAATGCTGTCTCATCGTGACATGAAAGCATCTGATCTGTATTATATGTGTCAGATATCTTCCACTGCTGCCTATGTTTCAGTTACATTACCCACTGTTATGTATCGGAGGTTGACATTTTCATAAATCTATTGAATTTCTTTAAGAAGACAATCTGAACTGTTAAGGAATCAAACTACACTGTTTTTAATCATGTTTAGCTGCAACAGCATGTAAAATGGCTTGCTGACAGTAAAGTCATTCAACACACACACACACCTATACACCCGATCCCACACACACACAGCAATCTGACTTCCCCTGTTTAGGCCACTTGCGCTCTCAGCTTCCTGTGTCTGACAAAATGAGTGAAAAACATTCACTTTCAACACACTTTCACTTCATCTTCTGGCAAACTCTCGCATGCTGAATGCACACACAAGTCTGAGAAAATAAGAGGGAGACAGACAAAGCAAGCAAAGAGGAATTAAAATGAAATTTTTAATTGATAGTCATGTTTCTCTCAATGAGCGTTGTTTATCCAAAGAACAGTTGTATCTAAGCATTAATTAAACTTCTTATACAAAAACCTAAATAGTAAAATCCCCAAACTCAAAGTATGAGTACAAGGTTCCTGGATATATTTTTAAATACTGTACAGAACATTACACTGTCTGTAAATACAGATGTAGAATTATTGTTTCAAGTCCACAAGTCCGACGATACGACTACAAAGTCGATCCTCGAACTGTGGCCTAGAGTGTCCTGGTGCCAGGTGCACATGTGGACACTCTTATGCCTGAACAAGGTCTTCGTTATGAACAATCCACGACGAGCACAGAAGTCCAACAACCAAACACCACTCGAATTAGATCAGGGGGGCCATTCCTCCCAATCACGCCCCTCCAGGTCTCGCTGTCATTGCCCATGTGGGCATTGAAGTCCCCAAGCAGAACGAGGGAGTCCCGAAAGAAGTGCTCTCCAACACCCCCTTCAAGGACTCCAAAAAGGTTGGGTACTCTGAACTGCCGTTTGGTGCATAGTCACAAACAACAGTCAGCACCCGTCCCCCCACCTGAAGGCGGAGGGAGGCTACCCTTTCGTCCACCGGGGTAAACCCCAACGTACAGGCGCCAAGTCCGAGGGCAATGAGCATGCCAGCTCACACTGCACCTCTCTATGAAATAATTTAATACAATTATATATTTTTAATACTTTCTACTTTTTACTTTTGCGTCTTAGACTGTGTTTAACTAGCTTCAGTTATCAAAATTACTCATTCAGCTTTAGAACAAGTATTTGTTTTCAATAACCTGAGATCACCGGGCAAAGAGTAGAAATACATTTCTCCACTTCTCTGAACATCTTTTTCAAAGAAGTGGGGGTAAGATTGCCTGGAAGACCCTACAAAGGTGTGCTAGTAATATGTGATAATGTTGAAACCACCTTATGATTATTAGGGGTGCATTTATGAAAATAAATAAGCAAAAACAACTACAATTGAAACTTACCGCATTTAAAATCTCTAACTTGTGTGTCTAGAGGACCTTTCTGATCTGTGTGTGTGTTGATTTGGGTTTCGTTGCATTGTGGATACATTCCATAGTTGGAGAGAACTGTGTTTACAGAACTATGGCAGAAGCACACGCAGCTGAGCACATGGACCCTACACTTTGAACAAAATCACAGTACAAAGTATAAAACAGAATAGATCTACATATATACATCCAAAAGCTTTGCAGAGAGGTAAGCAAACAGCCAAAGAAAATGGAGGCTATAGCAATGACATGACTGGTGGACCACAGAGTTGTTTCCACAATGGGATCCATATGACTGCAGTGTGACTGTCACATGACATCAATGTGAGTTTTACATGTAAGAATAGCAGACCCCTTTAATTTCAATTGTTTATTGTTGTGCAAAACACTTTATGCAATTTTTCTTTTGTACATTCCAACAACAACTTTTGAACTAGTCTGTTCTTGATGCCAACATTTTTTCTTAAATCAAAGTGTTATACAGTTTTCATTATACAAAATTATTTCTGATTCTTTATTTACCAGTTTGGTGTCAGATTTGTGAGAAGTTTTCATTGATATCAATTTGCTAAAATTACCATTGCCCACAGATAAGGCTGTAAAATAGCCAGTTTCCTAAAGAATACTGAAAATAGGACATTCACTTATGCATCACTAGGTGTTCTGTACAATGCCAAATAGCAAACCTGCCGAGTATAGAATACTCTCTCCTGGAGTATTTGGTTAATATATAATGAGCTATTTGCTTTAATATTGAGAATGCTGCTTAAGTTAAAAGACACTTGAAAAAAAATCTTAAAGTACAGGTGAAATAAATGACGATGGCCTGACAACGTCCTGATTCTGTGAGGACAGTCTCTGCATGAGAATAACCAATACTTTTAGTAGTAGTATTACTTTTAGTAATAGTTTTTTTCTATAGATGTTATTTTTGTTTTCAGACATTTTGTTGTTAAAAACTTGTCCAATGTCCACATTTCATACTTTTCCTAAGAGAAGTTATGAGACAAAACGCATATTTAATTTCCTACATATACAATAACATCTTCAGGAAGACATTGTTAAACATGCAAAGTTGTAACCATTGCAACGTCTGACCACCAGCTGCCACATTTTACAGATATTGATAGCTGTTACCATAGCCGTAGTCACAACCTGTTCATAGACATAGATATAGACATTGCACAGAAAAGTATTCTTTCATATCATTTCATACTTGCACTTTGTAAATAATGTTATTTAAACACTGCTTGAAGCACTTCTAGTTGAGATGCAACCTGTATTTCGCTGCCTTGTACCTGTGACATGCGCAATGACATTAAAGTTGAATCTGAATCTGAATCTGAATCTTATCGAGTCTTGAACCACAGTTAATATGACTGTTTACCGTGTATTAACACACTCCATTGCCATGACAGTTGTAATGCCTTATTTATTAACTGCTGTTAGCTAGCTTTGGCATTTCCATCTGCACTTAATAATGGCTGAAAAATAACATTATGTACTCTAAATACAAAACATATTTGAGACATAGCAGCAGTGATATAGAGAAGGACGAAAATATCCTACTTATTCATCTCTTGTTAGTTTTGAACTTTGTAAATAATTTGTATGCATTGATAACTACAACTGTAAACCTTATGGAATATGAAAAATGCGGTGAGGAGCCCTGTACATCAAATGTGCAACTTCAGTGAAACTGGTGCTTGAAACAGAAAGCAAACCTTGCAGACGAAGACAAAAAGAAGTGTTTGACAAACATTGTGCAAAAATTTTAAGTGTTGGATTGCAGCCATGTGCAGCTGCAGGTTGGCTAATGTTATGTTGAAAGTGGGTGAAGACACACCAAAGTCAGAAACTGCACAAACTTGGTTTTGACACATAGCCCGTACTTATACAAGCAACCAAGGCTCTCTCACTGCTTCCTGCTCATCTGTATGAAATGTGTGGTTTTTTGCTTTTGCGTGAGAAAAAGAAGGAACTTTATTTAGTGACGTTATTCACATGCAGACAAACTGAAATAACCTGAGTTGTATTTTTTCCTTTTTCTCTTGACCACAAAAAAGCTGATGTTTTTTTTGTTTTGTTTTTAAGAAGGTGCAAGTGACTCAAAGTCTTAATGGTTGTCTCTGTCAAGTATTTCTGTTTCAGTGAGTCATTTACTGTTATGTTCAAAGAATGTTCTGCTGTTTCAGTGGAAAACTGTCAAACATACAACACAAAGGACCTTAACTCTCAAAAAAATGGCAGAAGCCTAAATTCCATTTGGATGTCAGGTGTAATGATAATTTATACTTGTAAAATTTCAGCCTCAGTGTGCGTGAACGGATAAAATTATTACATCAAATAAATTAATAAAACTTTATTAGTGTTGGATATGAGGGAGTCTCCTTCCAACTTTGCAAGTACTAATTTGAGGTAATCTGTAGTTTGTGCCACTAAAGCTGATGCCTTTCTAACAGCTAATTAAGTTAAAGGATAAACTGATGCTAATCTGTAGACGATGAGTCACTGTGATAGTTTATGCCCTGCTAATTGCTTACTGAAGTAAATTCGTCCTAATCCTCGCTGAGGAGTGCAACGAGTCGCTTTAAGAAGCTTCACAGAGACGACATTGGCTAATCCGCAAGAATTACTTAAGGCAATTCTACTGCAGATGCTTTTTTTGTTGCGCGTTGGTGTGGGAGGCAGTTGTGAAATAATCACCGCAGATTGCGGAGGTATGCTTGGTCATCATGTTTTCCCTGATAATCAGTGTTAAGTTCTCATCAGCTGTGACCACCACTGATGTAATGAAACAGCGGTATCGGCCTCGTACTGTTTCCCACCATGGGTTTTTGACATATTTGAAGCTTTAAAAGATATTCAAGTTAAACACAGTTAAAGTTATTAGATGGTTTTTGAACATTTAAATGCAATTAGAAAGCAAATTCTTCACCACTCCAGCCTGTGACATGCAAATCCCTTCATAAATATATTCTAAACATAAGGGTAAATTTTAAAAACAATTTCCTTTTGCAATAGAGTGTAAAAAACTCACCAATCAGTTTATGTCGTGATCTTTTGGTTGTTAGGCATTAGGTGATAACATTTTTTGTTTGATAATTCCTCAATTCAGTCTTATAGGAATATGATCCTGCCTGTGCTTAAATTATGCTTGTATTCAGTCAGTTTTTTTATTATGCTTTCTATTTAGCTCACAAGAGAACAAATAATATGTGTGACCACTTTCCATGTAGTCTAGTTTTTCATTTGTGGCTTGCGCAGGTTAGATTTTCCAGCTGGCAAACTACTGTTTATGAGTCTAGACTTCTGATAATCGTGTGCTTTTATTACCCCATAATTTAGGCATATTCAGCTAGAATTTACTCTTCTTTTTTTTTTACAATTATCCCTGAAATTATGTCCTCAAAGTCAAATTAGGCCACCTACTCATGTTTATCAATAGGTGGCACTGTCTTTAAATTCTGCACATATGAAAACTAATGGGGAAATGGGGAGCAGATGTATATTTAAAACCCTCCCTAAAAGCAAGGAATTTACATTTCTTATATATGTAAATCCATTATAAAGCAGGATTTCTGTTATTTACGTATGCATATCATGTCAGACAAGAGTCAGTTTGACTTTCTTTGTAGAAAATCCTATTTATGATCACTGTTTATCCCTCACCGACATTGCATGTAAAAATATGTTATTTTAAAAGAGAGTTTTTTGAAAGTATGCATTACAATATAGAGTTTACCAAAATAAACAAGCAGTTTGGTTTTCCCTGAAACAAACTACACAAGAGCGCCTTTCTGCTCTCACTGCTGCATGTGAGGAATGACTGACTGAACAAATGCAGTCGGACTCCTCTCAGTGTGGGATTAGTGCTAACAACAGGCTGACAATGAGCCATGTGAGAGTGATTTAAGTCCACACCAACTCCCACATGTTTGTCTGTTTTGTAATCTGCATTTTATAGGACACACAATAGGGAACTTTGCAGTGCACACACCACATGCCAGTCACTCGCTGCTTTCTCCTTTTTTGTCCTTTGCAAACCATTTTGCCTGTTGTGGTTGCCAGATCTAAGCGGGAAATTCCCCTTAAATGCAACCAGGCTATTGATGAAAAGTGGCTGGCAGATCAGAAAAAAAAGAGACATAGACAAGAAGAAGTGCCACACTGCGCTTTGATGGCAGTGTTGAGGACAGTCTCTGCATGAGGCATGTGCTGTAAATGTCTGTCTTTGTATGTGTATGTTGCTGTGTGTCTGCATCAGAGTGGGTGGATGTGACTATATTGTATATGTGTGCTTGTTGTCTGTCATTCAGCCTGTGAGCAACCACAGTTTATATACACAAAGCTGAGCAGGGGTGGTACTGAGTGTGTGTGTGTGCTAGAGTTGGTGGGGAAGCAGGAGTGTTAGCAGTCCTTGGGTTTCAGTGGTTAACCCCTAAACTTTTTATTTTTCAGTGCAGTTAGTGATGGGGCGGGGGGTGGGCATTTCAGCATCAGCGCTGGTGTGTGGGCACGTTAGAGTCTTTATTGACCAGAAACAACGAGGCGGGGAGGAAGTGAAGGGAAAATGTGAGTGGGAGGAGAACATATGAGGAAGTAGTTGCCACCAGCTCCCAAATACGCAACATGTACCCCTTACCCTCTCACTCCCTCCCAAAAACAGCCTCACACCACCACCGGAGAGCGAAGAGGAGGCTGCTGGACCACAGACCACCCAGAGAGATGGAGACAACAAACAGCAATACAGACATAAAGACAGACAGACAAAAATGTCTTAACTGATAGACGATTAGGATAAAAAAGCATCTGGAAAGAAGAAAGTAAAAAAAAATTAAGTTAGTATATCCCTTAATCTGGTATAATGAAAAGAAATATATGGATTAACTCCAACATGAGAGAGAGAATATGAAAAAGCATGAAGGAAAGTGAGGATAATCAGTAAGTCAATTATAAAACTAAAATACAAAAGGTATGTAATGTTTGCTGCATACAGTAGGCAACCTAACAAAATTATTGCATCATTTTTGGCCTTTAATGTTGGGAAAACCTTGATGAAGCGTTAAATATTTGTGCTAGTAGTAAAATGACAAGTTATCAAAATCATTCATCAGTTGACACAAATTAAGAAAAATCCTTGTGAATGCAAGAATTGGGACAGTGGTAGCCTAGTGGTTAGTGCTTAGAGAGGTGGACAGGTTCAAGTCCCCGGACCAGCAAAAATTGTCAACCACTTTGATCCTTAACCCCAATTGCTCCCCAGGCATCGTTATATGACAGTCCACTTCTCCTACTGCAACTAGGATGGGTGAAATGCAGAGAACCTCCAAACTGAGTGTATAAACTGTCTTTGTTATAATTAGAAAATATCCATGTATTAAAAAGTTGATAGTCCAACAACAGAGCAAAATTGAATTGTTGCATGATTTGTATCTGTAGGTATAAGATTAAAACAAGGTTAACATCAAGATACCAGAGTTTTAGAGAGGCTCAAGTATTCCTTACCAAACTGACTTCACCTTGACTGGGATATTTAAACCCTTATGCAGTACTTGAAATGAGTACATATAAATATGTCCCAGCATCAGTAGCTGAAGAACAAAAGTTGCTCATGATGTTTTGTTTTTTCATGATGGTGAGGCAAATCATTCCACTTTCATGAAACCTTTTGCATTGTAAAACAACACACATTCTTAACAAAAACACAGCAAGTTTAAAACTATAAAAGGCCATATTACTACTATTAAAGGAAGAAAAATAAAACATATAGAAATGGAGAAAGGCAACCTTCTTCATGAATGCATATGTTTATTTATTTTATTTTTTTATTTGAGTATGTGTATCTTACATATTCTCGCAAATGTGAAAAAAAAAGAAAAACCTAAATAACACACAAAGACAGATAGAGTGTCACCGTGTGGGGGGTCAGTGTTTCCATGTGCTGTTTGTTCCAGGGGGGAAAAAAGGAAAAAAAAACGTTCTGTTGTTTTCAAACAACATATTTCAAACATCTTCAGAAACAAAAGAGGTTTGTCTGTCAAAAAGGTCTGTTTTTATTCTCTGCTCATTCTGGACAAGAGACAGAACTTCAGGAAGCAGGAAGAGACGAGCAGAGGAACCAATTTATCCGAATGCAGTAGACATTCTACATAAACAGCCTCTTACCCATTTTCCACTGTTTCCAGTGCAAAAAGGGTGCTTTTTGGTTTGAAAAAATAATAGATTTTGCCTTCAGCAATATAAATATTAAAATGACAAAAAATGTTTAAAATAATTCATGAACGTCCTCTAAGCTATTCACACTTATTGTTTAATATGAACACACATGAAAACATACTTTATCTAAAGGTAACATACGTAGCTCAGGTTTCTGTGTGCTGATGTTTCTACCCTCTGTGCATCTTGTGTATACATGGTTGTACGTGGGAAGATGACAGAGTCTATGTTCACCACATCAGCGTTAGTAGAGTGTGTGTGGTTTCCTCTACTTCACCGCTGCCTCCCCTGTTCAGCCTCACCACTCATCTCTTTTCTCTACCTGATGTCCCACTGTGACATTTGTTGATGCTTTAGACTGTTTTTAAACACAATCTTGTGCATCTGTATTGGTACTTGTGACCCTCTGAGATTTAAGGGTTCAAAGACTTTACTGTGTATGAAAACTGGAAGTAGCCATCATGACATCTGCCACTGATTTGAGGACTAATGTTTTAATGCCTTGAGTTTAACATTGCATCAATTACTTTGCCTTTATATTTTCAGCATTTCCATTCATATTAGAACATGAAGGTGAAGCTGGAAAGTCATATATGGAAACTGATTAGACAAACATACTAACTATCTACTTTAAAAAAAATGTTTAGATGGAACAAAAGCACTATGAACTGGCTAAAAACACCATTATCATCAGTACTGTAATTTAATGCACCGCTGTGTTATCCTGTGGTTGAGCTCATCTTCAAAAATCTGTGGTCAAAAGGCGACATACACTGGTCACACTGTCCATGCTGCCACCATGAGTCACCATTATGCCATTGCTTTGTTTCACTGCATGGATAATGATCAGGGCCCTCATTTATCAAACTGTGCGTAGCAAAGCAAACTACAGGTGGCATTTGCGGCACAAAAAGGAAAAGCTTGCTTGGGTGTTTGGATGCTGTCAGGAGCTGGATGAATGATAACTTTCTTCAACTTAACAATGCAAAAAACTGAAGTCCTTGTTTGTGCCCCTGACAGATTTTTCCCTGAGATAGCTGTGAATCTTGGCCCACTTGCCTCATGTATTAAGCCCTCGGTTAGGAACCTTGGTGTAACTCTTGACCCTGCACTGTCTGTAGATGCTCTTATAAAATCACTTGTTCACTCTTGTTTTTATCATCTCAAAAACATTGCGACACATTCATCTCATCCAGACTAGACTATTGTAATTCCATCTTCACATGCTTAAGCAAAAAGTCTCTTGACCGTCTCCAGATTGTTCAGAACGCTGCTACAAGGCTGACAACAAAATCCTCAGAATTTACTCATGCCACTCCATTACTAATCCAGCTGCACTGGCTTCCCATGCATCACAGAGTGAATTTTTAAATTCTGGTTTTAACTTGTTGAGCACTACATGACCAAGCACCTGGATATATCAAAGACCTTTTACAGCCTTGGTGCCCAGCAGGTCCCTGAGATTAAGTGATCAAGGTCTGCTGGTTGTTAAGCCAACACGGCTCAAAACAAAAGGTAACGGAGCCTTTGCAGCAGTGGCTCCTTTCCTCTAGAACTCCCTTCCTCTCAGCCTGACATCTGTGGACTCAGTGATCTCTTTAAAAAAAACAGCTAAAAACACATCTTTTTAAAATTTGCTTTTACTTAGTTTGATTTGTTTTTATGTTTTCTGTGTTATTGTGTAAGCACTTTGTGATTTTTATCTTGAAAGGTGCTATATAAAAAAAACATTTACTTTTAGTTACTTACCTGTACTTTCAGATTTATCAATGAGTACCACGCACGTCCTATAAAATACAGGTGAACGCCTGTAATACATATTCATCACATCATTTCCATGATGACTCGGGGGGGAAAAAGAGGGAAGACGTGGAATTTTTTGGGGTGCGAGACTGAGATGCTGACAGACTACGTTGAGAAATGTAAAAATGTGTAATTGGTGGGCACGGCGTGGGCATTACTTCTGTCAGAAAACCTGTGGTGCAGCAGGACACAATCTACGCTATTAACCAGGTGTACAAGGAGTGAGAGAAATTGGGAAAACAATGGAAAAAAAAGCATTGTGTAAGAATATATATAAAAAAAGGAAATCCACCTTGTGTGTTTCATCAGGGTTGCATCACTTCTAGACCTCCAGCCTCTAGTCTGCATCTCGCTCTGCAGGAATTATTGACCAAAGCTACTTTTCGTACTGATGCTACATGCTGGCAGGGCAGCAGACTGCCCACCTTATTTAGCTGAATGTATTTTATAACATGTAAGTTTTGTTTCACAATGACAGAACATATTTTAGTGGCAAAGGTTCTTAATAACATCATCTCCCTTTTTCCGGAAAATCCTGCCACCCCCTGAGCGTGCACTCTTAGAAGAATTAATATCGAATGTGGGTCTTTATTCATTTCTGCAAACAGCTTGAATAGGTAACATGGTGTCAAAGGTAATAGTGGATTGTGCACAAATGTCTCATATTTCACAGCATTTCCTTGATTTTATTCTGTACCGGTGGTGTTGCCGTTTCCAGTTGTTCTAGATTATGTGCGTACGGGAGGGTCGGAGTTGCCTCGAAGGTAGAAACATTTTCCCCTAAAGTTTGGTTTTTCATAAATCGTTGACTATATGGGGCGTACGCAAACTTGGTAAACAAGATCAAATACAGCTTTTACTTAACCATGGCCTCTGTTTGGCTGCCCTTTCATAGAGACCCAGTTAAAGGAGCGCTACTAAACCTAAAGGCGGATTTATGCTTGCTGTGTGTAGCCGGCTATGGCGTTGCTGACGCTGGTGAGTTTGCTTTTGCACTCGAGCGTAGGGGGTGCGTTTTGATGTCTGTGTTGTTTCTCCTCCTAACCTGAAGGTGGCACCAGGGGAGGTATCGGCTGGTAAACTTACCAGGTTGGAGTTATTTTGATTATTAACTTCAGTTCGGTAGGTATTTTCTGTTTTAAAACAACAATGGCGCCCAGTATGGTTAAGTGTCTTTATTAGCTTGTGGAAGAAAATTAATAAATAATTCGATCAGCCTCTCATCAACTTGATCCACTAATTATTGTTATAAGAAACGGTGGTTGCCACATCAATTCAGACCAAAAGCAAGGGGGTACTTCCGCGTCAACTGTCTGCGTAGCAGGGGTGCACGTCAGGTCTGAAAGAGGTGCGCGTAGCAGAGCCTACAGCAATGATGCGGACGCAGATGACACGCAAGCATAAATCCGCCTTACACCGGTTCTTCCATCTATAGAGGACTTCTGAAGCTCTGTCAGAGTGTGTGTGCTTTGTTGGTGTCTTAGTTGTTGAAGATGGACTCAGCTACAGCACTTACGTTAGGTAGCATATTTTCTGGTGCTTTGAAAAGTAAAGAAGCACTTTCCAAATGATAAAGTTTTGACTGAAAAAGAAACAAAGAACCTAAAACCTCAGCTCATGACATACTGTCTTGATCAGTTGGTTTTGGTTTGGGTTTTTTCATGGTCTTGTCATTTTAAGTTTTGTCTTTCCTGTTTTATTTATTAGTTTTCTTTCCCTTGTGTATTCTTTTACGCTTCCTGTTCATTAGCACACCTCGTTTAATTTGTTCATTTGCTTTACCTGCTCCCTGTTATTTGTCCTAAATGTATATACCCCTTGGTTTCAGTTACTATTTGCCAGATCATCGTTGTATTTCCCCTGTTTTATCTGTGCCAGTTCATCAGTTCTTGTTATTAAAACCTTGTTCCTGTACCTGTCTGCCTCTTGGGTTCACATAATTGCTAAGCAAACAAAATAAAGCTGACTTCAAAAAGTCTAAATACTTGGGTCAACTTCTCTAAATCAAATCAAATCCAATTATATTTATTAAGATTTTTTTATGCTAAAAAAGCAAAACAAAGTGCTTTACAACAACAATTAAAAAGATTTTATGTATAATAAAATAAAACAAGCCTTTACATAATAAAGTATAACAGATCAATTTCAAAATACTCTAGTTTCTCTTTCACATGGTCACACATGCGTACACACACTCACACACAAGAATGCAATTTAAAAAAAAATTCAGAGGCAATTGTTTATATGGATAAAATACTAATAAGGATCAGAAACTGTTCAGTTTCAAAAACACACATTTATGAATGTGTTCAAGAATGCTGCTAGAGACAGAAACAAACATCTTTTTCCATTTGTGTATGTGTGTATGTGGCTGTGTCTCAGATGAGACACATGCTTAGTGTATATGCAGCAAATAAGAAAAATAATAAAAAATAAAATAAAAACCTCTGACAGATTAAGAAAAAAAGTTTGAAGGAGAACAAAGAGCAAAATATTCTTTTGGGAGTTAAGGATCTGTCTGAGCATCGGTCAATTTTCATTCTAGGAAAGTGGGGAATTTCAGAAATGACTCACATGGCAGAACTAAAGAGTGTGTTTAATAAACTTTTTGTGTATTCATTCTGTTTGATTGTTACCAAAGAGAAAAATCACCATCAAATGGAAACGAATCATAATTGTAGGCAACAAAAATAACTCATGGAAAACGCATCTAAGCCTTCATCTCTGTTCTGTTAACACCTTCTTTCTCTCCTAACTGTGTAAGTCTTCTCTGTTTGACAGACAAAAAAAAAAGCAGAAATTCTTTTTTGGGGGGGAAAAGGAGGAAGGGGTGAGTGAGGAAGGGTAGAGGTGGAAATTCCCTTTGTGGATCCAGGTCAGTTACTTCCACATGTCCATCTGTCTGACTTTCTGACTCACATCTATCATAACACAAAGACACAAGGTCAGGTGATCCATATGGTCAGATACATATATGGAAACAATAAGTTTTAAATTGTGAAATGTTTGTGTTTACTGGAAGAGACTTAAAGCAGCATCTCTTAGAAGAGGAACATGCATTGTAAAGCTGGGAAATGGAAAATGAAAACAATATGTCAGTTATTTACAGTTTATTGGGCTGTAAGATAAGACTTTATTAATTAATTGATAATTAATTAATCAAGGACAGTCCTCCCCCAAAAAAGATGATAGGACCCATACACAAAAAAGGGGACAATAAAAATGCAGCAATAGTATATATACATGTACATAATGAACATATTCATACATGTATTTGAATAAATTTTAGTCATAGTAAATGGAGCATTTATTTGATTTGTTAGGATGTGTAAGATTAATATATATTTGACTGGTGAAGAGTAAATGAAGATAGCACATAGTACAAATAAAAAGATTTTTCCTGTTTGCCTTAAAAAAACTAAACACAATCAAGATTAATAATATCCTTTTGGAATAATGCAGCTATAGCTCTCAACCTCAGTATGTGAACATTAACTCTGATAATGTAAAGCAGAAGACAAACAGACGACGTTTACAGACCAGTGTTCAGCTTAGCAGCTTGACAGCATCTGTTCTTTAATTCCCCCAATTGTGGGATCTCAGGCTTGTAAAGGTTAAGGCCATTACTTATCCCTGTGCCACTTAATATTCTTAGTAAGTCAGAAAATATTTCAGGTGTTGATTTTCTTTCTATTTTTCCACAGTATCTGATATAAGGATACTTCCTAACTAGTTTTGCATCACTGATTGTTATCCTCATTATTTTTCTGTGACATTTAACTAATATTTAGTTCTCAGCTGTGAATTTTTCTTAGAAATGGACTGTTTAATCTTAAAAAAGATTTAGGTATTTAGGTTTGATGGCTAGGTGAGGGGAATGCATCAAACCTAGAAAGGGTTTGCAGAAACAGTGAGACGGACGAAAAGTTAATATCTGTTAAAATTTCTGTGTAAAGATTGAGTTGTGGGTGTGTTTGTGTGTGCAGACGTGTTTGACTGTGGTTTTTCTGTGTGTGTGTGTGGGCTTTACTTTGCTGTAAGTGATTGTTGCACATAATGTGTGACAGCAACATCACCCCTGCCTCTCCCTGTTTGTGTCACTCTTACATGCTGTTTGTTTCACACCTTTTTTTTTTTTTACACTTTTACCTGAAAGCAATGTGTTTATATTGTGTTTTCAAATATGTTTAAATGAGAGAGTTGTAAAATGCATTTTGTTGCCTCATCCCATCTTTAATGCTTACTTGACTGGTTTCATACATCTAAACAGCTAATATCAGCTCTGGTTATTTATAGAAAACAATACTTTGGTTAAAATTGGGAGATAATCATGGCTTTGATTCAAAATCCACTGTATGTCGTGGTGAACTTTTTCTGTAATATCCCAGACCACAAAATTTTCCCAATCTTACCAAGTGATGTGAGTGCCTAAATCATAGTAAACTGAAAAATACTGCAATAACTTGGAAGCTGTTGCAGCATCAGTTCCCTTGAAAATAGCTGTTTGCCCTTATTATTGTGATTAAAAATATAATCCATTTTAAAATATATTTCTGGTACATATTAGATGGATAGGATTGTTGTATTGGAGTAAAAAAGAGAAATAGATGTAAACTTCTAGTGCATGAAGCCTATTGAAAAATAAATACAAAATAAATACAAAATAAAGGGAAGCATATGAAGTAAATTCATCACTGCTCTTCTGACTTTCAGTTTTTATTGCTTGCATTTGAAACAAGTGAAGATGCGTGTGTGTGTGTTTGTCTTTTACTCTGTTTGTATCTGTTTTTCTCTTGTGTTTGTAATGGCAACACACCTATTTAGGGTGTGTTACTGTGCGTGTTGCATTTTGTCTATCCTTGCTCATTCCATGTCTGTCCACTCTGTGTGTTTGCCCATTTTTGTGTGCGGTGGCTTAAGTGCTAAAATCCCTCTTGCTTTCGATTGTGTCTGTCTCCTCGTGACTCATGCTGTGGCACTGTACCTGGCTAATCACTGTGGCATTAAACATGATTAGTTCTAATTGTTGTTCTTGTTGGGTAACAGACAGTGGTTTTGATAGGGAAAGGAGAGGCAGTGAGCCAGACAGTTGGCTTTGGCTGTAAGATCCCAGAAAAATGTGATTTTTAACCCCGTCTGACTTGCATTTTAGTGTTTCTCAATAAGTCTACAAAGTTGCTATGATGCTAAAATGACAATGGGTGTCATAGCTACATTCAAAGCCCATGAAACCAAAACAACTACCAGCTTTCTGTTGTGAAAGGGTCTACTACATACATAATATTTTTAATCTTTCATAATGTAATAAAGAAAACAGTCTGCATATAAAGTTGCAGAAAATACACACTAGGACAAATTGGGAAGACACATAAACATTTAAAGCATGAAGAAGTCCTAGTTCTGATAATCACACAGAGGTTTACCATGAATGCAAACTCACATGTATGATGGATGTAACATTTACCCTTGACAGATTCATCTATGTCAGTTTATTAACCAAAGACAAATCAGTTTCACATACTGTTTCTTATAATTCATTGTTCCATCAGCGCCATAAAGACAATTATTTTTATATCTGCTTAGGTTTGCTGAAATGTGAAAAGAGAGTTCACCATCTTTCATTTCTAAGGCTTTATTTATAAGGACATAATTTAAACTTTGCTCATCATAGCTGCAAAATTTAATAAATCATTTAACCTTTTAATGCCTGAATTTATTTACAATTATATAAAAGCAAAATATAGTAAATAAGAAAAAATAGCAAAAAGAAAAACACTCAAATAATGTAAACTACAATTAAATATTAAATACATTAGCAATAATAAATATAATACAAATGAATGCTAAATGAAAGGAAATTACTAAAACGAAATATATATATATATAT
>JBAMHW010000006.1:7203829-7220046 GCA_037177495.1 Rhadinocentrus ornatus | reverse complement strand
TATTATTATTATTATTATTATTATTATTATTATTATTATTATTATTATTATTATTATTATTATTATTATTATAATAAAATGACACACTTGCATCATGCAAAAAACAAACAAAAAAAAAACTCCCACAGAACACTCCCTCATTAGGGTCAGAAAGGAAAAAATACAAAAGGCCTGTTCTTGTTTTCCAGTCTGATTTTATTTGTCCTCCATTGTTAAATTCTGTTTGGCATCATATATTTCAGTTGGTGTAATCTGATTTTATGATCAACCAACTGACAAGTGTCACATTGTTTGAAGCACAGTCTTCCAGTTCACATTCATAATTGTGTATTATGTTAAGGCTTGATTAACAACTACTTTAAAGTAAGTTCATTGACTCTACTCTTATTTTAAATTTTTTACACATTTGGACATAACACATCAAACAACAGTATTGGTATAAAAAAAGACAGGACACAAAGAATGTAATTACTTAAGTTTGCAACAGCTATTGATCAATTTATTTCCCCAAATTCACCAGAAGTTTCTATTTAATGTTTCTGGAAAAGAATGACCCAGAACCTCTCAGCTTTCGCAAGCTCTGAATCATCTGGTGAACAGCCACCATGCCACTCATTTTTGTTTCCAGTATTTTACTTTAACTTTTTACTTACCTTCATCTTACTGCACAACTAAAAGCACACACATTCTGGAAACTGCATATAACTCAGTCAATATCATCAAAGTTTACCTGAGCCCTCTTGTGATAATTTGACTTTTAATTAACAGCCATTTATATGAAATAAAATGACCGTAGAAACTTTTGATGATCGTAAATAATTACTGGACAGTGAAAAGTATATCAGTAGTAAGGAAGAAGATAATCATTTAACCTTTTGACAATGTTACATGTCTTTTTCTAAACCAAATTGGAAAGGTTTAAAAGCTAATCAAGTCTTACGGTGACTTTTTTTGTCACAACGTGGGATTTCCCACTTTGTTCCAGTATGTGCCAATAAAACTCTGGAGATGATACGGTAGACATGATTTTAACACATGTCTTTCAGTGCAACTGAAAGGATTACAGGTATTCAGACAAATCTCAGGCATGAAGAAGAGCAGAGATGCATGAGTGGCTCTGAAGTTTGTTTGTGTCTTAGATGGATGCTTTCTTGTATCATTTATCATAAAAACAGCTGGGTGGCAGATGAAACAGGGAATCTACCTAAGCTGAATTTCTGAAGAAAACCAACTGCATATTTTGTGAATCCAGTGGATTAACTCTACCTTGATGCACCCTCCACAGACTGAGAAAACAGTCTTTGACTCAACGTCTCTCAGGATTGTGGGTATTTTGCTGTCTTGTCAGTTGCTTCAGATCTTGAAAGTGTTATACATATTTACTAAAATGGAAAATAATATAAAAATAAATAATATTGCCTGTGAGTGCTTCCCACTTATGATATGTAATATATTACATACAGTATAAATATATATATGTATATGAAAATTACTTACTTTAAATGATAAATGCCTCAAAATGTTATTCAGTTTGATCAAATCAGTCAAAATTTCACCTTGTTTCTAATAACATCACACATTTCTCTGTAAGCATTTTCATGTGTTCCTTTTCTTGTAATTACAAATTTTAAATTGAAATATTAAATAGGAATTGCATATTGAAATAATAATTTATTATTAAATACTGTGATTTTAAATGTATTTTCAAATGTTCATTTCTAAAAGGAAAAATAAATAACACAATTAAAAAGTTTGGTTATAAATACCTCTCCATTTCATGCATTTAAAAAGATAATTCAATTTTTCATTTCCAAATTATTTTTTCCCTGCATTTTTAAATCCTTTTAGAAATTTGATGTCCAAATTCACTTTCAAAAGGTTTTCTAACAGTGATATGTGTCCTCATAGCCTGTGTATGAGGCCCAAGAATTAGAAAATTCCGTCTCCTCTCTTACTTGCTTGCTCCACTTTTTAGCGTATGTGTGCTCAAACAGGTGAGTCTGAGATCTTTCCCCTCACAAAGAGAAAAAAACACTCTCCCCAGTAGTGGATACTGCCAGTGATCCACCCCCTACCGGCTAGCTGAGCCTGCCCTCTAAAATCACAGAGTGGGTGCCAGCGAAAGCTGGATCCTCTTCCAGAGAGGGGCATAGAGTAGGCATGAACAGGTACCACTAACAAACATTTAAAGGTTCAGACACAGAAACAGCCCGTTCTCAGTAGAGCTCACTAGAGCCACATTTGGAACGGCTGAAATTAAGGACCAAGGATGAATTTGGGGTAATACACTTTCAAAACAATGTTGTTGGACCTCTGATACCCATATAAAATTGTTGAAAAAAATGTATAATATGGGACCTTTAACAGTTTACTGTCTCTGTTTTGCTTTTGCATGACACATGGGGGCCCTAGTGAAAACCAAGTTAAACCAATCACAGCTGCTTTGCTAGTGTAACCAGCTCTCCCATTGGTTAGACAGCCACACTTGCATCCCTGTATTGAACATCCGATTTTACAATTCATTTAAGAAATTAATAAACAGTAGCCATAGATTTAATGTCTTGAAACAACTGGGAAATAAACCACCTCCTATCTGACGCAACACTTTCTACTCTTCCGTTTTTTTACTTCTGTTTCAGAACAAAACTAATTAAAAACAAACTGTTGTAAGGTTAGGAAAACCTACCAAGTCACTCATCTCACAACATTTACATTAGAAGATCATCTTTTGCTGACCAGCCTCACCTCATTAACAAAATATCTGTATCTACACAAAACTGGGATAAACAAACATTTTTTTTTTTTTTTGGCCTGACATCAAAATATCTGATAACCATATTGTTGACTGCTATTGACCACCTGGTAAACAGGATAACATCAGCCTATGAGGACAAATATTTCTCTGGTGTGCTGGGTTGTGTTACAGTAATTTGCAACCAATGAGATTTATGTAGATTTTATTTTGGGGGCACAAGATAGTTAATAAATAAAAACATTGTTAGGACAAGTAAAGAAAAGTCCTTTGTTGGTAAGTTTGCTTATCAACCCATAACCTTTTCATTAGAAAGTTTGCAAAAGAGTAATATAATTGTTTCAATAGGTTTGAAGTCATTTAAAAATATTGCTGAAGTACTTTATAACCACAGTGCCGAGCTATTTTTCTGTCATAATGCAAATTTAATTATTTCTATGGAATTAAATAAAAAAAAAGACTAAAACAATAATTGGCCAGCAGCCGAAATATGTTTAAAACTGGAATCATTACATTTTAAATAAGTTTAACCCTGAACATCTGCATTTGCATGTGTTGCAAAATCAACCTGCCACTAAAACCTATCACATTAGAAGCCATCTTTTTTTTTTTTGGGGGGGGGGGGTAGATGCCTGTTTAACATTTTAATGTGAGAATGCACTGATATTTTTTTTAAAAAAAAGGACGTTGATGACACAAAATTTCCACTATTTTCTTCACGGCATACTTGCTCTTACAGATTTTAGATATTATTTTTTATGAATCTGAGACCAAGTAAGATAAATGATCTCCACTGCAATGCCATCTCCTGTCATGTGGCTGACTTTACAAAACAGGAAAAAAAGAAGAAACCTTGAAAAATTGAATTCACTTGTGAAAAAGATATTTCTGCGCATGTATTTACTACTGTACACTAATCATTGGCGTATCCCCATGCGCAGCTTCTGTTCTTTTACTGCATTATTTTACTTACTTTTTGTAATAATGTCATGCTTCCTTTTTCTTCCTATTTTGTTTCCTTTAATTTTGCCCCCACCCTTCCCACCATCACCGTCAACCCTGATCCCCTTCCTTTTTTCTCTGTCTGTGTTGTGTCTTCCCAGTTTGTCCTTTCATCCATCAGAGGACGAAGAAAAGGAAGAGGACGAAGGCCCGTTTGAAGTTGGCGTCTGTCCCAAAATCAGTGGGCACACCTGGAGGCCAAATTAGTGTTGTTGTCCTGCAGTGGCACACACACACACACAAAAATCACACACACTCTCTCTCACACACACACATTTCCATTCTCGCTTCAAAGCCTCATGACTACAGGGCTCTGAAAGACTAAATACCGTTTACCTTCAACTCCACTGACTGATGGGTTTCCTCTGCAGTCATGCGCCACCGGAAACAAACACATGCACACACGCACACACACATTCAGACTGTACACCCCAAAAAACATCATGGGTTTGAGTGTTTATGTGCACATATGTGTGCGTGTTTATGCTGGTCGCTGTGTCACATCACATATTAACACTTTTTTAATAGCCAGGTGTCCCTTTCTGGCCCAATCTAAAAAAAAAAAAAAAAAATCTAGATGTGTTTTATCCACAAAAGAGTAAAAAGAGAAAAACAACCGTGAGATGAATGCGTTTTACTGTGCCTTTTGTTGAGTAGCAGGCAGCATTTGGTCTTCGTCCTCTACCTGTAACCACCTTTATTTTTACAGAACCAAGTTTTTTTTTAAATTTTATTTAATATAAGTAAAATTGAAAAGTCCCTGGACAATATTTGGTTGGCTGTGGCTCGGACTTGGTTGTCTGGCTTGACTGTTTACAGTTAAACATTCCCTTCCACTCCTCCCACTTCCTTATGAGAGTTTGATATATTTTTATTTTGATATATATTTGATATATGAGAACACGTTAGTTTTGCAAAATCACTTTAATGGAAAACACATGAGGATTTATTCTTTTTTGGTGCCTTAAAATGAAAGTAATTTAAAAAAATAATCTTTTTTTCATGTCTGCTCAAGAGTCAGTCTCTTTAAATAATAATAATAAAAAAAGATCTTCATATTTCCAATATTCAACCAATAGTTGTCCATTCAGTATATCTATCTAAAATCTACAAACTTGATTTTAATGTAAGGAAATAGAAACTAATATTAACCTTTCTTATAATCTTTTGTTTAAAACTTACACTTTCTTTATTACTGTGGTGGAAAAGCCTCCCAAATATTTAGACCATAATTTAACATAAACTTGCTTATTTAAATAACTTAACTGGATTTAAAGTGTTCTGCATCTGTTTACTCAGTTGTTCTTATCTCATTTAGACCTTCAGGATTTGTTTTCTAATTGAATTTGCCAGATCTGTATGAAGACTTTGAAAAAGGAAAATGTTTTCACATAATCCAGAAGAAGGAGGATAATTCACTAAGTCTCAAAATCCTTTTGATTTAAAATTCTTCTTCTTTTTCTTCTTCTACAAGTTAAGCTCTAAATGATTGCTATAAGTCTAGGCTCCAGGGAGATTTTCCACTCTGCACTGAATACCTCACTGTCTTTACTCTCCATGTCCAAAGCATTATTAACTTTGAACTTGACTTTTTTCTTTTCCATTGCATGTATCCTTGTTTTTGTTTTTGTTTGTGTCTCTGCCTTGTCCTGTCATCCCCCAACTTGTCTGGGCAGATGTCTGTCCCACTTGAGTCTGGTTCTGTTGGACGTCTCTTCCTGTTAAAAGAGAGTTCTTCCTTTCAATGGATGCCTGCTGTGCCGGGGAAACTCAGGGTGGAAGACTGAAGTGAAGTTAGTTTCCTTGGCAAGACCTCTTTTTTTTTTATTTAAATTTTTTACTTTTCAATACTGTTATTTTAAATTGGACTGTATTGATTAGAAGTGTATATGTGAAGTGTATTTGAAGTGAATTGCATTGATTTGAACAGAACAGAATTGAACTGAATTATATTTGGACTGTATTTAAGTTTATTTTGTTCACTTTCTTTGAAAACTGCACATAGATAATTTATTGTGAATTGGTGCTTAAGAAATAAATGGAATTAAGTTATAAGGTATTTCTGCTGAGCACTTTGCTCATGCATCTTTTTCCAGTTGCTTTCATGTTGGAAGTCTTGTTTTTAATTTTAAAACATCTTTTCCAACAATAAAACCTCCATTCTTGAAAGAGAAGGAAACAGTAATAACTGGAAGGTAATGGACATAAAATAATGGATGTATATAAGACATTCTAAAAGTAACCAGCTTTATTACATGCTATGTAACCCAATAAAAGATAAATTATATATATATATATTTAAAAAAAAAAGAGTTGTCACTGTCAGTTCTCTTTTCTGCAGCTGAAATATTCAGCAAATTAGTTCACATACCATAGAGCTGAGTGAGAGCGACTGATTCAGATTAAGAATTTAGAAACCAATCAGGTCCTATAATGTGGTAATCATTTGTGCACCAGAGGAGTCAGTGATAGACTTTGGCTGCAATACCAAGCGGAAACAAAGCTCAGACAGCAAGCAGCAGCTTTAGGTTACTCAGCTGTCAGTGATCACCAGGACTCTCACAGGGTTTCACCACAACATCACAAGTCAAACTAACTCATGATATCTGTGACAAGTCATCCTTGTCAACTGTAATAATTATTCAGCCATTAAAGACAGTAAAAGTATAAACATGGACTCATACAACATCTTTTTTGCTATTTAATTATGGTGTTTATCCTCTCAATTGTGTTTTACCACAACTGATAAGAGTCCAGTTTGTCAGTCTCATTTGGGGGTGCCGCAGGGGTTCAAAAATACAACTAGGGACTGTATTTTTGGGCATTTGTCATGACTAGCTATGATTTAATGAAAGGAATGATATATGCTGATGAGGTGATACATTTATAGACAGATATTTTCAAGTTGCGTGGTCATAGAGGATATTTTATATCAAAATGAAAGTAAACCAGTAAAGTACTTTAGAGAGATAAGTAGGGCCATGTGAGGTAGTGGGTGAAATGTTAATTGTAAATTTCCATCAGTGTCATGAGTTGATTCTGTCTGACCTCACACGGGATGTTTGTGTCTGTCAGGCTTTTTCACACACACAAACACATGTGCATACAAACTAAAAGCAGACAGTGCTGCACAGGAAGTGGTTCTCTGGCTGCATTTTATTTTGTAAACATGTTCCTACATCAGCCAATCAGAGTGCAGGTCCATTACACACAGATGCAAGGGCAAGTCTCTACATGCCATCCGCACACACAAACAGAAGGGTAGAACATATGTGTATGTTTACATGTTTATGTGTACATACAATGTATAGATGCAACTTTGCTCATCCAGACATAAATGTTTCAAATCATTCTAGCATATGCACACTTACCTGTATTCTCTTCAATGCAAACACACATCTAAAACACATCTGGTCACAAAGGGATCACAGGGGAGCCCCCTAGGACACAAAGCCCACACCTGCTATAGCACCTACCCAACAGACTTGTTTCTCTGTTGCTTCTACTGTTTCCTCTATGACACTTTCTTTAGCTCCAAATCTAGGTATGTAAACATACACACACACATTGATTTTTCCATTGATGAGAGCTAACATCTTTTTCTCAAGACCAGTATGGAAAGAAAATCCAAGACCAGATAGAGGGAAAGGCTGAGCACAGTACCAGCACAGTACAACCTTGCCTTTTTCCCAATGAAAAATGAAAAATGAAGAAAAAAAAGTTTAACTACTATAATTTAAAGAACAACCTGTGTGTGTGTGTGTGTGTGTGTGTGTGTTTATGCACCTACAACAAGGGACAGCTCTTTACCTGGAAATTAAAGGGAGCAGTGTGTTTGTGTGTTTCTGTCAAAACAAACAGAGCTTTGGTGACTCACATGAGCTCATACAGTATCTAATGGTAGTGGTTTCACCTTGTTGACTGACACCTGCTTAGTTGCATTATTATTTATATTATATCAGATTTTTTTTTCTGGCCTATTGTTTTAATTTAAGTAATATCAGGCTTTTTTTGGATCATCATTCTGCTTTTTTTTTTTTTTAGACAATCCTGGCAGTAGGATCATATTTAATTTCTAAAGTGACGTATGCAATCGGGGGAAAAAATGTTATGTTAAATGTTAATAGGTGCCATTTTGGCTCACCTATACCCCCAAAGAAGTACAGTAATACCTCGAAATACGAGTTAATTCGTTCCGTGACCTTGCTCGTATCTCATTTGCTCGTATCTCAAAGCCAATTCCCCCATTTAAATTAATTAAAATCCCATTAATCCGTTCCAGCTAACAAAATTCCACTCCAGTTGTTTCGTTTGTGTTTTTAATTTGAAAAATGTACAGTACCTGTATTTATAAATGACAAATATTGTATAAAATCATACAGTAATAAAAGAGAATGTTAAATAATAAAAGGCGGGGGAAACAGAGCACACGTTGTTGTGGGTCTTTGTGAGCTTTGTTTGGCGGCGGCGGCTCGGATGTTTGTATCTCACACGTGGTTGTTGGGGATCTTTGTTTCGGCGGCAGCACCTCGGACGCTCGTATCTCAAAGATTTGTTCGTATCTCAGGGCAAAAATTTGGTCGTATCACAGTTCGTATCTCAAAAAATTCGTATCTCAGTGCACTCGTATCTCGAGGTATCACTGTATTTTGCAAACCAATTTCTTCCCCCCTCCATTTCACACTTTAAAAGACCTGCATTCATCTATGTTTAAACTTTATTAAACATCCAACCTAATCCCTAGTTTTTTCCACCTTAAAAGTTTGTCACTTAGTGGCCTTTTAACAAAGGAAGAGTCAGAGAGTCAGTATGGTGATAAACAGCCGAAATGCTCACATATTTACTACTGATGAACATTCTTTCAAATTAATACTTTTAGATACGTAATATTTTGGAAGTAGCTTTAATGTCCTCAAAGCCTACTGAGACAAAATCTAACCTTGATCTCTGAAAATAGCATCAGATAGACTGAGGGTAACAATAAAAAAAAAAAACATACTCTGGTTAGAATATGGGTGATTAGCACTTTTCTTCTCCTCCCTCCAGATGTTGTAAAAAATTCTACATGTGGAAGTTTCTTAGACCCTACTCTCATTTTCCCCCTTAATGTTTTAATTCTTCATCTTTTATTTCTCAAACAAAAAGCTCAGTTTGTGTTACCCCCAAAAAAAATACACAGAGCTGATTGCATTTAATTGATTTAGCAAACCTTGAACAAAATCAAAACATTTCAGTGTTTAGGGTTATCTGTTGCTGTCAGTTATAGTGTCAAAATAATGCATTGTGCAATCAGCAGCTGAGCCTCTCTTTTCCTCCTACTCTCTCTGCTGTTCGACAGGTTTATGTTATGTAAGACCGGTCTCCTTGACATTTGACAAGCAGTCAATAGCTAATGATAACCTGTGGCTGTAACAATATGCTAGCCATCTCTTCCTCTTTCCAGTAGTCATAGTAAAGTGAGCAAATGTGTACATAACAAAATATACTATAACATTGGCAAAACTGCATATCAATTCAATTCTCTTCTTGTTTGAATTGGAATAAGTGAACTCAGTCCAATTTAAAGAATTCTTCAGTGTGATGGTGCGTTATTTAACTTTGCATGTGTGTACAGTTTGACAGTTTGTCTCTGTCACAACAGTGAATTATGCTGTGTTGTGTGTCAGTTTGTGTCCTTGGTGGGAGATGAGTTGTGAGAAAAGGGGGAAAATTCGGCCCAATCCTAATGGAGACCTACAACCTTTAAATCACTCAATAGTTTTGGCCTCGGGGTCACGGCAAAACCAGGGCTGGCAGATTAAACGAAAACCCACTCTCTCTATCTGCCTCTCTTTATCAATGTCTGATTACACACACAGAGAGGAAGGTGAGCAAGAGACAGATGGGAAACTAGATGAATAGAAAAGTTCAGAGGAAGAAATGAAGAAAAAGTAAAAAAAAAAAAAAGATTAAATAGAAAGACCAGTAGAAGTGAGAAGGCATGTAAATAGAAGGAAGAATAAATAAAATTAAATGGAGAGGGTGATGACAATAAATTATGGGCAAGGAAGGAAGAAAGATGGACAGAAAAGGTGAGAAGATATTAGGAGAGGAAAGAGAGAAAGGGATAAATAAAAAAAGAGGTCTGGTGAACATGCGACAGGGTCGAGAAAGAGAGATGAATGAAAAGGAAATGGAAGGGGTGAGGAGGAAGAGGAGGTGTTGAGAAATATTGCCAGACTGATTACAGAAGAGAAGGTCAGTCACAGATACACATGGATACAAATTTGTTTTATACACTAACCACCATAGTAACCTCTCTCCTTCTCTGTCCCTTTTAATTCAAAGTTTTTTTTACTGACTACTATTGACTTCAAAGCCTATGAATTATATACAAATATACAAATTAAGAAAGGGTGAATGTTTGTTAACTAAACCAGATGTTCACAAGTCAGACTTTTTATGTTATGTGAAATCCCAAGTTATAGATTTTCATGTCAGATGTGACTACCTTCGCAAAGCGTGTATCAGTATTTTATAATGTGTATCAATTATTGAGTATAAATGGGGAATGTTTTGAAAATACAGGGACAAATATGTAAATTCCACTTCTCCAAATATGTCAAGCCTTTCCAAATATTTGTTCTCTTATATATAAAGGAACCTGTTGCTGGGATCTGTCCAATTTCTATGTTGTAGGTTGTTTATTAAGGTGGGAACTGGCCTGTAAAAATAGCTTGAGAATAAAAAATGTCAAATTACAAAATTTAAGTCTTAGCCCATAAAAAAAAAAAAAAAAAAAAAATCAGGAAAAGGACAAATAGGTCAAGCATTAAAAGTAAACGGAAAACTATAAAATAAATTCCTTAAAGCAACGCCTCATAACTTTCCAATCTTAACTTTACAAGTAGGAGACGTTATCGGATACAGTGAGGAAAGGATAAGAAGATGTAACAGAGCATGAGATAAAACAAGAGTCAACATCAGACTGACTTTTTCTGGCCGGACAGAGCTCAGAGAAGAGACTGAGTGCAAGACAGATGCAGAAGTAGCCACTCTTAGGGGGCAGTGCCAAAATCTGCCAAAGTTCAGCAGTGGGGTTCTGAAGAAAGCAATTTGTTTGTTGATTATATAAACGTTAATGATTTATATTTTTTACCCTATAGAAAGATTGATGTACATAATTACATAAATACATCATTTGCACATTGCAGAGCACTTATAACACATGCACATTGACACACAAAAGTTTGCAGATACAGTTATTTCCATTATATCACTAACCTGTATTATTGTGTAATCTTGATAACTACCAGTTAATGGTTAACACTAACCTTTACCCAATCTTAATATACTCTGACTGGGACCCCAAAAATGACATCTCCCCGTGAAAACAACAGATCTCAACATGGAGAGTTAAACCATAAAATGTCTTGATGAGCAAACTAAAACTAGAATAGTGACACAATACAAGAAATAAAAACAGGGAAATTTCCTTGCTAAAAACACCTGGCTTAGATCACAGAGATTTTGTTTTTTTTTTACTTCCTGATAGACCTAAACATAATAAAGAAGCATGAACTTTTTGTTTCTTCTGATTAGCAGTGAATAAATCCAAACCCCCTGTTGGTGGCCTGTTTACATCCTAGATCTGTTTCCAGGTGTAGCTATCAGGGAAAGCCCTGTTTATGCCAGCACACTTTGGCTCATGATATTAAATGTCAGACTGACTGACTCACCCAATAATTGTCTGGTTATTAATGACTCACAAATGCACATCCACACAAAGGGATGTACAGTCCACATAGCTGCACCCACAACATTATTTGCTAATTGGGGGAATGCTGAAAGCACACTTAGACACATACAGATCAAGGGCATTTTTGTGTATGGGTGACTCAGTGTCTGTGAGCAACAGACAGACTGAGGAATGTAAACAGCTGCGGTTGCTGGTTCAAATCCATGCAGAATGCAGGAAGACACGGTGTGGCTGTGAGGCTTTTGTCCAGCTTGCACATGACTGATACCAACTGCTGTTTACCATTTACACTTCATTTTTTGGATATTTTTATGCATCAACCTGCTCTTCTGCACCACCCTGCCGTGCATTCTTCTCCAGCAAGAGTGAGATTCTGAAAGACAGTAAAACATGCAACTGCATCGGACTGACAAGCAACAAGTCAAGAATGTTGTTATGAAGATAAGACACTTGATAGAGGTTTTGTTATTTCTTAACAACTTTCCGAGAAGTTCACTGGAATTAACAACATTATATAACAGAAGCTTTGGTGTCAACATTGATGATTTTACTTCCACTTTGCTGCCCTTCCCTGGGGGGTACCACGAGTTTTGATTTTTGGACCGCTTCTTTTATCATTATGTCCTCAAAACTAGTTTTAATTTTGTTACCAAAAACTAAACGTGAATAGTTTTGTCGATGTAAATTTTTCACTGGACGAAAACTAGACTGGACAAGACTAAAACTCCCATTGGACTAAATCAGAATGCATTTTCGTGGACTAATAAAGACGAGACAAAAATGTAGTACACTAAATAAAGACAGGGTTAAAATCTATGAACATTTTAGTTCACGAAAAAAACCGAGACGAAAATATATTATTTTTTTATGATTTAGTCAAGCCCTTCACGGTTTCACAGGATTCACGGCGAAAGGCTAAAGTAAAACATTAATATCCATGCTTTACACTGGGCCCAAGAGAAAGAGAAAATGTGATATATGGACCCATTTTTGCTACACTGAAGTGGAGAAAAAACCTTCTGCTTGATTTTAGTCAAAGGGAAGGTATATGGGCACAACGTAGCTGGGAAAAAAACAACCAACCTGAAGAGACACATCGCAGTTCACCACAAAGACATTGTGGTAAGTTGACAAAAAGTTTAGTGGTGATTGTTTATAATGTAACATTAAAACCAATGGCTGTAATGTTCCAACAATAATGTTAAACCAACCGCAAACTAATGCTGGCTAACTTACTAGCTTCGTAGCATGTAGCAATAGTAGTCACTAGTTGATAGAATTATGTGTGAAGTACAATTTATGCTAACTTAGATACATTATACTGGTTGGGCAACTATGTTTTCAGTTGGATTGCAAGTTTAGTTCAAGCAGACAGAAGTATGAGCTAATCTAGGATAAATGGTAAATAGCCCGTATTTATATAGCGCTTTTATCCAAAGCACTGTACATTATACATCACATTCACCCACTCACACACACATTCACGCACTGATGGCGGAAGCTGCCATGCAAGGCGCTCACCACGACCCATCAGAAGCAATTTGGGGTTCGGTGTCTTGCCCAAGGACACCTCGACATGAACTGGACTTGGCCGATGATCGAACCGGCAACCCTAGGGTTACAAGATGACCGCTCTACCTTGCCGAGCCACGCCTCTTGAAGAAGCGAACTATATTAAACACAAAACACCTGGGCAGTTACACATGGATGCAAACTAAAAACTAAAACAAATCATCTAGACAAAATAAAATAAAATAATACGCCACACTTAATTCAAAACAACTTTAACCTGCATTTTCATACATTAAATAGCCTAAATGTGGTATAAAATTTTGTAAAATGGTCTGTGTTTAAAATGTCTGGGGTCGCCAAAGTGTTGTGACATCAAAATGGGGCTACAAGCTATAAAAAAGGTTGGGAACCACTGCTCTAGAAGTTTGCATCCCAATGTATTTATTTGGTGACATAAAAGGCTGTTCTGTTTGTCTTCAGGTTACCATCACAAGGACATTTGATTGATATTGGCATCAAAATTAATATGCAAACATGAAAATGCAATTATTTCTGTATAAAATAGGATAGTTGTGTTTCAAGTATGAGTTTTAAATGGATTGTTAAATGTAGTTTAACATTGTTAAACAATATTATCTGCTAAAAAAAAGTAAGAGTAAAATGATTGTTGTGACTAAAACTAGACTAAAATGTTTACAGTTTTTGTGGACTAAAACTAGAAAAATAAAATGATGTTTTCTTGGACTAAAAAAAAGACTAAAATGCTTAACTTATAGACAAACTAAAAGTTGACTAAATAAAAATGGGATGAGGTCATTGAAACTGGACTAAAACTTAAACCAAATTTAAAAATGGCTGATAAAATTAGCACTACTCTGAACACATTGGTGCATGCTCTGTTCAGCCTCTCCTTGACTGCCTTATTGACATCAGGACATGGATGGCATAAAACTCTTTTTCTGTGAAAGCAGGAATGAAGTGATGCTGTTCAGGCTTTTTGGCACCCGCAGGACTGCATCAACCGTTCCTCTCTGGTCCCACATGAGAAATTCATGATCACAAACTCATGTATCAAAATGAATTCTTCTTTAAAAGTAAATAGCCACGTCAATGCTATAGCCTACATTTTCCAGTTGAGTCAGTTGTAAAAAATTAAATTTGTCCAAATGCAACTTTATAACCTCTCAACCTCATTGCAATGCCTTTTTTTTTTTTTTAAATTAGCCAGACCGTTGCTTGATTACAGTTGGTGCTTGGCTTACTTTCATTAGCTTCCAGTTTGCTTTCAAATTTACTTCCATATTATTTTTATTAGTTTTTAGGTTTTTCGTGACTCTGCCTTATTTTATTTGTATGAGCTGCTGACTCCATTTGTACCATATCTTGCTCTCTAAGTTCAGCAGGCCAGAAGGTAAACATCTCTCATTAGGCACTGAGCAAGGTTGTTATGTAATAGCAAAGGAATAACAAACCTGTTTACTGTTACTGTTTGCAGGGGCAGCTTCCAACTGTGAAAATATTTGTCAATGCACGTTTTGGCAGGCTCCTTCATTTGCAAAATTTGAAATGAATTGAAAGACGCATTTATACACCATAGCCTTTAGCCAAGTGTGAGATGTTGATTGTGATATTACAGTGATTTTTATGTACCCACGATAAATCATATATTATTTATTTAGTCTTTTAATTCTTTATCTTTTACCCTCGGCCTGTGTGTTGTTTAACTTTAAACTCTGTGCTTCTGACTCAATTTGATGGCACAGTGACATTTATTATAAATACTCCTGTAGCTGTTGTTGCCCAGCAGTGTCCTCAGGCTGAGTAACTGCACCTTACACCTTTTTTTTTTCCTTTAGAGTGCATTACTATACAGCTGTGTTTAACAACACCAAGTCACATGCCAGCAACTGGATATCAACAAACTGGCCATTTTTATCATGCACCATAGCTGATTCAGCAAAAAACTGGACATTATTGGGGGGAGTAGGGAAAAAGAAAGATAGAATGGGACAAAGCAGGAGATAAGACAAGAAGCAACATCACACTAACTTTTACTAGCTGGAGAGATCTCAGAAAAGAGAAAGTATGCATGATGGATGCAAATTTAGCTACATTTTTAGGGGGTGCCTTAGGGACTTGCTAAACTTTTCATACTTGGGGCTTTATAGTGCTTCACAAATAAGTTGGAATGGTGCAGTATGGTAAAATGAAAGGCTCTTAAACAAACAAAATACAGTTACAGGCCCCCCAAAATTTATTCACATTGTAATATTTTGGTAAAACATCTACAGCTTAGAATATAGCACGCATTTACTGTGGCATCTTTTCATTAAGATTATATTATGTCACAGCATTTATTTCCCTCCAGAGTTTAATTTATTTTTCACCAAGATCTCTTTTAGATGCTGGAAGACTTTAATCAGTTGGTGGTGGCCTGTCATATTTGAGAAGGTTGTGTTGTGTTCCCCAAATCACATTTTTACAGTTTGAGCGCAGTTAAATTCTTGCAATCTGATCTGTATGTGATGACAGTTTTAACATATTAGTATTACTTTATTTATTTTCTCATTATGTGTTTGCACCTTCATTTGCTGCTATACAAACACACACAACGGGGCCTTGTTTATATTGTCCAAGTATGGCCGGAACTACAGATGAAGATGGGGGTTATGCAAGGTAACTTCAAGTTCAGCTTAGAATTTTTAGGAACACAAAGCTGGTTCACTTCTTATCTTGTTGTATCACCTTGACAAGTTATGCTGGAAACCTGACCTGCTCCCAACACCTTAGGTTTGAGAATAAGAAATCAATCCATGTGAAAACACTGACTGTTGACTAACCGGCTATTTAAAAAAAAAATGAAAACATGAAAAAAGGACTTACAGTACATACTTAGACAGCAACTGACTTTCCAACAAACCACTCTGGTTGGTACTGTATATACAGTAAGGAAAATAAGTCTTTGAACACCCTGCTATTTTGCAAGTTTCCCACTTAGAGACATGGAGGGGTCTGAAATTTTCATCATAGGAGCATTTCCACTGTGAGAGACATAATCAAAAAAAAAAAAAAAAAAAATCCTGAAATCACAATGTATGATTTTTTAACAATTTATTTGTATGATACAGCTGCAAAAAAGTATTTGAACACCTGTCTATCAGCTAGAATTCTGATCCTCAAAGACCTGTTAGTCCACCTTTAAAAAGTCCACCT
>JBAMHW010000006.1:7142237-7154281 GCA_037177495.1 Rhadinocentrus ornatus | reverse complement strand
CTCTTTCTGTAAAGTCCTCTGAGACAACTTTGTTGTGATATAGGGCTATACAAATAAACTTGACTTGACTTGACTTCTTAATATCTGTAATGCTTTTGTTTTCTGTAAAGCACTTAGAATTGTCCTGTACATGAAATGTGTAATACAAATAAACTGCCTTGCCTTCTTTACACGATAGAGCTTTAACCTACATTTGTGGATTGAACATGGTCTACGTTCACAGAGTGATTTCTGCAAGTGTTCCTGCGCCCAAGCGGCGACGTCTAGTAGAAAATTATGCCCATTTGTAATACAGTGAGGCCCAGGAGCCTGAAGATTACAAGCATCCAGTTTTGACTTTTGACCTTCTATCATGTAGACACAGGTTCCTCCTGATTCTCTCAATCTTTTGATAAAAGTATATACTGTAGATGGTGCCATTTCCAAAGTCTTCACAATTTTACATTCAGGAACATTTTCCTGAAATTGTTCCACAGGTTTTACATGCAGTTTGTTGCAGATTGGTGAACATCTGCCCATCTTTACATCTGAGAGGCTCTGCTTCTCTCAAATACTCTTATTTGGCCATATTACTGACCTGTTGTCATTTGACCTAATTATTTGTTAAAGGCTCTTCAATTTGATTTGGGCCAATTACTTTTCCAGCCTTTTGTTGCCTCAGTTCCAACTTCTTTCAGATGCATGGCCGCAATAGTTGTCAATAATTTAATTACATTTAAAGGTAAATTGTGCGGTTCTTGCAACTTTGCATTAAAGACAAGAAACCATTTCCTTATACTTATATTTTATTAATTGTCACTGCACATGTTCAGGGAAACACATGTCAATATGAAGTTGTTACATGAATATCTATTGCACTATAGATATCTGTTATTTAAAAATATGTGTCATGAGATGGCAATAGAATGGCTTGAAACCAATACAGTAAAAATCTCTTTTTCATATAATAGAGTTTGACATGTTACTAATAAAATTAAATATATCAAGACACAGAATCATGGGAGCACATCATGTACAGTACTTAACACTCAAAACCCCACAGCAGACAAAACAGTGATCCGTCTCACTAGACTTGACTCATTTACAGCAGATAGCGTGATCAACCAAAGTAGTGTCCTGAAATCAAGCGCTTGCTTTGAGGGAAATTAGCTTTTATCAGACTGAACAACAGATGCAGGTTAGAAAAAACAAAATTTAGATTTAGCAAATGAATGTATATTAATATCAAAGTGTGGACTTACACAGAGCGGAAAAGGTTTAAGACTGCAGGTTTAGGTAAATTCTGTAAAGTGTTAATTCCATTTTGGTAGCATAATACTAGATATCAAAAAAGTATTTTTGTAGTGGTGGATGATGATTAGGTAAGATGATTAAGGACTGATTAAATCTGACTCTCTGCCACGATGTCTTCCCTCCTTGTGATTAAACAATATGTTTCAAATCCGTATTATTGGCAGAGTGTGATAGCTGATGGCTGCGAACAATATGTCCTAATCATACGAGGGAAAAACAAAAAAATGGCAGTAGTTGTGAAATTCATTGTCTTAATTGCTTTCTTTTATTTCTTTCTATCATTTTTCTTCTTGCAATGTGACTGTCAGGCTAGGCCAGTATCAGTAGAAGCGGGAAGTGAAGGACTCATTTCCACATAGTGCTGAGTGGAATAAACCAGCAGTCCCATCCGATTGATAAGCAGCTCCGTGATCTCTGGTAGAAGTTCAAAAACCCTTCTTGAAATTCCTTCAAATAATCCCCCAAAGAATTTTACATTTGATTTTGCAGCGACCAGATATAAACTACTCACTCTACTGTTGCAGCATTTAAACTAATGTATTTGAAGTAAAATGTCAAAGTTTTACTTAAATTTTTCAATCCATATATATATTCCATGGAACTGGATGGACAAAAAAAGTAAATCAAATACAACTCTGACCACAGTTGCAGCTAAGTTTTATTCTGCTATGAATTTCCTGACTATCAATATTAGGGGGCTGAAAGCTGATATAGCAAGAAACATACAGAGCTTTGTGGAAATGAGGTGTCCCTAAGTATCAGCTGGGAATGTGTTGGCTAAAAGTTTTAATTTACTGTATTCATCTGATAACAGTTTTTAAAATTTACTTCACAAATGTATGTTTTATTTAACTTGACAGATAATCCACAGATTCACGAATAAAAAGGATTATTACCAAGGATTTCCTCTGACTGCAACAATGTGTCAACATGCAAAAATCATGGCAATTAAAAAATGTCTCCATAAAATGGCCAACACTGACAGGAGACGTCCTTGACCTATAAGATAAGCGTTTGATGCTCATTGTTGCAACTAATAATGTTTGTCACTTCATTTCAGATTGAGGTTTTTGTTTTCTTTGTTAAATTAAGAAGCTTTGTGTATCATCCACCTACTCACCACGAATTGCTAACAGCAAAATTTTCATGCTACTTCCATCTATGCAACATATACACTACAGGATAGTGATTATTTGTATGACTGCAAAAGGTAAAAAGCATTAGATAACAAACAACCAATGATATTTTGCCTTGCAGTCCCTATTGTATATGGTGTGAATTTAGAGCACAGCAAAGAAGCTCATGGCACCAGGATCAGTCGAATTGGATAGCACAAACTTCTCTTCTCCCTGTATCCTGCGATAACAGCCTTCTGAATCAAATCACATCAACACAAAAGCACTTATCAGTTAGGGTGTTAAGTGGCTTTTTAATGCAAACGCCGTGAGCACATCAGTGCATAACAGTTTAGTTTCCTGCCAAAAGTCTCTGGCAGGTTGAAGAGAAGCAATCTTTACTAAATGTTTAGCAGCATTTGCATGGTGGTTGGTGTGAATTTCCCACCCCGGTGGTGACAGTCAAACACACTAATGCATGATGGACTTGCAGTTTGTGTGTTTGTGACTTTGGCTGGGAAAGAAGACCAATGCTATACAACTGTTTAGGTTTTGTCAGATATATTGCACATGGTAAGGACTGGGCGATTTTGGAAATGAAGATAAAAAGGAATTAAAAGCTTTGTTGTTTTCCTTTCATTCTTGCAGCTTGTCAGTACAGTGCAGAAACCAATCAGATTTCCCAGCAATCACCAACAAAGTGAAGTGAGAAACACAACACTTTGTCACAAGTTTTATGGCAAAGCTCATGTTAGCTGCTCAAATTCTTAACGGTGTCAAATAAATTCTTAAATCCGGATTACGATGAGCTTGCCCCAATGTCTAATTACCTATTAATGTCATTCCTGCCACTGTGAAAGGCTCATCTCCACCAAATTTATGTACCATTAGTGAAAGATCATTTTCAACGCTCTCGAGGACATGATAATCCACTACATAATTCATCACAACACAATTCTACTTCTTTAGTCAGCTGATCAGCATTCAAAAGGTTTGGCATAGCCTTTGGCATTGTTGGGCACATGAACTGTTTCTTTTTACACTCAGCTCTAATCTGTCTTTTTAATATTTCATTTCAGGGTCATCAGAGGAAAGATTAAAGGTTGATGCTGCAGGTGTGTGACGTTTAATCCTAAACCTACTGATCTCATTGCTGAAAGTGGGTGCTGCTGAGCATCTGCGACTGCCTTATGAGCAGAATTGTTTCAGCCAACTCCATGGGATGGATGGATTCAAAGGCCTGAACTCGAGCAACATCACTTAGGCATCTTTCTGTAAAATCTTTTGTATCACAGCATAAAGATTTAAGTGTATGTATCTAAAAAAAATAAATAAATAGTCAGTTTACACTGAAAAGAGGCAAAGCAGGCAATGGTTACATATCATATTTAAACTATAGCATAAAATAAACTATCAAGACAAGCTGTCGCAATCATAGGCCACAATGGTAAAAATCAGCATCTGCAGAGCAAAAACATCCAGAACATACTTCATCAATCTAAATACAAGCCTTTTTTTCTCCTGGAAAACTACAAAACTCAACTCTACGATACAGTGTCTTCTGTCCCTATGATACTGTGATTATGTTTTCACTAAAATGGCTATAGCATAGCACCTTGTTCACAACTTCAAACATTGCTAAACTAAAGAAAGCTGGAAATTGGATTTAATCTAGATTAAAATACATTTTTTTAGACTTCCATCAAAAATAAAAGACAAAGAGGAGTTTATGCCTTACTGCCATTTTTGTCAATCTTTTTCAAAGGAGTTAGGGATGATTGCAACAAAAATAAAAACAATGGACAAAGCTGTGAACAAGGAGCAATAACAATATCTGATACCATCTGCTAAAAAGATGCAAGAAACTGCCTCATCTGAGGAGGAGGTGCTGAGACACGGTGATGTTCGAGGATGAGCTGTTGCCCAACCGCCTACTTCCTGTCAAAATGCTGACACTTCCTCCCAGTCATGTTGTTAGACTCAGCCGCACTAATTGCAGCACAAAGTCCAAATGAGTGTGCAGTTTTCTGCCTAGACTGCAAAATTGTGCTTAGGAGTTTATGTCCCAGAAGTGTTAAGGCTTTTTAAATCTCAATACCAGACAATTATCTAAGTAGTAATAAGCTTGAACAATGAGGTTTAACAAGATGAATGAATAGATGTAAGAGCATTATTAAAGGTTTACAGTTCCACAAATGAGCACAATCAAGTCAATTTCAAAATAAGCAGAGGACTTTTAAAAAGACTTGGCCTGGCATTGGTGTTATTTTGTCCAACTCACTGGATGTGTTGATCTTTTTTAATCAGGGAGGAAAGGTTCGCAAAGCACCAAATTATGGTTGAAATAAGTTTACAAGGTTACAAGACAAGACAGTTCATGGACAGTAACTCCTAGTCACCTTAGTTTAAATGTTAATGTATGCATTTAACTATTTTGATCATATTAAGACAACTGTGGCTGCAGATATGTTTTTTATGCTAAAAAATATAGCTTTTTAGTCCCTTATTAATTGATATCTTATCCTCTTTTTCTGAAAACCAAAATAAAAAAAGTGAATTGCCACTTTAAACACAACCATCAAAATCAATGCTATGCGAACCTAACCGCTGCGCAATGGCTCTTTGTCTAATCCTGTCAGTAGGAGCCATTAAGAATGAGGAGTTATCATTAGTATTAGCTGTGGTTAATGAAGCCATAGGGTGGCCCTGGCGAGCAGGAGCGATAATGCCATGGTGGAGACAAATGAGGCTGACAGAAGCTTCCCATTATTCACCAGCCTAAAGGAGATGATTTCCACCTTAAATCCGTCTTCCGTTGCCATGCAACGGAAGACACCTTCTTTTAGTGGTGTGTTCATGAGTGGCCCCAAGACACAGAAGTCTCCGGCGAAGAGGCAGGGGTAGTTGATGCGGTTGTCCTTTTCCCAGCGGTAGGTGGCGTGGAAGGAGCGCACGGGGCAGGGAAGAAACACAGAGGTGTTGGACTGAACCAAAACCTCTCTAGGAGAAGTTCGCCGCTGCTTCAGAGCTGTATCAGGAAAAAAAGAGGAGCAAAAGTTGATTACTCTCTGTGGACACAAATTCAAGAGAGAATTACCAGATGGACAGAACAGAACCGCCTTAGGGCCCCAGGTGTGTTCATGGTCTTAAAATCCCTAAAGTCTCTTCATGCTGTACGACTACAGTACAATATTAGTTTGAATGAGGTAGTTTTGGAACAGGTTCTACATTATATACTGCACCTGGTATAGAGCCCCTTTGCTAGATCAGTCAGTGTGAACTCACAAATTTTTATGTTGCAAATTTTTGCACTGGGGTCCCGTGGTGGATTAATCCGATCATAAGCTTTGCAAAGTATATAAAGTCTTATCTTATTAAATTTAGGTTTCATGCTTGATTGGATTTAACATCAATGTCAGAAAATTATGTGAATGTCGTTGTGGGTAAAAAAAAAAAAATCCAGACTCAAACCTTAACATCAGAAAGTGGAAGGAATGATCTGTTCTCACTACTCAGATTTTTTTCTTTTTTACTTTTTGTGGTTTGTGGCACAATAATTATTTGTGTACAGTAAGACAGGCTAAACTTTAAAGAAAAAACATATGTATATAGTTGTTGTTACATAATGTATTTATTAGTTTCCTGTGGGTTTTTGGACTCTGCGCAATTAAATGATAATCATCTTTGCTGTAGTAATACATAAAAGCCCCAATTATGGTTTCATTAAGACACAGAAGGAGTGGGAGAGAGCAGATAAGGGCTCACCAGCAGCTTCCCCACAAACAGAAGAGTTTGACTGGTCCAGATTCTGAATGATTGTCCTGTTGGGGAAGAAGAGGAAGAATTGACTGCATAAAATCACTGCTGAAATTTGCAAAAAGCCTTTGCCTCAAGCTACTGTTGCTCAGGGATATAAATAGGGAGAGAAAAACCATTCAGCAGTACTGATAGCATAAGGAGAAATGTGTTGAATTTCTAATTATTATAAATGGCTGATTCTTTTTATTTTTTGTAAGAGAAAATACACAAGATGCACAAGACTGAAGGCATTTAAATTCCTCTGTAATTACTTTGTCATTTAAGTATGAATTCTATTAATGTATTTACTTTTTTTTATCTCAAAGCCAAGCATTTCCTCTGACAATCTTATGATTCTGCATTTTTGAAAATGATGAATGAGTTCACTTCCATATCTTGTTGGCTCAGATGAAAACAGCCACTGGCTCTGCAGCAGTGACATCATGTCTAAACTTACCCAGTCGTGACATTGTATCCATGTGGGATAGCAATGCACTTTCTCCTGGCCTTATCCCATCCACAGTACGGATCCCGGGAAAGGATGCACTCCCTGCATGTGTCACCATAGCGACCGCAGTCAGCTAGTTGCAATCGCTGGACCTCCATAGCTGTGCCAACATAGAGATGTCCCTGAGGAAGAAAAGATATTAGATAGTATGTGATTTATGGGTCCAATAATAACAATGATATTATTAAAATGCATCAAACCATGCTTTCTCAATAGTCAAAACAAATGATCAATTTAATCGTTTTATCTATTCCTATAGTACTTTTTTTTTTATTATTATTTTTAAACCACAAAGGAGTTGGACTAATTTTTTTCTTTAATTATAATTTTGTTATCATTATATTGACAGTAAAAGTTATTCATTAAATCGTTAGGCTGCAGTAAAGGTAAGAAACTAATAATTTTATAAATAAAGGAAGCAGAAAGTAGTATTTAATAGTAAGAGTAATAAATCGAGCATTAAATCCTTTCATAACTTCAGACACTGGTACAATTTGCATTTTGTTGATTTCTCAATAGCAATGCACACATTTTAAATCAAGGTGAGGAACTCAAAAATAAATATCTATTTTTTTTCACCCTAAAAATGAACGTTTTAGTCTCAAATTATGCAGACTAAAATTTTCCTCCCCCTTAGCAACGTAGATCATCTTAGGTTTATTATAAAGCTTTAATGACAGCATTAATTATTTCTAGTTAAACTCATTAACACTAACTTCTTAGCTAATTGCTAATAATACAAATTACACTTGTTCCTCTCTCTGTGATTTATCTGTTTATGTTATGGCCACAATATAATTAATCTCCCCTACATGAAAAACCTTTCAAATCATATTTGACGAAAGCCTGAATGCAGCTGAAACACCCTTTTAGCACACCTTCTAACGCTATTACTCAAACCTTTTGGGAGTCGATGGCCATGTTCAAAACGGGTCCCTCGTTGTGAAACAGAGAGTATTGAGATATGATGAAGACTTCCTCGCTGGTATGAAGAACTTTAAGAACTTTGCCTTGATCTGTTGAAATAAAAAGGGAGAAAATCAATTGAGCGAGATGACTACAGGTCTGGTTTTTTTAAATATAAAAAAAACAAAAAAATTCACAAACTATATTTGTGTGTTATGGCATGAATGTCAGCTGCCAGTGCAGTTTTTTTTAATCTGAAACATTTTTACTAATAATGCACACTGGATGGCAAATTGCTTTAAAAGGAGTTTCCTGAACAAAAACAGAGATTATGTACCTGCTTTACTAAACTTTTGACTGGTAAATATACATAAATGAGCACAGTTTTAAGGTCAGAAGTGGTCATAGTGTTGCTTTAACCTGCATTTGTAGATTGCACAGTGAACTGTGTTCGCAGTCAGGGATTTCTGGAAGTTTTCCTGAGCCCATGCAGTGATTTCCAGTTGAGAATCACGTCTGTTTTTATTGCACTGCCACCCGAGGGCTTGAAGATAACAAGCATCCAGTTTTGACCTTTTACTTGTTCCACACAAGCACTGACTCCTCCTGATTCTTTGAATTTTTTAATATCATACACTGTAGAGGGTGGGATCTTCAGAGTCTTTATAATTTTACATCAACATACATTTTTCTGAATAATTTTAACAATATGTGCATAAAGTTTAATGCAGAGTGGTGAACCTCTGCCTCTTTTTAATCCTCCTTTTATGCCCAGTCATTTTACTGACCTTTTGCCAGAAAACTGAATTATTTATCAAATGCTCCTTCAGTTGTTTTTTTTATCTGCACCAATTACATTTCCAGATTTTTTTTCCTCCACATGGAAACTTTTGTTTTAAATGTGTTGCTGCCGTAAAAAATTAGCCTTAGTTTTAACATTTGATACGTTGTTTATGTTCTGCTGGAAATGGACTATGAGTTTTCTAAGATTTGCAAACCATGATATCCTTTTAGATTTTACCAAACCTCTAAACTTTTGGGGAATTAGGGTTGTAGTTAGTAAACATCTTGTGTAGTTGTCTGACGATGATACCTCCTCCCTACATAGCCTGAAAGAAAGGTTTATGAACTGGTAGGTTAATCCTGTTTGTCCTTACCTCTTCCTAAATTGCAGCATCACTTCTATTAGACAAGGATTCTTCAATTGGGGTTTCTGTGTTTTTGTCTTTTATAGTCACAACACCACAACTTTGTCAATATTTGCTTGTCATTTAGCCAAAAAAATTCCTCTTTGGTTTCTCTGGCATCTGAGTGAAAGTCCTTTGGATTCCCATAGATAAACACAGACCTCCTGGTATTTTGCAGCTTTACCCAGGTTGTCAATATTGCATGCAGCTTCAGTCTGAAAGTTGGTGAGTCATTATTCTAGCTGCCAGCAATCACTTTGTTTTGCACAAGAGGCTGTTACACTACCAGTCAGCCAAGTGAAGCATCACTCAGACTGTTTACTGTCTCTCGCTTTTCTTTGTGCGTCTTTATTTCCTATGTTTTGGTGCTGACTGTTTCATTGCATCCAAAGCCAAAGAAAATTACCTATCCTAACTATTTGTAGTAAATAATGATATTTTTATTGCATCCAAACAGCCACTCTGTTCTGCCCAGATGATAACTTAACAAATAGAAAGGCTCCCTGCTGAAAGAGTTCTAACTTCTTTTGTCCTGTCAGATCAAAGATTAGTCTACTATTCTTTCTGAGAAAATGTGAATGCAGCGGCACTTTTTTATCTCACATTTTCATTTCCTGGAACCTTCCTCTGTGAGACACTCAGTTATAATTATGCAGGCAGGTTTTTGCTGTCAATTGGACATCTTTTGTCCTCCAACTGCCTTGTCTTTTTTTCTCACAGAAGTGCAAATGTGTTTAATTGTTGTCAAGGATAACGTTCCCAATCAAATCCAAGTTATTCTCTTGTGACTCTCTGATGTCATCTGTAGGTATTTAATCCAAAAAGAGAAACAGGATGAATAAAGTAGCTGAAGGGGGAAGGGTAAAATTGCTGAACTTATGTGACATCTGCTGAGTGAATCTGTTTTTAGCTATATTTATCCAGGTAGAAATTGCTGTGAAAACATTCTTTTACAGTCACCTTCCTCTCTACTCTTTTACTTGTGTACAGTTACATAAACTTAATGTCCAGGTGCTTTAACTGCAGGACGGAAAGCATAAAGCAAATATGCACTTTTTTTCAGCTTTGATTAAAAATCCACTTATTTTGCTAACCGGAACTATATTATTTATCTCCATAATGATTTGTTTTCCCAAATCAAAATTTCTTTGGTCAGGGGTTACTTTTTTCTGCCTCTAGTCTTTAAACCACTGCCACCAATGCCACATGATGTGTAAAAGAAATGGTTTAAACCATAAAGTGTATGACTCTGACATTTCTTTGATCCCAGGGGAGAGCTTACTGCTGTATCACTTCTGTAACTGAAATGCTCAAAGCTGCTTTTGGCTTCTTGTAGCAATAAATCTGAGTTAGTGCAGGAGATTTCAGTACAACAATGTTTTGATCTATTTCCAACGGTCCACTGGTAAAGATAGACAGTGTTCTAGTTCCTCTGTTATCACTCAAATGGCAACTGTTTTTTTTTTTATTATTATTATTATTATTATTATTTAATGTATTATTCTATTAATTTGTTTTATTATTTTCTTGTCAAGTTTAAGTTGGAGCTACTCTCCCCTAACTGGATGAACTGGGTTATTGATGTTATGCCACTAAGGGCAGATTTTAATTTACAAATGATTAGATTTACTTTGAAGAAAATTATACTCCCTGTGTTTTTTTGTTTTTTTTTTTCCTTTTGCTTTTGTTGCTGTTGTTGTTTTTTATATATTTTTGCCTCATTGGGTTTATTTATGTTATTTTAGGTAATTACATTATCTTTTGTGTAAAGGAAAGCCTGAAAAAGCAATATATGCCGAAATACACAATGGTAAATTATAATAATTTAAAAAAAGCTTTATTTAACCTGTTGGTTAAATGTAAAGCAGTACCAGTAAAACACCTGGTCCACAATAAGTCAGAATGCAGATTTAGGTGAAAATGGCAGGATTTTAAAGACTAACAAGGTGAGCATAATGAAGGCCTAAATATTCCACTGGGGTCTGGTAATATATATCTAAACAAACAAAAAGTAGCATGTTCATGGAAATCATTTTATTCTTTTCAGATATGAATCTAATTTGTTCAGTCCTTTCAGTATTTTAGAACCTTTAACACACCCAAATAGTGAACAAGGATTTTACTTGCCTTGTCTTCACCTGAACTCCAAATTCTAACCTTTAGTTTATAAAAAACACATGTTGTCTCACTGGTCATCCCAAAGTTTGCTGAATTGTCTTCTGTCAATGTATTAAGTAGTCCCTAGCACCCAAAGTTTTGGCAAATATAAAAATAATCAATTAGCTTCTGTCTTGGAGTGTATTTCGACCAGCCAACAATCACTCTATGAATCCTTGGTCCTAAAAACAGCATTATCTCTGATCTCTTTCCTAAGCTAGACCTGCAACACGTATTCTGAGATCTGATGTTTAAAATATTCCCAATGAGTTTAACTTTGGGTTCCTGTAAAATTATCAAAATTAAAGGAACAGTACATAAAAACAATACAAAAAACAAAACAAAAAACACAACGTAATATCCAAGTCAGTACAGGGATATAAGAAATATGATACTTTTGTTTTATGCCTTTATCTGTTTAATGTGTTTTCCCTGTAAAGCAGGGAGCCCATATCATCACAGTGCAACTCAACCTTTGACTGATATTTGGGTGTTATGTTAAAAGGGACTAAGATAGCCTGGTGCATCTAAGCTCAATCACATTTTATGAGTGTTAGAGAGCTATTGTTTTTGGTCCCTATGATTTTTTTTTTTCCACACTCTTTTCATTTTTCAAGTGGCATCACATGAGTCTATTTATTTACAAGTCCATGACCCGCTTTCACCAAGGGCTTTATACATACAGTATATCCATGGTTCAAATTACATAGGAGCTTAAGGGAGCTCGGCTCTCCTGAAAAGCAGATGAGCTCCCCTAAAGACTTTCAGCTGAGACGCTTACGTGGGAGCTCTAAAAATAGTCTATTTTCATGTTGCATTTCATTTTTTCATTAGGTTAATTGATCAGTGTTTTTATTTATTTATATTATTTAATTAAATAATTACAATTTCTAAAGGATTCACGGGAAATGTTCTGTTTCTTTCAGCACCGTGAGCAGGAGAATCATTTGTTTCTGGTGTCCTGTGAGCCACCTGTGAGAACCTTGCATCTCTGTACACGAATCAGACTGGATCAGCTGCATATAGCAGAGCAGAGGTGTTTTCGGCTGTAGTCATGTTTTGACTGTGCTACTTTATATA
>JBAMHW010000006.1:7127356-7138361 GCA_037177495.1 Rhadinocentrus ornatus | reverse complement strand
AAGGGGGGGAGGGAGGGTTAGAAGCAAAAAAGTCGCAAAAAGGGAAAAAAAAAGTAACCCCCCCCCCCCCCCCCCCCCCCCTCACAGTTGTCATGAACTTGACCTATTAATCCAAAAATGCCTTTTTGTACCAGGCTTTAAACATGTTTATTTCTGCTCTGAAGTTGGTCTTTTTAAGATGGGGATTGACTCTGTTTAGGAGCCAGCGGTGGATGAGGGGTGAACTGCAATATTTTGCACTTCTGCATAGGCTTCACATTTTAAAGAATATTAATATAAAATAATAATTATAAACAACTGTTAATTATTGTGTTCAGTTCAGTTGTATTTATTTAGTGCTAATTTACAGCAAAACCTAATCTACAGGCATTTAGCATAAATGGAATTAAGCAATTCTCTAAGTGCCACTTTTTGATCATCTCTTCTTAGTCACCACACAAATGCACCAGGGTTTGCAGCAGAGCTGTCTTACAGCAGACTGTCTGGTCAGCATTAGAATGAAAAAGACTGCACTCTCAGCAGACTAAATGAATCTGAACAAACAAGAATAATATGCCACAGCTCCCTAAAAGCAGTCTAATGCGATTAACTGTGCTTAACTGGACTTAAAATGGGGTCTTACTGAGGGTGATCTCATCTCCTTCCATCATATTCATTGTTTTGATAGTCTCAGTTGCTGATATTTGCCTTTCTGTCTAACATATTAATATAACTCATCGATTTTTCTTGGACAAAGATGAACTGCAGCATGATATTTACTAGAATTTTTCCACCACTAGTCAAAACTAACATCTCACTTCCACCCAAAAATACATGTTTACCATAACTACACACCGAACACTACAACTCATTCGATTGGTTTAGGGTATTCTAATGTCAAAGTACATCGAGACAAGCTGTCGGTCTGCTTCATTAAGACTGAATAATTTCCAGAAGGCAGGTTTTTCTATCAGCTGCACAAATATGAGAGCTTATTCGAAGTTAATTATAAAGATTGATGAGCTTGACTTGGTACAGGCTGTGAATATTTATAGCCCGTGCCTTGCAGGGAAGGTGGTGCAATATAAAAAAAGTGGAAAAATAAATGCTGTTATACCAGACATCTACCCATAAATTATAAACACTAATAAAGAAAAGATAAAAATAAAAAGGAAACCTTCCGTAGCTGTGTAAACGGAATTTCCAGCGCAACCTGCTCCCCTGGCCTCAGACACTCAAACTGCTCTACTTCCTTTTTAGGCCACCACAGAGACCTGTAGCTTTTCATAGCTCTTCCTTTCCGTCTTATTACTGACACCATTTGTAAAGCCCACATCAGGAGGCCATTAACCTGCCTTGTTTAACACCACATTGTTTTCTGTCCACTGAAAATATAACCAACCCCAAAAATGAGTGACATGCATACAGCCAGTGTAGCAGCGAGCAGGATGACACTCGCTCATCTTTTGGTAAACTTCACTTCAGAGTGGTGAGACATGAATGCATGCAGTGCATGAGGATTCGACTTGTGATGGTTGCCATAGTGATGTCCCCGAGGCGCAACACAATTTTTAGAGTAACTGCTCTGGGTAGCAGAAGCGGCTCAGAATTACTGATTTGATCAAAAAGGAAGAATCTTGTGAAGGCCACGAATTGTTAAAAAAAAAAGGAAGAATATTTTACCTTGTGCACCCCTTAACAGCATACACAATAACAATAAATGCAGCACCCCCTAACAAATATGTTGCAATGTATAAAAAAGGTTCAATCTGCCAGATTTTTGCAGGTTTTTTACTTTAAATAAAGCGGATGTTATTTTGCTTCTTCATCATGCAGATTCGTGCACACACTAACCTGTTCCGAGGTAAAGAACACTGTAGTGCTCATCATTGACTGCTAGGACGATGTCCGCCACTGTGTGTGTGATTTGATCATCTGTGGGGAGGTCAAGTGGAGCCACACCAACAGGCCGGATAACATCCTCGATTTCTGAGTGGTATCTCATCACCCCAAGGTTTTTGATGTTTTGATTTTCTGCTGCTGAGGGGTTTCTGGGGGCACACTGAGGGAAGAAGTTGTGTAACTGATTCAGAACAGGCTAGGAGGCTTTTTGATAAGCAAAACAATCTTGGACAAAAAGCTGAAAATTGCCTCTTCTTGATTATCTCGTGCCTTTCAAAAATAGCACTTCAGCCACTTTTCCACCCAATTATAGGCTGACTCATGCAATTGCTCATGTTTTCCCAGCTGTGTGACTAAGAAAGGAGATAGGAAAAGGTTTTTCTTACCAATCCAGGTCGGCCACCAACAAACGGGCTGCTGTAGCCCTTTAGTTTGGAGGTGGAGAAGGCCTGGTCTATGTCTTCAATGGAGTAGGCACAAATCACTGTTTTGCCCCTAAAAATGGAGGAGATAATTACATCCTCAAAGTTGGCAGGGTAAATCAATTTTTTTGAGGAAAAAAGCAGCAGATCTGGTCTTGAGGCAGTAATTATCTGTAATCTGTATTGATCTGTATTTGATTTATATAAATGTCTCTAGTTTGCATCAACCATTAGTCGCTACAATTGCTAATGTGCCTGCTCACTTTTAAAGGTTACAGCATTTTTTTCATCCAATTCCTTCAAAATGCAAAATTGTAGATAAATGTGAAGAAACTGACTAATAGTTTACCATAATTAGTTCCACATCTGTGAAACTGAAGATAAATAACCTGCAAACGTGCAATGTAATGTTTATTTCAGCTATGAATGACTGGAAAAAGTGGGTTCTGCTGTGTGTTGCAGTTAGTAAACCTACTGTACAACCTTTATAAGAATTGAAAATGTACAAGATTTTGCACATGACGAATTTAATCACACAGTTCTCCCTCCTGTAGAAAATTACACAACATGTAGTCTTTACTAGTAAACACTAAGAAATCTCTGATGCAGAAATGATCCCAAAAAGGAACACGTGCTTGTTGGTGCGACTGTACCTCCCAGCATTATGTATATTGTAAAATAGTGCAGTTTTCTACCTTCTTGTGTGTACTTTTGAAAAAACAATTCTTTGCCAATAATGACAAATAAGCAATTATGATCTAATAAATAAACTGCCATCACGTCAGTGAATTTAGAATTACCTGTCAATATGTGGAAAAGCTCCATGTTGTCTCAGCTGCAGCTGAGATTTGAGCCATGAATATTTTTAATACAAGGCAACAGTACAAACCTCCTCACTAGCATACAGACCATCCATCATGAATTTATAGCTCTTTATGTAAAAATGTCTACCTAATTTACCTAAAGTAACACTTGTGCACCTTGACATATGCTTTTTTGAGGACTGTAGCTTTGGATAGAGAAATGAATGTGAGTATTACTGTACTTACAGCTTATAATAAAATGATTAGTTAGTATACAAACCCAACTCAAAACCAGACTTATAAACAGAAACTAAAGCAGAAAAATGACAAGAGTTAAACAAAACTACATTGTATGTGTCAGAATTTATACATAAATTTATTTTTATATTGCTTATTAGTGTGCTTATTTGGGAAATTTTAAACTTGTCAGATGTATGTCTTAGATTTTTTTTAATCTATTGACTATTTAGTCAAAATGAACACTAGGTAACCTTGATTCACTTCTGTGGTTTATGACTTTATACCTGAAAACTCACAAGTTTAGCTATTTTTCTAGTGAAGGTGTTAAAGTAGCCAAATGGTTTATTATATGCTGCTGCTTACCATGCATTGGAAAAGAGGCCATATATGACCCCGGCCCTCTTGTCCTGAGCTGTCAGCACCACCGCCTGCCTCAAGTTGTTGTACTGCTGCTGAGTGTTTCCAGCACCACACATCACACGAGCCTTCAGGAAGGTGGTCCAAGACTCTTGCAGCAGAGATTTCATGCCACCTTCATCCACCTGAAAATCACATGGATGGACTGTCTTAACAAGGTCATAAAGGGGCAGCCAGGTTGCCCAAATTAACTATGACTGTAAAAGTGTGTCCTCTGTTTGGTTTAACTCGTGCTGTAAAGCAGGGCCAGTTTCAAAGACAGTGCGTAGTTAAATGTTTTTTTTTAGAAAATATTGAGAAAGAAGGAAGAATGAATGCAGTGAGATAGATTAGCAATATGATTGAATCTTTTTTTTCAAAACTATTCAGATTCTTAAACTAGATCAAATGTATACAGTGCATTTCAACATAGACTAGAAACACTTTGCCAAGAAAATATTGTAGTAGCTTCTGGAAAACTCCTGGAATGCCTTAGCTAGAGTCTGAACCTGAACCTAGAGCATCAATGGAAAGACTTGAATGTCACTGTACACAGACTGCAGATTTACAGCTAATATAGGATTATTCTCAAGAAGATTTAAACCTTGCAGTGCTGCCAAAGATGTGTTAACAAAGTGGTAAATGAATGTATTGAATCTCTTAAATAAAACATAAATCACTTTTTTTTTTTTTATTAATTTAACATGAAACTGCAACTAGTTGAATGTGACTGCGAAGACGTTTGTGTAGCTTGTAGTGGGGGGGGGGGGTTTAAATTAATTATAAAATAGATCAGAAACATTAAAGGAGCTCCATTTTAAAGCTTCTGAAAGCTCTCCAAAGGTTTTGTTTATATGTATGTGTTGAACTTTTACCGTGCAGATCCGGCCTATGCGAGCCTTGAATGGTTCCTCATCCACCCTTGTCTGGTTGAATTCGCTGAAGAAGAAGTAGATCTCCTCTTTGTACTTTTCTGACGACGGGATTACTGCAGCACCAGCAAACTGAGGATCTGGTGGTGAGATTGTACTTCCAATATGTCTCTTGGGTTATTAAGTGTATCACACTTGCCAACCAAACAAAATAAATAACAGTAATTTTATGATTACATCCCAGTCTTGAGCAATCCTTTAAACACTTAAAAAGACGCTAAACGGTAGCATAAACAGCTTACCACAGTGGAAAGGTTTCTGATGGTAAAAGTAAAAACACCTACATGTTTTTTTTTCCCATGGGCATGGTAGTAGATGATTTACAGAGAGTACCACCCACCATCTCCATATGCATTAGTCTAAACCTGTGTGTCTTGGCTTCTGCGTGACTCCCCTCCTCCTACTCACTCTGCAGCCAAATGTTCTCTGTCTTCAGGAGTTTCTGGGAGCCAAACGTACGCCGGATCGAGCCAGAATGACCTCCCACCGACGACATAGCAGAATACAGACTCCCATCTGAGACAGCCAGGAAGAGAGATGGACCAGAGAATAAAGGTAAACAGTGAGTAAAAAACGAGAAGGCACATTTAATGGATCGGGTTGAGAAGGAGAGGGGAAGAGATTGGAGCAACACAAAAGGGATTGAATGAGGGTAGAAGAGAATAGCAAGCAGCGAACATTAAATACAGAGTGGATAGTGAGAGTAGAAAAACATGACACTCAGGAGGACAAAAAAAAAAAAAAGAAATTAGGGGAGAGAAAGAGGGAGCAAAAGCAAAGGAGACATCAAGCCAGAGTAGCTCACTGCACCCGTTAGCAGCCAACAATCACTATATTCTCAAAACCCCACTTAGAGCTCTGTCTCCATAGCAATGCAAAAGGGGTCGCATTAAAACCATGGCAGTAACATCTTAATCAGGACTGATTGTTATTCAAATGCTCTCAGCTTAAGCAAAGAGTTGCCTCATTGCATCCACAACCGATCCACATCTGGAGGATACAACAAGCTCTCACTGATTTGAGTGACTCTTTTAGCCACCCATCCGCATTAGATGGTTCTAGAAACAGACAATTTTGTGTCCCCCTTCATTCACTCTGACTACTGCTAGGTGACTTTAATTAGGAACTCTTATTTAGTTAATCATGATGCACAGCCCCATAATCACACAATTAAGAGTTTAATTTCCTGTGGATTGCAGCAAGGTGTTTAAGGCCTAAGTGACAATCGTTCTAAGCTAAAGAATTATACTGCCCCAAGACTTTCTTATAGCAATAAAACATTGATTTGAAGAAGATTTGAAGACTTATAGGTAAAATATTAGTAGAATAAATGTTGAGAACAAACAGCACAGAAAGTGATATATCATACAAACCAGACAGCCAGTGGCCTGCAGATGTTGAAATGTGGCCAAATATCGACTTTTCTGAGATAGTATGCAGTATATATATATATAGTATTTGCATTAACCTTGACACTGGAAGCTAGTTCAGGTATATTTTGTTTTTGTCTGCCTTGACAAAACCAAACAGATTCCAGAGAACATGACTGTCTATTTTCGTTCTCATTTAATTTTATTACATGTGTTTAGGAGTCTAAAAGGAAAATTATTCAAGATTTTTCTTGTTATTTCTTGTGAAAGAGCAACTGCAGCTGGTAATTTTTGTTATGATGTTACACTTATGTATAAGATCGTCTACGGTCCTAGAATAAGATCTTGCAGCTGTTTCACTTAACTGCAAGCCACAATGATGCTGTGTTCCACGATCCTTGAGTATATGCCAAATATTGCAGGTTGTATTTGTAAAAGGCTCTAACACACTAATAAAAATGTAAATCTGATCATACTCGACACTCACTGAGAAAAAAGCCTTATTTCATTGACATTTCTCAATGACTTGGAGCGCTTTATTCAGTTAAAGTAGATAACATATCAGATATTATTTAAAGCACAGTCCTCATGCTCCTAAAACATTCCTTTTGAAAGTCTGCAAGCACTTCTATTTTATACGGGATTGAATCTTAAACAAGTTTGTGCAGTTCTTCTGATAAAAGGATTTATTCATTTGCACAATGTGAATAGAGAGTGATAATAAGATTCCTGGAACCCTTAAACTCACAACTGTTGCTCTGCTGCTCTCACAGCATGTTGGGGTGAGACTTCCGCACAGGCACAAACTGAAATAATCTACCAGAACAAGGCTGTTTCGTAAGAGATATCGCAACATAGAGAGCTGTATTATCAGCACAGTTAGATCTTGATGCCATGTTACCATGAGACCCATGAGATTTATTCACCTGAAAATCATATGATCTTAGGGATTATCTCTCCTAAAGATCAGAAACAAATCTGATCGATCTTCAATCTGAACATTGTTTAAGTCCAACACTTATAGTCACATCCCAGGAAGTGTCTTGTATTGGATTTTGTTCAATAAGGAAAATAATCTGAAGATTATTTCTTTTTGTGTGTGCGTCATGTAAAATAATCTTTTTCATTGTCATAATTTATCTATCTATTTATGGGTCTTGGGGGGGAGTCTATCCCAGCAACTACTAGATAAAAGGCTGGAGAGGTCAGTCCATAGCATGACACATTTAATTATTGAAACTGAACTATGCAGTACTGCAGGTACTTTTTAATCAAATTTGTTTCTCCTTTAAGTTGTTTTGAAATAACATGCTTTTATGTATTTTATGATGGATTACAACTCAGTTGGTAGGGCATCCATCTCCCATGCGGGAGACCCGAGTTTGAATCCCATAGGGGACGACTATTAACATCTTCCTGTTGGGTCCTTAGGACTGTAGAATAAATTGATGTGTTGCTTGGAAAAGACTTTTAAATGTATCCCTAACCTAGCTCTGAACCATTTTGTAAATTAAAGGTGGGATTAATGTTTGTATAGGCCAATTTTTTACTATAATGTCTTGGTCTGTGTGACTGAAACATCTGCCTAAAATAACTCATCTGTATATTACTGGGTTATTTTGCATGTAGTTGAATTGCTGGCAACAAACAGTGTTGTGTAGCATCTTGTGAAAAAGCACTGAAAAAGCATGGTGTGGCCTTTAATTCAGGTTCATTGGGTTCACCAGCTCTGTCAAGTCTGTCAAGGATGCCTTCATTTCTTATAATATATATAGTTTTTCCTTTGAGATAAAAATAAGATTTTCAAAAACAAAGTGTGAACTTTCCCTCTTTGGTTTCTTACCTGCAGGCAAGCTGATAGATCTCTGTGAAGGGTAGGGTGGTGATATGTTAGAGGCTGATGTTATCTGCCCAGCACCCTGGACATCTGTCAGCACTGTGTCATTTACCTGCAGGAGAAATTGGAAGATATTGGAGCCATGTAAAAGTGTGCTCAAGGCCTGCTTCATAATATATTTTACTCGGTACTCATTGGGTAAATTTCAGTTAATCTGAGGAGGATTATATTCATTACAAAGTGCAATCCTTATCTGTTGAGTTTAATAACTTTCAGCCCTCCTTTTACCAACAGAAGAAGTCAGTGAGCAAACATATAAATGTTAATTGTGATGTTGGGATCTCTGGGGGAAGAATTTAGATAAGCTGAAAGTGAGACACACATATTTAATTTATTTGTCTGGAAAAACTTACCAGCATCCAGCATCTTGGGCTTCCAGCATTTGTCCCACATACTATGAAAGTGTCATTTACTTTCTGAAGGACAGTGATAAAATTATCACACTCGATTTGCTAGGGAAAAGAGACATAAGTGAGACAAATATGGGAGGAGCAAAGGCAAAGATAATTAATAGAGGGACATGGAGAGAAGTATACAGATGCATCAAAGGATTGAGAATTGTAGGAAATTAAAGAAAACTTGGACACAATATAATTAAATATTTGAGAAAAAGACACGGAACAAATAGAAAAAAGACCACAGAAAGTTGAACAAGGGACTGAAGCAAATAGAGGAGAGGAGGGTGGAATACAGAAATTGAAAAACAATGCAAGAGCACATCAAGAAAAACAGATTAAAGGAGAAAAATGACTTGCTCACAGAGAGAGACTGGAAACTTTTAATGCTCTGAACATTTTGGCAGACAGCACACAGGAGGATCAGACCTGCAGTACAATGCTGCAATACTCCATATGCATCACTTATTCATTAAAGAGAAAACAGACTGCTATCCCCAACAAGTTACTGGATGGAGCATGAACCTCAGGGGTATACTCTGGTTTCAGGCTACAGCTGTGCTTATACAAATTTTAGTTTGTTGTATTGTGTCTACTTTTTTTCTATTGTATTTACATATTTAACAGAAAACAATCACTTCATAAAATCATATGGGGATCTAGAGACAATGGCATTGCATCTATAAATCCAAAAACCAAAACAAGAGCTAGTGCAACCTTGTGTGGGCGGACATGTAGGTGGTTGAATGGGCGAGCATGTGGGCTGAGATTTTATTTATCTTTCTTTTTTTGAGTGTGCTTGCATGTTTCTGTTCTTGAGAGAAATAGTTTGTGTTGGGGCAAGTGAGTTAGCTGTAATGGCAAAGGTTTGGACAACTTAAAAAGACATTTGCTATCTGGCAGAATAGCCAACAGGTTTGTGTTGTTGTGGGCATGTTGGTTCTAATGGTGCAAGTCAAACTCAAACTGCTTCTTTAGATGTTTAGTTGCAGCTTTAGTCAAGAATCTAAAGGATGGTTTTAGTTTAAATCCATCTCAGTGTTCTTTAGAATTACTTCCTTTTTGCATGATTCAGGATTGCAAGATTTATATCCAACTTGAACTGATCATGCAGAAAGTATAATGCAGCTATTTAATGCCAGAATATTGCCTTCATGTCCAATTTAGAGTCAATTACATGAACCACTAAAGTCACTGCAAGCAGAAACCATTTTTATTTGCATAATTTTAGGTGTTGTTGCAAGGCACAAAAAGCAAGATTTTTGTTTTAAATATTCTACAATCAAATGTTGAATTTCAGCATAGTTGTCACATTTTTATATTATGGTCCAAATCAGGTCTCCACTCTACCACAAAGATGTTATTTTTCTCAGAATTTACAATGCTTCTCCAGAGTCATAAAGCACATTGCACAGCAGTTATTATGCGCTTAGTGGTTCTCAGCGGCATTAACCACAGATTTGTAAGAGTAGAACATTTCTCTAGCTGATCTCATCTTGAAGGAACCCACTGAGATTCGATTGAGCTATTTACTTGTAGGATTAAAGATTTACTTTTTTTTTCTTGTGTTAAAGCTGCAGTGTTATCAGCCTTTGGAGATGTGCTCCAGATAAACTGATGCTGAGGTAAAAAAAAAAGGGCTAAAAATTGGACATACAGTCTGTAAAGTTCAGTGGACTACTAACTGTTGGCCTCCAGACTTCATCTCTTCACTTAAACTTGTGGCTATACATGTAGCTATACATTATTTAAAGACATTGCCTCCTGTCCTTCCTTCTCTACCTCAAATATGACTATTATATTATATTATATTATATTATATTATATTATATTATATTATATTATATTATATTATATTATATTATATTATATTATCCATAAATCCATAATAATCATCATTATTAATAACTAAATAGCAGGTGAAAAGTATGTTTTGTGGCTCAAACCTTTGCACTTACTTACTCTAGATAACTCCTGATATTTGCCTTTTCTTGCCACTGAGTCACTGATGTCTGCCGATATAAAAAGAGGAAAAACTTCACAGGTTGCCCGTCCATTGCAGAGACTTACCCTTACATTCATTCAATTTAGAGTGAGAATTTAGAATGAACCTAACATGCATGTCTTTGGACGGAGTGAGGAAGTAGCCAGAGTACCTAGAGAGTGTTTTTAACATGATCTACTTTTTTATCTGTGCATTTTACTTTTTTATACTTATTTATGTGTGTGCCTGGTTTTCTGATTATGTTTGCTGCTGGACACCTAAATTTCTCCTTTGGGGAATAATAAAGTTTCTTTCTTTCTTTCTTTCTTTCTGCTTTTTATTTCGATATTTAGTACGGTCAGTGAGAACTGGTTGGGTTTGCATTTCTGAGGGTGGTGGCTGCAGTTTCTAAATACTGGTAAGTGGGAACGGTTTGGAATGTTGGTTATTAATGATTTGTATTTTAAGGTGTGTGTTGGTTTTTTTGGGTTTAGGTTTTTTTGTTTTTCTTTGATCTGCTGGTTTTGTTGTAGTCGTTTTAATAAAAGTGTTTTGAAACTCAAAAACTCTTTCTTTGTTTCTTCCGTCCGTCCGTCCCTCCCTCCCTCCATCCATCCATCCATCTATCTATCCCTCCATCCATCAACCTTTATTTATATAGCACTTTCTCATACCCAAGGGTACC
>JBAMHW010000006.1:7108103-7120392 GCA_037177495.1 Rhadinocentrus ornatus | reverse complement strand
TTAGGAAGCCCTGTTAAAAGACCATTACAGTAATCAAGTCTACTGGAGATGAATGCATGAATGAGTTTCTCTTGGTCGGTGATTTTTTTTAAGAGCCCGAGTCTCCAGGTGTTTACCAATGCTGACCCTCTTCTTTTTGCTACCAAACAGAATAATCTCAGTTTTATCTTCATTTAACTGTAGAAAATTCTCCCTCATCCAGGTGTTCATTTGCTCCAGCCACTGAGCAGAAACATCGTACTACATGTGTTTGTCCATATATCCAAAAACCGCCATATAGTCACTTAAACTATAGGGACTATATGGTGGCACCTATGGTCCCTGGCACATGCAGTAGTAGTGTCACAATCCATTGTTAGAAGAAGAGATAACAACATATATAAGGCTTTGTTTTCTACAGGGCAGCATCCAAGTTACATGAGGGAAATCATGAACTATGAATGGTAAAAATGTGGACCCCTAAACCTTGTTTATTTATTTAAAATTCTAATCATGTTCATAAAAAAATCTAAACCCTAACAAACTTAATCAGAATAGAACAGTGGAAAATATTTTGTTTTCAGTTGACCATGATTAGGGAGTAATGCCCCCAACCACCCCTTCAAAGATTGCTTCTGATGTATGTTAAAGCCCCACCAGTGTATTGGCTATATTGTGCAGGGACACAATTTAACTTTACAAAAATAATTATTCTTTGTTTTGATTTCAGCAAACTACAGTAGTCCCTGACATGCAGTCTTTTGCTCTGTCCCAGCAAAGTTAGTGAAAGCGTAGCACTGGTTAAGCACCAGTAGTACCAGTTTTTTATGCTGGTGCCAAAGCTGTCGAAGCAGAGAGAACTCTTTCTAAGTTAGACTCTGACTAAGAACCAGCACTGGAAATATTTTCATGGAATAAATCCACAAAGAGAGATGTTGAACTTCTACATCATTATGTGAGATTTACTGTACACTATGTCCAGCGGACACTCTTATTTTTGAGATTTCATCATGAAATTGGAACATTTGGCATTGTTCGATCAACACAGACTTTATATGTTCTGTTGTCAGATTAAGTCAGATCTGTGGTGAGTAGGTAATCATGCGCCACAGCTTGAGTGAGGAAACCAATCAACAAGCCTCCAGCAAATAAGAACAAGACAACCAAAAAATTTTGAACAGAAATGTTCATCAACCATTAAAAAAGGAATGAAAATAGACCCCAAAAGTGTGACTTTAAAAAAAAAAACTTATTTAAAACCATTTAAACAACACCATAGTTGTTCTCTAACTTCATCCTAATTATCTTAATTAGGCTCCCTTCCTTTGACTTTGATGCTGATGATTTATTTTTTTATTTATTTTCTTTTGAAACTGAGCCAGGAAATCATAATTGATTAAATGCTTACTGGTTTGTGAGCAGCTGCTCATCAAAGTAATGTAGAGAGAGAAAAGATTCCCCTGGTTTTTACTTGCTTACAACCTTTATGCTAAGCTAAATGCCTGATGATGAACAAACAAGTGAGTGGCATTGATCCACTTATCTAGTCCTCTACAAACAAGCCGATATGCTATTTTCCCAAGTTTGGATCAACAGTTTGTTATCATTCAGTTATTTTTCAGGAGTAAGTTGGTTGCTCAGCACTAAATTAAGATGTATTTCCTATTAACATCTGTTTTTATTATATGCACCTCAAAGTATGTATTATGCTGTTTGTTTCTGTCTAATTTAAGTTTCTCCATTTTTATTTATTTTCTTTTATTCTTTTTAGTTTGTTTTAATGTTTCTTTTGGACCTTGCTGTTTTAATGTTTTTTACAACACTTTGGGTTGTTTTGTACATAAAGTGTGCTATAAAAATAAACCTGCCTTGCCTTACAGCTACTTGTGCTTAAGAGCTGCCCAAAAGACACAGCTGAAAGTTTGGCTTAAGGGTGCCTCGCTGTTGAATTTTAGGCTTTAGCAATAAAATATCCTCCTCAATGTAAAAATCAACAAGGTCTAATAGCAATTATATACATACTACTTTAGGCACCTTTAGCAAGTTAATTGTAATCTTATTATTTCTTCACAGTACATAGAATAAAATGGCATACAAAGCTTTCCATCGAACCACCCTTTCTTTCTTCTTATGTAGCATTCGGGGCTTGTTAAATAGCAGATTTATCAATGGCATCAGCTCTTACATGACAACTCTTAGATTCAATGTATTTCTCTCACGTATTTGTAGGGGTGGTACTTTACAGGATGGAGCTGTGAAGCATATTTAAGTAAACAAACAACATATTAATTTCGGTTTAAGGACTTCTTGAAACTTAATCCAGAGTAATTTTTGTAATGCTAAGTTTGAGATTTGAATGCTGGTTGGTCTCATCTGTTGCTTTTGTTGCTAAAGTAAAATAACAAAGATCACCAGGGGCCAAAAAACATATGATTAAATCATGCTGGTTTGAATCAACAAAATTAGTAAAAAATTAAGATTTACCTTCAGGTCACGAACCCCTCGATCTGTGAACGTCAACACGTAGATCATTGACTGTCCACCTACATAAAGTGTGTCACTCCCTTCTTGGTGGTACATGCTGATGTAGTTCTCAGGTTTGTTGAAGTGGAACCTGGAGGGCTCTGAGTGTGAGAACAAAAGGGATTAGACAACAGCTTTGCTGGTGGTCTGTTTTTATGATTAGAATCATCTTGTGGAATAAAATGAACTGAAGAAACAAGAGCAAATGCAACCATCGATCCTATTTTGATAACATAACACTGGTTCTGCTACTAATACATCACACAAAAACAGAGATTATTTGCATCTTATTTTTAATCATTAAAATCTACTTTTAAATCTCAAGAAAGAGATCTGTTTGTCTAGGTAGATGTTAAATCAAAAATAACAAAAGATTATTGCATGAAAGCAAAATCTATTTTTTTTAAAGTTATTTAAAAAGATGATCCAGATTTAGCCAAGCTTAGCTTCTCCAACAGGTTGAATCTGTCTAGAGGTCCTCATGGCAAATCTTTTTTTAATCTTCATTTAATCTCTCGGCACTATTGGAAGCACCTCAATGTGTCCTGGCAATGGACTGGTTTAATTTTCTGAAACACTTGCTCTAGCTTTATTGACCTTTCTGGTTTTATGTCAAATAGAGAAGCTTTATAGAGCCCAGCGTGGGTGCTACATGTGGTGGAAGAATATAATCACTGAAATAATCACATGAGCAAATTCAATCAGTCTCTGTCACTGCAGACACCTCCAGACAGCACTGAAGTACAGTTGGGCATCTCTGAATCACACATCAAATTAGTCTCACACATACCTACACTGCAGCTTTGCCTCTGTTAGGAAATAGATTTAAATCACTGCTACTTTTAAAAATATGATTACACACTGAGAATTTGCACTAAAAGATATTGCGAAATGTGACCACCTAATGATGAATACTCAGTGACTAAGACTGTCTTATAAAAAATCACAACCATACATGAAAGTTTTTACAAACCTGCCAGCTACTGTATTCTGTTTGCTTTCTATCCACAAGCTCAGTTCTCATTTTCTTTCTCAAGAGATGTTTCAGAAAACTCTTTTTTGAAAGCTCTGAAGCAACCATACTTCTAAATTCCTCCTGGAAATAAGATTTCCCTTTCATCCCTGAAAAAAAAGGACATTTAGTCTGACAGCAAAAACCAGGATGCTGTCCTGGTGATACAGGTTGCTAGCCAACCAACTATGTTTCTATGGAAACAGAAGCCTTTCTTGTTGGTGGAAATCTAATTGATGAAGCTTGTTCTTCACAGGGGAATGAGAAATACACAAGGAAGTCCAGTGTAGCTGCTAGCTGGGGGCAACATTTTGTCATGATCAAGCCAACAGATTCATATGAATACTTGCTTTGGCAGTCATGGGCCGAGTATCACCGATTCCTATATGGCTCTGTTGGCTCAGTCTAAATTAACCAAATATTTTTCTTTAAGTCAGACTTACTAAAGGCTTAATGACAATAAAAAAAAAAATAGCTAGTTTACATAAAGACAATGCCCTACTAAACATCCTAATACTAAAGTAATAACCCAGAAGTCACCCAGCAATTAGAACCTGTTAAATTCACATTACAAAGGTTTGAGTTTGTCTAATAAAACTTGGACAAAAACCCAACAAAAATGTGAATGTGACAAAGGTTTGTGTTACTGGATTGACCAGACTGGTCAACACAACCAATCTAAATGTATATTAAGAAGTTTCATGGCTTTTAATCAGACCTTTCTACTCAAATACCAGGGTGACGCTGACACCACCACAGCTCTTTAAAAACCCATTTATTTAGAGCACAGCAGAAATGTGTTGACTTTTTTATGGTAAGACTGTGTATACAACGTGTTTCCCTAGCTTTAACCAGCTACTTTATCTGGGTTAGGAAATTTAATTAAGTTGTTTTCACCATTGAAAACAACAGGTATAACCTTGGTCCAAAAACATCTACGAAAGCAGAAATTGATTTGTTTACAGTCAGAAACTGAACAAATAACTCTGCATTTGTTCCAGTCAGCTGCAGTGTTTTCCCAGTGGTAATCTGTGACAAGCTGAGAATAACATCTGAAAAAGTTCTTTCAGGTGTTATTTCTGAGATTTGTCTAAAAAAAGAAAAAAAAAACTTCTGAATACTGAAAAACATCAGGGGCTCAGTCAATCAATCTTTAAGCTTTTGACATTTTTCTGTTTGGCACTATCACATTAAAAATAACCTGCTACTTGCATGCAATTTCTCTTTTGAAGATGGACCTCGTGGTCCTTACTTCAAACAATTCATTTTCTCTCCATGCCTTGCTTCTTTCTGTGTTTTGGATTTTCTTTCTGCATCTTTGTTTTCCTGTTTTGCATTTGCATGATGTTTTCATTGCCCTTCTCAAACATGCACACTAAGAGTACAAAATATGAACAATGAAATGTGGCTGACATTAATTTTTCATCCATTCACTTCCTAATCCAAACCTTAATCCTAAATTCGCTCATTTTTTTAAATCCTGAACAAATGAGCAATTTATAGGCTTTGGTCTTGCTGTTATTAAAGCTTCATGAATCAATATTTTACACAAACACATGGTACTTATGAATATATGTAATATGAACAGTGGCTCTCATAGCAACAACACCCACAGAGATTTGTCATCTTAATGTGTGAGTCGCCTCAGCTCTGTGGGGCTTTTTAGCATAACCCAGTAAGCTGACTTTTGGCTGTACAGTAAGACCTTTAATTTTACTGATCTGATTCTGTCACAAGTCACTCTATTTTCAGCAGCAAGGAGCTATTCACAAAGAAAAAAGCTCTATTAAGTCACACAAACATGGCCAGCTTAACACCAAAAAAGCACTCAGACAAACGATAGCAGCTGGCTGGTGAACATAATGCAGCATCAGGAGTCACTTACATTTCTCAAGGGATGATGAATAAAACAGAACTAAAAGTAGAGAAGCTGAACATCAGTTCATTGAGTGGGCAGAAACACGACTAAATGCTTCAGGTTGTTTGAATACACATGCCTGGTTGGAGACTGTTAAGCATAGCTGCTCAGGCAGTTTTCATGGTAGCTATTTATTATTGATTATAAGTCAATTTTATATCTCTTCCCTGTTTGCTTTTGTGTCATATTGAAGCCTTCAGAAACTCCAAATCCTAATTAATGTATCTCATAAATTCAGCCTTAAAAGGGGACTTAATTATCTGTATTTCTTGCTAAGATTATGCTTCAGTTTAATGAGCATTTTGGGGTTTTTGGTGCTGATTTTTTTCATGACATCATATTGAAAGCTGTGTAATGTAATTAGGTCTTATTAATGAGGGTACCATTTTAAACCACAGTTGTAGGATTTATAGTACCAGCATTTAGAGTTCTGGTTTTATCCCTAGTGTATGTTTTATGTGACAAATTAATGCAATCTAATGGGTCTTGTTACTCTACTTCAAGAAATAATGATAGGTGCATTTTCAATCTTTGAAATATCCATTTAAATCCCAGATCTCTATAGGATTTCTTGATGGCATACAATTAATATTGTCCACGAATCCTGTTTTGGCACAGCTGCCAAACGAAGACATTTTATTAGCAGCCGAGGTCTGAGGTCCCAGACTGAGAGCTTATCAGGGATTTTTCAACTTTGTGTGCGTTTTGTCTGGAATTCCATAACAACACATTTTGATTCCTATGATATGCACGTCCGGGAGCGTCATCTTTTGCGCTTCCTACAGTGCTCATCCACGGGTAGAGGGGGATACAGATACAGATAACTTGACACACAGCCCCCATCTCTATTGATTGCTGAATATATTAGATGTCTGTGTGCGGTGTAAAACGCGTGAGCGGAATAAATAACAAGGAGGTGGCTTGGAATTTTCCATTCAAAGCTCTCTCCTCATTGTCTCCTTTTCTGACTGTATGTGTGCAGTACGTGGCCATAATTTTATTTGATTTTTTTAGGGCTATAGAGCAGCTTTCTTTTCAATGAGCCGTCCTCCTCTGCTGCAGTGTGAAGCAGCAGCTGTGTGTCCCGCATTGCAGCTCCGCAAGGACGCGGGAGCTACAATGACTGTGCCAACCTCCAAAGTCATTTCAAAATAATGATGCTTTTCAGCAAGGACTGACCACCGTTAAGAAAATAGGCACAGCCTTTCCGGGGTAAAAGAGAATAAATAAATAAATAAATAAAAAGGAGAGAATGAAAAGAAAAGCCGCCATGATGCCCCTCTTGCCAGAGGAAAGGATGTTTTTAAGCGCCTCTGGCTTTATTCCTTTCAGTGCGCCTGGAAGATTTGACAATATAGGGAGACTAATTGGAGCCCGTGCAACCTAGACACGAGCATTTAGTGAACTTGAAAAGAACTGAGATAAACAGGACACACAAGTTGCAAAATACAACCAACAAAAAGCCACAAGTTGCAAAATAAAAATGTATGACAGTATGCGCACATATAAGCCAGCTTAAAATGAATAAAGAGCGATAAAACTGGCGAAGAAACGACTCAAGTCACTTAGTTTTTGTTGCTAACAAAAATTAGATACGTGAAAATGAATTTTACTGCACATTTTACATCCTGTTTGAACATGTGTGCAAGGCCAATGGTGGAGCGCCTAATTAATAACCTGGCTAGTGGGGGAGGGCGTTTGGGGGAGATTAATCCAGATGTACCCCTTTAGTTAGGCTGTTTAGTTATTCTATGTCGCTTTAATAACAAGAGAACAACAACAGCTTATTGGAAAATAATGGAGTATTTTACCCCTTGAAGCTCCGCTTAGTCATTCACTCATTTTTCCATTCCTTCAACCGTTCATCCATTCATACACTCATGTCCCACATAGCACAGCGAACATATTGACAAAACACGAATGACGACACAAATATTAAAATTGGCTGAATAAATGGGAATACGGCAACTTACCGTGCACAACAAATTTGAGCCGAGGTGACTTTCCAGAAATAACCGTAACAAAAATCGACATTAATATGAAAAGATTCATCTTTCTTGTGGCTCTACTAATCGGTTTTGTATTTACTAGATTGAAGCTCTCCCCCAAATCCCTCTTCTAGTCTTCGAGGTCCCTTCCCCGAACTGTGCCAGCGCCTGCTGGTCCCAATCCTATCCTGTCCGTCTGCTTTGCCGGCAATCCAGTTTGGTAAAGTCGGGGTGTCAGGCTCCACCTCGGAAACAAAAGGCAGGGGGTGTGAAGCTTGTCAGCAGGGGCGCAGAAATGAAAAGTGGGGAAGCAAAAATGATCGCAAACCTTTTGGTTTAGTCTACAATTACTGGTTTGTGGCGCATTACATGTCATACCTGTTGCTGATAAAGATGATTTTCACTGATAAGTTTGCACCTGAGCTTAATTGTATCTGATCTATTCCTTCTTTTTTTCTTAGCCATCTTCTGAAAAGTTTAACCTCTTCCACTTCTTAAAATAAAGATGTTTGAAGATGTTTTCTATTTCCCCTTAGAGTCAGTACAGACAAAGTTCACATTAAATTATGAAATTACATTGCTTTATGATTATTTCAGGGTTACTAACCACCCCTAACACCAACTACCAATAGTGATGTTGCCTCAGCCACAATCTCCTCTGTAATGTCTAATCAATATGTGTCAATAGTGCTTGAAAAAGACTGAATCAGCAGTTTGACTCTGCTGCACTTGCATTTGTCAAGTAAATTGACTCAAATGTGAAGAACAGAAGAAATTTGAATGGAGAATGATTGTTAGTGGAAGTAATGAAATGGATTTTTTCCTCTTAATCAAACTGATCTAAGCACCATCCAAAGCATCATCTGGGCTTTTTGGAGAACTCGCTGAGTACTGGTCTCCCAGAGAAGAAAAATCAACAGCAAAACAGCATGAAAAACAGAAATGCACTTTAGTTTTCTTCCAATTCATAAAGCACAACATGACGCACATACTCAGAGCTGCGAATGAGATCTATCTGGGTATGGGGTGGGGAGAGGGGTATCTTTTCAAACTTGTTTCAAAAGCTTTAATTGTCTCTGCATGTTGCCCCTTAAATCAGTACCTCTGACCTTAGTCTGCTGTATTGTCAATTCTGCAGCATGTAAATTACAAAGACATAATTTAAATTACACCTCTTTCAAACCTTGGTAAATGAAATACAAAAACATAAGCCAATAAACCAAACAAACAAAATAAGTACAATCAAACTAAGCAAATAAAACAGAATAATAAAGAGTGTGTGTGTGTGGAAGGGGGGCCATCCGGACAGCCTAGTGTACGAAGCTCTCTCTCAGTCTGCTGGTCCTGGCCCACAGGCTCCGCAATCTCCTTCCTGATGGCTGCAGGCTAAAGAAGCTGTGTGACGGGTGGGTGGAGTTTCTCGCGATGCAGAAGGCTTTACAGGTAAGTTGAGAGGTGTAGATGTCTTGCAGGGAGGGGAGAGAGGCACCGATGATCTTCTGAGCTGCTTTCACGATGCGTTGGAAGGTCTTCCTGCAGGATGTGGAGCAGAAGAAGTTAAAGATGTCCTCAAGGCACACTACACTGCAGATCTTCAATTTCTCCCTGCTGCAACACACCTGATTAAAATTAGATGGCTCTCTGACAAGCTCTGCTCAAGTCTGCTAATGAGCCATAAATCAGGCGTGTTGTAGCAGGGAGACATCTAAGACCTGCAGGATAGTGTGCCCTGAGGACCAGGGTTGGGAATCACTGATTTAGAGCAGTGTTTCTCAAACCTGGTCCTTGGGAACCACTGCCCTGCATATTTTAGAGGCATCTTTAATACACCTGACTCAAATTAATGGCTCATTAGTAGACTTGCAAAGAACTTGACGAGCAGTTCAATTAATCTGCATCAGGTGAACTAGAGTTGGAAAGAACTAAAACATGCAGGGCAGTGGTCCCTGAGGACCAGGATTAAGAAACACTGATTTAGAGGAGGTGGAGCTGTCACAGGTCTGCAGTGGGGACTTGTAGTCTGTGATAATCAGTACCACACTGTGATGCCACTGGTCAGGACACTCTCGATGGTGCCTCTGTTGAAGGTGCGCATGATGGGGGCCGGGGCTCTAGCTTTCCTCAGTTTGCAGAAGAAGTAGAGGCGCTGGTTGGCTTTCTTAACTAATGATGTGAAATTGGTGGTCCAGGAGAGGTCCTCTTGTCACGTGTGATGGAGGTGAGGACCCAAATGCAGGCATGAGGCTGGAAGCAGAACGGCGCAGGTAAAAAGCTTTATTTCCTGACTTCCAGAATAACAAACAAGACCACACATTACGGAGATTAGACCACAATGATCTGACAAGGACACCTGAAAACCGTGGGACATTTATACACAGAGGGAGTAATTAGGAGCAGGGGAAGTAAATGAGAAATCAAACCAGGTGAACTAACGAGCCAGGAACTGAAAACAGAGCACATGAAGGAAAACAGGAAAAAGAACTAAACATGTCAAATCCAAAGACCTAAATGGATAACAGAAACTAAACATGACAAAAACCAAAACCAACAAGAACATAAACTACGAACCGTGACACCTCTGTAACGTGCAGATCCAGGAACGTAGTGCTGCTCACTCTTTCCACCGTAGTACCTTTGATGGTCAGAGGTGTGGGCTGGGGCCATTTTTTCCTGAAATCCACAACAATCTCCACCGTCGTTCAAAGAGAGACTCTTGTGTTTACACCCCACAGCCAGGCGGTTCACCTCACTCCTGTAGTTTGTCTCATCAACCCTTCACAGTTGTGTCATCTGCATACTTGATGAGGAGGTTGGAGCTGTACGACGGTGTGCAGTCGTGGGTCAGCAAAGTGAAGAGGAAGGGGCTCAGAACACATCGTTAAGGGGCCATATAGATGTGCTCCTGCCAACCCAAAGTGTCTGTTGTCTCCTGGTCAGGAAGCCCAGTAGCCAGTTGCACAGTGAGGCGTTAATTCCCATACTTTGTGTGTTTCAACACTAGCCATTCAAAACAACTTCATAGGAACGGGAGTGAGGACTACCAGACGGTAGTCGCTGGAACAGGAGGATGATGTCTTCTTTATGACAGGGATGATGGTGGTGGTTTTGAGGCACGTGGGGACGACAGCCTGGCTCAGTGAGATGTTGAAGATATCCGTGAAGACATCATTGAGCTCCCTGACACAGTCCCTCAGCACAATAGGCATGTTATCAAGACCAGAAGCTTTGTGAGCATCAATCCTGCTGAGTGTCCTCCTCACAATGTCTGGGGACAGCACTAACACCTGTTTGCCTGGAGGGGATGGCGACTTCTGTTTGGGTGTGCTGTTGAGTGCCTCAAAACAAGCGGAGAAGTTATTCAGATCATTTAGCAGAGAGATGGAGCTGTCACAGGTCTGTAGTGGGGACTTGTAGTTGGTGATGGTCTGTATCCCTCGCCAAAGGCTCTGTGTGTTTGCCGTTGCTGCAGCGATGATCTATCCTCCTGGAGTACTGCTTCTTTGCCTCTCTGATGCTGCGTGAAAGGTTTACCCCTCAGTAATGTATGAGAAAACTCTACAATCACACAAAGTTGGCAAATAAAAGATTTAAAATTTTTCTCAGCTTGAGACCATGATCATTTTCAGAACTATGCAGAGGCTTAATTTGTTTACATTTCTCTTTCAATGAGTCAATATGAATTGTCTGACTAACCTATGAGCCATATTAGCATCAAAATACAGCAAACTCAAAGGATGAACTCTTGCTTAATTCATAGAAACACAAAGCTTAGCAGAGATCCATACTCTCCTGGCAGTAGATGAAGAAGTAAAGGGTGACTCAGGATTTTTTTTTTTTACAATACTGTGCCTGATAAACTCATGCATGCCAGTTATTAAACTATCTGAGGTGCAATAAATAAATTATATTATTATATTAAATTATATTAACTAGAACTGGTATTATCTGTTTTCTGCTTAAGTACATCTGGTTAACAGCAGTATGACATAATTTAAAATGTGATCAAACCTCCATGTGCCCATTTCATGGATGGCATCCCTCAACAGTGATGTTATTTTATTCTCTGTATGGCACGTTCTGTTGTATTGTTAGTCACTAGATGGCAGCAAAAGCAGAGTTTTTTCCGGGTTTTTTTGTGTGTTTTTTTAAGCTGATAATTTTTGCTGCTTGAATAATTAATATTAACATGTTATTGTCTCTATCTGCATCTGCAGCGCTGATTAACTCTCTCCATAAGATGGTTTATTGGTAAACTCACCCAATGGGCTACAGATTTATTAAGTTGCTACTTCTAAAAGAAAGCAATAATTTTTATCTAAGTATTTAATAACTTCCTTCCTCTCATTTTGCACGAGATGACTGCATGATATCACACAAATACTCCAAAGGAGTATTTCCTACAGTACTTGTAGGAATACTGATTAACATATCTAACTTCTTGAGGAGACACTCATCAACTATAGCAAAGACAATAATCAATAAGGTTCATACCTGAATTATTTTTGGGTATAAATAAAAAAAAAATCTTATGCTGTCATTGTTGTTTGTATCAGTGATGATAGAATTAAGAGTTTATGTATATTATTCCATAAGTTTAACAGTAAAAAAGAAATTTTAATAGGTCAATAAACAAAATAGGTATGTTTATTGGAAATAATGAGGCTTATAAAACATTTCAACCCATCTCCTATATCACTCGTTCAGGCACTACTCTATTTACCATAGTGCAGAAGGAATAAATACAACAGGGTATTTGCAATAGAAAAACTCCCAAAGCAAAGCAGTTGCAAGAGAGATTTTATTTAATTTCATTTGAGTAACACATTGCATAACTTTGGATTGGAATATATAAATATATTTATATATATA
>JBAMHW010000006.1:7093968-7106009 GCA_037177495.1 Rhadinocentrus ornatus | reverse complement strand
TATATATATATATGTATATAATTCTTAAATGATTTTTTAAGCAGTTAATACCGATTTAGAAGTGTGATTGGCTCCATAGGTTACTCAATTTTTTAAATTAAATTACAGAATAAGTCATTTTTTTCAATTAACTTCACATACTTTTAAATGCTCTTTCTTCTCCAAATAAGAATACCAGCTGACTGCATAAAGACTTTGTAGCAGTGTTTTTTTTTTCTTTTCTCGTATTCTGATTGAAAATGGGAAGTCATGCCCATTTATCCCTGTACTTTGAAACTGTGAGGGAGACTGTCAAGGCTAGCAGCCATCAGGAGTATCTCCACCAAGAAAAATAACCAAGAAAGAAAATTCTTTCTTAGGCTTTTACCTCGTTTAAAGTTCGGTCAAACAGTACAAGAGGGTAATAAACAGAAAAACAATTATAACTATAGCGGAGCCATGTTTTATTTGTTACTTTAAGTATTCTAATATGTATATCAAGTTTAGCCTTTTGTAATTGAGGTAATCTGATTAATAAAGCTTTCTCCACGTCACTTTAAAAAACAGTGTCAACGTGACACTTTCACTATAAATGTAAAATATTTCTTCTGCTGTAACATTATCCTATTTTCACTAATAAAACTAACTAACTAACCTAAAAGTTGATGTGAAGAGACCATAATAGTCTACAGGATGTGTGTATGCAAGTCAAGGGGTGAGTGAATGGCTTATAAACACCTCTTTAATCTATTCCTTTGGGTTTCTGTCCAATGGGAGCAATAGTTGTATTAAAATAGATAATATTACAGGCCAAGCTGGGCCGGAGGATAGCACCAGCCAGACAGACCTATATAACAGATTGAGACATGCAGAGGTAATCCAAAAGGGTTTAAATCCCTGCTCATACACGTGATTATCATTTTCCCCCTCCTCTCTTTTCTGGGTTATTCTGGGCTACTGCATGAGACAGACAAAATCACTTGGTATGCAGTGAATTCACTCAGAGCAGTGGAAGTTTTTTTTATTTTTATTTATTTTATTTTTTTTAACCTCTAGCAAGGTAAAATGAGTGCAAATCATCGCTCAACATTCATGTTATGAAACTGAAATGCAATTTTCTTTACTGAGTCAGCACTGGGGGATGTGCAGTGAAGGAAAGAGAAAACCAGCAAATGTCTTAAGAGATTAATTGTGTTTCATTCAGGATACACGTGGCTCTGGGGGGCATTCAGCCACTGTATTACTTTGCACACATAATCCTTCGTTTTCACAGGAACAAAATGAAGGTGAATGTGCATTTGTGTGGCTGGCTGCCAACTGTAGCTTTGTTGCCTCACTAAGAGACAAGATGGCCTGTCTGTTGTTTTAAATCGAGACACTTCTCTCATTAACTTGCTTTAGTATGCAGTTAAACCAATTTTTTTTTGTCCCTTTTTTTTAAAACTATGAAGACATTTCAGATGGCAAATTGGTTTCAGTTTCATTAGACTGCTTTTCTCTGAATAATTGCATAACCATATTATATTATATTATATTATATTTTATACCAAACAAGGAAATAAATTCATTTAGACAAGACAGGTTTCAATAGGCATTTAATGACAGAATGAAAAAAAAGGTAATTTACAGCAAATGTGTACATCAGTGTACGTGTGCATTATTTACAACCTCCTTTCCTCCTGGCATAATTAAGCATTGTTTTGTGCGTAGCCTAGAGCATCTACTCAGTTAAGTGTACGGACAACAAGAGTGACATATTTGAGTGAGACTAATCCCCAGAACTAGATAGAGTGACAGAATAAACGGAGGACACAAATCGCCCTTGACCTAAATATTTACAAATATAACACTGATCAGGTGAGCATTCTCTGTGTCCATGGTGAGAATGTTACTGAGGCACATATTGTTCAGTGTTTTGTGTGGGTGCAAAAAAAAAAAAAAGGTTCTTGAATATAAAAAAGAATGAGATATAATAGCATGCCCTGATAGAACAAATAGTCATCTACTGTTATGTGGTAAATTAAAGTATAACAAAAGGAAAAAGTGACCTAAAAAAGTAGTTTAATGTATGAAAAAAGATAGGATACATTCCTATGTACACGGTTAGCTATCAGTGCCTTTACACTGCTACATCATCATTTAACATAAGTGCTATCCATAATTCAAAACTCCAAAGCCGCACTTTCAAAATATAGTAAAAATCTTTACAATGTCAAAAAATCAGGTTGAGAAAAAGAAATAATTTGGCTAGTCTATTCCACAAATATGTATAGCTAAAGCTTGATAGTCACATATTCACACATTAAAGTCTTAAAACCAATGCAAAATTAGTGTTAAAAGGGCAAATTTTTACTTGACTTTTAATTTCAAGTGAAGACAAGAGAGTCTATTAGTACAATATGAATGAATAAACAGCACCTGATGTGTTTTAAAAAGCAATGGCTGTGTCATAAACTGTTATTGTCATAAATTATTACCCAAACCTGTGAAAACTGTTTTGTATTTCCAAACTACATAGAAAAGAAATCTCTGCTAAGTATCTGCTTGTTGAAATTTTTTGAAAACAAATGCACAGCAACCCTTAAAACTCTTCCTACAATCATTTAACAATCACTCTATCCAAGGATCATGAGATATTAATTAGATGGATTTTACAGAGAAGGGATCGCTGAGATGTAACTTTCCGCTCCAAAATTAGAAGAAGACTGGCACAAGTTTAACAAACCGGCTCTAATGTGTCATCTCAAGGGGCCTTTGAATGCAGGCCTCTGTCTCTGAGCACAGCAATCAAAGTCCATAATCCAGAATAACTAACTGTCCATATCAAGACCCCTTACTTTTTTTTCATGCTTTTAAATAAGTTTCATTGTAAATCTTCCGCCGTCACCTCCATCCCCTCCTCCACCCACAGACGACCGGGGAACAAAGTCAATAGTTGCTGTGTGCTTGATCTGACCTTTGCTTTGACTCCAGAAAAACATGAAGACAAAACAGATTGCCACTGAACTGAGGAAAGAGAGAAAGCCCATTGTAGTGGCGATGACTAGTGTCTTTGCATCAAAGGGGTATGGCTTGGCCATTTGAGCTGAGGAGTTTGCTGCTTGGGAATTTGAAGGCTCCACCCAGCCCTCCTCTGTGAAGTAAGGGATTGTTCTGTTACGTGGTAGGCCTTTCACATACAAGCCCACAGTCAGGCTATCATTGCCAGCTGCATTGCCTGCCATGCACTGATATGTGCCACTGTCCTGAACCTGAGCAAATCGCACTTCTAAAGTACCATTTGGTAAAACTCTGATTCTTCCTGTTGGAGACACCACATTTTTATGGGATGAGATCCAAGTGATTGATGGGTATGGATCCCCATCAGCCTTGCATGAAAAAAGAACTGTGGAACCTTCTTCTACTCTTGCCTCCTGTGGTCTGCGGTCCATGATTCGAGCAGGTCGGCAGGTAAAAAGCCTTGGAAGTTCCTTTTCTGAGAAGTCTCTGAACTCACGGTGCCTGACAGCATCAGGAGATGAACAAGTGGGCTGAAAGCCATCAAAACTCAAGCGAACTCGGCGCCGAACCACCCAGAGAAGCCGGCAGTCACATGCAAGGGGATTCCCATCTAATCTCAACACCTGAAGGTTCCCCACAGAATGGAAAGCACTCTCCTCCAATGTAGTAAGCTGATTGGATGTTACATTAAGCACGCGAAAGAAGGACAGTCCCCTAAAGGCTCCTGGCTCTATTCGTAGCAGGCTTGCCCCAGCTAGATGTAACTCCTGGAGTCTCAGGAGGTCCCCGAGCAGGTTACCTTGGATAACAGTGATGGGGTTGTAGGACAGATCCAGGAAGCGCAGATACACCAGATGACGAAGTGCTGCGTAAGGAACTGCACTTAAGTTGCAGCTGCTGATGACAAGAGAAGTCAAATTAAGACCAATTAGACTGTTGCCAGCCATAGTGTCTAGTGCTGGCCAGTTTGAGATTTGGAGGCTGCGTAAACGGTGGAGTCGTCGAAAAGCGTTGTTGGGCAATGTAGAGATGGTGAGGCGAAGCATGCGTAATTGTGTCAGGCTCTGGAGCTGGGACAATGCCTCTGTGGGAATGGAGGTCAGGTTGCTACGGTCTATGTTAAGCTCTTGCAGATTTTGCAGTCCAAAGAAAGCTCGCTGGGATATAAAAACAAGATCATTTTCCCCAGCTTCCAGTGTTTGCAGGTTGACCATTTCCTTAAATGTCAAGTCCAGGAAGACCAGAATCTCATTCTGGCTTAAATCCAGAAAGCGCAGACTGGACAAACCAGAAAACACCCCAACTGGGAGAATCTTGAGACGGTTATTCTTAATTCGAAGTGCCCTGAGATTCTGTAAGCCTGAGAAAGCCTCTACTTCAATCATGGAGATTATATTATAACTCAGGTCCAACTCTTGAAGTTGCGGTAGGCCAGAGAACTGGCGGCGTCCCACAGTCTTAATCCTATTGCGGGATAAATCCAAACGCCTGGCATCACTGGAGAAGCCCTCTGGCACCGAATTCAAATACTTGCCAGAGCAGATCACTTCTCTAGCCTCAGGTCGGCACGAGCATCGTGAAGGACAGCTTCCTGCAGATACACCCAGTCCAAACTGGAGTAGGATGCTCCACACCCCCCATCGAACGACTGACTCCACAAACATCTTACCCCCTGCCTGAAAAAATGCAATTAACAATAGAAATTAACAAAATGCAAGGATAGACATTATATGTTTTAGGAGAAAGAAAAACTATCAGATGTAATTATATGGAAAAGTATAAGCTTGAGTGAAGACAAACCGTTTCAGTCTTGGAGTGCAGCTTTTCATAACCAGTGGCAGTTATGTTGAAATTAGACTTAAGTCCTCTGAAGAGATGTTTTTCTGTCAATAACATGCCCTTCGGTGCAACCTGGGCAGAAGAGAGACACAGGAAAACATTCTTTAGAAACATTATCAAAAGTAAAAATTATAATAATAAAAAAAGTTTGACAGGCAGAATTTAATTTAACATCCAAAGGGAAGGTAAGGCATGTTTATTTGTATAGCACATTTTATGAACTTTAACAGTCCTTTGCATAAAATATTAAAAGCATTACAGTGAGGTGCACAAGAAGCATTACATAGCTTGTTAAATTAAACTTTAAATTAAAACTAATAAAGACAGAAAAGGCTAAAAAATAAAATAAATTAAAATAAAATAAAATAAAATAAAATAAAAATTACAGTGAGGAATTAACAGTTTTGTTTTTTGCTTCTTTTTTTATATAAAAAGTGGCAAATAGAAAATATTTAACTTAAAAACTGATGAGAGTTTCAGCAGACCTGCAGTTTTCTGGGAGTTTGTTCCACATGTGAGGAGCATAAAAGCTAAACGCTGCCTCTCCATGTTTAGTTCATGTTTAGTTCTGACTCTGGGAACAGAAAGAAGATTTGAACCTGATGACCAGAGGGATCTGGTTGGTAATAGCAAACCAGAAGATCCTGAATGTATTTTGGCCCTCAAACATTCAGTGCTTTGTAAACTAACAGCAGGATTTTGAAGTTAATTCTTTGACAAACAAGAAGCCAGTGTAAAGATCTGAGGATCTACTTTCTTTGTCTTAGTGAGGAGTCGAGCAGCAGCATTCTGGGCTAACAATAATACAACTGTCTTAATGTAACTGCTAAAATTCAGGTCTGAGTCCAGATTTCTGGCTTTGTTGTTAGTTTTTAAATTTACCTGTTAGAAGCTGAGTGCTGACTTTAATGTTTCTTAATCTTTCTTCCAAAAGCTACTATTTTGGATTATAGTCAACTGGTGAGATGGTTATGATGCTATCATAAGTATAGTTATGATTTTTTATGTTGTTTTTCATACTTTGAGCAAATGGGAGCATGTAGATGTTGAACAGCAGTGACCCCAAGAGGCAGCCTTGGGGAACTCCACAGGTTATTTTTGTTTGCTCAGATTTATAGTTACCTGTAGAGAAAAAATAGTCCCTGTATTTTAGCTAGCACTCAAACCAATTAAATTCAGAAAGACTTTTTTAAATGCAGCACTGTATTTCAGTAGAACCAGGACTGAAATATTTCCGCTATCTGTGTTTCAGCAAATGTCATTGAAGACCTTAACTAAAGCAGTCTCAGTGATGTGACGTAGCTGAAAACTTGACTGGTGGGCATCAAAACAATAATTTAGTGTCAAAAAGTTGTGTGATTGTTGAAAGATAGCTTTCCCTTTAATCTTACTAAGAAAGGGTTGGTTTGATATCGGCTTGTAGCTGCTCATGAGTGACGAGTCCAAGTTGTTCTTTTTTAGGAGTGTCTTGATGATGGTTGTTTTTAGGGTCTGAGGGAAGATATCTAAAAGCAGAGACATATTTACAATCTGTAAAATATCTGAGGCCATGCATCCTGAAACAGTGTTTCCTGTTGGCAGGGCATCAAGACAGCAGGGGGTGGTTTTAAGATGGCCAATGAGCTTGTCCAGGGTTTTAGGACTGATTGGATAAAAATGTGTCATGGTGTTTATGTCTCCTCTACGGACACAGTGATGACATATGTGCCCCTGGTCTGGGAGCACTGACTCACTGATTATCTGAATTTCGTCAGTAAAGAAAGAAGCAAACTATTTACAGGGAATAGAAATCCCGGGATTATTGACACAGGAGGATTAATTAGTCTGTCAACAGTAATGAACAAGGGGTAAGCATTATTACTGTTCTTAGCAATGATGTCAAAAAAGAATGATTGTCTTGCATTTCTCCGCTCTAGATTATAAATCCTCAGTGTCTCTTTATAGATCTCATACTGAACCTGCAACTTTGTTTTCCACCATATTTGTTCGGCTTTTTAAAATTCTTGTGTCTCAGCTCTTACCAGTTTGGCATTTTTCCATGGAGCTCTCTTTTGGCAGTGATCACTTGGTGGCAGCTATTACATCAATAATGCTTGTAATTTTGCCACTCAAATTATCCACAAACTCAACAGCTGGAGACCAGTAAGGAGGGGGAATGGAAGGATAGAAAGAATAAACTGGTATTTCACTGCTATTTTTTTTATAATTAGTGTACCTCAGCTTAGGCATTCTTCTTGAAAACAGCAATCTCAAAGAAATAACAGGAATGATCAGACAAAGCAACATCCATCACCACAACCTTAAAAAAATGTTCAGACCTTTGGAGATTGCTCGATTCTCTTTTCTCTTTTGTGTGTAATTTCTTTCACATACTGAGTTAGACCAATATATATCAAGAACACAACACCGTTCTTTAGTACCTCCCTTAAATGATAAATGATTCATTTGAGGCAGCCAACTTCACCAGGGCTGAAAAGAAAGGCAGACAAACCTTTCCTAAAATTTGTAGTTATCTCTTTGTTTAATCAGGATTATGGAAGTGGATGTCACACTAAAGCAATCCACCCTGGCAAACCAAACCTCATAATGACTATGGCCTATAATTAATTTCTGGTCATCACTTGATATATTTTATAAATATATCGAGGGATATATACATATATATATATATATATATATATACATATATATATATATTATCCAGTGAATTTAATAGCCTGCATTGTGTCTTAAAACTCCCGTTTTAAAGACAAGATTAGACAAATGTTCCACAATTAGCTGAAAAAGAAGCACTCAGAACTGATGGCAATTATACTGAAAGAAGAGTGAAGCAGTTTCCAAACTGCATAGAAGCAGACAAGTAGCAACTGTCTGAGGTCTACATCCTCCAATATTAAATAATTTCATTATTCAGCTATTGTTTGGCCTAGCCAGTTGACTTAAGGAATGCCCAGAAAGAATCTGATATGAATTATGTATTTCTTCTCTAACAACCACCACCGAGACCTGCTCCAGTACAAGCAAAAGAGCTTCAAGAAACAAAAGTAATTCTTTATATGACAGAATGTCCCAGAGCTGTACCCATACAGCAATTTTTCCTGTCATTACAAACGGAGATATAAAATACGCTTAAAAATACCATCCTAATACTAAAGAATACCATATGCCAAATAGAGTCTAACCTGCAGCAGCTGCAGCCATCAGACTGTTTTCAGAGTGTGGTCCAGCCCTCGCTGCAGCCTCTCCACTGAGTGCAAGAGTTCCCAACAGTCCCAGAGCTGCACACTCTTTGTCTTCTCTCTGGTCTTTATGCAAACAGCTTTTATACTGGCTGGGTGGGAGCGCAGACTCACAAGCCAACACTTGCACTTTTAAACTCACAGGATTTGTGTTGGGGTGGTGTATCAGAACGCAGACACACCAGAAGGATCTTGATAAAAACTTTTTATAAAAAGGTTTGAGTTTAGCCAGTTAAAACAGCAAAAGAGGAAGAAACACCTCCAAATTTTTATATCCAGTAATAAACTTTATATTGTTTCTGCTTTTTTTTGCATTATAAAATGGAGCTGATTTCTATCTAAGGAAATGTATTTTTCTGGAATGTTGCATTTTATCGTCTCATGTGGGTCTTACTGCTTTTTTCGGGCTATTTTTCAGCTTTTCTACTCATTAGATAAAAGCAACAAAAAGTAAACAAGTTAGTTATCAGACAAAACGATTGGATTTTTATTTTGAAACCAATATTAGTCTCTTTACTCTAGTGTGTGTGGAAAACATTGGTGAGAGATCACTATTTAAATGTGGTGACCCAACCCTTCTCTTGAGCTATAACTTGTGAGAGACAGAGCCTGGCAGGTGTGTAATATGTCAGGCTGGCAGGCTGTCAGTTGCTGAGCCCTTTCAGCCAATCAGCGATTAGGATAATTCCTCCTCTCAGTCTCTGTGCATTTCACAAAGCAATAGTCTACTCAAAGGCCACAAGGCCAGAGTCACAGCCAGGACTGACCCCGTCCATCAAATTAGAAAGCAAGGGAATAAATGTCTCTGTATTTTTACCATCTATTTCTCGCCTTGCATAGCGTGTAGTCACATGCGTGTCATGTTACAGTGTTAATTATTCTTTAACTCTGAACCACTTGTTTCCATTACTGATGCTGTTTCAAATGACAGCAGTCACTTAAAGAGCTTTTACGACTTTTCTCTAAGACTCAGATGCACTCTTATATTATGTTTGTAGTTTCCCTCTACAGACAAATCTAAGATCAGTTGCTGGCATGTAATTAGTTTTGTTTATATAAGTGTAACACTTTCTTATGGGAAAAAATGCAAAAAACAAACAAACATAAAAAACAAACTAATAAATAATTCGACCTCCTACTTCATATCAAGCAGCTATTTCTGAGAAATCTGTTTAATTCAGCTTAATAGAAATGAGGCTGTTTGATCAATTTGAGAATCATTTTATCTGATATTCTCTTGGATTCGCCTAACTTGCAGTGTCCACTGCAATGCCAGATTGACCAGTCTGATACTACAATTGGAGCTTCAGACTGATGAAGCCTTGTTGAATGGGCCAAAAACCTCCCCTTCTACTAAAGTTAAGCAGTGCCAGCTCTTACCTAATAAATTCTCATGATGCCAAAATTCAGTATCAAAGCTAATGTGATGTACCCTCTCCACAGACATTTGGGTGAACTCGCACTGTCGCATAATCATGTAATATTACTCAACTTTCTCGACTGTGCCCAGTTTGTTCTGTCAAGTCTCATGAAGCCTCTCAGTTCAGGCCCTTACATCAGTCTCTGGCTCATGCCATGTTAAAAATAGAACTTAAATAATTTACTAAACACAGCCATAGAATAAATAATTACTTTTATGGTTAAAGTTCCTTTTTGCATCCTTATTCCTATAATTATTTTTTATTATCCTCACCTTTTTTATTTGTCAACGTGCATTGTGTGTTGGCCTTTTGTTTATTTTAGAAATGTTGAGTTCAGCAAATGAGCTCTAATGAAACCGTTCTGCTGCTTGTCTTGGTCACAGAGCTTCAAACTTGACCCCCATTGTCCAGGATTACATTTAACAAAGTGCTGCAGCAATTTGTATCACTATCTAGCTGTAAGACTGACAGAAGCACATAGGAGGCAGTGATTCTACACTAATTCACACTCTTCTTCTTGCCTGCAATATGACCTCATTACCCTTGAGAGGGAAAGACGCTCTGAGAGCATGGCCCCTTTTAAGTTGTTCTTCATGTGCCATTCCTGCACACGGGATTATCTGTTACTTAGATTAACTGCCAAATGGGAAAAACTGACAGACAGCATGTAGTTACTGAGACAAAGTCTTTAGATAAAAACTACCTGTGCAAAATATGCATAAAAATTAAATGTGACCTCATATGTGCCCAATGAAACAGTCTTTGTTTCTTTGTGACTCTTCATGCCCTGAGCATGACTCCCTGGGTCAAGCAGCTCATGTCCTGACAGAGAACACAGCCTGGCTGAATTTTCTGACACTTGTCAAAACACTATTCTTAGCACATCACAGTGAAAAAGACAAGAGCCCAGCACAAATCTCCAATTAAAGCAGCTAGAACAGAACAACAGTGTGGGGATCAAAGAGGATGAGCTTGCTTCTTTGCACTTTGGTGTTGTCTGTGTGTGTGCTTGAATTGTTAAAAGTATGTTTTAACTGCAGTTGAGGTAGAGATTTGTGTGTCTGTAAATTCTTATTTTTTCTTTTGGGCTTCTGCAGCAGTGTGACGGCCCCTGAGACCTCCTGCATGCAGGCAGCAAATATTAAAAGGTTTGCTGACAGAACAGCTGTTAGGTACATGGCAGGAAAACAAAACTCTCTTGGTCTTTCCCCTTTGGGTTTGTCTGGGAAACAGCTTGTAAACAATATCAAGTCAAGGGCTACATCTATGTTACAGCAAAAGGGAAAGAAATCATCGTGATATAAAGTTGACTTGATTCACATATACACATATACAATGAGAGCTATTATCCTGCAACTTTTAAATGGATCCCTTCCTAAACACCTGAATCAAATGAATAGCTTGTTAACTCTACAGAGCAGAATTACATATGCATGAGGGAATTCAGCCAGATATCAAACAATATCTTATTGAATTAGGCTGCTGTTAAAACATTTCTCATTCTTCAGCTTCATGTGATAGTGACAATGTTATGATTGACATGAGACTGATAAATTTTGATTACTATTTGCTAACACGGCTGAAAGCAATACTTTGGGGGTAAATATGTACTGGTATGAACCTTGTTTCCTCCTTCTCAGCTAAACGATAAACAAATGCAACAAGAAAGACGGTTCTTGCAATAGAAAAGCCGATCAGCTGATAACTTTCACGAAACAGCAGGACGGGAGAAGGAGGAGGCAGTGCACACACAGAGAGGAGTAGAGCTGCAACTACAGCTACAGCAAACTACAGTTTGTTCAAAACTGCATAAACAATTTTTTTTGGTGGGAAAAGTGTATGTGTTAAATGCAATATTTACGCGATTAAAATGTGATTAGTCGAGATTAATTAATTACAAAGCCTCTAATTAATTTGATTTTCCTTTTTTTTTCTCCAATATTTATGTATGTCTATAATTATATATACAGTATATATATATTTTATTTTTTTTATTATTTTTTTTGCTTCACATCTAATTTAGTTATTTATTGTGTGATCTGGACTGCAAGATGGGGTTAAAACACACTGTGGACCAATTTGTCGGTACATTTTATTTTGAAAAAACAGTGCACCTCTGCAGCAAGACTGTCTAGTGTTCATCAGCACAACTGGTTTAATTTGCTCGTTTGCTTCACCTGCTCCCTGTTAGTTCCCCTCCTCATATCAACCCCTTGCTTTCACTTTATCACCTGCTAGATCATTGTTGTGTTTCCCCAGTTTTGTAAGTCATTCAATTTGGTGTCAATATATACATTGTTAAAAAAAAAAGGGAAAACTAAAATAACACATCCTAGATCTGAATGAATGAACTATTCTTATTAAACACTTTGTTCTTTAAATAGTTAAATGTGCCGATAACAAAATCCCGCAAAAATTATCAATGGAAATCAAATTTATTAACTCATGAAGGTCTGGATTTGGAGTCACACTTAAAATTAAAGTGGACACACTACAGGCTGATCCAACTTTGATGTAATGTCCTTAAAACAAGTCAAAATGAGGCTCAGTAGTGTGTGTGGCC
>JBAMHW010000006.1:7079995-7091395 GCA_037177495.1 Rhadinocentrus ornatus | reverse complement strand
GGGGGGGGGGGTGGGGGGGGGGCGGGGGGTTTTTTGTTTTTTTTTCTCCCCCCCCCCCCCCCCCCCTCGGGTGGCGGGGGGAGGTGGTTGCCACGGGGGAGGGCCGGGATCGGGTTTGGCTGCACTGCTGGGCTGCTGGCTCTAAGTGGTGACCGGTCTGCTGAATCTGGGTGGCTGGAGGGGTTGGGGTGGACCAGGCTTGGGGCGTCCCCCATGGGTCATGGTGGGAGGGTCGTGTGTGGTGTGGCTGTATGATGGTGGGTGTGAGTGGGGGGTTGTGTGGGGTGGAGGTTGGAGTGGGTGGAGGGTGGGGGAGTGGTCGGTGATGCCCTGGTTCCCGAGGTGGGCGGCTGGAGAATCGGGGTCGTCCAGTGGGTTTATACACTAAGAGATAATTTTTTTCTTTTTTTTTTCTATGGGTTTGTGTCTGGTCAGTGTTGTGATACGTTTGTGATGTGTCTTTTTGATTTGGTCATTATTTAAAAATTCTTAATCACTGGCAGCTATGTTTTTCGGTAAAAGCTGTAAGAAATCTTCTGGTGTGTTTATGTACAAATGTACAAGTTTGTTAGTGTGGACTGAAGGGCCGTTGTCTTCTGTCTGTGGTGTTTTTGTCTCTTCTTTCTTCTTCTCTCTGCTTTCCTTTTAGCTTCTTTTTGCTGTCTTCTTTCCTTTTCTATCCCCTCCGGTCGGGTCCAGCAAGATTACATAGATTCCATGATTTAAAGTAAATAAATAACAGTAAATTAAATAAATAAAAAATTAGACTATCAAGGGGAGCCTTATACTTATTAACCTCCCCTTGGCAAAGCAAATTTGTTCGGCACAATACAGCAACCAGACTATCATTCTGCTGGAAAAGACAGGTTGAGAAAAAAAAAAAGAAGAAAAAAAAAAAAGAAATAATAACCGGGAGAAAATAAGAGTGTACATCGGTGGACTTTTTACCAGATGGAGGCAGCTGATGAAGGAGAGGGACTTCAAAGCTAACGCGGAGGTTGTAGCTTTCTGCTGGATAGGTGGGTTAATGCAATCTAACAGTGAAGTTTATTTTGGCGTTATGTTAGAAACAGGGCAGGGTGGTCCAGCAACTACTTTATCCTCCCGTTTAAGTTGGATCATTTACTGTTACTTGCTATATAAAACGGCAGAAACGGCTAATTTGTTAGTTAGCCTACAGTTTAATCACCAGAACTGCAGCATTCTAAAGCAAAATATCTCTCAGATTATAATTATTTTTTATCAATACGTCGCCCACCTCCCTGGATAAATCACCCGAAATACATGTTATTAAACACAGAGTAATGTTACAGCAGTGCCCTGCTTTTTATCCCTGTTTCTCTCCCTTCATCAGATGATCTCTGAGTCTGCAAGTCACAAAAACCAATGTCATACAATAACATTAGCTATTAGCAGTAGCTTGGTACTAAATACATGGAGGGCACGCTTGTAACTTTTTGGCATAAAAAAATACTCTTAGCACACAAGGAACAATAATTGTGCCATTATTGGTCCAGACTGCATAAGTGTACTTTTATTGGTCAAACATATGACAGCAGTCCTGCCAACAACTCATATTGACTACACCTCTTTTAGCTCTTAACGTCAGTCCCACTTAGGTGGGTAATACAAAATAACCCAACACACAACAGCACAAGCTTTATTCAGCTTAGTGTGTGTACACTATGTGACGGATGCACTAACATTTTGACATGAATACCACCTGCTAGCTGGTTCTTACATCACTTTATGCCTATTGTTGGTAAAAATGCAATCACAAAAAAATACACTTGGGAAGGATGAGACAATAAAAAACCTGGTTAGACTTGGGCAACAAAAATAACTGATATTGGCTTGGAAAAGGTTTTTTATTGACAGCTGAATCCCGTGTACATGCCATGCTACTGGCATGTCTGTGTGACATGCTTTTTAGGCTGGCTTTTAGGACAAAGATCATGGTTGGGGTTAGACTTTGCATGGTCAACTTTTTCACTCTGTTTTTAAGATTTTCTTTTAATTTTGCTTGCACTTTTTCAAATTGCCACAAAAGCTAATTTATATTGATAACCCTACATGTTGTAATAAGAGCTCAAAGAAATGGAGAGAAATAGTATTCAGAACTCAGGAGGAATTGCTTGGTCCAAATGTAGACAATACTTAGTGTATTTAAGGTGGGGAGAAAGGAGAACCTTTACTATGTGAAATTTCTAAATTGTAATGATTTTTTTAAATCCAGTTATATTAAGATTTCTGCAGCTTTTACTTCATAGCTAAATTTAATGAATGGCATTATATTGGCCAAGTAAAAACTGGGCATATGTTGTTATCACATAATCCCATGTGTGGTGATACAATGTAAGCTTTACATAATTCATGTCTATGTTATATAATCTCTGTGCGTACTGCCAAATATTTAAAGAATGGCATGGAAGTAAAACCAGCACCTTTCCCTTTGATTATCTTGTGATAACCTGTGAGGAAACTGAAGAACTAGGAATATGTAAATGTACACAGAAATGGTAAACAGAAAAAGAAAAGTGTCAGCGTGGTTGCAAGGTCTGTGACAAACCAAATTATTTAAGATTTATTTCATCTGATTTATTAATTAGTTATTAATTCTGGTATTTTTGTGCTTCTTGATGATTTACAAAAGTAGAGATGATTGTAACAGACAGACAGGTAGAAGGGAGGATGTGTCAAATGTGAGTGTGGTTCAGTTTTTACACCATTGTAATGTGTGGTGAGAGTGGGTCACATGGAAAACATTATTATTTCTAAAGACAGTACACTGGATAAAGCACTCTGCTGTAATTTCACATTCTGACAAGTACAGAGTTAAGACTGTGTAACATCATGCAAAGTGCACCGTCTGCAATATTAATAATAGCAAAAATAAATGAGGGAAGGGAATTAGTCTCAGTGCAGTGCCTATGTGATGTGACAAATTAGGTCGTCTCAGCTAAAAGAAACGATCCATTGGTGCACATAAGAGAGATGATGGGAGGTCATCCATTTAAGATGAACTCTGATGTGAGACAGAGGGCTTTTTACCTGGAGCAGGTTATTTGTAAAACACTTATTATACAACACTGACTAATTCAGGGCACAGTACTTACTGACTGCTTCAAAAGCAATTAGTTCCTTTTAAAACCTTTAACAGCATACTTGTAGAGTTTAACCTACAAACAGATTTAAAACAAATTACGCTATATTTCTATAAAAAGGATTCTTTCAGATTTGTTTATCTATCAGTGCAAAAGAATCAAAAGTAAAGATACTTAATGGAATTTTAAGGGACGTTTCAGTAACTTTCAGATTATTGACAGAATCATGCCATGAGGTGAAAAAGAAGCATCACAAAGTAGGAAAGGAGGAATTAATAAATAAAGTGGTGACAGTGGAAAAAAACAGGAATTAAAGACTTGTAGAAAGAGAAAAACTATGAGGAATTAGTAAAAAAAAAGAAAAAAGAAAAAAGGAAAGTAATAAAGACCTTAAAGAAATCTTTTTGGACAATTAGTTAAAAAGGCTGGAAATAATCCATTTTTGTCACACACACTACTTGAAAACCTTTTGAATATTGTACTGTGCAACTTTGCACTGGACTCTATTTTTTTTATTAAAGCTCCCCAAGTCCACAGTCTGAGACTAAATAATGTTAAAAAAAAAAAAGTCTTCCAAAAAAAAAAAAAAAAAGAAAAGAAAGGGAAAAAATAAATAACCTGTGACACCCACCACTCACAGTTTCACAGGAAAGCAATCATCTCCATAATCTCCCCTTGGTGTTCAGGTTTTCCTCTGGCTGCCTGCATGCTAATCTGACAGGGCCTCTGTAATCCCACCTGGTTTCTGCGCCAACTAAAATGGCACAGAAGTGGTTTTGGTATGTGGAGGTGTATTTCATACATATGGATGTTTGGATTAAGGCATCTTGTGATTGGTAAGTCATGGACGTAACCATAAAAGATCTCAAGCAATTTTAGAACAGTATATATTTTGACCACAGGGTTATTAATGGCCTACTGTGGTAGGCCTATTGTCGTTCAAGTGTCAAGAGATGTATTTAATAATTTTTTTTTCCAAGCTTACACAAGTTTGCTGCTGTCAATTTCCACAAAACCCTTGCAAACAATACATAACCAGCTCAATCTGAACTCCTTTATTCATATAAGAGCCATTTGAGGCAGCTATTATATTAAAGAAAAACACTGTTATGGGATCTCCCTGTTCTTATCTCAATATTAATGAGATGCTGCAGCCAGAGAGAAGATATGCAAAGACTCCTGGAAACAACCATACCATGCAACCTTCCCTGTCCTCTCAAGACATAAATGAAAAGCTTGCAAGGGTTATTAGAACTGCAAAATTCACTCATAGAACTAAAACAGGCAGCCTGCCACTGGATATACATGCTGCAGACATTTATCTCCAAATTTAGATGAAAAGCAGCTAAGAACAATAGGAAGAGGAGGCAAATTTCCCTCGTCTTCCATCTGCTCACATGACATGTAAGGCAGGGAGAGCTGCAATAAATCCCCTATTTACAAAAGCAAATGTGCCAAACCAGCATCCCTGTCCCTCCATGCACTTGCAAGAGAAGGAAAATTAACAGTTTGTAAGACAAAAACTATTACTCTTAGTGCTATTATTTCAAGATCACAAACAAATGCCAAAAATAACTTCATAAATCAAGATAATTAAAACAAAACTGGATTTTCTTTTTTAAGTTCATGAAATTACTTCAATCTCTTAGTTATGCTGCCAATGGCTTAGACTGCTGGGGGACTTTCCACGATGCACTGAGCACTTGCTTTTCATCTCTCTGCTCCTTATCTTTCATGGAAAAACATATGATAGTATTGGCATCATTAATGTATTTCTCCTCTCTCAGCAGGTCTTCCTGGCTAAAAGTTGCAGTGTCTGCCGGAGGTTTGGGAGATTTCCCTTTGCATGCTCAGCATTGGGGAATGGATTGAAGTCAAGATTGGATGCAATCTGTTGGTTTTCCTTAACTAGGCTACTATTTATTATGCATTAGTTTGTTATGATTTGTCTGTAAAGTACCTTGAGATGACATTGTTGTGAAGTGTCACTATACAAATAAAGCTGAATTGAATTGAATTGAATATGAAGAAAAATTATAAGCACAGCAGTTCTAAGCTTTAAGAAAAATTAATACAGCTGATGTGCAATGCAGTGTACTACATTTCCATACTTGTTTCCACATGATAGCGCCTACTTTCCACAACTGGCTGGTTTGGCCTCAAACATAATTATGGAGGAGATGGTGGATTTCCATCATGTCAAGTGAACGCTAACTGATTGAAAACAACAATTACCACTTAAAAATGAGTGGTACCACTGAATCTGAGTTGAAATTATTGGTAAAATTAAGTAATGGAACTATAATAGATAGAGATATTTCACTTAACAACAGTCTTGGTGAGGGTGATTGTGAGTCTTGCTTGCTCATTGTTTCTCTGAATCAGAGGTCACTAAGAAGCTGACCGCAGTCCGATTCCAGATGCAAAACCTGTCCAATATGGACCCAGAACTAAAATATTAACTGCCGCAACTTATGTAGTTTTTGCGGTAGTGGTTAGGAAACACGCAGACCAATTACATGTGAGTTAAGCCATTCCACGTGATACCAATTAATTTTGTGAAGCTCCCAGCGGTATATTTTGCACCACTACCGCACAAACAGACGAGAGTTGACGCAGGTAACATGATGGTAAAAGGAGAAAGATAGCCTGCTAGATAAAACAAAGAGAGATACAAACGACGGCACCAGAGAAAGGCAGCAGTGTTGCCAAGTCCACCTCTTTTAAGCGATTTTGGTCTTGTTATTCTAAGAAGTCTTTTAATAATAAGGGATTAGATTTATCTAGTGCTTTTCAAGGCACCCAAAGCGCTTTACATTGTATCCATTATTCATTCATACTTGGTGATGGTAATCACCATGTGTAGCCACAGTTCTCTAATTAGACTGCAGTGAAGTACTTGAAGCAGGTGATATGGCAAAATAGAGCTCCAGACACCAGCTTGATGAATAGTTTTATTACAAAAAAGTGACTTCTTAAACAGATCTGTGCATCTGTGAGGTCTGCGGCCAATTTTGAGAATCCCACTGAGGATTCAAACCAGTGGACTTAAAGATGTTAACAAAAAAAGACATTTCCGAATTCACCTCTGACACCTCCTCTGAGGCTAAGCTTCCCTTAGGCTAACCTAAACTTATGGAGCATTTCCTATGGTTAATCCAAAATTGTCTTTGCTTGTGTTTGCTAGATCCATGTGATACTCACAGAAACACGCCCTTATGTCTAAATTTGCTCTTATATTTAAAAGTGATTTTACTACCTACACAATGCTAATAATTAGACACTAAATGACCTCTTTAAAATTTAGTTGAATACCCCTGCTCTATATAGTGTAGTTACTCTGTCACCATGATGACGCACAAGGAACTGGCTTTGCCTCCTTTAAGTTGAGTTACTTTGTACCAATTTAGTTTCCCTACCTAAAATATAGATTTTTCATGATAAAGTTCCTCTGCAGACCTTGAGAATTTTTTTAAATGTGAAAAAGGTTGTTTAATGTCTTCAGTGAAAGTTTGTCAAAGTGCTTTGAATTACAGACCTTAAGCCAAGTTGAAAATGTAAAAATGGATTAGAAAAAAAAGAAATTGGATTAACAAATCTTTGTTATCCACCTCATCCTCCTCCTCTTAAGGGTTTTGACAAACTCAAGTTAAGCAGAAAAATAAACAGACCTAAATCACTTTATTCAGTGATTAAGCTGCATCTGAAGCAGACTGCTCATGAGGGAAAGGGTTTGAGTTATGTGGGTTTGAGCTGAACTAATTCTTACAGGATTTTCTAACTTTCCTGCCTATTTCTATTTAACTTCTTTACTAAACTGGGGCATTTGTGGTTCATACAGAATAGAACAGCCTCTGCCCTTTTTAAAAATGGACTGAATTGCGTTGCAAGAGGAACTGAGCTATTTTTAAGGAAGGGATGTCTTTATTCTACTTCTGCCTTTCCTGAAGAACGATTGTAAGGCTGCAAGATATCTGTTGTCACAAATAACTTATTTATTGATTGTTTTATGTATTTTGACAATATGCCAATATTACAGTATCATGCTGGTAAAGGGAAAATATTATAGCACAAGGACGGACAGCTTAAGCTGTGGCTGCGACATGAAAGAGACAATCTATTGCTCCTCATCACCCTATACAAGACATCTACATACAGAACTTTGCAATTTCCTTGTAATTACTGTAATACCCACCTCTCCAAAAGGTAACCTGCTTCTTAATAGCTGCACATTGAAAAGACTCCAGCCCCCCATATGCTGGACAGGATGTGATGTTTCAAAAAGTGGTGAAAATAATTAGTCTGCGATGAAGAGAGGAAAATATGGGTATACAGCCACGAAGTCTAGTGAGCTTGAGAAAAACTAGTTCATGGTTCGTGACGTCCAATCTCTAAAATGTAAACCACATACATTGAATCGAATGTCTGCACTCAAAGGTGGAGCAAACGCCCTGAGGCCAACCGCCCACCCCATCTGCTGACTGCATTATGGTGCCCTTATGATCTCTTTATCTTTCCAAAGGCTGTCTTTTGTGTGACTTTGCAGTCTTCATGCAACGAATTGTAAAAAACGAGGGCACACTTTTGTACAGGCTGTCCTTGGAGACATTTGTAAAATTGCCCTTGTTTGTGTGCACAAAAACTGGTGGTTGGTGGAATAACAACAAAAAAAAGGTTGATACAGAAGTTCATTCCCTGCCATCTTTCCACACCTTTACTCACCTGGGCTAATCACGGTATTATATCAGAATGTTAATGGGCTATTTAGAAACCATTCAGCTTCTCAAAAGCACTTTGCTTAAACAAAGTAACCTTTTTGTTATCTCTTTTATGTTTATTTAGCTGCATTTTATCTCTTTGTGGAGCACTCTGCCTCTGTGTATGACTATACAGAAGATTTCTTGATACTTACGCATATGCCAAGTATCATTTCTCATCAACTTTAAAGCAAATGATAAAGGACCAACATGTCACATGCACATGCTTGCTGACTGATAGATAATCCATGCATCAAAATAAATCAAAAACACAGTGGCTGTAAAAATGCACAAGAATGATTAAAGTGCCAATGCTGACACATGGCCTTTCTCATTGTTGTCCCCATAACCTTCAAAATCTCTCACCTCCGTGAGAGATACTCCTGGATATTTCTCGAAGAAAAGCTCAGGTAAGCAGCTGTCTTTTGTGGTAAGATAAAAAGCTAAAACAGACTTTGTGCTTGAAATCTTTCCTATAAACAGTTTGAAAACATCCATTTGGGTGGCTTAACTTTTTTTATTTTTTATTTGGAATGGGTTTAATGGCTCCCAGATGAATAAATGAAAAGAATAAAACTGCAAAGGACATACATGTCTTGGGAAAGGAAACAACATGGAAGAAAAACCAAGTGGCATGAAAGAAACCCTATAATGTAAAGATGTTTTTTTTAATGCTTCAACAACACAAGCCCTGGGCCAGCACCATTCATTTCTTTATGCATGCCCTGGCCACATTTGTCCAGTTCCACTGAACATCTGATCTTTCCATTCATACAAGAATACTTCAAATGACTGTGTGGCCTAAATATCATTTGTGTGCGAAAGTGCTGTGCATTACAGATTCTGCCCTGGATAGATGTTTACATGTGCATTCCCCCCAAAAGCAGTTAAGACTCAGATGAAAAGGCAAAAATACTGCACATGGCTTAGACTTCATGTGAGAATTGAGAGATTTATCCATTTGCAGCATTTTTTTTAAGTTTTAAACGTAATCTCACGGCTGTTGACATGTCAGTGGTGGATGTGATGCATTGTTTCTAACAACTTATACACCTTCCCCAGAGAGAAGCATCTTTGGCTGACCCAGGAATTAAGGCTGACAGAAGTCAAAGCTGACTGATAGAGTGACTTTAAAACTCACGTGGCTTTTTGAAAACAGATGTCTTCAAGATTAAAAAAACAGAAAAAATATTTAAAATTATAATTCCGCTTTGAGGAAAGATTTTTATTTTTGACATGTTGAGGATAGTTATTCCCAATCTTTTAAAAAAGAATCTGTTTTGTAACCATGCTAAATGACAGTCTGGTACAATTGTCAGCAGTCTTTTAGACATGAGGACCACCAGCAAAGTGGACAAGTGTGCATGGAGTCTCTGAACCCTTCTGTTCCTAAATCCCAACTTTTATTATCCTTTTCTGATTATTCTTGAATGAACCTATGCCAGATATCTGCACCAATGAAGTACAAATCATCACACGTCAGGAGTTATTTTAGTTATCATTGATCTGATTACTTTTTTTTTTACATTTATTTATTTATTTATTATTTCTTTTTTTCTTCACTTTCTTTTTCAATTTTTATTTTTTTATTTTTGCTTGCTCAGTGTAATTTGAAAACCATAGTGAATTAGTTCCACCCTGCTCTGACGATGAGCATAAAATAGAACTTTGTGGAAAATGGTATAGTGTTTTTCTTCTAAATTATCAATATTCCTATAAATTAGCTAAATGAATAAAAAAACAAAAAACAAAGCTGGTTTGATTAATGAAATTGAGATACAATCTTGTCAGAGCTACATACAGTATTAAGTATATATAAACACTAGCAAACTTGGCCAAAGCGCCACAAGTAGGTTAATGCAGCTAAAGCACAACCTACTTTTCTACAGCAAGAGAGTAACTGAATGTGAAGAAAGGACAAACTCTTCTGAACAGAACTATTACATGTTTAAAACACAAACCAGAAGCTTTCTGTTCTGGTTTACTAAAATGCATAAAGCCTACATAATTTTCTGGAGCTTTGCCATAACTGTGACTCATTTTTATCTCCAAATTTACCAAACAAAGCCAAAACAAAAGTTTAAATGTACATTTCTTCAGTTTGTCACAGTTGTTTTATGAAAAACTCTTAAAGACATCTAACAGTGCAAATCTCCACATTTCTCACATTTTGCTTAAGATGCAGCACAAAATATTGATCAGCTGCTACATTTTATACAGGAAAATGCACTGTTTGATCACCATAAGGACTAATTGTACACAACTATAGCATTGAGGCACATGCAGAGAAAAGAACAAGTCTGAAGACATGTCATGCACTTCCTTGCTTGAGGCTGAAATCAATTTCAGGTCTGGAGCAGCAGCCGAATTAAACAGTCCAGGTAAATCATCCCATAACAAGGAAGGCTGACATACTTCCTGTGCATAAAATGCCCTCTGATTAAATTGCTCATTTGGCTGAATCCCAAGCGTCAAATCCTTGGTTCGCCTTGATGACGATCTGCTCCTCCAGAGCTACAACCAATGTGATGGGTGTCCTGATTATGACAGAAGGAGAGGGCTAACAGTTTGCCTCTAGTCTGAGTTCACATCTGCACCCTCGCGGAAAAACTGACCCTGGTTTACAACAGACTGCAAGTGAAGAGATAATCGAACATGAGGGGCTAAGTTCAGAAATGATAGTTTGGGTGACAAAGTGAGGTTTGATAAGAGTTGGTGTTAGAGAAAAGCCTTTTCATTTCTAACATACACTGTCCCAGGGGAAAATGAGGCTGCAGTTATTGCTGTCTGTAATCCTGCTTAAATGCAGTTAAAGTACAGTCTGCTGCAGTCCTTTTTAGGTTTATGGAACAAACTATCCTGAGGATTACAGTCCACATGGATGGTGTTACCCCACAAAAACAGCAACAACAGATTTGTACAAACAACAAAGCAACTGGGCTAAATATCTGAGTAGTAGTAATGGCATTGTATAAGGTTTCTTCAATTTAGGTTTGTAGAACTTTGTATTAGTTTGTAGAAATTTGCATTAAGTTTAACAGCAGCATGTGTACAACAATAATGATAAAAGTAGGTTTACATTTAAACTCACGTTGGCCCCTAAACCCCACACACTATTTAAACATGATAAAAATAATGCTTCTTACATATACCTTAATTATCCCCCCCCCAAAAAAAGTGGAGTTTATTACAATGATATGAGCAAAAAACGATGAAAGAAATCTATGGTTCAAGCGTGGAAAACAACATTTCATACGTCCATCTTTTATTTTGTATTTCTGCAAGTCCTATCCATTGTAAACTAAATTACTCTCACTCTATCAGATAAAAATGTCTAAAACCAAAAAGAGTCCACTAGCATTGCGTCATAAAAAAAGGCCCATTGTAATTGCTGAAGTTTAATATGCATATGTTTTGATAGTTTACGTCAGATCTAAACTCATTTAAAAAGATGGTGTCACTATGTGTATTAGCCGACAAACAGTAAATTTATATGTTCAAGGAACATATATTTTGCTGTTAGGTTTTATATATATATA
>JBAMHW010000006.1:7011603-7029619 GCA_037177495.1 Rhadinocentrus ornatus | reverse complement strand
TATTATTATTATTATTATTATTATTATTATTATTATTATTATTATTATTATTATTATTATTATTATTATTATTACAAATCATCAGAAACCCAGGGTCTCAGTTTGTGTTGATACATATATAACAAGAAAACACTTCAGAAATCGATCCTTTCACATTGCAATTAAGTTCTTTAAATGCATTGGTTATATCTGATCCTTTAACCCTAGTTTTCCCTCTTATTTCAGCAACAGCAATGCCGTTATGACCCCAAATACCGAGCAGCCAACTGTTCTGAATACAGCTTTCTACCTGAAGGTGACGAGTCAGCTCTAAAGCAGGCTATTGCCACTATTGGACCCGTTTCAGTCGCTATTGATGCCAAACGGCCCAGGTTTGCTTTCTACAGGAGTGGTAAGTCCTCCATTGTCAGTTAAAAAGGTTATCTTTATTATTACTATAGATTAGAAAATATAGAAAATCTTGCATTTTTTCTAACTGTCATTATTAGATCAAATTAAAAATAAATTAATAGACTTGGGATTATTTATTTATTTATTTATTTTACCTCTATCTACTCAGGAGTTTACGATGATCCGACCTGCTCACAGAATGTGAACCATGGTGTGTTAGCTGTGGGCTATGGTACACTAAATGGGCAAGACTATTGGCTAATCAAGAACAGGTGAGACATTTTCATCTACACTCATATCTATTAAATCCCCAACTGTGTTTTTTTCTTGCTTGGTACATTTTGGCTGCTTTTAAGCAAAAACAAGAAGGGAAACAAGGAAGTTAGAGGTGTGCAGAAAGTACATCAACAGTTTAGTTTAACTTAGACATGATTTTGCTGACAGTGCAATTATTGCCTTAAGATTTCACAAATGTTCCAAAATAATTAACACTAAGGCAGATTTATGTCTGGCAGTCGTATAAAATTGTTTTCCTGAAGTATGAATGCTAATTTTACACGAAATCAAATTTTTTCTTCTCTCCACATCCAGCTGGGGAACTAGTTTTGGAGATCAGGGCTACATCCGGATGGCTCGCAACAAGAGCAATCAGTGCGGCATCGCTCTCTATCCCTGCTACCCTATCATGTAGCTGCAGATGGAAATTAATTTAAGCTGCTGTTATATGTTTTTATTTTTACTACAACTCTTTAAATACTGAAGTTTAAAATTCGCACTTTTGGTGCTCTTTTTTATTGGAAAAAATTTATTTTTTTCTGCATGTGTAATCAGTGACCTTTTTTTTAGATATGCCGGTGTGTCAGTGAGTGTGTGTATGTATGTGTTCAGTATATGATAAAGGACAGATCTAGGCCTACTCCTTACTGAGACTCACCCACAGTGATTACCAGCAAATTTGTATTCATCAGTTTAGAAAAGCAATCAGTCCAGCCTTTAGTAGTTACATCTGTGTCCTGTTGAGGCCGCAGTGAAGGTGAAGTCTCTACTTTATGTGTTAAACCTGCCATAAAAACTGTCTGAAAGGATTTTATTGACTCTTTGGGAAATTGACTTGTTGGTCAATTTAGCCTTTACATGTTATGACAGAGGGAGGGATAAAATCAATATCGGTCTCCATGGAAAAAACATGCTGATATCATCACATAGCGTATGCTAGGTGCCTGTAGGCAAATAATTTTTATCTTTTATATGTTTTGTTTTGTTCATACCCTCTTATCAAACATGCACCTCCATTTTTAAAAAGTGGGAAGAGTTCTTCAAAAAGATAATTCCAACATTTGCTTATTTGTTTTAGCAAAGGAAATTATGGAGATATACAGCTAGCAGCTAGCTAGCTTAGCACTGGTAGCAGAGGCAGGAAACCCTGCCCAAGCTTTAAAAATCATGTAAAAACAAACACTTGTGATGCTATTGGAAGTTAATTTCTGGGTACTTTCTTGAATGCTAAGTGAATAAAGGGAATTTCATTAAATTATTGCTTTGCAATTATTATTCTCCATGAATGAGTATAACTGACAAACCATTGAACTTTTGTTATCATATAAATGTAAGCAGCTGTTTGGACAATGGATAACTTTAACCCATAAAAAAATTTGTGTAAATGCCTTAAAGTTTTCCAACATCAAATATGTGAGGCTGAATTTGGGGGGAATTAATGTAAAATTCTGATTAGAATAAATATTAATCTTCTGGAGGTCAACATGTTAATTTCAAGATCATTTTTCTTTTTTTCATTGGTGACACCAACAAGGTCATAATAAAGTTGACAGATCACAGTTTTGGGTTACAAATGAGTCATTTTTATTTTTTTTTAGTGCAACATCACAACAAACAATTTTCACATGAGGTATTCAAAGGGATTTCTTAAGTTGTTGATACAAAATGTCCCACCATGATTGACGTTTAAAGTGTTGTGTATCTTTTTTTTATTTTTTAAAGCCTTTGGTTGGTTAGCCACATTCATTAGTAAGTCTAACACATGGACAAGGATGGCACGGTAAAGCATGGTGGGTTGAGTCCAAGCTGAGGAAACTCAGACTCAGTCATATTGTTCCTTCAGCTTTTTCCCATTTAAAGCATTCTGTATGGATTTTATTAATTCCTACTTACAACAGTGGGATCAACAGTATTTTAACTACACTACACATTTGGAAATAACAGGGGTGGGAATGGGGTGGTTTACAAATGTGGAAAAATAGCTTCTGTCTCATCTGACCTTTTGTGTTTTGGAATGAAAGCTTGATTCTTGGGCTTTTTCTCTTACAGCATGTCACATAATTCTACTTTTCGGAAAACAAGGAATAGGCAACGTTGATTACAGCAAGAACCTCCTTGCTTGGATTGTCACCTCCTTTTTTGGTCTTGAGTATGATTTCATTAATATATACAGAACATGGATCAAATGGACACTAGCATACTGGACTTTAGCTTTGGCTGGACGGGGGCCTCGTTTGGCTCCTGTAACAGATTGATTCCAGCACATTTGGTTTGAAGTAAAAGGCATGAGGAAGAGACGGATGGAGAGACAAGATAGATAAATAGATGGACAGACACCCTGACAGGATGGATTCTTTGGTTAAGGAATATCTTTGCCACACAACATCTCACACAGTTGAGGTAGATGGGTAAAGTCTTCATGTATACACAAGGGAGAAGGCAGGGACAGACACAGAGACACTGGGGTTTACAGAGTCAAAAGACTTCCATCAGTAGACACTGCCTCATGTCAGTTTCTCAGTCCCAGCTCAAAATAATACTGTTTTATGCAACATAAATAATCAGCACGCGGAACCCCACTGGTGCTTTCATTGAATCCTCTGAGTGCTATGGTAGTTCTGATAGGAAACTGCTAAAAACTACCTATTATACATAATGATTCAGCAATTACCCATCAATCTTTGGTTGTTGTTTTATGTTTTGTTTTTTTGTTTGTTTTTTGTTTGTTTTTCTTTTTTTATATATTTTTGGTTAAACATTAAAAAAGAATACTTTTTTTGGTCTTTTTGAATTTTTTTTCTGAAAGTATATATCAGCTTTCAGTTCTGCTATGTCAATATTTACGCACTCTTTAGAACTGCTCTGCAAGGACCTCGGCTGCCAGGCTTGTCTCAGAGTCAAGTTTCTAGAAAAGTCACTAGGGGGTGCCGCAGGCTTAAATGGCAATGCGGATCACCTGCAGCAGCCAACTGTATTCACTCCTCCCTCCCGCCTTCTCTCTGCACAGAGAGGGAAGAGCTTTCCTGCTTGACACGGAGCAGAAGGTGGCTCAATACAAAAAGCTGTGTCTCCATTTTGGGCTCCCGGTCAGAGAGACAAAGAGAAACCTGAAAGGTGTCACCTCAGCTTTGATACGATGACAGCAGTGAGCAGGGGTCGGCAGAAGAGCCTTCAAGATCTTTTATTTTTAATTTTTTTCACCCCTTTGCAGACTCAACCACCCCCCCTGCATCACTCACCCCTTTGCTCTCAGCATGCTTACAATTGTTACTCATTAAAGTTTAATTCAGATCCATGCCCCACCACTCCAACCCCTTCTTTTTCTCAAACAACCCCCCTCCTTCTTCTTTTACACATACACACACTATGACCATACTCATTCTGGATGATTCAGCCTCCTCTCTGATCTCCCCCCACTCCCTCTGAATGCCCCCTAAAGCCCATAGGTCTGGCCAACAGCAGACTCCAGACCAGATACCCAGAGAGGAGATGGGAGAAAAAAAGCCTCCCCTTTGAAGTCCACGAAAAGTCGATGGCCTCTTTCATGACCACCCGTCTTTCAAGTGCACACTGTGAAGGGGGCTACAGCAGTCCGCCCCTTCCAACGTTAAAGACAGAGAAAAGAAAAATGAGACGGACCATGAGGGTGAAAAACGACCATGTTAGCCTCTCCACTCTTTGGCAGCATTTACACAAAGATCAGAGATTGAGATCTTGGGAGACTTTCTCCTGATTTATGCTTCTCACCACACAAAACACTTTAAAAGTCAAATAATTTGTGCAATGCAAGTTGTTCAGAGAGCCCTAGAGAAGAACAAAGATCTCCAAGAAACTCTAAGTGATCAGAAACTGTAAAGTTCTTGCACGATGATGGACAAATCTTGCAGCAAAATCATAGTTTTCAAGAAAATAAAGAACCAAACCCTCACGTATAAAATTCCAAGAACTGACAAACTAGTCAGAAGGCTTGAAACACTTAGACCCTAAAAGGTCAGGAATGATTCTTAAGACCTCCAGAACCATAGGCAGATGAGGAACAAATCATAAGGACAACTAAACTTCACAAACTGCAATAGAAGAGCATAAATAAACCCTAAAACCCCTCTTGGAACTGAGATAACTGTCAAAAGGAATTGGCATGTAGAGGACGGTTAGATCACAGTTGGACATAAACAAGTATCTGCACTGTATGGGGAGGGGCTAAGGTGAGGAAGATGGCGGTCACAACCATGCATATTTAGCCAGGCAGACACACAGAAAGCATGTTTGCGCGTGACCCTGAAGGACTAACACTTCACTTCAGACATCACTTTAAGTGGGTCCCCAGACACTTTGCACACTCTGCCAGATGGCATTGATCTGAACACAACTTAACAAGCAACTTGTCAACCCACAGGATGCCACATCATCTTCATTATTATTAGTTATTAATAATAGCATTATTAATTATAAATATTATCATAACATTCAAACAAGCTTTGGCCTAGGCATTAAGAGCTGACAGCAGAGACATTTGCAAGAGTAAAGAATTCCCCAGTCTACAAAATAAATAAATAAATAAAAACAGAAAAAAACAAGGCCAGGCCTTGAAGATAGAGAGATACGCAACATCACTGGGTGGATCGGGCTGAATTGGGGTGGGATCAGGTACTAGGTTTAGGGATTCAGGCCGTACATTCAGGCAAGCAATGTTAATCTTTGGTATTACGATGGGATTCTACAGCTAAAAGTGCCCATCAGAAAAAGTCTTAAGTTTCACACAGACACACAGATCATTGTTAAATAAATACTTACAGTATATAGATAGCATAAATAAATTACCAAATAAATAGCAAGAGAAAAAAACAGGGAAAAAAAATACACAAATGCAGTAATAAATACGATGATCAGATCAGTAATTGCATTTGAACCTTTCTTGGTTTGATTTAACTATTGGCTATAAGGAGGCATGTTAAAGCCTTTCCTTTGTGGACCAAAAAAATGACCTTGTACGTCAGCAGGGCTGAAACAAACTGCCCCACACTTCCAACATGTTACTATAAATAGAGCGATGTGCTTGAAATCTGTACAAAAAGGGCAGAAAGAATCACATTCCTCCACTTCTTTAGACATCTGTTTAAAAAAAAAAGAATTCAGAATGGAGCAGAGGTGTGTACAGTTATTTGGAAATGAGTTGAAAAAATACCACAATGTCACTATACACTGACATGTCAGTTTTCCATGGAGCCTTTGTGCACAAAGGTTGCTTTCTTTCTCTTTTTTTGGCTTGATTTTGAGTCAAAAATGGCTGTGGAGCTTTTTATTTGGAAGCTCAGTAAGAGTCTTAAAGCTAAACAGTTGAACCAACAAGTTTGCTTCTGAGTCCTACTTGTATTTATTGATTCTGTCCTGGCATATGTTGAGATGCACCCCCTTGAAACCTCTGATTCATTCAAGGCGGGATCATTTTGACAAAACGCAGAAAATGCTCCTGTTGATGGTTAGTGATTGACGGCCGGGATTTGCAGACGCTATACAACTCTCCTGATTATTCCAGGCTCCAAAACTTGGAACAGCGCCATACAGTCCTGGGAACCATCACCATGGAAACACATGCTAAGAAAGGGGAAGTGGGTTCTTCACAAAATAAAGAGAGAATCTAAAGAAATACTTTTCTTCCTCTTTCACCTTGATTTTCGAGGAAAAAAAATAGGAGTACAAGAACATTGGGGGAGGATTAACGTCTTTGGATGATGGTGAAACACTTGATTATAAAGTTACACAATGGGGCTCTCCAGATGTGAGCAAACGGCACCTCTTGATTCTTTGGAGAGATGAGAATGAATTTAAAGGTACATCAAAATACAATTCCTCCTGATTTGTAATACCCTCATTATCTCTAATCTAAATAATCAAAATAAAGGAATGAGATGGTGTCTATGTAAGGGTGTGACTCTTCTTTGAGTGAAATCATCTTTGCACCCTTGACTATACAAGCAGGAACTCACATCCTGCAATCATATCACTAGGCATTGCCTCTTTCCATTTCAAAGAGGCAATCAACTTTGGTTTGGGGAAAAATGCTTCATCTTCATAAAATCATTTATAACAGCTGGCTCCGTCGCTCCTTCTGATAACGAGAAGGACATTTGTTACGGCTGATCTCTGCCTAGATCAGTCTATATGCCCCCTTGCTCCCTCAGCGCCCTCCCTAACGCACCTCCTCTGTGGTCTGTCATCATGCAGTGCTGCAGGACACAGCGGAGGAGGAAACGCTGGAGCCCGAGGAACCGGTCGAGGAGGGGCGGCCCTCATCTGCCCACTTGTTGAGGTTGCGTCGGCGGGCGTTCATGAAGAAGTTGCTGACTGTCGAGAGCTCCAGGCCAAGCTGCTGGGAGATGGTGACCTGCAGCTCTTTGGTTGGGCGGTGGTTCTCCCTGAAGATGGCCATGAGTGTGCGGCGCTGCAGGTCTGTGAACACCAGCCTGGTGCGCTTCGGTCCCTGGTTGCGCTCCAGCTTGCTCTGCTCTTGCTCCTTACGCTTGCAGGCTGCAGGCACATGGATAAAAGAGAAATTAGAGAGAGGAAAGGGGAAACAAGTTAGCTAACAGACTGGCTGGCTAACTAGGACAAATGGATTAAGCTGGGGGAAAGTGGATTTGTTGAAAGAAAACAGATTAGCTAAGCAACTTTGATTAGTTAAAAGAGATGAATCAGCAACTTGTTTCATTGTGCAGTAAAGGAATCAAGATGTCCAACCTTTCACATCTTGTTGCCAGTGAGCTTCTGGGGATAAAAAGAGAAGGGAAAAAAAGCACATTCGTGCCTAAGCTCTTAAGTTTTCACCATGTTTTCCTTACGCTCTTTGTTTACACCTTAAAAAAATAGTTCTCATGTTTTTTTCATTAAACCTGGAGACAAATTTTGGTGCTGTCATCAAATATATCTTTTTTAAAATAATCATAAGAACTGATTTAACCAAGAATCTATTTACTTTTTCTCAATGTTAATACTTTAATTATTGCATTTATATAACTCATCAACATCGTGGCTTTTTACAAGTTTATATCTAATGTGCACTTTCAGTTATAAACTACAGTCAAAACTAAATTACACATTATAAAAATGTGCAAAAGAAATAGAAGAAAGCATACAAATGTTCAAAATTATTCAAGTATGATAGTGACATTTAAACTGTGGTGTAAAAGCCTTTGTTAATTTGTTTTCTTTTTATCAGAAGTATTTATTAAATCAGTCTCGCACATATCAAGCACAGAATAAATCTCTGGGTCTGGGTTAAACACCACTGTAGCTGTGGCAGCCTGCCCAATTATATAATTAATATTTGCTTATGAAAAAGTCTGAAATGTAAAAAGACTGTCAAATGAGCCAGCCTTGTGCGAGAGAGCGCAGTAGCCTGAAGTGTGTGGGTTGAGCTCAGATCCATTTTGAGAATCAGACGAGCATTTTGAATTCAGGCTGCATGTTCCTCTACATATTCATCGCTGAACCTTTCACCTCTAACACGCTGTAATTCTGTATTTACAGGAAACGCAACACCAACCTCTGCCTTTGTGTACTGAGCCAACTCTCCACCCCACCAGCAATCCTAACCCTCCCTCTTCCTCCCGCCCTGCCCGCCCTCTCTTCCTCTATCCGTCTCCCTCCACATCCCGTCTTTCTCTTTTCTCTTAGTGGACACTTCAACATCATTAGTTTCTCATAAAAGTCATTTACATGTGGCGGCAGCGAGTGAGTAATAATCACTTTAGGTGGAACTAATTTATTTTCTATTTAGGCAGGGTTACGTCAGGGGTGAGTGAAACGAGCAGAGTCGGCATTGCACAGGGTGTTTAGAAGCCTTAAGTGGACTAAAACATATTTAAGGGAGTCATGCAATTTCCTAAATGCACACTTTTAAGAGGTTTCAATCAGCACTGTGTGGTTGTTGGTCGACTGTTTTGCTGATAGTATCAGATGCATTTCCAAGTGTAAGCACTGCTGTATGTGCACACAGCACAGAAGGACACACATACACACTAACACGTATAAACACAAAGATTGCCTTTGCTGGATTTTAATGTTATTTTTATTTTAAGGAGTTATATATCTATACATAAACAATTATTTTACATTATATATATATTTAAATTTATATATTTTATATTAGGCTTTTAATGTGTTATTATTTGACCTGCTGCTTCAGTTGCTCAGAAGATTTTAAATATTAAAGTAACACCAGATTTTCCATCGGAGTTTAATTTGTTCAGTTTCTGACTCAATTAATGTGGACTGTTTTTGAACAATACTGAAAGAAAATTTGCACTTTATACAAAAGAATTCTGAGAAACAAGATTTTATGTTGTGGATACTAGCTAAAATTAAACTCAACTAAAAAAACACACAAAAAAATATGTCATGTTGTAGTTATAATGGAAATTAATTAAATAGATGGGAGATATCAGCTAATGATAATCTTGAAAAACCACATTTCCAACAAGATGCAGTCCAAATCAGCAATATTACAAATATACATCATATAAACCACTGATGCTGCCTTTTGCTCTCACAGCAGCTCTGACTTGTTCAATTGATTGGCTTACAGCTTCCCATTGAGAAACACCTCAGAGCTGCTGTCGGTGTTTACTGTACGACCGCCTCTTTCGCTCCTCAAACTCACAGCAGCAATTTTCTCTCATTAGCAGAGTGCTTGAGAAATAAGTGTGACCTTACTGCAGCCATTCCCATTTTCCACACGAGTGCCTTCACAACAGCAGCATCAGACCCCAGTCTGAGAGCTGCGTGCAAACTCGTCACCTCCAGGTTTTGATTGCTCTGACATCCAGCTGAGTTTCTGAAACTTAAGTACTCAAGTAGACCCGAATAAATCTTGCCACGAATTACCCGTGAACATTCTCTTCAAAAATCATTATCTAAAGGAAATGTTTTGACTCGGGGATGCACTCTTGTCAGCTTGAGATTACAGGGGCCTGTTAGCTTTTAGGGCATCCAGAGCTCGTTTGCATTTCTGAGAATTATCGAACCAAGTCTCATTAAAATCTGAACAGGCCGAGATGTCAGCAGCATGTCAATATAGCTACGAGAGATAATAATTTTTTTTCCAAATGCTAAATTTTTCACGGGTGTTACGCCATCACTATCATCAATATTTCTGGGTTGGGGATTGGGATGCGGCGTATAGCTATAGAAGATGTACACAGTTGTGCACGCTCAGCTCATGTAGTAATGAAAGGAATGACATGATAGTGCCGGCTAGCTTGCTTCTGGAGTGGATTTATGTCTCGTTGGAGGAGTCGTCGTGTCCTGGCACTTTCCTCCTCCTCCTCCCCTCCATCCTCGGCTCTCCCTTACTGACGATCATAACGCCGACCATTAAGTAAATGCTTCCTTATGCTGTAATCATGTGTAAAAGGCTCACAATTACCATGCTATAAATCCCTTGCACTGGGGCTACTCCTGGAGACATAAATATTCCCCTATAGGCTTCTTATGATCGTGGGAACAGCCCCTAATCATGATGTATGCCCCTGTCTCGTGTTGCTGAAACGTGATCGAAAGCCCTTTCCCTACCCCCCGGCGTCTAAACCTACACCCCCCTCCTAGCAAGAACCCCACCCCTCCATCCTCAACCCACCTCCTTCCCTCCTCCCTCCCTGTCCTCTCCCTTCCACCCACACCCCACCCCGCCCCAACCCCCTGCTGATTTCTTGGGCCAGGGGCTGATAGAAATTATTGATTAAATCTGTGCAGCTCAGACTCCTCAACCCACAGAGGCTGGTTAACCCCTTCAGTGCTGGAGTGGGGGGAGCTGTAAGAGTCAGATTTTTTTTTAAAACAACAACAACAAAAATAACAGCCCGATTCACTTGATGTCACAGAGCCAAGGCCAAGTCGGCCTGTGCGCATCTTCTGATATGCAAATGGAACTGGCTTTGACCTTTGAGCCCGGCTAGCTGAACGTGAACTGTACGCCGCAAAAAGTGGACAAGGCTTTGTGGCTTTCATTACTGTGGGGGTGGTGCAGGCACAGGAGCCGGCACGTAAACCGCATTGACCTTTCTTTTTCATTTGGACCTTTAGTCAAGGGCTTCGGCCATCATCTTAAAACTTATAGTCTCTGATCCCCTCCTCCTTGACTTTAAGTGTCAGACACGGCTGTGTGGTCTTTATCCACCCTTCTTCTTCAACTAAATCCTGATTGCCTCCTTTACAGCCTGAGGTTTGGCTGGAGATGCATCTCATATACAGTGCTGTAATCCATATGGCATACACACATACACATAAACTACATACTGCAGATAAATCCATGGGATCACCTCCTCCGTGTTTAGCAGTGCATCTCTGCAAAACCACAGTTATTTGAAAATACAAAATGGCAGCAACTGCATGCCATAATTACTGAGCATCGAGCTTTTGGAGAGAGCTCTTGCAGCCCCTCTATAGAAGAGACACAGTTATGGAAATAACAGCGCTTTTGGCTGACTCCAAAGGGGCTTCTATGTATTTAAGCAAGTGCTGCATTAAGGTGGATCATCTTAAAACTTGAGGCGTGAAGCAGAGAGCACTTGAGCTATCTTCAGACTGGGGAGCACAGGGCACCGCGCATTTTAATTCCAGTCTTGATTTGCCGATGCGGTTGAGGTGTGTGTGGGCAAAGCGTCCTGCTCTTTCCCATGGAAATCAATAGAGGCTTGTAATTAAACAAAAGGGGGTTGGCCAGGGGGAGAAAAAAAAAAAACACAACAACCCCCTTCGGAAACTAGGTTATGTAGAAAAGTGCCGAGCTGTCCAAATTGTGGCTTTGCCAAGAACTAAATATGCAATTTCAAGAGTGTGTGGGAGCAGAGAGAAAGAGGAGCATTGTCAAACATTAGCACACTTCTCTGTGTAGGCTTTAATTTTTTATGAGTTTGATTGATCTTCTGTTTGGACTTGGCACGCTGAGCCGTTAAAATAATGTTTGTGTTTGTAAAGATGAAGAAACAGATGCAGCAAATAAAGTAGAATGATTGATGCTACATTTGTGCTCGTAAGACAAAGAGCTACTTTTTTTATGACGAGCATGCATTTCGTTTGCACAACCAAATGTAGTTAGCATACAAAGCCTCCAAACGACACAGGATTAAATAAATCAAACCACATTATTGCCAAGTTGCAAAGCAAACCCCTGAGATAACTCATCTTTGGGTAAGAGCTGCGGTGGTGATTGCTGTGACGTTTTGCTGAATGGAGGATGTACACATGTGCTTTCAGAGTTGAACAATCAAAGATCAATAATTGTGAAGGGATTGCAAGAGTGCACAATCATTACCTATGAACCCTATTGTGTTCTAGGGCTTAATCAGTGGAGCTGCTGACAGAGGGCGAAAAGCAGTGATCAACTGGGCACGCTCACGCACACGTACAACTCACAGACCCCCGCAGTGAGCAGACCAGTTGCAGATGCACACACTCGCTTACACGCACACACTTGTCTCTGCTCATCTCATATTACTTTGTTCGCTTGGATTTCTTTTCTGTGCTGCGTGTATCAGATGGGCCCTCGGTCCCTGTGGAGGGACAACACTGTAACACAGCACTGTACAGCGTGCTGTCGTGTCTTCAATCCACATCCCCAAAGAATATTAAATGTCATGCAGCAGATTAGCTTGCATTTAAAAAAAAAATCTTTATTCTTTGAATTCTGCATATTGGCAGCAAAAAAATTAACAGATTAATTAAGGTTCAATATTTAATTGTGTAATTAAAAAATGCAATAGTAGAATTTAAATGTATTGAATTCAAAATTATAGAAACAGAAAAAGACATGTTTATAAGCTTAAGGAGTTTTGCTTAATAAGTACATTTTAAAAACAACCAAATTCCTTGCAAATAAATTTTCTGATCAATGAAACAACTCAAGAAAAAAAAAACTGCATGCACCTGCAATTTCAGTAACCTCTTCTTTTCCAAATTGCACAAACCTGCAAGGTGCTGCCTGCAAGCTCAACATTTGTATTTAGTCTTGCACTAATTGCCTCAGTGACGACGTTGATAAAAGACGTCTGGCAAAAGCTCAAGTCTAATTTGCATCAGGTGCCTTGCCAAGTCAACTTCAGGCAGGCGCTGAGCAGATATAAATCACTGCTTGAATTAATCAATCGCTCCAGAATGGCATATCTGCACAAATTATTTTGTTGGCTCAAAAGCGATTAAACTGCCAACTGCTGCTCACGCTGATCTTCATGGTTCATTTAAGAGGAGGGCAAATGTCTGCGGCTTTCTTTTATTGTAGCTACTGTACAAATCAATAGGTGGTGTTTGGGACCAAAGTAAACAAAGGAACAGCGCATATGGCCCTTTTCTTGCTCAAACTAGCCCTCAATGCGCTGCTAAGTTCTTATTATCGGTAGCTGATGAGGCTACAGGCAAAGCAGTGGTACAATCACAGTGAGAAGAGGAGGCACATCCGTATGATGCTTTAGCTTTTCCTCATGTATCAACCTGAGCTGCATACTGATCGCTGGAGAGGAGAAGTTTTTTGAAAACATGGAGAAGGGAGGCGTTTGGGGAAATCAGGGGGAGAAAGCATGTCTGTTGTTGAGTTTACTGTGTGAGGATGAAGTGTATGTGTGAGGCAAACAGTAAGCAAAGCAATCCTTACCCTCCAGCCGGAGTGAGGCCATTCTTTGAAACTCGGGTTCCTGGAGCCAGCGGGACATCCTCTTAAAGGTCTCGCGGCCAGACTTGAGCTTGCCCCAGGGCTTGGGGTTCCTCAGGAGGTCAGACAGTGTGCCCTGTGACCTACACAGAACCCTCTCTGCGAAGATGGCCTGGGGGATGCTGTACCTTTTCAGCTCAGTGATGATTCTCTGGGCCACGTCCCGGGTGTTTATCTCCTCCCCGCCTCCGCCGCCCTGTGAGCCCGGCAGCATGCCCTCGCCTGGAGATAATGAGGCGGACGATGAGGAGTGCAGGTGCTCGGCCATCTTGGCAGCTTGCTGGCTTGGGTGATGGTGGGGCTGGTAGTGCTGGCTGTAGATGTGAGGGTGATGGCTGGAGGTGTGCTGGTGAGCTTCCATTTTATTCAGCTGATGCCCCACTGACACATCACCTCCTCCCAGGCCTGGAGGTGACATCTCTCGGCTGAAATCTGATGTCCGGCAGAATAGACTCCCTCCATGGACATCATAGCCACTATGGAGCATCTGACCACCATTACCATTAGGACTGTTTCCTAGACTGCCATACCCATGCATGGAGGAGCCCAGGCCTGAACCCGTTGAGGGTGGTGACAAGCTTTGGGACATGGCCAACTCCTTGCCATAAGGGTTGTAGAAGTTGGTGCTGAGGCCTCGGTCCTCACGCATGAGGGTAAAGCTGCCAATAACGTTGCTGACAGGGAGGCAGGGATGATGGTGATGGTGATGATGGAACTTGTCATCAAAGGGCTGCAAGGGAGTCAGGGTGGTGTAGGTGCTGCCAGAGCTGGACGGGGAGTCGCCACTGTATCCCAGCGCAGACATGGAGTGGTCAAAGCCTGGAGGACGGGGCTCAGGTTCCAAAGACATGGAGGACCCCCCAAGGGAAGGTCTGGGGAAAGCAGCCGAAAGGTCCCGCGAGTGCAGCATGGCCCTGCCATCCTGGCTATGAGCCAGCTCAGAGTGGCTGTGGAGGGACATCTCCCCTAGACCCCCATCCATCTTCAACTTCAGCAAATAAATTTGTTCTGTTTTGGGGTTGTTGTTTTTTTGTTTTGTTTTTTTGCCTCTGTGCTGTTGCTGTTCTCTTGTTATTGTTGTTCAACAGCCAGGCTAACAGTCTGGAAGGTCTCTTGTTACACCAGACTATGGATTTATTGATTTGTGAATTAATTGATTTCCGGGCTTATGGGGTGTCTAATTAATTATCTGATAACGTTAAGTACTGTCTTCAAACTCCCTCAAACTCACAGAAAACGAGTTTGCAACAGCATCAGGAGCCTAAACTGTTATTTTATTCTCACTTGTACATCTGCAAGCTGTCTGTGTCTTTGGTGCTTAGCTGTGTTCTTCGGCAGCAGCCTCGCTTTTGTGCCTGTATGAAACAAGACAGGCGCTGTTACTCGCAGTATTGAAACTTTCATCGTTACAGAACAAGAAAGACGCATAACGTTTGTCTCCTCAGTCTAAAGACACAAATGTACACGCATGCATCGTAAACAATAACAAAAAGAGCACTTTAAGAATTTTGCCCCAGACATTCCACATAACACAGGAGAAAAACACTGATGTTTCGGTTTTATTCATTTAATTTTATATAATTTTCTAATATAAATACATGTGGGATTTTTTTAGCTGTTATGCAAAGTTGTGAATACAAAAGCGCATGCGATGCAAATTACTGGTACTGTTCTGCTCCACGTTGCATATGGCTTTAGCAAACATCACATTCATAGATGATCCACAGCCTGAATAACCAGCGTGTTTAGGTTGCAAATAGATCCAGAATTCTACCTTTATTATCCACTTCTCAGAGCGCGTCCGAGGCTGTTGTCCGTTCTGTGCATCTCTCCGTCTGTGTCGCCGAGCAGCCCTGCAGATTCACACAATTGGTCCGCTGCGCCCCAGGGTGCTACATTCACCAAAACCAGAGTGCAAAAACCATCTGCGGGTTACGGACGAATCTCTCTCGCTATCCTCGTTCCCCTCCTTTTTTTCTTTTTTTTTTTTTTCTTCCTGTCTCGCACTCCAAAAGGAAAAAAAATCTCAGGGTCTAGCCTCGTGTTTCTGCTCTGTACTAAAGCAGCTCTCCTCTTTTTCTTTCATTATCTCGTGAGATTTTCCTCCTCCTCCTCTTCTCTCTGCCTGCCACTTCATCGATCTCACCACCAACTCTTTCTCCTCCTCCTCCCCCTTTGCTCACATCGACTCCCTGCTTTCAGTGCGTCACGGCCTTAAAAATCTGACAGATGTGCGATGAAATTCCTACTCCAATTAACCCTTTCTCTCCGGGGGGAGGAGAATTGGGGGTTGGGGGGGGGGTGACTGGACGGGGGAGGTGTAGAGGTGGAGATGCTCCCTTTCTCATAACCCCACAGGTTATGCCTTCTTCAGCTGATTACATGCACAACTTATGAATTATGTGCGGACATCCTGGTCATTCTGCTGCGCTCGGCTGTTTATCGTGCTTGATCAATGGATTTTACTGGCTGCATAATGTCGTTTTGTCCTTTTATGTAACAAGTGATGCTGTTGCTGCTGTTGTCACTGTGCAACATTATGTGTGTCATGGAGATGGAGTGGAATATATAATATAGACAAGCTTTCCTTGGGCTATTGCAAAAAAAATGTTTTTTTTTATTTATCTTTTTTTTGACGAAATAAAGAGCCTTCTAACACGGCTCTGAAATTATTTAATTGTGAGGGGAATGTGTAATTATGTGAATTGCACTAACTTATTGATTTTATAAATAATGATAATAAATAAATAATAAAGTTTGCACCATATTACCAAGCCACAGACTGCCTTCAATTAATTTTAAAACTAAATTATCCAAAAGGAATCTGTGTTTCTTCTCTTTTTTGCACTTGCTGTTGGGTTTGGACTAATGTAAATCCACATTTTTGGTTAAATGCTGTCAAGTGGCAGTTTTTTTTTTCCACCCATCTCTTTATCAGCACTCGGCTTGATTCGCTGCATTCTGCAAAGTCCCTCAACAAGATCAATGCAATCCCTTTTATTTATTTATTTATTTTTATTTTTCCAGGAGATCCCCGACCTGCTGCTGTCGCAGCACAAAAATGGCCCCGGACGTGCGCAAAAGCGTCCACTTTGTGTGAATTGAATGGGCATAACAGTGCAGAATTAGAGGCATCGCAATGCTAGCAATATTCGGATTCTACTTTGTTAGAATGTGAAAGGTTATCATTTGCGTGAGCGCGCCCAAATTTGCGTGCGTGCAGGTTTCTGTGCTCGTGTGCGTGCATACCCCTATGTTCAGGCGTTTACACGCGGCTGGTGTACATTTGTGTGCGCTGGCAAATGTGCGTGTGCAGATCAGATGCATGAATATACATTTAGTCTCCGCATGAATAGGCATGTGCGTGCGTGGCCCTACGCGCGTGCAAACAGGCCTCAAAGAGATACACAGAGACAGACAGAAACAGGGAAGCAGAGCGCATACTAATCATATCTGTCTGTCAGTTTAATTTTCAGAGATGAGCAGTTCTGGCGTTTGGAAACAGCGAAGCGGTGCGCGGTGTGGGACCGCCGGCTTCCCGGAGCAGATGCTGCCCTATCGATCCGCCCCGCGCGCTGCCAGCACGAAGGGATGCGTGTATGGATGGCGAGTAGCTGGAGGTAAAAATGGTCAACGGCTACAAGCGAAAAGAAAGAAAGAAAGAAAGAAAAAAAGGTCCTCCTGAGGTCGGGGTGAAAGTTCACCTTCTGTGGCTGGAAAATCTGAGAAGCAGTCTGAGACACGAGCTGAAAAGCGCCCCGATTCTTTTTACACTTTGGGCCCCGAAACGTTCAACACCCGAATAGGATGCTGAGGATGTGGGTTTGTCAACCCTGGGAGCCTCACAGAGCCTCCGCCACATGCTATAACAAATATGTTCTTACTTTATGTACAGGTTTTGATTTTTTTAAAAAGTATATAATTAATTTGAGTTTAAGTTTCATATCTCCTGATCACATCTATAAACTCATTTCCATTTTAAGCATTTAGCTGATGCTCTCAGTCACTTTCCTCACACTGAGAACAGCAGCAGGATCAGCAACATTACCGCCACAGCATTGACATTTTAGTCATTTAACTGATGCTCTCAGAGGGACTTGCAGTGAGGAAACATATGGGGGCTTCAATTCCTCCATTACCAGATGGCTACACGAGGAATACGCACACTTTAGCTGCTATAACTACAGCTCTTATCCAACTACTTTATAGCCTTTATATTAAGTTTAGATGGGGGGTCTAATCTTAAAGCTAATACTGAGCGTGTTTAGATTTTAACCACTTAGCTGGCTTATCTTGAGGAACATAAGTGGCTGTTTTACGTCCTGCATCGACAATATTACACGCAGCCAATGGCAAAAGGGTCAAGGGTCAGAAGGACTCTGCTTCGACCTTAAAAATGACCACACATGAGCTAGAAAATAAACAGAAACATGCCAGTTGGGGCATAGAAGGGTTTACTTTCTGCCGTTGCACTGATTAAGGAGCGAGAAAGCCAAATAACTCCACCCTGAGCAGATGAGTTTCCAGCCTATGGCTTGTCAACATTCATAAATTCCTATTTTATTATAGGCATAGCGAGAGAGAGAGAGAGAGAGAGAGAGAGAGAGAGAGAGAGAGAGAGAGAGAGAGAGAGAGAGAGAGAGAGAGAGA
>JBAMHW010000006.1:6961864-6980877 GCA_037177495.1 Rhadinocentrus ornatus | reverse complement strand
GGCCCAGGTCCTCTCAGCTGTCCATCCCGCACAGGTAGGAAAAAGAAGAGGAGGGAAGAAAAGGGAGGAACAGAACAGCGAACAACGGGGGGGGGGGGGAGGGGGTTTTTTGTGGGGGTGGGGGGGGGGGGGGGGGTGGCGGCAGGAGATTCCCCCCCCCCCCCCCCCCCCCCCGCATTGCTCAGAGTAATCATTTGGTAAATCTATTGGCCGATAAGTTGTCAATCACACAGCATAACTTACTCATCTGTATTCTATTGGCTAATTGTGGCGCAATACTACTTTTCTATTGGTTACTGTATATGTCACTTGCAAGTATAATCTCCGCCTCCTATGATGATGTCACATTTCGTTACGCCATTTTTGTTGGGGAGCAGTCGTGTTCAGAAAAGGATTAGGTCCAGTGCAGGTACATCTCACGGCACCGCGTTTAATCAAGCCTTTAAGTTGCCTGGCATACAGGGCACCCACTTGTCCGCCATAATCAGACAATGTCGTCAGAAAACCTCGACTCAGACACACAAGTAGACTACGAGGACGAAAAACAGGTAGGTTGCTGATTGTTAACCTCCGACCATGCTAACTAGCTGAGGCTAATAAGAGCTAGCACAAGTGAAGTGTTATGCGTTATGCTTAGTGCAGCTCCGAAGCAAATGTAAATCTTAAATTTACACGTAGAACTGTGATAAGCTGTTAGATGTCAACTAAACATGGTATTAGCTTTAGCTGTCATTCCATTCATTGGACCAAGGCTGTGTGTCACTTTGTTTTGTCCCTTACCTTGTGTCATTGGCTGGTGAGCCTACAGCAGCTCGGCCTCATTGGTCTATACAAGATTTCTTGTAACGTGGAATGGGCAGCCTGCAGTAGGACATAACACTAAGTTTAATCTCTGTGCACTTGAGAGTACTAAAGTTGTTAAAAAAGGGCACTGAACACTTTTTCTGTCTTTAAGGTTTACGTCCTGGGATGTTTTTTCTTTTTCCTGACAGCTGCAGTATGGGTCTGCATCTGCATGTAGTGTCACTAATTACATTATTTGGTCCAGAACACCTCCAAATATTGGTTGATAAAAGTATAGGTCAAATTTTTGTATTTACTGTTGTTTATTTAAGTCCGATTTTAAGTTTTGCAGCTTCTCTCATATTGAATACCTTACCAACAATAAAGCTAACAAAAAGAGCTCAGAGATCAGAACAAGAGCAAAGCCCTTAATAGGACTTAAATACGAACATGTTTTGATGTATTTATAAAGTGTAAGACAGAAAAGCTTGAAGTACAATAATTGGAAATGCATTTTTTAGTTATATTATCTGAAGAGGAGTGCCACCTTGTGTTTTGTTTGTTTTGATAATCCACTAATTTGAATTGCATTGTGAATAGAAACTTAATGATGTAGCAAAGACAAATGTTGAGGTATTGCATAGCCCTTAACATAACCTGAGTGGTGCATGTTACAAAGTTTGAAAATCAGACTTTTGTTGTCATATTGTGGTCTAAATACAACCATGCACTTCACCTGCCTGGTCATAACCTGCAGTCAAAGGAAATTGTGTCTATTTCTCTGATAGAGAATTCCTATTTTGAAAACAAAATTGGTTCTAAATTTCTTTCAAGAAACCTTTTATTTTAGTTATCGGCACATTTATCAAATATTTAAAAATGTTTCTTGAAAATGTGTCAATACACAATGCATCCAAAACTCTTTTTTCCTAAAGATAAAAGTGTACAGCTGAGGATCGTCCCACTGTGTGATGTACAGCTGTGATAAGGTGTTGGAACAAACAGATACAGTATCACTTTCGAATCAGAAATTATCAAACTGTCAAATCTCTACCTGGATCTATACCTGACAGGAATTTGACAGTTCTGCATGTTAACAGTGATCCCACAGAGAATGTGTTGTTAGATATTGCAGTTTCTCTGATTGGGACTGAATATAGTAACTCATAAATTTCTCGCCATAGACCCAAGTGATTCAGCACACTCTGTGCCACACGTTCCCCCTCCTCCTTAGGGATTCTGTTCATCGGCTTCTGTGTCCTGAGTCACATTTTATCCGTGCTCCACCAAGCTTTACAGAATGAGTGCCCAACCTTCTCTCCATAGCTGAAGTAGGCTTGTGCCAGGCGTCGTTTACTCCTAGTATGCATGCAGGGTGTGCATAAATGACTTCTGGAGTTTGTCCAATGCAGTCCTGTATAGATTTTGCCATTTGTTTTTGTTTGTTAGCTCTAAAAACCTTTGACACAAAGGTGTGGCCCAATTTTGAGAGCTCAGTACTTACCTGTCAGGGACTTTGATGACATCCGTCTTACCAGTCTGGCTAGAATTAGTGAGCAGAAGCAACACTAACACTTGAATTGTTAAATAAATGGCTCCTTCATGCTTCTGCAGCCTCCATCAAGTTTTGCAAGTGCTGAACCAAACCTGTAAGTTAAAGTTTCTTGACCTCAAATCCAAGGTTAGGGTTTATTAAGAAATAAGTCACTTAATTCATACTACCAGAAAATAATTACTATCGGATTTAATATAAATGTCTGTGGCAAGAAAAGCTTTATGCTTAAAGAAAAAATGTTTACAATATCTCAGAATAACTAGTAATGAGTTCATAAGTTTTAATGATTTGGCAGTAGAGAACATTGATTAATTACATATATTACAATTATTTAGGAGCACAATGTACATAAAGGTTCTCAATGTTGAACCTTGTATTGTTATAAAGTCACGGTTTAGCATAAGCAGATTTGCTAAATGACTAGTGTCGGACAGCATTCTTTAGCAAGAAGTTTAATAAAAGCATGGTGATATCTTTATGTACAAATCTTCATTATCAAAAATTGCAATAAAAGAATTATCATCATCATCTTCAGACTGTATTTTATGGTTCTGGAGTTGTCTTCCTCAGCTGTTTCCTCCCTGATGTGGTAGTTTTATGAGACTGCAACAGAACATTCATGCTGTGACTCATGCTATCATGAAGTATCTTCAGCTCCCACAAGTTATTGTCATTCACTTTAGCCCACTTCAAACAAGTGGGTTAAAATCTCAGGAAAGGGATATTTTAAGTGTTTTTTTGCTCCACAGTCAACACATAAATTATGTTGTTTTTGTAGAAGTGTCAGAATTATTAGAATTGTTAGATGATCATAAATAAGTGCTTGTCACATTACCAGCTGTTCCAGTTACACCTAAACTTTCCTGAGGCCATATCAGCTGACACGAAAGGGTCCCTGTTTCATGCTAAATAAGATTGTTGATGTCAGTTTTTCTTCTTGTCTCCACAGGACTCTCAGGAGAAGAATGCAAACCCGGTGAAAGCAGAGGAGGCCAAGCTGAAGGCCAAGTACCCCAGCCTGGGCCAGAAACCTGGTGGCTCAGACTTCTTGATGAAGAGACTACAGAAGGGGGTAGGTTGTCATGGTTGGGCCATAACATAGTCTGAGACGGGAACATGCCTCATTAAAAAGTGGTCACAGAAAGTGTGTCAAAAACATTGAAATAATTGCTGCAGACTGGTCTAGCTGATACAACCAGATGAATTTTAACTAGACAATGAAGGCAGAGACATTCTTTTTGCCTTCATTGTCTAATTCTCTTTCAGATGTAGGAAAATATCAGCAATTTTCAACATGATTTAAAATGGTTGCATGTTTTTTCCAACTAAGCACGCTTGTCAGTGATTCATCAGTGTTTCAAGGCTAAATTCCTCAAAGCAGAGAGAGAAATATGTAACCACTGACCAAATGTCAGGAGCTGTGCAGCTATAGTAGGAGAATATGAAATACAGCGTGTATGATGGCGTACTTTTCATTGTATTTTGATAAGCAGAGTACTGAGACTTTTCTTTCTCTTTTTGTCCTTTCTTACTTTTCCATGACTGGGAAAGCTATTGCTCTCTCCACCCCCACATATACAGTATGCTACAGAGAACTTTTATCTCTGGAGGCTGCTGAAAGTTGTTCTGGGAGATGTAGGAAATCACTGGCTACGAGTGGGAGTACCAAGGCAGGCTGAGGGAAAAGGGCATTAAAAAATTGCCGTATTTCATCATGAGATCATCAACACTATTAGAGAATTATTGATAGTTATGTAACGTCATAATAAAATAAATTTAACTTTAAGGGCCATTGTTTCTATGTTTAATGCACCCAGTGTACAGTCCAGTCCATTACTGATGTGTGTTCACAACCGATGTGTATGAATTAGTCAAAGCCGTGTTGTTACGCCAAAGCTGAGAGAGCTCCTTGTCTTTCTTTCTAAACAGCAAAAGTACTTTGACTCGGGAGACTACAACATGGCCAAGGCCAAGGTGAAGAACAAGCAGCTTCCTGTGGCGGGACCTGACAAGAACCTGGTGACCGGCGATCACATCCCCACGCCACAGGATCTACCACAGAGGAAATCGTCCTTGGTGACCAGCAAGCTAGCTGGCTAGCCTTTAACCTCCCAAAGGCACCTTCGGCTCCCCTGGGACTCCAGGGAATTGTCCGTTCTTCACCTCACCTGTGTCCCAAATATGTCCACCCCCTCCCTTCCTCTAGCTTCCCTTTTCATCCCCAGGCACCACTGGCTTTAACATATCGGGCAGAGTTGTATAAGTTAAAACTCCATTTGCTTGTATGTGGGCGGGGTGGGGTGGGAGGGATGGAGGTTTTGGTGACCACAAGGCCCTCTCTGCCTTTCCACCACGCACAGCTCTGCGCACTCTGCTCTACCGCCTCCCTTATATCTTGGTTGTCAGTGTTCCAAGATGCATTTGCAGTAGGTGTGTGTCATCAGACAGGGTGGGACGGGTGAGTTAATGCACTTTGTATTCTGTATAGTGTGTATTCTTCTCTTTTTTTTTTTCTTTTTTTTTTTTTTGCATCCTGAATGACACCAAAATAATGTGTGTACGGGAGTTAGGAACCATGGAGGCAACTTGTTCTTTGATCTTCACACTCCCTTTCTTTGCTGGTGGCTGGCTTCAGCAGGATGGTGAATGTGAATAACTGCTTGCATACCAAATCTATGACAGGTAGCTGTTTAAGAGTGATTTAACATTCACCGACTTCCAGTTGGGAAAAGAATGGAGTTTACTCTGCATCTCACAATTCTGCCACTTTTTTTTCTCAAATATAATCTGAGGTGAAGCAGCTCAGCCAAATGTGGATTTAAAACACTTTTTTTAGTCTCTCCCTGCTGATGTTGTCTTATTCTCTTCGCTCCTATTCTCTCTAAATATGCTGCATGATTGTAACATGTAACAAAAAAAGAACATGTTTTTAACAGCAGTGGAGCACCTGCTTAGTGATTAAAATGATCAAAACAAACTTACAATTTCCTAAATGTCCCCAGTCACACGTCCTTCACATTTTTCTCTCCTGACAATCCATCTACAATCACCTGTGTTTGAACCCAAAGGCAAGAGCCAGCTGAGTGTATCTTTTTTATTTCTAAAGGCTGGGGGCCCTACCAGCCTCCGTTCAGTTGCATCAAGATGTGTGTTTACTGAGCCTAAAAGATTTTGGAGAGATAGAAGCACCCTTCGTACAGTATTTGCTTCTGTAAATGATACCCACACAAGCACGTAATTGGTGATGAGCTTGGCGCTTTGAGGACTAGTCTAGCTAGCATGCCTTAGAGAACGGGTTGTGCTAAGTCAACTCACTTGGGATTTCAGGCTTGGAAGTTTGTTTCTTTAACAACTGAACAAAATCCCCCACTGCAAATATCAGGCCAAGAAGCTATGGGTGCACTTGTCTTTTTGATGCGATGGCTGTCATGTGGCGGACGTTGCATGGTGATGAGGCAGACTGCAGCCTAACATGATCTGAGGGAAGATATTGTGACACAACCATCCAGATCATTTTACTTTCCACCACCTTTGAACTGCTGTTAGTTTGTTGTATCCTGGATGACAGAAGTAGCTGGTCATTCCCTTGGTAGTTGTAATCTGTAACAGCTAATGTGCTGTAAGATTTTATAGTTGTTTTGTGGGTGTGACCGGACCTACTCTTAAGCTGATTTCATGTTTAAACACTTTCAGAATATATATCATATATCAAGTTTCCCTCTTTCAAAGCAGTTGCTATGTAAAAAGAGAAAAGTCACCATAACCATCGCTGCTGAATAGATCTACTTTTACTGCCAGCTTCTTGTACAATATTTTTACTGAAACACTACACAGACTGATCTTTGATCTTGTGGGTGTCGGAGGGTAAACATCAGGCAACTTGATAAGCGTGGCATCACAGGCTTTAAGTGGGACACTGCATGTCGGCTGGAGTGCACTTAGCAAAGCAAGGAGAGCTTTTATAACACATGGTGAGAGGGCAGACTGAGTATTTATGATATGCTAAAGTCCCACCTGTTACTTCGATTTAACCTCTGAAACAGGTCAAAGGAGAGATCACCACATCTCTAGGCTGTGAATGTGCACACATTCAAGAGTCTGAACTGGATGCTGTCACTCACAGAGAATCAGTGTATATATTACTGCTTCAGGGAACCTTTATAAACTCATACTCCACCATGTAGGCTAGGGGAAAGTGTACATGCAACACTACATTTGCAACTTCACTTTAAAATGTGTCAAATTTGCAGTGGGTGAAGAACTGATCTGTACGTATGTGATAGGTATGGTGCTGTATGAATGAAATGCTTTTTCTCCATTCCAACTTTTGTAAATAGACATCAATAATATTTTCTGTTTCTTCCCTGCTTTTCACACTTTTGTAGCTCAAGCTGTTTCTGATTCAATGGTTCCTCTCTCCTCTCAGTTTAACACTACTTCTGCTGTATCTTAATGTATTGCAGAGGCTATGTGAATCTGTATCATAAGAAAATATTTGTAAATGCTGCTGATTAAATGACAAATCTGAGATGATACCCTGTAAAGAACACCAGTCCTCCTGATTCTAACAATCGGACTTACTCTTGAGTATCTCGGATTCCATACCTCCTGTGGTAAAATTTGCTTTGTCTCAGACTGTTTAACTTTCAATAAAAAGTATCAAAGTACATTTTAAAAATGCATTGTTTAATTTGGTTTAATTTATATGGTTTGGCATGTGCTGAAAATTCTTAAAGACTTGATTAGCAGAAACATAGTATCTTGTATTATTTGGTTTAAAAATGTATTTTCTTGCTTCCATAAGGGAGGTTTGCTAAATGAAATTAATTAACATTTGAAACAGGGGACAGGGGTTCTTCTGTGCTACTTGATATTTGGGTTTGCACAGATTCAGTGAGAGGAACTAGCAGGGTATGCATCAAACCCAACACAGGGTGTCTCTCGTTTATGATCAATATGTGCCAGAATGTATAAAGAAATGACAGGCTGTGTGCTCTGAAGTACTTTGTGCTGCTTTTACATTATCTGTTATCTTAATTTCCTCTTTTTTTTTCTTGTGTTCTCTTGTTGCATAGTAGGTATATTGCATCCTGGCCCATAATAACTGCAGGGAAATCAGAAGCACCCTTCCTACTAAGAACTTAAAAGGTTTACATGATAAGGGGGATGACTGGAGAACACAGTAATGATTTTAAGACTTTAGAAAGTACAGGGGTATTTGGAATGTTTCAGTTGTGTGGGAGATGGTGAAAGGATTTTTGTCAGTATTTGAAATAAACTTTTACATTAATAAGACTGGCAATTTTGTTTTTTCTCGGTGTGAGGTTGTCGCTGATATTTAAAGGTGATTGCATGCCTCAAACCAATGGCTCATTGTACAAAACTTGTAAAACAAGCTCTTGAATCTATTTCATGTGGAGCAGACTAAGCATCTGGACAGTGGTCCTTGAGTTGGCCAGCGTTTTATATCCCTAAACCCATAAATCCACTGTGAGTAAAAAAACAAAAAAACAAAAAACAAAAACAAGGTTAAGTCAGATTTAGGAGAAAGGTTCTGGAAAGCTCCTCGCCACAAGGGGGCGGCATAACCATTTCTTTGTGAGATATGTCCTCAACCAGAAAATTCTAGTATTTTCAACAATGTCCATTGTAAATTTGCACATATTTCTGGTATTTGTTTAATTTAACCAGGAAGGATAGATTAAAAGCAAGTTTTTATTCGCAACGGTGGCATGGAGGTCTGTAACGAAGAACCATTGATGGTTTCACTCGTAGATATTTTGCTGCCCATAAATTAAGGAAAATATATTTTTATATACATTTAATTATTTTTAATATGTTAAGTTAAGTTGTTAATTACAATAAAAGACCGGTTATGCTACTATAAATTATTAAGAAGAAACTCACATTCAGTTAATTCTAATGGACGTTTAGAAGAAAGCAACAAAAAAAAACAATTTCTTCTCTGGAACGAGATTACACTATACTATAGTTGGTGTTGCATTGATCTTATTGGCCAATAAATACTGTCGTTAATGTTATTCTGATTAAGACGTACATGGTTGCGAAAGACGGCATTAAAATAAAAAACAAAAATAAAGAAAGTCAAACAGATGAGAAAAACATTTCCTCGGTGCTTAGTTTGTTTTAATGGGGGGGGGAACAAAACCTACAGTGTCGGTCTATTAGTTTCAAGCAATAACTTTTCAGGACAATATTTTATTTATTTTATTTTATTTACTCATTTATTTGGCCGTTTTCAATAGATTGGATTTTTTTTTCTCCTCTGCATTTGTAATCACTTCCGCTTCAGACGTACGTAGGGGGGCGTTAGCAAGGATATAAATGCGGCGACACGACATCCATTTTCCTCACTTCAAATTATGTATTTCGAATAATCTCACGTTGAAATTTGTAACGTAATTTTTGATTGACCAATTAAGCGTAATTTTCCATCCTTTTTTCAAAATCAAAATGTATCCAATGTCTAGTCGGGCCTGTGGCTTTTTTATTGTTCCTCAAAATGGAGTCGCAGATGGACAAATTCTAAGATCAATACACCCTACCACGCAGATCGCCATGGGCTCCACAACGGAGAACGGGAACGTTACGTCCAGCGACGGCCAGAAACGGCCGAAGAAACTGGAAGTGACTTCGTTGAATAGATACCCATCTAAAGGTTTTCGGGATCACAACGAAGACGTCGAGGACGGCTCCTTGCCTTGCACTCCGGAGTTGGATTCGGACAGTGAAATAAACCTCTCCAGCGGTCACGCTGGGGATGAAGTCGTTGAGAACGACACGAGGCAACTTATTAGCAGTTGCTACAGAGAACTTACCGGACTTTCAAAACCTCGGTGGACTGAAAGCAAAGCAGTAGCAACAATGAAAAGAGTGGTGAGGGACGTTTTGGACAAACACGAATACGCATACAATGGTAAGTAGCCGTTGTGCCATATTAACGGAGAGCTTACAGTGTTATCCCGCCTGAGCCACGTTTATATTTTACACAACTGGCTCAATTTTTTGGAACTAATGGCCAGAAGAAGCTATTTTACTCTCGGTAAACGTATACGGAAGTGATCCATTGTTAACGCGTAGCTTATTCAGCCATTTATAACGCTTTTTAGTGGAAGTAAAATGTGAATTGAGGTGTTAGCTGTACAAAAATGCTAGCTTAAATGTACAGATAGAGTGGAGTTCTGAATTGGCCTTTTATTTCCCAGGTATGATCAACAAACTGTCATTGAGCACAAAAGGGGATGATGTGACGTTTATTGGCGGAGTAGCAAAGAGCCTCTTCGCTGACGGGACCACTAACTGGGGTCGTATCGCCAGCTTGGTCGCCTTCGGGGCAGTGGTGTGTCAGCACCTGAAGGAAAATGGCAGGGAGGACTGCGTTGAACTGGTCAGCCAGGAGATTTCCTCATACTTGCTGACAGACCAGAGGGACTGGCTGATAAAAAACAACTCGTGGGTAAGTTATGGCATATGATTGAATGATAGGGTGTTTTTAAAAATGCTGCTGGTCTTGTGTGATTGGTTAACATCCATCTTATAACCCACATTCTTCATTCCAAGATTCTATTATCTAATTTTTGTGTGTGTGTGTGTTTCCAGGATGGTTTTGTAGAGTTCTTTCGAGTTGCAGACCCTGAAACAACAGTCAGGAACACTCTTATGGCCGTTGCTGGAGTTGCTGGCATTGGGGCAACATTGGCCCTGTTGATCAGGTGAATTTATTGGGACTATCAGTGACTTTTTGGACACTTAAACTTTTGACCAACTTTTATTTGTCTTTGGATTTTGGAATATGAACACTGAACCTTTCAACAAATATCAAAATAATGGATCCTTCATCTTTTTCACAAGCCACATATGAAAAATATTTTATTTAATAAATTTTATTTTTCTAAAAAATAAAATGTAAATGCTTCTTCTATGCAAATTTCAATGGCTGGCTTGTTTGTTCTTTCTTTTTTTCTTTTTTTTGATCCCACTTTAATTGTGTTTGGGTGATTATATGAAAATCAGAAATCTCTGGTAGCATCAACTGGCCAAAGCAGGAAGAGAAAATGTTTTTCCATTTTATGTAGACATGAAGTTGGTTTGCATATTGTCCATTCACAACCCTTGGACTTCCTTTTTTGTTTGTTGGTAGAATTGTTGGTAGAAAGGCTTATCTACATATGTTAAATTTCCTTGCTATGATTGGTTCTAGGTCTAAATACAAGACCAACCATATGCTGGACTGTTTGGCTAACAAAGTCTTTTGACAATTGAGTCTGGAAGTTTGAATAAAAGGACTCAAAACAAATAAAATGTGCTGATCTGCTTCAATAAAGTTCAGTCTTCTGGAATTTTTCCTCAGAAAACGGACAATGATTTGGAGTTCAGATCGAGGTGTAAGCCAGACACGTATGCATCAGATAGATTTAAATAACATGTTCAGGGAAATTTAGCAGAACATGCATACAATCTTTTGTTTTGACACCTTTGCACTTGTTAACCTCTGCTTATCCACTACCACAACTCAGACTGCAGTAGCTATTTCCTAGAAATTCGATGATGGTGGCAGCACCTCTGTCACACAGAGCTCTGTTGCATCCGCAGTTGAGTTGCAGTGTTAACATGTTATTTCTGCAAAACTGGTGCACCAACTTGAACTGGGTTCTAAGCAGTTTATAGCAACCTCAAACTTGCATAACAGTGTGGTCTTCCTGGTTTTGCAACCATCAGCTACTTAGAAACTAGTGATCAAATCATACATGCCATATATGATTGGTTGTGTTCTTTGTTTTCAAATTTTGCACATCTTAAGTTTTTTATTTTGAATCTACTTGCCTAAAGTTCACTCTGTTCTACTGTCATATTACTTGCATCCTCCATCTGCAAATGTTCTAATGTTCGTGCACTTATTCTTTAAAAACTAAATCTATTATGTGGAGCATATCAAATCACAAGCAGGGGAATCTTTGTGTGGCTTCACCCTTGTTTTGTTCAGATTCTGCTGTTGTCTCAGGTTACAGCACAAATACAACTCATCGAAGTCTTTGGAGGAAATAGAGAGAAGCCTCTCCATGGTGACAGTCCACAGCAGACCTCTTTTTAACCTGCAGCTAATGATGTTAGCCACCACCCTGGTTACCCCTGTATAGTGAGAACAGCCTGGTACACAATGGGGAATTGGGGCTGAGGCAATTTTATAGAGCAGCTTGCACCATTCACTGAGAGGATTGGGGGCTGCAGAAAGCAGACGGGCTGCAGTGTCTTGGGGCTGAATATGTAAAGCGCACAGTCTTTAAACAACCTCGATGTTAGTATCTAGGTTGTTAAAGAATTATATTGTATGCATTTTTTTCTCCAGGACTAAGTATTGATTAAATAATTTCCTGTGGTATGTTGTTCATCTGTATGATCTGTTTTTTTTCATATGTATATACATATATTGCATTAAGAAACTAATTTGTAATAAGGTGATGTAATAACCCGTCACAATGATGGTTTGAGTTAAAATATCTTTGAATTTTAGTCCTAAATCATTGAGTCCAAACTGAAAATGAAACTACTTGCAAGAGCTGTAGATTAGTAGACCTCACTGTGGTTAAGCCAACTGTTAGATGGTTTCCTGTCTAAAGCAAAAGAAGAAGAAAAGATCTGAAAGCTGATGCATGAATTGTTGAAACAAATCTACCAGGTTGAAAATATATTTTTTTTTAGTTTTAGTTGTTTGGTTTAAGGTGACCAACTACAACAGTCTTTTCTGTGGTGGTTGGTCACCTTTAAACCAATAATAACAAGAATAAATGTTATCAAATTTGATTATGCAGCTTCACATTCAGAGCTGTGCAGCTGCAGACTGACTGGCTCATAGAAACCCTCTACAGCATTCCTCTCATTGGGATAGAAACTACACATTCCTAAGGGAGGAGTGTTCATCATTTTCAGTTTAGATCTTATCTCATGAGCTGCAAAGCTCAGAGGGAACACTTCTAAACCTTTAACTACTCTGACTATGAGAGCTTCTGCTCGGAAAACCACTGAAGCGAACTGAAATTTGAGCTTTTCTGGAGGTTTTTATAAGGAAGGCTTTTTGTGTACATTTGAGACATTTCTAAAGAAAACTCAAAAGTTCAGACAGGTTTCTAAAGTGGATACATTTCCTCATTTTATTGCTCAAATATTTCTTTACACAGTAACTTCCCACTTTAACTGGAGCTTAAGTAGTTCAGTAACTTGAGAGGAACTGCCTTTCTGACAGCATATTGGTTGCACGTCTGTTCTTCCCCGTAGCAACAACACGCCCCTAATTTTAAAAAAAGCAACAGTTTCTGGGAAGTCAGCTGACGCACAAGTTCATCTTTGAACAAGCGTACTTTGCCATAGTTACTTGTTAAAAGCTACAAATACTAAGAATTCTGACCCTGAGATTCGAAGATATGTTAAATATTTGCGCTCTGTGAGAGGGGAAACAGACTCTGTTAGATTAGAAGTTATGAGCTCGCATGCCTTTCCAGCCTATAACAGAACAACATGAAACATCAGAGGCTCTTCAGTTGCACTGAATTACAGACTTGCCAAATTACTTTGAGCTTCACGAGGAGTCTTTTAATAAAATGTTGGCCTACAGTCTGTGCTTTGGTGTTTAAATATATATGTCTATATAATTAAGTAAAATACCCTGAGGGTACCTGCTCAAGTGTTTCCTATCAACACAGGGACTTTTTGATAAAATATGTTTAAATATGTCTTGGGGAATAAATGTAAATAAGCATTAGATCAGTAACATTTAGGGTTAGAAGCTGTATTGCTTCTATGGCCACTGTACTGTGCTTTCTAAACTTTTTGTTTCTTTAACCTGTGTTAAGTTTGAGGGGCTGGGGCCCCTGATACATCTTTATCTATGGTCATGCCCACTTCTTTGGAATTCACAATTAGAAACTACCATTTACTGCGTGCATTGAGCATTTTCCCTGGTAATACCAACCAAATGCAGCAGCCACATCCATAAAAACGTATGCAAACAGAAGAAATATGCATAAAAGTAGTTTTTTTAAGAAAAGCCTGTAAAACATTGTTTGTTTTGACTGCTTTTATTGACTTGCACACAAGCCTCCCAGTCATTCCTGCTGCTATCTCTAAATAAATGTCAATCAACACATTCATGTTTAATCTTGTTTATAGGCAAAGCAGGCAGGTGCTGACCTTGGTCCTTGTACCTTCCTGGCCAAAACACCATATGAACAGCTAAAATATTGTGCTGAGCCTGAGCAGCCAGATAAGTACAGGATGTCAGGCAGATGCTTTTTATCCTCACTGTACATTTAGCTCACAATAATGTAATCTGTTTGTCTGTTTTAACATAAAGTTTATGTCTAACCAAGGATCCATCTCTGCTACTAAGAAGCTATAAGAAGTAACTCGCGGTAAACTTTTTCTTCTGATTTAAAAAATAAATTGCAAACATTTTCTATTTGGCCATTTTTATAAACCAGCAATAAATCCTAGCTCAGCTTTATCTCTAAGTTCTTTCTTTAGTTTTGTAGTATCAAATCTTTTTCTTCACATACTTAATTTGTGTTCTGTTCTTCGACGTGATTCTTGTCGCTGTCCATTTTCGTAGCTTTCATGTTTTCACAGTTGAACAGTGCGCTGCATTGTTGAGGCATGAACAGAAAGAGAGAAAAAAGCTTTACAAGCTATTTAAAAATAATTGGAGATCAGAGGTCAAATGGCTCCCATTCATCTGCCGCTTTGTCCTCACTCTGGAACATTGAGCTCTGCTTGGTGAGTCAATACTTATCTTGGATCAAATTCTGTCCACTGGGTGATGTGTCATTGCCTAAAAGTGGAGTCATCTCCCCTTTTGAAACTTTATTCTTTGATGACCATAGTGCAGTATTAAACAGTTCATCCATGCTGGCAGTTGTGACGCACAGGCTGGTCACCGGTCCGTGATCTCTTGATATTTCTTATCCGACAGCATCTTTGGTTGTTTATAGTTTACAAACATTATACAAACATGTTTGCGATGCTAAAATAACTTGGCTCTTTTGTGGTCTTGTATGCAAAGATATTTAAAATTCAGGAAAATAATGTGTTTGTCTGCAGACAAAGGCAACCGTAGGTTTAAAGATTCAAGCTGCTCCATATGGATAAACGATGAGACACAATTATCTGACCTGCGTTAGAAACAGATAGTTGTAAAGAACATACTCAGCAGATGGCTAAGCATCTGTCTTTTAAGGTCATGGGTAAACTTAAACCACTCGGATAAACCCAATTCTACAACATGGAACTGATAACTCTCTGTTGGTAACATTACACCTAAAGCTTTGCCATGATCTACCATCATGTGATTAGAACTGGTTCAAGCGTTCATGTTTTGGCCTCACAAACACTGCTTTCAGTGGAAAAACAAATAAGTGATTGTAATGTACCCCTGAGAATTTAAAGAGCATTCAACTAGGTGATTAGAATGGACGAGATTAAACTAATGTGATCAGTATAGAGTCATTTATCAGAGTTAAGTTTTGTTTTAAATATTGCAGTGATTGATTATACTCTGTTTTCAGAAATAGGAGAACCATTCTCTGGATCTGATGTCGTTTTCCAGTGTGTAATCTTAGAGACAACAAGGTGAGGTTTGTTTCTAACTTTTTGGCTTGTCTGCAAAGGTATAGCTGTCAAAAAGACTTAAATTATAAAACTGTTTATTTTATGTTTCCTTGGTTTTTTTCCCCCTCTGTTGTCATGTACTTTAAATGTATTAATGAACATTCAGACAGAAGTGAGACGGCAGCTTTGTGCCACTGCTTTGCTCAAGCAAAAGTTGATGTTACTGCCTCCTTTTCTCTGAGCACACGGCGTTCTTTGCCGCTAGTTGTTGACCCTCCTTTTGGTCTTTGGAAACTGTTCATGTTTTGTTTTTAGTCAGTCTTGTAAAAAGGCCAGCATTCTGCTGCAAGGGGCGGGATGTTCCCAGCAAAATTCCCAGCCTGTTTCCAACAGGAAGGAAGTACGGAATTTTTTCTAAGAATAAATACTTAACCTCAGCAGTCAACATGGCACTCCTTATCTGATAAAGGCTTAGTTATTTACCCATCATGAATGTACATTGCCATTGTTTTTTTTTGTTGTTGTTTTTTTCATTCTTTTATTTATTTATTTTTCTTACCCCAGAGCAAATAAGACTTGCTTATTAAAACAAGAGGAAAACCTCTTTAGTTGCAAAAATAAGAGACAGATGTGCCTCAGACAGCTTAATAAGAGAGTGTATAAATATACACCTACAGTAAATCACCGCATTACAGTTAGTCTGGTTTTCTGTGTTGTTAAAAGCAAAAGTGATGGGTAATATGAACAGAGGATGCAATGGGATTAACCTGTTGTGTTGCCCTGAGGCTATAAGGTGATGGTGGTCCACCTGATGAGCAATGCACTGTTCCCTGTTGTTTTCTTAGTTAATGCCAACACAATCCTTTGAACTAGAGACTGACGCAGACCCTGTCGATGGGATAATAGCACAAATGTAATAATTTATATCCCCGTATAATCGATAAGCCATTTTTAAATGAGTTTGCAAAAAGTCAGATTTCTCAGGAACAACTGACATGCAGCAAGTTTGGAGCTTTTGTTGCCCCAGAACAAAAAGCTCCAACTCACCAAAGATAATGAGCATGATAGGAATTCCAACCTAAACAAAGTAAACTAAGTCATTCCCAAAAAGGATTTTGTATTTTGTCGTTCTTCTCCTCTATTTGCAGGTTATAGCATAGAATAAGAGTAAAAAATTTCAAGTGGAAAGCAAAATGGAAAAGTTCATGGATGGTGGGAAAATGTACAGAATATGTCTCAAACCTACTATTTAGCCTTCTGCCCCACCCTTCCCTTCTCCTTTAAAAGCACTTGCCAAATGAACAACCATCCATCTATTCATTGTTTATACCTGCTTGTAACAGTGCAGGTATACAACGGGGGCTGGAGCCTGTTCCAGCAGCTATAAGGTAAAAAGCAGAGTACACCTTGGACAGGTCGCCAGTCCATCTAAATGAACACTAAATGCAGAAATGTTGATGACAAAGTGTAAGATGGGATTCATTTTTGTTATAGGTGAACACAAATAGCACATTCGTCCAGACTACATTGCATGGAGAGGAAACAGTGATGCACTGAGGCTGGAAAATACACACTCACTGTTTGAGTAGAAGAGTGGCTGTGTTCTCTTGTGACCAGGTTTTCACTAAAAATAAAGCAAGCATCCTATGTTGGAGCCACAACTTGTCCCCAAATGATTTATTTTACCCACAGTCCAAATTTAGTTAAAGCTTAACAGTGAGTAAGCTTATAGTGTTACACTGGTGGCGCAGTTGAAGACATTAAGCAGGAAAATTAAGCTGCATCTCTGTTAAAAAACATAATATTTATGGTGAAAATGCAACATTTGCACTGTTAGCTTTTTCACATTTTTATGTTAACATTTTCCCAACTTTTCTAAGTTAAACCTTTTGCATACTCACAAGAAGAGAGAAATTTGTATGTTTTCTTGAGCTGGCAGGAACAACAGTTTTTTTTCTGGCCAGTTAACCGTGGTGGGGCCGGGGTTTGCTTGGGGTGATTGTATAGATGCACACATTTCCATACTATCCATATAACCTTGTTGAATCTTTTATGTCAGCAGAAATTGCAACTTTTCATATCCCTGCTTTTCCACGTTAACCATTCCCCATTCAAATTTCTGACCAATCAAATGTTGGTTCTCAGACACCACACGAGAAGAAGTCTCTGTTTTAGTTATGGGATCCATCCAAAATAAACTAACCCAATGTCAGAATGAAACTAAAATCAAAAGTAAAAAAGTGACTTAAAAAAAAATTAAAGAAAAAAATCCCTACTGTGGTTCTAGCATGTCTTGCTTCTGAAGCCTGATTCCTGATCAGCTTAATCCAAGCTAGAGGCCGACATTTTTTCAGGAATCCCATTGGTCACGGGATTTCCACGGGATGGGGGTCAATTTTACAATTAATTCCTTGATTGGGACGGGTTGAGCAGACGGGAGCGGGAATATCGCTCTATGAACCTGGGTCTGAATGTGCACCCTACTCCCTACATAGTGCCCTATATAGGGGGTCACGCCATTTTGTAGGAGTGTCTGAATGTCCAGAGAGAAAAAAGTATTCACTCAAAATTACCCACAATGCTTCTTGAACAGTAGTGAGCATTGATGGTCGCTAGACGGGTCAATATAGACCACAATGCATTGCGGGCAGAAGCTCAAAATGGTGCAAGGGGGCAAAAAAACATTTTTTATCGAATAGATATGCCACAAAGAATAAAATACAACATAAGGAATAAAAATATTTACACACAACTTTGGAATGGCATCTTGACTCGCATTGTGGTTGCCGTGGTGACGGCTGGTAGTCGCGTGGTCTGCGGGAAGGAAAAACTAGACAGCTTCTTGTACGAATCGCCAAGAGTGCACTATGTAGTTTTCTATATAGTGCAGCTCTATGTAGAGAACGAGGGGTTAGGGAGTAGGGTGGATATTTAAACATAGCCTTACACTGTAACCAGGCAAAAACAAACTACACTACCCAGAAGCCAACACTGCTTTCCGGCTACTTCCCCACCAGAATTGAAATTTAAAAAAGGAATGGTTAGCAAACACCCGTGGAGAAACTAATGTGGAAAAAAATGATTTACAAGGCAAAGTTAGAAATAATGACGTGTCTATAAGGTTAGCAGAACCGGTAGGAAAGGCGGACATAATGAACTTCATGAGAGTCAAGTGCAACTGTGTCACCACAATGTATGCCGCATGTAAAACATGTTTAGTTAATGACATTTAGAAATGAGTGAAATGCAACTTTATTTGGTAGAAATGTGTGAACCATGTACTGTTTTATTGTTGTTCACTTTTTTTTTATTATTGTAACTGACCTAAAAAAAAAAAGATGGTATAAACACGTTAGCAGCTGATCTAAAAAAGAATGGTGGGAATATTTGATCAAATTCAATATATTGCCAAAAAACTAAATAAATAAATAAAAAAAAAATAGCAATCATTCTAATTGGGAGTGGGATGGGATCGGGAATAATTTTATCAGGATTGTGACGGGACAAGAATTTTTCTGTGGGAGTGGAATGGACAGGAGCCGAAATCCCCTCCCGTGTCACCCTCTAATCCAAGCACGCATTTTACCGTACACGCAGTTTTACAGTCCTACGTGATTTCTACCAGCAGGACCTTTACCTTGTGCAAACACAGTAAGCAACTATTTGAAGACATCTAAAACATGCAGACGGCCACTGCAGTGATGCTAAATCCAAAGTTTTTAACAAAGACTAGAAAGGGAACTTCGACTCAAATGATGAATCATAAAACTGGGTGACAGACTTCTGAGAAGTAGGTCATCCATTTCCTTTTCAGTCACTGAACCTGTGAGCTGTGATAAATTTGCTCTTGGACCCCCTGCATTGTGTTTGAGAAGCATAACGATGCAACCACAAGAAGCTCCCTGGCGTCTCTTTCCATTGACTTCTGGTATTTCAGTGTCAAACTGCAACAGGCCCAGACTTGTTTGGCTTGAGTGCTCCAAGGTGTGATGTTGTTATGTCTGGATAAGCCAGGTGGGGTCAAATAGTTAGTGTCCGTTACAGCTTGCAACCCCCC
>JBAMHW010000006.1:6912098-6951271 GCA_037177495.1 Rhadinocentrus ornatus | reverse complement strand
GTGGAGGTCTACAATTTTGTCTCTGGTGTCTTTGGACAGCTCTTTGGTCTTGGCCTTGTTAGTAGTTGGAGTCTTACTGATTGTATGGGGTGGACAGGTGTTTTTATGCAGCTATCGACCTCAAACAGGTGCTTCTGATTAAGGATAATAAGTGGAGTGCAGGTGGACTTTTAAAAGACAGACTAACAGGTCTTAGAGGGGCAGAATTCTAGCTGATAGACAGGTATTCAAATACTTATTTGCAGCTGTATCATACAAATAAATTGTTAAAAAAATCATACATTATGATTTCAGGATTTTGTTATTTTTTGATTATGTCTCTTACAGTGGACATGCACCTACGATGAAAATTTCAGACCCCTCGAAGATTTCTAAGTGGGACAACAGAAAATAGCAGGGTGTTCAAATACTTATTTTCCTCACTGTATACAGAAAGTAACCTCCTAGATGACATTGATACAGGAAGCTGTAACTATATTTACTTAAAAGCCGGAAATGAGCTCTAAATAAACCTCCTACCCATAACTATATATGAGCTGGGTAAACAGTCATATTGTGCATTTATGAAAGAATGATGGTGCTTCACTGGAGGGAGGTGGGGGTGTAGTTCAGATGAATGATTGGTCCATGTTGTGTCTTAGAGATGCATTTAGTCATTCAGTTGCTGCTGACTGGAAGATTTAGCTAATAAATTTGACCTCTGTGAGAATATACGACTGTTCTCAGTGGGCTTGATCTTGATTGTGCTGTGCACAATGTTTAATGCTCTTTGAATTAAAGCCTTGCCTCGGAGGATCCCAAATGAAAAAGTTGTTTTACTTTGTTTATTCATGTTTTTATGCAAACAGAATTTGAACCAAAAACAGCTGAATGCATCTGATGAGTGTTCATGAGAAACCAAATGAGCATAATCCTGATTTTAGATGTTTTTTCTTTATTGCATCATGCGAAAATAAATTAAAATAAATTTAAAAAAAACATTGCCACCCAGAAAATTAATTTCTTAGTAATCAGATATGTCTGTGGTCATACTAGTAATTTGAGAGGGCTGTGTGTGGTATTTAACAAAGAATAACCTCTCCTGAGCTAAACTCTTATTTGTTTTCACAAAATAAAGGCCAAAGGAAAATACTTTCCAAGTGTCCTTCTGTGTTTGTTGTTAGAATCCATCAGGTCATTGAATCTCCCACGAGCCTGCAGCTAAAACATCCAGGTTGTATGTAACTGAAACTGTATCATGTTCTGGCAATGCAACATGATAGGCGTGAGACAAGGAAGAATTGATGCTGGGAACAGTACCACGTGAAGACATGGTGCAACGTGCAATGATTAATAATAAAGATAAGTTTTCTCAGGTCAGTAACTGCACAACGTCAAGGAGAAACACCTGAGAACTGTTGCTCTTGTGTCTCAAATATCTTGTATTTTCCATTTTCCATTTAAAGCAATCTCTCCTTATTATTAACCTACAGATGAGAATGATTTTGTAATTGCTAATTAAATGTTTATGTTGATTAAATCGATTGACTCTTTTGATCCAATACTGTGGGATCTCGCTTTTGTTACAGTTCTTTTTTTCCCCTCCAGTAAGCTGGACATCCAGTCTGAAAGTTTGCTGGTCTTGGAGTTGGCGGACCAGTCAGATCTGGTCCCTAATAAGCTCAGGTGGTTACATGCAGGCTGCTTGAAGTGCACATTAGCAGGGCTGCTTTAACTCAGTGATCCGAAGCACTTTGAGGCTGCGCTCATTTCCAGAATTCCCCTCTCAGCCCAGAAAAACAAGAGCTTAGTGCAAAGGAATGCAGAGAACTCTTTAGTGGACCCTGAGGAGGCTACACAGTAGAAACAGTGTAGTGTGTTTCTGCATAACTTTAAGCCCTCTTTTTCATATGCTTTCTGTTTATTAATGCACCTCTTTTCAAGACTTTTGGGAATTATTTGATACTTGTTCTTACAGTTAAAGGAATCAGGCAGCAAAACCCACATGTCGTCTTGACTGAGTAGATCTAAAAATTTCCTGGTCTGATTGGTTATAGGTCTTTCTAATTCCATCCAGATGCCTTTCGGTTTGCACCCACTGACAAAACTGATTAAATTTCAAATGAACTAACACATCCCAGACTGATTTGCATTTTTGTGATGGTATGCTAGCACCAGTTAAATTTCTAAAGCTGCTGTGGCATCCACCCAAGGCTGCTAACTTGTAAACAGCCATTTTAGGAGAATCTATACTTGCCTCAACCTACCTTGTTTATCATCAGTTTCATGTTTTCATAAGTCATTTATGTGTCATAGTCCAGCATGTTTTTCTAGCAGCTATATCAGCCTCTACACAAGAAATTCTCTGCTTCACCTGAATAAAAGGCTGACATCTTAAGTGTTTTGTGTGAAATATTGGCCAAGTTCTTCATCCCACACACAGATCTGCCGTAATTAAAGGTCCCGACTCTGGAGTCTGTGGATAAGGGGAAATACATGTCTGTGTTCAGTCTTTGCATTCTTTAACTCGCCCACGCGCACACAAAAAAAAGTCCTCCTTTGGTTTCACATTACAACTCCCACGCACAAGTTTCAGTCTTTGCCTTTGGTGATAAGAGCAGCTGTAATGAAATGATTTGCACCTAAATCAATGTTTTTAGCACAGAGGGCATCCCCTTTGGGTTTGAAAAGCCACTGTAAAAGGGTAACTTTAAGTTCTATAATAAAACATCCCCCCATTAAAAAAAAAAATCTTTATTGGATGTCTGACTGGAGTCCTCTAAAAAAACTTCACAAATGTCGGCAGATAAAAACATTTTTGTTCCCTTAGCAGCAACCTATTTTATTACTGTTTGGCCATTGGATTGGCAGAGTGGTCTCCTGGTTCAGCCAGTCCGTGATAGCGAAGTCCTGGCAGCCACAGAAGTGAACCTTGGTCGATGAAGATCTATCAGCCCTGCAGAGACTTTATGCATCCAAATGAATGAATCCACTTCTGTTGTAGTTTAACATCTTTTGGTGGTACATCAAAGCTTTCATAATCTTGTTTTATATAATTACATTTCTAAAGACTTCCACCTTAAAAGCAAGAAGAAAACAAATCAACTTGCTACTCCATCTAGAATGTGCAGTTTTTTTCTTATAATGTACCAGAGCCCCACCTAGCAAATGCAGCTCCAACCAACAAATACAACCCCACCCAGCAAGAATTCAGGATTAGTTAGGGCTTGTTAATCCAATTCTTCAACGTAAAAAATGCTGTCTGTCTGGGTAAACCTTTTTGGTGCTTTGCAGATTCTTGTGATATAAAATACACCATTTGAACATGTGAGCAAAGTAAAAAATTTTCCAGTTTACCTTACAGGATTGTACATTGTTATTTTTACCTTAACAAACAGTGGAAAGGTAGATTTCTCTATGTAGTTTGAAAGTTTGATTCTGGCTTCAATGCCACCATGAAAACTTTGAATTCACTGCAGTCTATGTGGACTAAACTAGTCCACATAGTTTGTCCCCTATGAAACTACAACAATTCCTTGTTGACAGATGGTATTTTGTACATAACTCTAAAGGCAGCCTTGTGACTTCCTGACTTTCTAAGTGACTTTGCATGAGTCAGGACTCCATGTGAACTGTAACCTGCTTACACTCATTAAAATGTATTAGTTGTGTTGTGTGATCAAGTTATCCAGTTGGATTAATTTGGTTTTGATGCCACTAAACATTGTCCAGGGATTTTCTCTGTCCTGCCTACATGTAAAATAAGCTTGCGACAGAACCACCCATTTAGGAAACCAGTCTATACAGGAAATTAATTCCATCTTTCTTCTCTTTTAGCTTTGTGGTCACCTTGTCTTAGTCAAGCTGTACAAAAGCTAAGCCACTCAATTAGTTTTATTTCTCCCTTTTTTCCTCAGTTCTGGACTCAGCAAACTCAAGAAGAAATGAATGAACTGATGTTTGTTTCCCATTTTTGATAATCTGCTCCTTACCACCATGACCATGTGCTTTTACAAATCCATGAGACCATAAACTGGACCACATAAAAGCTGGCAGTAGGTTCCTGCTTTTGTATTTGTTTAATGTACAAACCACTCAGAACAGGGTGTCATGTATGGCATGCCAATCCTCTGCCAGTCTGTCCTCTAAAATATCTGTTTACTCTTCTGTTTTGCTTCCCAAGCTCATCTATCAGCTGACTCCCTCTGCTTCCTTCCAAAGCAAATTTACTCTGCAATGCATTTGAAAGCCAACTGACAAGAGCAGGCTTGTCATATAGGGGAAGTCATATACTTGTTAACGTGTGCCAGACAAGTGCTCACCCTTTCATTCCTTCCTGTTTCATCTTTATGTTCTAAAAACTTTTATTGCTTTTTGTCTTTCCTTGTTATGATTTCACATTTTCAATCACTTAGCCAGCTGCAAAACCTACACATAAAATTTTAAGAATGGAGCCATTTGTTTGTTGTTGTGTTTGGTTGGAATGAGAAGAATGAAGAATGGGAATGAAGTAGACGTCAGTCAAGACAGTCAGAGAGGAGAAATAAGTCTTTGGGAACATTGCATTCACTTCAACTCAATGCATGGGTGTGTGTGTACTGGAACCGGATTCCAAGGTTATAATAGAAGGCAAGATTGTGTTTGTTCTGAGGCTTTTTTTTCCATCTGTGGTTCATTAAAGCTTTAACAGCACTGGCCTTTGTCTATGCTTTCAATGGCAAGGTATACTCTAAAGTTCTGATCTGAACAATGCAACTGAAAACCAACCAACCAACAGGTACTGTCAATAGTGATTTTTAGAAATCAAGTTCCAACATGCTTTCCCCATAGAACCAGGAAATGGTATTTCCAGTTTTCTTCTTGTACTTTGTGGGTTTTGTTAACGTAAGTGACTAACTGCTGGTTTGCTGAATTCCAGTGAATAGATTCCCACGCGTTTACCTGGTAAATAAGTGTAAATAAGCAAGTCATCACTGGGAGATAAACAATGTCAGCTGACTGTTAAGTAAAAACTTAACACCTTCCAGAGAACACCTTCCTCATGGAACCCACATCAGCCAGCAGCAGAGACTGTGTTTACAAGGGTTTCTGATAAATCATCACAAGCGGTGGTAAAAATGTCACTCCATGTACAAGAAAGTGCATGTATCTTATGCCATATGGCTTTTTGAGCAAATTATCTATCAGAATGTGTCAATTAAACAGGAAGAGTCACAAATTTGTCATGGAACCAGGCGTTTTAGGATTTGACTCCATGGCAAACTTGCTCACTGCTTATTTACACATTCAGCAGTTATAGCGAGACATTCATTCAGAGTTTCTGGGCACCTGTCCAGTACTTGTGTTTTGCTCAGCTGTCCTGTGGGAAAATATATTTGCTTCCCTCAGCAGATAAATACCCTTTTGTGTTTGCACCAGTGATCTCTGCTGTTTTGGTGCTGAGTAGGTAAAATCCCACTCCAGCAGTTTTCAGTCCCCTAAAACATCATTTATGTTTCTAAAAAATGTGCATTTCTACATTTTTACCATGAAACGAAGAGGAAAAATACTTCAATTGGTATGTTGTTACACCTTTTTTTATATACTGCAAACAGGGATCTATGAATATGCTGGTCTGGTCCCGCCCACATTTCCACCTGCCAGCAGTGACTGCACCGGATCCCTTAGCCGTGCCAACTTCCTGCAGTTCTCGTGTTTGGTTCCTCAAATTAACCTAGCTGGATATAGCTTCCAGCTAACTTCTTCTTAAACCTTGTACTAGCTTGTTATTTCATTGGATTCCTGACGGCACATGCAAAGTAGCAGTACAAGTAGCCTGGATTGGTTCATTCAGTTCATAACAGAACATACCTGACTTTGCCTTTGTCCAACTGTAGGTGGTGGTCTGTTAATTTTCAAAACATATGTTCTGCCATCAAATTCATAGCAGGTTTTCCTCATGGTATGTTAAATAACACGTGAAAAATCTTGATTTTTAGTGGAGGGGCACTTCAACAGTAGATGTGCAATCAAAGCATTTGAGTTTAAATTCCATTTGACTTAAATGTAATGTGTTTGGTTTAAGTTGCTGGTTAACATGAACAATGATTTGTCTATATGGAGGTTGAAGGGGAGGTAGCAGGAAGTCACAAGATGTGTCAGTTTCATCAGTAATCATGAATTACATAATAGTTTATGACATTATTTTTCCTCTGTTCCTTTTTATTTTTACCCACTGTTTGCTTTCACTGACACTCCTGTTTGGTTAGGTTTACATAATATAATTTCCTCTGAGACAACATAGGCAAAGACAGAAGAGAAGCAGCTTGGACTCTTATAGTGGTGTTAAAAAGTTATGGGTCTTCTCGTGGTTTTAATTTAAATAACACCTTAAAAAATAAAATGGTTAAGGTGCTAATAATTCTGCAAATAACTGACTTGCAGTGCTATTTATTCCACTGTTAGTTTAATATTGTCAAAGGTTATCATTTGGATTTAAATTGCAAAAGTTATTGTAAAGGATTATCATAAAACTTTGCTTTACTTGTGTTTATATAAAGACCTGGGTAGATTGGTGCTTTGGCCCATATAATTAGCATTGTCTCTCGGCATTCATTAGTAATTTTAGTTACACAGTTCCTGTAATAGGAACAATGCCAAAATTACTTTGATAAAGAAATACTTCAAATTTCGTTTTTTCTGTCTTTACACTGTCAAAGCTATATTAGGATAGCGGAAACATCCCAATACCACTGCGTCATAATAACCAGATGCGAAACACATTAATCATTTAAAGCAGTCAAATGAAATGCAATCCTCCCTTATTAGCAGTTACTCTGTAAAACACTACATTTTTAGCAATGAAGCTCACATTTAAATATTTACCCAGGAAGTATATGTACACACTTATCTCTAACTGCTTCGTTTGACTTGGTATTTTTCAAAGCGGAATCAGACTTTCGAATGACAGTTTTTTTCAGCTTCATATCTCCGTCAGTAAAAGCATGTGGGTTCAACACTTGCATCATTGCTGACGTAGCTTCACGCAACTCTTGATGTCCCCTTTTGGGACAGACTGTTGTCAGTGGTGATTCAGGCTGGTCTCACGAGTGTAACTTCACAATTTAACTAATAAAGTCAGGATGTGTCAACAAACCTTTCTTTATATTGAGACATAAACATTTTACCATGTTACAATCCACCCCAACATCATGTGCCACTCTGCTTAAGGAATGTAATCAGCATTATACAAGTGTGACACTACAGGTCAATGACCTTTGATCAACATAAGTGAATAAATAAAGAAGATAACATTATGCTTCACAATCTAAAAGGATTCATTTTCTTAAGTCAAACGAAACCACAATTACTTATATATTATATAATATATATACTAATATTTGATAGTTTGTAAAAGTCACGCTTAGCTGCTGAACCCCCAGTGGATGCTGAAGATCACAGTTAAGTGGAGCAAACAAAGATGCCTCATCAGTTGTGCTGAATTTCTGAGGGTTTAAAAGAAACTAAACTAGTAACAAGGGACACCCCTGTCAGAGGGCCACACCTGACAATTTGCTTAACTTGTTTTGAATATAGAGACTCTGGGGGTATGATAAGCAGTGGATGACTCATGAGCAGCTCAGTAAGGCACCCCCAATGTTCTGAAATGAAGCCACACAAGACACCCCAGGGGAGCCAGTTAAAAGCTCTATTCAAGCTTAAAAAACATATCTAGACTGATGTGATCTCTTCAGTACATTTGAAAGAGCGGTTCCAAGTGTCAGCTGTTTTAAAAAATATCATTAAAATGAAGAAAAGTATTTAAATGACATACAGTTAAAAGAGTAAAATAAAAAAATAAAAACTGCCATGACTTTAAGAACTCAGCAAAATGTGTTTGAAGCCATTGGACTCTCAAAATGTTTCGGCTTAAACGCTTCAAAAACTGTGAGGGTGGAGCGCCTGGCTGGTTAGTGGCCCACATCATTTGCTGTTTTTTTTTTTTTTTTCTATTTATTTTTTTTAGGTGGAGAGGAAAGTACCTAAATGTTGGCGTCAGTTACAGAAACCCTAAACGGAAAACTGTAACCAAGAAAAATTGTTGACCTATTCATTTCTCGCTGTATCGATAGATTTGACTGAATGCAACTGAGACTGATGCAGCTGTGGCACAGAAAGCCTGCTTGTTCTTAGAAAAGGTGTTTTCCTTCCCCTAAGTCAATATAAACTAAATAGAGTATAAAAGAAAGGTAGGCAGAGCAGAGAAGGCTTGTATTTATAAAGTGCTTCAAAGTAATCTTACGTTTCATTTCCATTTTTGTTGCTATGCAATAGCTTGTCAGCAACCCTAACATGCAGTTTCTTGAATTTTCTGCAACAAATTCTCTTAAAATATTTAAATGTTAAGTTATTCTTTGTTGTGCATCTCCAGATTCCCCATTTTTATAAGGCCATACTTTAAAATCTCTGGCACTGTGAAGTGGGTCATCTGCAGTATGAGTTCAAAGCAGTTTCTGAGTAAAAGTCACCATGTGGGAGGAAATTATGCAAAAGAAAGAAACAAAAAATAATCTACAAAACTGTGTAAACAAGAAACATAATGAAGTATGGCAACGTACAATACTGCAATGGGACGATCTCCAGTTTTAGAAGCATTTTGTTTCTGGGTAGATCCAGCAACCACCACATGTTGACAAATTTGAATGTTTAGTATAAAAAATATTCAGTACTTCTTGTAAATGTCTTGATTTGTATTCAGGATCATTGTCCTATAAGGGCTTGACTGACAACACAAGTCAGAAGTAAGTAATTTAGTGATTACTCACATTCCCTCTCCCTGTGGTTAACCTGTAGATGTGGAGGAGGTTTCAAACTACCCCGATGTGTCACTGCAGCTGTCTCTGCAGCAGAGTCCAACAGCTGAGAAAGGATCAAGGTTTAGAGGAGCTGGATGACAACATGCTTTCTAAATAAAAGACTCACATCATGAGTAAGTAAGTGGGATTGCGCAACAATTTAAAGACCACTGGTGTGAATGATATCATATCTATTTAGCGGTTTTTTACATGACTATTTGTGCTTTTTTTTCAAGGTTTTTTTTTTTCTTCAAACACAGTAAATAAAGTGACTTTTGTACACCAGTGCAGAAGATGTTACGGATTAGAGGTGGGGAAGAATCTGTGATGGTTCATCATAAAATATACCGAGCAAAGCTGAAGTACAGCAGTTATTTTGGGACCAAAAACATATAAAACAAACAAGCATGAGTTTCTTTTTTATTCCATGTGTTAAAAATGCCACCAAGACAGAACTTTATTATCTTAAAAACATAGCACACAGAGTCTGGCAATTTCTTTCTCTTGCCAGCACCTAGGTGCTGATGCATGCTGTTGTATCTAGTAGAAGAGATTATTGTAATGCCCTGCTTTCTGATCTTTCCAAAAAGAGTATTTCTAACCTACAATTACTCCAAAACTCTGCTGCACAAGTTCCGAAGAAGACCAGAGGGCAGGGACACATTATACCAGTTCTTAAATGGCTGCATTGGCTCCCTGTGCATTTTTAGAATTGATTTCAAGGTTCTCACTAGTTTATAATTGTCTCAATGGTCTTGGACCTTCCTTTTTATCTGGCCTTTTTAATTATGAGCCCTCACAGACCCTGAGGTTCTCTGGTACCGCATGTTAGTTGTTCCTGAAGTTAGAACTAAAATTTATGGTGAGACCGTTCCACTATTACGGTCCTTGTCTGTGGAACAGCCTGCCAGAGAACCTCAGGGCTGCAGAGACTGTGCATGTTTTTAAAAAGAGGCTTAAGATCCACCTTTTTAACTTAGCTTGCAACTTAACTTGATTTTATCTATTTATATATTTTGTTTGTTTTATATAGTCTTTATATTTATTTATTTTTTATTTTTATATCTGTCTTTAACTTTTTCATTTTGTACTTGTTCATGTACTTATTATTTTATGTTTACTTCTTATTGTTCTTATTGTTTTTAGGTTTAATTTTATCGTGTTTTAATTTTTTAACTCCAGTGTTTTCCTCATGGGGATCCTCCACATCAGGGGCTATGCCTGCTTGGTCGTTGCTGTGGAGATGGTCCTGGTCAGGGTGGTTGGCAGGGTCCTGCACTGCAGCCCTGGCTGTGATGTGGGCCCTGTCCTGCCCTGATCTGGGCGGTTCCTGTGGTGACACCCTCTGTGGTCCTTGGTAAGACGGCTCCTGGCAAGGACGGATCCCCAAGATATCATTTACTCACCTCATCGTCAAGCTAGATGTGTATCCTCAGATGTTTATCTCCAGTTTTGTTTTTATATTGATGTTTCAGTTCAAGAGACAGAAACTAGAAGTCTATGCTTATGTTTATGTTTGTGCAAAGCGGGGTGGGGGGAGCAGTGGAGAATGTATATGTGTGCTGTGTGTGTGTGTGTGTGTGTGTGATATCACATGATTTGTGAGAAAGGCGTTATGATCAGGTGTGTTATTAAACTTTGATGTTTTATACTTGAGTGTGTGAAGATTTTATATATATTCAGAATTAGGTTTTAATATGTGAAGCATTTTGCACTGCTTTTATATGAAAAGTCCTTTATAAATAAAGTTTGATTTGATTTGATTATGATACTAGCATGCTAGCATGCTTTTAATTTGTGGTGCTTGTTACCATCCAACTGTACATTGCAATCTCATGTTTCATTCCTCTGGAACATCTTGAGAAATGACATGATTGCAGCACAGACAGTTTATTTCTGCAGTCGTAAACTAGACAAATGTCATGGGATCATTAAAGTTAAATTCATCTGCAGCAGATCCTTGAGTGGGTGGAAAGTTAATGCAAGTCTATCTGGTAGCTGATATTTGTGCCAAATGTCATGAACAAAAACAAAATGATGGACAGTAATAATACTGCCACTGTCTACCACTGCCCCATGCATGCTTTGCATTAAAAACAAGATTTGATTCAAACGTTTGCTTTTTCTAAGCAATAACTTTTAAGAATTAGCTTGTTTGAACACAGTTAGCGCAAATTAGGCCAAAGTGTGTTTGCTTTAATTGGATCACAATTAAGGAAAATCCACTTGACTTAAATTGATTATGTCTGTAAAGTGCCTGAAGATTGCATTGTTGTGAACTGGAGCAACAATTCAATTCAGTTCAATTCAATTCTCCAAAAAGGAGGCATGCCTCTCACATGGCAAATAATTGATGGCAGTAGTTATTTGTGCAAATCACTAAATCAAACTCATACTACCAGATACGTTTACTTCCGTGCATGGTAATATCGTTGGATTTGGTGACCACAAAGTCAGCTGTGACTATATACATAGCAGCTGTTTGAATACTAAACAAAACGTTGTATAATATTTATAAGACCTGCATCAGGAATCATTTTCCTATGATTCCTTGATCCCAGTGACCTCATCCATGTTGGCACAACACCACTGACCCCATGTTCACTTACATCTGTCTCTTAACCAACCCGTATTGATAATAGATGTGTTTCCAGCTAAACCCGAAAGCACTCACTGGAATGAAGTTGGGGTTTTTTTTTGTTTTTTTTTACAAAAATTGGGTAAAGCAAATGGAAAGTAACATAATTATAGAAATCTGAGCTTATATTAAAGTGCTAACAAAACATTGCGTGCATCATCCTTTGGTTTCTTCTGCACATGCGGCCTTGTTACTGTCGCAAAATTGATGCTCAGTTAAGGATCCACACATCAACTGTCGCAGACTGCATCTCCTGCACTGTTTGATGATCATGTGCACTAAACAATTTCCACCTGATGTGTTTATTTTTATTAAATGCAACATCTATATGTATCTCTTTCTTTTATTCTGTCTACTGCCAACACCCACCATATTCAAGGAATGTTTTACACATGGCCACGCCAAATGCAATTTGGCTGCAAGACAAATTACTTGTAAATGTTGTAAAGACAAGAGCAGATTAAACAGTGAAATAGTGATCAGTGTTGACTTACTCATGTGTGTGCGTGTGTGTGTGTATGTACAGCACACCCCCTTTACACAGATGTTGAGATGCACATGCAGGCTGATAACTGACTGTATAAGATCAATGCTAAAAAATTAAACAACAGCATGTGTTAAGTCCTGTCAATTTGGTCACATGCTTGATTGGTTGATGAATCGTTTGTTTTGCATTCTGGTTTCTTATTAACACAACTTACTGCACACATAAAATGATAACACAGAGATTAAGTTAAGGTGGGAAATTCCACATGTGAACATCAAACTAACTTGATGGATTTAAAATATTTGCAGGAGAAAAGTGTTTAATCTCGTTTTTTTGTTTTTTGCAGGTGATGTGATGCAGTAAGAGGACCAATGATTTTTCGACTGGAATAAAGTTGTCACCTTGAAGGTTCATCAGTGTGAAAAACTGACGTCTAAAGGAAGATCAGTGCAGATCTGAAAAAGCTTGTGGAATCTAAAACTGTGCTAAATATGTCTAAATCAAACACCAATTTCTATGGAGTTGGAAAATCTTGTCAAACATAACTTTAAAAACAGAACACAATGATTTGCAGATTGTTTTCACTCTATATGCAGTTGAAGACACAATGTTTAATGTTAAAACTGATTAACTTTATTGTTTTGCACAAATATTCACTCACTTTTAATTTGATGTCTGCAACACATTTTAAAAAAAAGCTGGGACAGGGGGAACAAAGGACTGGGAAAGTTAAAGAATCCTGAAAGAAAACACACACACACAAAAACAACCTGTATGGAATATGTCACAGGTGAACAGGGTTCACGACTGGGTCTAAAAGGAGCATCCCCAAAAGTTTCAGTGATTCACAAGGAAGGATGGCGGTGACGGTCACCAGAGTAAACCATTTTCTGAGCACGTATTTTAAAAGCGTTTCCAAAGTACACCAACAGGGAATTTGCTGTCAAGTGATGAAAGGTTGGGAAGGATTTACAAATTCTTTTTACTGGAAGTGGGGTTTGTCCATCAACAGGAACAAAAGTTTTTTACAAACTCCTCATAGATTATTGTGAGATACTTGTCATCAAAAACTAATAAAATATGGTATCTATGGATTCATTTTCACTATTTTTTTAATATTTTATTGCAATTAACTGATGAAATATTTTTTGTCTTTTATTTGTAGAAAAGTTGTGTATGTTTGAGTTTTAAAATTTTTTTTAAAGGATTTATTTTACTTTTAAAATTACACTCAATATTAAAATTGAGAATTATGATCTCAAAGAAAGGATTTATTATAGAACTGACTTATAAGGCTATAATTTGAGTGAATTTCCCTCTGAGTTCGACTGATGGCAAAGACCAACTTTAAGCTTTTCAATGTCAATATAAGTATGTATTACTACATGGAATTTTTATGTGTCTTTGAATGTATTGTATATGTAGTTTATTCCATAAAGATGTTTTATTTTATATCTTTTTGCAATGAATGTACTTTATTTCCTCATTATAAAGTTTGTATGATGCTTTTTCATGCCCTGTTATTTAGAAACCTGTTAGTGATCATTTGGGAGTAATAATACATTCCCATCAGGAGGGGATCAAACATTTAGGTCACATTTTGCGCCTTAACTTTTGTGTGGGCTGATGTCTCATTCTGGGATAAAACTCTCCAGCTCTTTGTTGTCTTTACAAATATAAATTTTGGCTGTAATGTGACTTTAACACCATCCTGTGTTGTTGTACTCTTCTTACAAACATTCACCTCTTTTAAATCCCACATCCTTAAGCTATGATTTTAAATTCATCTGCATTGTCCAAATGCTTTTTTTCTCTCTCTCTCTCTTCCCCTTAGCCACAAATGCTTTCAATGCAACCAAAAGCATGTGGGCGGGTGTGTTGCCCTCACCTCCCCTACAGTTGTTGAATGTCTCTGGGGTGTCTGCTGGATTATGGAAGGGATTTCTGTTGGATTTCAGTGGAAAAACAAAAAAAAAGAACTGTTTTTCCTAACCATTGCAAAGCTCTCCTGTTGCATCAACCAATCACAAAGCCAACATACTCTACATAGCCCTAAGTGCTTTTTACATGCATTTTTAGCAGTACTCTTTCAGACTGTAAGCTGTGTATAAGAAAGGATTGCATCATTTAGGTGAAACCAGAATGTCTGTGAGGATATAAGCCTTTTAAAACAGCATTCACTGACCTACTTTGTTATCTAAATGGACACAATTGCACAACCTATGGGGCTCTTTTGCCTATGATGGGATCTCTTATAGGAAGCAGATGACACCACCAGCTGATGATTAAATGGCATGATGCACCTTGAGACAAACATAAAGGACAAAGTTAAATCTTTCTAAAGCAATGTATTATAAAAAGGCAAAACAAAGGATAAAAAAAACTTGTAAAGAGTATGGTAATGCTAGAAAACTGAAGCAACCCTACTTGACATGAACAAAGACAAAGTTCTATATTAACACAACAATAGGGTTGGGGGAAAGGATCAAATCTTAGATCAACAAAGAAGTAAATCATTCTCAATCATTTCACAATATTGGAAGAAATTATTAGTGTTAATCAATAAGATATTGATAACAAAACACAAAAGGAGGAACTTTTTGAGGAAATATGCAGGGATTATGCTGCTAAAGACACAGAAGTTCCTTTTCAGTACTGGGAAATATGCAGGTAAATTTAAACTTCCAGTTGACTGGCCGTGCTTCTTCTGTTTGCTTAATTAATCATGTTTAATGTGAGAAAATATTGTATTGCTATTAAAGAGTCACAAGGTGGAGAAAATGCCTTGACATGTTCAAGCATCCCATCTGAAAAGTGGAGCAAGATCTGAACTAACTTTACCTCATCTCAACAGCCAGCACAAGGCTAGTCTTTGGCTTATACGTAAACATCTGACTGGACTGAGGGTGGCAACTTGATGTTACATGCACTATAATGAGCTGATTCAAGTCTTTTCCACTGAGTGTAGCAGGTTTTTCATCACTCCTCTAAAAGAGAATTCCTTTACCTCCCAGACAACAGATGTGCCACAGATTTGTGAAGGAATGGTGTTAAGGCTCCGTTTATGCTTGATGCAGAAGGACGCAGATGGACGAGCATTTGTCTGTCTCCTGCTTAGGTTACGCACGTCATGTGGTCCGTTTTCACTGATGCAGAAGAAAGACCAATACCTCTGAAAATCGATGGGGCAGTGCTGAGTAGAATAGCTGACACCCGACCAGCAAAAGAAGCAAGTCAGAGTAGAAGAAGAGGATCAGGAAGGGAAAAAAAGTAAAAGAAGAATGAAGACGAGCACAACCGCTGTAGAAATTGAGCAAGCTTTTGAAGAAAGGCTCTGCGGGTTTTAGGGCGTGTTGGGCGGTTGGCAATAAATTTATAATTACACATCACCGCTGCAAAACTGTGTCTGAAACAGACACCAACTTGCGTGAGTGAACTCTGAACTCACCAATGCCCACTAGTGGAGGAACTGACTTAACAACCATGGCAACGCAAACAGACACAAAGAAGTATGAGGATGGCAACGTATGACAACGTTTGAAATGAAGGTCCCTATTTATGTACATAAGGGAGCATAAATGAGTCTTTTTACTGTATCTTACAGCCTTTGGGGACTTTCTGATGATCACAACTCTGAGATAATCAAGCTAGGTTAATACTTTTAATTGGACCACAGAGAATAAGCTTCAAGCCGAAAAACAAACAAAAAAAGTATCTAATTCTTTTCATCCATTGGTTGTTGCTGTCTGTTCCAGAGCCTATTGCCCTGTTTCTGGATTGGGATGGGATTACTTGGTGTGGCTTGGTTCAGTAAACCCTGATTTACCCCTCATTTACGTTCCCACAGCCACCCATACTCATTTGGTGGCTATAGCAGCCGGATAGAAATGAATGCTTCGTCAGTGCAACACCTTCCTTGAACTATAACAAATAACAATGCCACACAGAAACAAAGGATGAGAATGACAGACATCCAGAGCTTTGTGTTCTTTCTTCTTTCAATGTGGTTTTAAACAACAAAAAAAACCACACTACAAACAATATATCTAAACATAGTGCTTAGTACTGAGTCCCACGGGTTGATACGTATTGGTAAAGAAAATGTGATTTGCACCCATTTTTTAAGTTTTAAAATATTTTTCTCTGACTGCAACATCTATGTGAAAATGAATGCAGCTCTCTGTTGCTTTGTTTTGGTTTGTTGCTATACAGTTACAGTAGTGCTGCTTGAACAATGTGTTATGACAATGGTTGCAAAACTTTTGTTCTTCTTATTTGGATTATTACATAAGGAACCAGATTCCTAATCTAGTTAATGCTTTTGGTTGTTAGTTTTACATCTTCCAAAATGAGCATGATGATATTTTGATAAATTGTACTCCCATATGAAATAATATAGATGAGTACTTTAGGGTGTAGGAATTTAATGATTGATAATGTGTCATAGTATAACAATGCATTGAGCATTTGTTCACAGACCCACCCATCCTGCCTCATGTCTGGAATGAAAAAGTAAACTGGAGGGAAACCCAAGACATCACTAAAGTTTTCTTACAGTGTGGCAATTTAAATCTCAAGTTCTGGGTAAAGACGTGCAGATTGCAGGTTGTTTTGCTGCTGTCTGATATGACACATAAATGCTGTGTCAGAGAATGAGAACATCTCGTCCCAACAGTTTCCCACACTGAGCTGACATATTTTGTACATGCCTGGACTTGTGTGAGCCTTACGTAAGATGTCTGAAGAGGTGTAATCCCTTCAGACATGACTGGGCCTTACAATAACATGGGAGGTACATGAAATTGAAGGGGTCAGACAAGACTCAAAAATCAGCTAATGACTTGCCACATCAAGAACAGGACAAGAAGATCTAAAGAAGTACAGCAGGGCATCTTTATGTGTCAGTTAAAAAGCATCATTACAGATATACAGGTGTACAGTATGTCTTATACAGTAAGTTCTTACTCAACTCAGTCATTCTCCATCAGGGTGTGCTGTCTGAAGGCCTTTACACAATTTGTGCAGAATAAACAAAACTTATATTTTTAATCTCTTTGTGTTAGATTTATAATTTTATATGCTGTGTATCATTACAGATAGTATATTATTCCTTTGATTGCTGCCATTTATTTTCACTGTGATATAATAGTATTTTCACGTCTTAAAGAAAAGGTTGTGCATTTCATTTGTGGACATGTGGTTTTTTTGAATGGTGGACCAGCGTTATGGTTTGACATTAAAATCTTAAATATACTATATCCAGTTCTGGGTTTTAGCTGGAGCCTAAACCAGGAGACCCATAACAGTCCATAGGAAGGCCAAAACAGAGACAAACAACCATGCATGCTCACACTAAGGTCAATTTTGATTCATAACCAATGGAAAGAAGCCAGAATACAACTAATGCATACACATGGACAGCATCCATATTACATTAGATTCAAATTAGGAGCCTTTTGCTGAGAGGTAAGACTTCTAACCATTACATCACTGTACTGACCCAACAAAATGTCTTTACAAAGCATACAAGACTTCAGTATCAGTCTTATAAGTCCTCTGAAGTTTCTGTTGGGACATTAGTCAATCTCCTGCTCCAGCCCTGCTCCAGAGATGAAGCGACTATCTCTATGTATTAAACAATGCTGTAATCTTAAGGTGATTGTGTCAGACAAGTTGTAGTTTTTGTGTCTCATCAGCTTGGAATTTGTCTCCAAGACTGTGAATTAGATGCCTAGGTCTGTTTGACAGGGCCACAAATTGCAAAAATGGACATTGGCAATATATTGTTGTTATACAATGAGTCATCTTGTATTTATTTAGTTCATTTGGTTGTTAGGTGTTAAAGAAATGACCCTTCCTTTGTAAAAGCCATACAAGTGAATGTCATCTGTATGCATAGGCTCCAACAGTAGAGGTTTTCTAGGCTATGTATGTGTTGGCTGGATTATCTGAAGTGGGTGTACTAAGGCCTTTTCTGGCACATCTTATCTGTGTAGTGTTTTGATCTTTGTTTGTGATCATATTCTTTTCATCTTAAGGAAAATTAAATTCTTTCAAGACTTCTAAAAGGTCTGAGTCTTGTTTTCATTCAGCTTCTTGCCTCCAGGGCTTTATGGAGCATGTTTGGGAATTTGCATCACTGGAATTTGGATTGAAAACATTTCATTTTCCCTCAAGCCCCTAATTGCTATGCCAAAGAGCTAAATCTGAACCACTTCATTGTCCTTGAATCATCCTTTCACTTTCACCCTCTCTTTCTCTTTTGTTCTGAGCCTGCCTGTATTGTTTAATCTGGCTTAAACATTGTTTACCGTATCCACTATCCTTTGTTTCAGTTTGCCGAGAAATAATGTGATCATTCTGCCAGGGCTTTTAGATTTAATATCAACCCAGCTTTTACCTGCGTTTGTGGGACTTTTCGTGTGATTTATGGTTATATGATTATATGGTTATAAAAGGTTCCTGGTTTGAACCTCAGCTGTGAATTTTCTTTGTGGAGTTTGCATCTTCTCTCTGTGTATGACTGAGATCTCTCCCTTACTCCATGTACTCTGCCTCTCGCCTCGATGTTTAGAATCCATGTTAGAAGTTATGGCCTTACATCTTTGAAAAGAATGCCAATACTTTACTGCTGTCACTTGGTGCCATTGCTGGCAATGATCATACAGTTTCTCTCTAACAGTCCCACTTATGATGACCACCACACCCTGGGGGTAGCACACTAAAATATTTTAATATAAAAGTTCATGAACAAAACAACAATAAAAAGGGGTTTTTGAAGACTACTACTTACAATATATCTTTTAAGAGTGTTTTAAATCTCCATGTGATGCTCTTTATGAATTTTGAAGCCCCTTTATGTGTCAACAGAGAAAAAAACAAATAGTTTACACGTTTACCATTTTAAAGCCAACATAACTTAAAGACAACAAAACTTTCCAACTCTAAACCTTTGTCCTTGGGACTCTTTTATGGCACAGTGACATTTTTTTACGTATGTTTCTGGAGTTTTCCAAATCTGAGAAGCTGAGTTTTGCTTTGCAGCGTCGCTTCACATGCCAGCAACTGATATCAACACAATGGCTGATTCGGCAAAAAAACACAACAGGACATTATCAAAAGAAGCAAGAAAAAACAGAGAGAAGGTGACAGAGCAAGAGACAAGACAAGACATAAGACAAGAGTCAACATCAGACTTACTTTTACTGGCTGGACAGAACTCAGAGAAGAGACAAAATACAAGACGGATGCCAAAGTAGCCTTCATTAAGGGGTGCCACACAGTGGAAATCTACCAAAGTTCAGTAGCGGGGCATTTAAAAACTGAACCAGTCCCTGGTGACCAGGAGCAAGGGTTATCGAAGGTTTAGCTATGCATTATAAATGTAAACGTAGTCGAGACAAAGACTTGCAATAATATACCTATATGAACTCATTTAATTTTATTCAAAGTGAGTCTATGTTGCAGTTTTGCAGATCTGCAATGAGTGTGTTTTTCCCCGGGCACTCGTGTGAGGTGCAGATTAGTCACTTGAAATGACTTTTACTTTAAATGCAAAAAAAATTTTCAGTAAGCATCAGTCTGCTGAAAAAAAGAAAAAAAGACTCCAAAGTAGACTCAGGGGCACCTGGACTTGGTTTTCCTTCCTTACCTGAAAATACTACAAACTTTGGCAGTGCTGATTAATGTTATATTTTCCCTGTTCCAGCAACAGTTTAGGTTTGATCACATTTGAATCAAATTATAAATAAATTAATCTTTATTGTCATCATACAAAAAGCGAAATGAAAAACTGCAACACTAAGAAAGGAGCTAAAAGAGGCTGCAAGCAAGGAGCAGAGGCAGCATTCATTTGACTATTTAAAAATGCAAAGGTGTAAGTTACATCTAAGCCATCTTAAGGCATTAAAGGATTAGTTCCTTTGAGGGAAAAAAGGTATAGAAAATATTAGTTTCACCAGCATATCAGCATATCACAGTGATGAAACCTAATACAAAGGGACAGATCAGAATTTTATAAATCCTTTTGATAATCATATATGTTCACATGACAGATCAGTAATTAATTTGCACAATATTTTTCTCATGCTTACTACAAACTTTTCTTAGCATATGATCAAACTCAGTGATAGTCATATTGAAAAAGACACATTAACATACTGTAAATGAGCATTTAGCTCACTATGGTTGCTGGTGTGTGAGAGGACGGCTCTTTTATATACAGTCTATGGAGGACGGAGAACACAGCACCAGCAAACATCATGATAACGAACAAAGATGATTCACACAGTAAGTTGCTATGCTTTGCAATGCTAGCGCTAATTTCACGCACTAATTTACGCTAGCATAAGATGTGTAAACAAAAGCTACATTAATCAACAAAAGCCACGCAGCAGCTGTTTTCCCTTAGTCTCACTTAATAAATTAATTTGATTGTAATTTCACAAGTTTTAAAGGACAAACACACTATTCACTTGGCCAGAACATAATAACTGCTGCTCTTTTACCAACATAAAATACAAAACACTGCGCAGTTGTTTGGCAAATTGGGGAGTCGCATATAATTGGTTAAGGAACCAGGAAGTAGAAAAGAGCTACACAGCGCACCAAAGTTATTACGTCACGTAACTTTTATTTTGAAAGGAGAAAAGCTTGACAAAGACATTGCTGATGTAGAGGACAGATTGTTTATAGGGAAGCTTTCTTTTATCCCTCGCAACAAATGAGAACATTTTAAATTATTTTACAGAAAAATCCTAATTATTTAGCCTTTAAAGGTGATAAGCTCACATCCACTGAATGCAAGTACTTCAACTTCTGCAGATCACAGGCAACATCTCCTCAACCAGCCACACTACATCTGCATTACCAGTGCACTCATGTTGCCTTAATGTTTTCTCTGCTCGTTCTCCTCAGTCCCCTACACCCGGCCCCCTCTCTGGCTGCGTGTGTGGCATGTGGCTTGGATTCCTGCCCAAGGACTATTCAGAGTGGGAGAACAAGGCCCCCCAGTGTGCTCTGTTTTCCACATTCCTCGACCCTGACATCAGCCAGGCTGCAGGAAGGACGCTGCCTCAATAGCAAAAAGGCTGTGTGCGGGAAGGGGCCCTCTTGACCCGAGCAGTCTGGCTAGCGTACCCTGGTACGGTGGGGGCCCCGCCCACCCTGAAAGAAGAAGCCCCCCACAACAATGAATCAAAGGAATGCTTTACATACCACATGTTGTTTTGCAGTATAAATTAGATGGAGATACCCAGTGATCGTTAAGATGGATTACCCCCTCCACCAATAGATGGGCCATATGGAAATTTAGGTCACATACTGAATGTAAATATTATGCTTTGCAAAACTACAGCCTGCAGCCAGCTGAACAGTGATGGCTTGTTTTAGAGTTTCACTTTCTGGCCTTGAGAAGTTTTGCCCAAGATAGACCTCACAGTCAAAGTTGTTGCTCATTAATATTTTATTATTTTATTTTACTTTTACAAGAGTTATTTAAAATTAGTTTAGAAAATTAAAGAAATAAAAAGCATGTACTAGACTTGGAAAGTTTTATTGAGTAGCAACAGAAGTGGGATCACTTTTTGTTTGGTCATCTTATAGTTAAGATCATTCATGAAAAATCTAAAAGGCCCAAACAACGTGATAATTACAGAAACAGGGAGTGCCAGGATAAATTATTAATTCCTAAATATACACTCACCTTTTAACCTGACCTATCAGTGATCGTTTAGCCATTGCGATTTATGTAGGCACAAGGTTTTAGATGATTTATTAAACTTCATTTTAACCGTTTGTTTTATTTCCTTATAGTTCCAGTGTCCTGCAGACAAACTAATGGGTGGTGGCGGTACTTTCCATGATCTCAGACAAAGGCCCGCATGGACTATGTTTCTATTACACTTCCCTGAGAGCAGAAGAATTTGGAATCAACCTAGTGAAACACACATTGCTGAGAGGCTGTATTAGGTTTGTTAAAGTTTCCCCCTTCCTTTATTCTGTTTTATAACTTAAAAAAACTTTAAAAAAAAAATATTTGCAGAACTGCAAAACTCAGAGTTTACATCCATAGAAAGTTCCCTCACCCAGAGGATGCTGCTCCTAAACTGCCTGAAAAGTCTTAAGCTTGCTACATACTCTGTGAGAAGCAAGAAGTTTGTGCTTGTTCTCGAGACTGCAAGAACACGAAAAAAGTTTGTAATGGTCCGATCAATTCATACCCCATGAGAAGCTTTGTCTGTAATGGGGTGGGGATAACTGCAGGGGGATGTCTGTGATTTTATGTGCAATAAAAAGCTGACCAGGTTATTTAATCTTTAACGAGACACTTTGTCCATGGCAGGGCGGAGTTGTGGAGGTGGTGGTGTCCGTGTCTTTATTCTTTTCTGCATTAACGCCCGCCACAAATGTCCGACCAATCATACAATACTTCTCAGAGCCCCACGAGACAAAAGTGTAGAGATCTCTCCCATTCACATCCGCAAGAGCAAAATGACGTCATTTTGTTTTTTGTGGCCTCAAGAACAAGAAAAAAGTTCCGTTTCTCGCAGAGTATGAAACAGCCTTCAGTCACAGTCCTTCTTTCTATATTTTATGACTTCACCAAATAGCACAGGTGCAAAATACACACTTATGGCTAGCTGACACGCTAAAAGAAATGTATGAATGATCTTATTTGTCCTTATAAAGGATGTTCTAATGTTACAAATGGTAGATGTTTAAAAGAGGTTTTAACGGTTAGAAAATCCCACCACCTCTCATAACGGTTGCCAGCACAATACACATTCAGGAGCTAAACTTTTTTTCTGTGCATGAAATGACCTGGAGTTATATGCTATTGGAGCAAAATGTGAAAAATTATCTACTTTTTCACAATATGTGTCATGAAGGACCTCATGGACACAGAAGAGTTAAACCAGAGTTTATTTACAGAACATACATACTGCAGAGCTTACGGAACATCACACCAGGAGGGAAAACACACGAGTCCAGAGATGCACCAGGTAAGTCGGGACAAGGAAGGGGGAAGAAGGGAAGTCCAGGACTGCTGTGACAATAAGGTCTGACAGGGAGTGGGGTATATAAGGACAGGTGAAGAGATTGGGGACAGGTGTAAATGAATAGTGATCCAGACAGTGATTGGCTGTAGTGCCGGACTGGCGTGTCTGTGGCAGGGTGAGATGATTGGGAACAGGTGTGGATGATCAGGAGAGTAATTGCTGGGGAGTTTGGCTGGGCAGAATGTGACAGGGATTGGTGCGGGTGTGACAATATGAACCTGTTCTGCCCTTGTTATTAGACTATGAAATTAGTATACTAACACCTCTTTTATGATGCTCCTTGTTAACATTTTAATCAGTAACTGTGCTTTCTTCTTTTTCTTTTTAAGATAATATATGTAAAAATTTCGACACAAATAAAAGATGACCTTAAATGCAGCATTGCCAAAAATGGAGAAGTAGTATGTTTCATCTTTAAATGTTTTCCACATGTGCTCATTCTAAGGGTATTCAGGTTCATGGTTAGAAACCGCAACCAGATGATGTCTTGTGTCAGGTTTCCCGTCTGCAGAAGGCAAATGTGTGTTTGTGTATGTGTGTCTGGGAGGGAGGGTGAATGGATGCCTGAAAAGAAAGAAGGCGTGGAAGCACGGGAGGAGGAGACATCAAAGATACGGGAAATTGGATCCCCTCTTTCCACAAAGCAGGCCACAGGGTTCAGAGACAAAGGAAACGTGATCCGCCATGTGACCGTGAACGCCGTGGATTCCTCCCCCCATCTGGCTCCATTCAGTTTTTCACTCATTCAACTTTATCAGGTCCCACTGCCACAGCAAGGGACAAACTTAAATCATCGTGTTATTGGGTTGAGTGTCCATTCTAGACTGGCTTTAATATTTTTCTTGTTTTGTTTTTTTTAGACCGCTGTGAGGGAGTGAATTATGACATTTTTGATGCAAACTTGTTTTAGAGTCACCAGGAAAGAATGCAATGTCTTCTGACTTCATTAAAAGAAAATCTGGATTGAGCATGTGCTTTTCCTTTGTCTATTGTTTCAAACAAACCTTCTTTAAGAGCACACTCAAGGAAACTCAAGGAGCTTCATATAACAAGAAGAACGAACGAACGAAGGAATACGTGAAACACGTGCAACAAACTTTGAGATTCTAACACAGTTAAACTGCGCTGTGTGACAAACTACAACCCCCATTAAAGAAAACTTGTGGCAGTACATAATGTGTCTTAATGTGTATTTAAACAGGCTCAGAAAACAAAAATCTCAGAATGATGTTCACATTGTATTTACTCCACAATCAAGTACGCAAAGTCCCACATAATAATGAATTGTGATATATCGACATTCCAAAGAAACATACATGGGTGCTTAATAATAGAACCTTAAAAGATGTCCACCACCTCAATTTTGCTTTCGTAGTTCTCCACTATAATAAAAGCCTTTGTGTTACTGTAAATGTTTCTCACATTCATATTTATGACATCACAGCACTGATGGCTGCAACTCAGCCTTCAATGAAAAGGTTGGTTGGCCTACCGTCCTTCACAAGCTCAGTTTGTTCGCTCTTTCGCTTCTGCCATTGTCTACATGACTTTCCATCTGCGATCATGGTTAGGAGCTTAAAAAAATACACGCTTTGCGTTAGAATTGATTAGGTTGCATGATTAGGTTTAGATATTAAATGTTTAGGGTTAAGGCCCATATTTGCTCCCTTACATACGTAAATAGGGATGTCTGTTTCATTTGCGTTGCCATGGTTGCCAAGTCAGTTCCTTCAATATTGGGCAGTGCTGAGTTCACTCCCGCGAGCTGCTTCACAAGTTTTTCCAACACGCCCTAAACACTCACAGTCTTTCTTCAAAAGCTTGTGCAATCTGCATTTGTTGTGCTCATCTTTATTCTTCTTCTGCTCATACATACATACACATACATTTAGTTTGGTTTGCTTTTCTTTTTTTGTCAGATCATATTTAATGTGTTGTGAGAAAAAGGAAAATTAAAACAAAACTATTTTTTACTACAGTGACATGTTGAGTTCCATAACAGTGAAACATATGTAGTGAAACAGATGACACACAGAAACTTTGAAGAAGACATACCCGAACAGTTTGTTCTTTCATGCTTCTACATTCCAGCCTCAGCACTCACACAACAGAGACTAAAGTGTTTACAGGTGGTTGAGAACTGAACGAATCTTATTACAGAGTGTCTGGATGTTCTTGTTGACTGTAATGATGTGGTCACTGCTTTCCAAAAATGACCACAACAATACGTTGGCTTAGCAATCCTTGTATTTTCTTTTTACTAGTTATTTTTTCTTTGTTTACTCTGTTATCAATTACATGCAGGCAGATAAAAAAACAAAAATAAGTATGATAAAACACAAGTCCAACAATAGTTGCTGCCAAGACTGGATATACTAACAGGTCAACACATAAGGCCAAACTGATTTTGTTTGTTTTGCAACAGGAGCAAACAGGAAGGGACGGTGGTGAGCAGGGATGACACACGTTTGGAACAATTAAAACAACTAAACAAAGGTGGGAATAAAAAGCAGAGGGAACAGTTTCATTTTTCCTCCACTAAGCCAAGAGCCAAGACGGAAGTATATAGTCAATACTGTTTGTCTTTTTGTTGGTAAGATTATGCAAAATCCTTCTGAAGAGTTGGAGCATGGAGAAAAGAAAAACACATTAGATTTTAGTGGGATCAGTTGTGACATAGATAACGAGCCTTTGCAGAGGATGCACTAGTTGTTCTAGCTGAAGCTTAAAACAGTGGCTCTCATGGGTTTTTAATAGTTTTATAATAAAAAAAAGACTTCACTAAATTCAAGTTTTAATGTGTATGGTAATCACACTTTCTTTAAGGAGGGAGAGTTTCTGTTGTAATTAGACTCTGACAATAAAAATTAATAGATGAAGTAATAAAACAGAGGTTATAATGGTAAAGGTAAGTGTCAGAGTGTTTAGAGAAATTTTCTTCTCTCTGTCTTCTATATTTGCACATAAAACAGCATTCTGATTGCATTAGTAGGACTGTCACACATTGTCCTTAATGTATTAATGATGGAATGTGGCCTTACCCTACCTCCACCACACCTTCCTATGTACAGTAGATGGATAAGTTCTGAGTAAGCTGTCAGTTAACGCTTATGCAATCTCAAACAAAACTAAATGATTTCAGTTTGTAGCAAATCCACAATTCTAGTGAAAATGAGCAACCAGGGAATACAACCACCTATAATAACTGGTAGAAACATTGATGTGCTGTTAGGATCTGCAGGGAGCACAGGGTCTTCTCAGGTCATGTTTGGCTATAGAGCAAGTTGGACCACACACATTTTTTTAACAATTCTGAAAGCTTCATTCATTTCAGCTTTGGTTTGATTTCTTGATAACAGAAATGTAAACACAGTCACACAGGCCACTTTGCTTCTCTTTGGAACAAGATCTAGCACTATCATCCCACTGGAAAAGGTCAAGACGGGAACTTTTTTGTTCCATAATCGTGGAACACATTATAAACATTTTTAAAATCTCTTTTATCTCTAAAAAGAACATCACCTCTCCTAAAACATCTAACTCCCATAGATCTCAAACCTACTTTGCATTTCATTTCCTGTTCTACTTGTTTTACCCCATCCTTTAAATAGATTTAGTTCTTGAGCTTATACATTTATGGATGTTGTGAGGGAGGACATGAAGGTAGTTGGGGTGAGAGAAGAGGGTGCAGAGGATAGGGTTAGATTGGAAGCAGATGATTCGCTGTGGCGACCCATAAAGGGAAAAGCTGAAAGTTCTTGAGCTTACACAAAGCCTTGTTTCAGGACTGACGCTAGAATGTTATTCCTTGTTGTAAGTCTCTGTTGGTAACAGAGTCAAGAGCATCTGTCTTCCCTGATTAGAACCCAAACCAATCAAGGAAATAATGTCTTTTAAGTTTTACACCCTTGCACTAAAGCTCCAGTCAGAATGAACAGGCCATTTTTCTTATCACTCAGGATGTACTTATAAAGAAGTTCCGGGGATGTAAACTAAATTCCAGCCCTACCTTATGTCATAAATGTTAAGATAAGATTCCAACAAAGGCTTTGTAAATTAGAATGTTTCCATCTAGGTGTGACCTGGGATGTCAGCCAATCTTATAAAGTGCTCTATGATAGCAACGGGCAGTGTACATACACCATGGTAAAAATTATCTAAAGACTGCAGGTGCTGGAGAGAATTAAACTACAGTCTAATCATGCAGAATCAACTGTCTCATTAGATTTCACAATCACGTTTGTGCTGGTCATCTTTTGTTTCTTAAACTCTACTTAAACCTGAAATTGCATACTTCTGTATAGTAGTCAAACTGCAAATGCAAAACTGACGTGGCAAATGTGAAACAATGCGGAGGTGTAAATAGGAACAAAATTACTCTTAATTCTTAAAAAAGGCAATGAGAAACTTTTGGTGGTTTAGTTGGTGCCTACATGATGTTTTAATGAAGTATTATACTTATTGGTTTCCTCATTGGAGTAGTTTTTTTTTAATGTGTTCTGATACATTTCTGGGTGCAAGTATTTTACAAAAATCAAGATAAATTATGAGCCAAAGTGACCACGATCATCCATCCATGTGTTATTTCTATCTCGAAGAGTAAAATTACCGCTGCATTTTGCTAAATAATCTTTTTGAAAATCTAAACATGCTCAAAAAAGTTAACCTAGACATAAATCCCCAGGAATTTGAGGTATTTTCCCATCATACAAATTCATTTTCAAAATGAAAATTAGCTAAATAAAAACAACGTGGGTATTCCTGTATGGTTTGTGTGGAATGTACCTAACACTGTGAATCTCCCCTTGGTCACTTTCTACTTTCCACTGAACAAATCATACCCACCTTTGGCCTAATAGGTGTATGCTCTGTCTGCAAGTCAGGATACGGTATCTTATCTTCACCTAACCTATACTACAATGAAGTTTTAATTAAATTTAAATCTGATTGCTTTACAGTGTCATATAGATGAGTGTGTGACACATCAGCAGTTTGCACTGATTAAATGACTGTTGCTCTCATACTTAAACAAACCCATTTTTCTGCCATTTTCTTGCAGACCACTTCCTCTCACGGATGACTGTGCAGCTATGTATTCCTATGACAGTTTGAAATGGCAATGGAATGTTGCCTTGCCATGCCTGAACTTACTACTGCTGTCTGATGAATAGGTCAATCCGGATCCAGCCCAACTTATGTTTTGAATTACAAAAACTCTATTATCCTGTCTTTTTTTAAAATGAATCTTCCATAAATAAATAAATAATTATTGTTGGATATTTTTCATGGTGATCTAGTGAAAACAACTCTTTATGTTCAAGTTTTGTTGTCTCGCCCATAATTGGCTTGTCTCGACCGTCTGTGACACCTAAACTGTTTGGTGACAGCAAACCTGCCCTCTTTCTGTAAAACAGGCGGGACATGAGCAGAGGAAGGAACCAGCCAAGAGTTTATTAGAAGCAGAGAAGGCGTGTTTTCAGACCGCTAGTAAGAAAGCTTGAGCTCCCCCACTAGGCTTGATGTATTTGAACTTTTCTGTTTTTGACTTCATATGTCACTTGAAGTTAAGAAGGTAAATTTAATAAATAAATAAATAAAAATATATAGTAGTCAGATGTTCATGTTTATGTTGACCCTTTTTCCTTTCTTATTTGTCATTCTGAATTTTCTCCAGAATGTGGTGAATTTAATTTATATTAAATATTTATTTAACTTGTTTATTTGTAATATCTCTGTTGTTATTATTATTGTCATAGTTTTGTATGTTAAAAAAGTTTAATCAATTAATGTGTTTTTGCAAATTTGTCCGGACCTCTGGCCTTCAGTAGAGAGTAGATATGAACCTTTGACAAATAAGTTTGAGAGCCCCTGCTTTATACTGTTCAACAATAAATGTTTCTTGAGTGTGACAGATAATTTTTTTAAAAAAAGGGAAAAAATAGGCTAAAGGTGGACAAACCAAATTATGCAAACATTTGTGTAAATTACAAAATAAAAGTTTCAGATAAATTGCAAAATTCAAAACAATGATAAATACTGAAATAATTTAGTTCCCCCTCAATTAATTTAGACCTTTCACTGTTGCAGAGGAGAGATACGTGCAGAGCATGAAGTTTGTGCAGAACTTGAAATCAACAGGCTGACGTGCTGTCACGCTGTGCACGTAACGCACACACAGGGGAGAGGGGCACGAGGAGCTGCTGTGTTCACATGCAGTGAATAAAATTGAAACTTCCGTTTTTTTCTCGATGGTACCTGTCAGAACCAATGAGTTATTATAAAGCAGAACCGTTTGAAGTTTTGAAGAGGAACGACTACCTCAGTGGAATTATGTGGTGGTGAGAAACAGAGGAAAGGAGAAAGATTATTGTATGGATACAAGGACCAGCCCCGTTTTATGCCTGTGAGAAACGGGGACGTCCCCTCTTCTACCGTTTATGTAATGCGACATTAAAAGCCCAGCCCTTCCTAAATATTACAGAAAGGACTTTGTAACTTAAATTTAAAAGAAAGCTCTTAAATGTGTTACAATCCATTATTTAAGACGAGCTTGACATTTTGAGAAGTACTGCCTTCTCGTTGGGAATGAATTTAGCTAAGTTAATTAGCTTAGCATAAAAACCGGAAATAGCTAGGAATGTTCTGTAAAATGTTAACAAAATACACTAGAACAAAAAATGGTCAAGGCAACAGATCAGAAGAAGCCTCTGTCTGAAGTCACTCTGTTGTGAATAGCTACCTGCATCTCAAAATCACAACTATGTGTCCATAATTTTATGATGGCTGGTTAAATTCAGTAGTTTGTAGTTGCAGAACTGCTGGTAGAGTAGTCTTGCATATCATCACTTCTCTCTTTCGCGGCTGGCGGCGTCATTACAGTAAACACAAGTCCCACACAATTCAGGATTTTCGTTTTGCGTGTGTGCTACATTGTGTTAAACTGAAACTGAGAGGAACTTGACCTTAATGGGAGAGGAACATGTTTCAACACATTAGCTTGATAACCTTCTGGTATGGGGAAAAAAAGGAGATTATTTCAATTTATGGCCAGTAAATTAAAAATATTCCCATGGTTTTTTATATAATAGGGTAGCCATAGCAAATTATGCTGGATGTTCCCACTGCTATGAACACTTGTTATGTAATAAAGGAAACATAACTTATGCAGAGCATATTTTTATGCTAACTACTGTCAAAAATTTTTGTTTCATACCATAATTTTTTTCTCTGAAGTACGTAAATGTTTTTTTTTAAGTCCTCTTGGGATACCATAAAAAAGTAGTTGTGGTTACTGTGGATAATCCCCAAACATCACCAGTTTTTACAGAAACTATTTCTGTTTTAGGAATGGCGCCAAAAATAAAACCATAGTCCAACTCCAAAAGTCTCTAAAGGTTTGTTGATGAAGATGTTTCAAGCATAATTTTTTAAAATCTGGATGCAGTACACTGACCGAAAATTCAAAAGTAAGCACATTACATGGGAAAAACTCAGAATCAAAGCGTTACTATTTAAACTGTAAACAGAGAAGAATGAATGCCAATCATAACTTTGTCTGTTGCGTTGGTTTCTCTCTCTGAGGAGCTCGAAGAAGATACAACATTTCTGAAATATATTGAATACTGTGAAGTATGACACATGTATGAAGGAAACTGTAGTTAAAATAGTGTTTGTCTGTTGCCATCTAGTGGTGATAAAAAAAGAGGCAATCCTTAAAGTAAAACATTTACATAATATAGAGAGTGATTCCAACATTTTGTGGATTAGAGCACTACATGCTGTAAAAACCAGTAATAACAATGAAAATAAAAACAAAGCAGGGAAATTACAAGTGTCTGTGTTTACAGTCTTTCTAAATCGTTGTTAAGGGAAAAGAAAGAAGGGAAATTACATGTCAATCATTCCCTGGATGGGGAGATTTTTTTTATTATGGGCTTCCTGACAAACATTTACTAACAGTGATGGTACGTGAATGTCAAGAATTTCCCAATATAATCCTTTTAAATATAATTCAAATTTATTTTTCCCCCACAGCATTGACTTCTTCTTCTTTTTTAGTCCTAATAACTTCTAAACACATGTTTTGATTTAATAGCCTGCTTCAGGTAATCAAACAAAATTACTGAGTCCAAGGTCCTTTTCTAGGGATATTCCATTAACGATGGAGAATTTCTGTTGGGTGAATTCCACCATAAAAATGACATTAAAAAAAAAGCAAAAACACGAGTTTCTATGGCTTTTGTATTTGTACAGAAGTTGTTAGAGAAACTTTTCTTTTTTTAAATGACATCTGTTTATTAATACTCTTAAACAATATCAAGCCGTTTTTCTAATTATGCATCCCAATGAATTCCAGTTAGTATCAAAGAGCCAATTGGAAGTATTAAAGCTCATTTTCTTGGTATTTAGAGGATCCAGCACTTCTTATTATGTCTGCCACTTTCTATACAAGTGATAATCTTATTTCCAGTGTGCATCTCAGTTTAAACCACTAGATGTCATGCTACCCCTTTCTGTCTGACTGCTCAGTTTTAATTGAAAGAGGAATGAGCATGCCCCACTTTCTGTGTAACATCCCTCTACATGAATCCCTCTCACCCCCCTACTCTGTCACGCAGCCAAAATAATAAAATGCTGACTTCTCAAAGTAACGTTAGTATGCCTGTCTCAGCACAGCAGCCCTGAAGTTTGACACACAAGAGAGGGGAGGGGGAGGTGGGTTTTTTTTTGAGGGGGGGGAGAGATCTACGTGGTCTATCTGCAGCCTCTGCCCTACCAAAGGGCTTCAGCACTTCACTTCTCTGAAGGTAGGTGTGAGGTTGCTTCCTTGTGTCTCTGCTATCCATTCTGTCTGTTTTAGGAGGATGTGAGATCTGCACTTTAATCCTTTTGTCTGTATCTTGTTCGGGGATTCAGCATTTGTTAAAAAAAGAACTAAGTTGAATGATTGGTGCACATGGATCCAGCACTGTCCAAAAGTCTTTGGAGTGCCTGCAAAAGTTTCATGATCTGATGTGGAGTTGGGAAGTTTGAAGAAGTTTGTTCCCAGTAGAAACTTGGAATACTGTCACCCAGATGAATCAGTCTGTATGGTATGTGGAGGGGTTAAGCCATCCAATAGCTGCCCATCTCTGTGTAGTTAATTTGTCACAGAGGATTTGGAGATTTGTCTTTGGAAGCTGTATACTTGGGAAACCAGGATGGAGGGTTGTTTGTTGTTTGCCTGTTCACCCCCTCCAGTTAAGATCCATTAGAGCCTGGCATCTGTATATCTGTCTCTGGATCAGATTGTCTTTTCGAGTTTGATGTAACCTTCTTGTTTACGCTGTTATTTGGACAAAAAAAACAACTGTTGAGGTCAAGTGTTTTTAACTTCGTTCTTATTACTTTTATAATGTAAAGACTTTAAAAAATCCATCTCCATTCAGCCAAGTTATTCTCAGGGGACTCAAAATGCTTCAACACGGTCTCAAGTCGCAACTCAATCCGCGGAGGATTCACACGACTGAAAGTAGCTGACTTGTGAAGCTAAAATTAAGCTGAGGGCTGATTTGGAATGTTACACTTGGGCGGTAAGATGTGGAGAAGATGACCCTTGGAGGGTGAAAGACCTTCTGATCTGTCTGGGGTAGATGGAGGATTTGGCTGGCTGTTTTAAAAAACCTCTTGCTCTACTACTGTTACAGGAAATTAGAGCAATACAACCAAAACACAGTGCAGCGAACGTAAAAAAAAAAAGTGACTTTAAAGTTTATTAATGCCCCAATAAAGACAACTGGCTGGACACAGAAACGGTGTTGGAGCATTTATGAGTGTATAGCCTTTCACACTATGAAATCTGAATCCTTTTCATAGCCTTTTACTCATAAAACACAAAGTATCTCCTCATTGTTTTTAGACTCAATGTAATACCTTTTGACAGAGTTATTGGAGCTCCATCCATTAAATGCAATAAGAGACTACACGATTTTGCTAAATAAATCTCCAAAATAAGTCATTTTTGAATATCTTTTCCACAAGAAGGAGCTCTACTGCATTTGTTCTTAAAATGACCCCACAGGCATTTACTAAATCAGACTGAAGCACAAGCCGAGAAATGTTTAGATATCCGAACCACCGAGACCAAAGTTGTGCACATGCTTTTTGAGGTTCAACAGATGGCTGGAGATGGAAGGTCCAACATGAGTGCTATCATCGGGTCAGCTGGGGATCTTACTTTGGTTACTAGCATAGAAAATGATGGCTTGATGCTATTTTGTTAATCCTAAATGGATATATATATATTATTTTTTTTTTGAAGTACAAAATTATTGGGGTGACCGTCACATCAAAATTTTAGATGTAATTTTAGCTCCTCTAACTGATTGGATCTGTCTTTAAGCTGCACAGCCTGCTTGTGACAAACACACAGTCAGGTGCCACACATCTTGACCTTTAACTTTAGATTTGGTGTCATAACTTTGGATAAAGTGGTAAGATAATTAAGAGGCTCAAAATGTATCAAACCTTTTTATTTAACATTATATTTTCATTAGCAAAGACGGATAATGTACCCTGGCTGACTTCACAATGATCTTGTAGACAGGTAATAATAATAGGGAAGCTTATCAGTGCTTGTATCTTACTTTTAACTTGTTTAAGTTTCCTCAGCAGCTTTCATTGCTAAACACTGAACGTTATAGAAAAACCTATAACAAGTGCCTTAAATTTAGCTTTTTAAATTGTAAAAATGCTGCTGAAGTCCGACCATCTGCGTATCTAAATCATGATCCTAATCAGGGAGGATTTATGTGATCTTTACTAAACACATTCTGCTCAAAATGTCGGCAATTATAATTTTCTTTAGGTTTATGTTTCTTTTGTATTGTATGCAATTATCCCAAAATTAACAGTCATGTCAAAAGGATGCACAGTTTTTGTAGCAGTTTTGAAAGCTGCTGAGTAAACAATTTACAAATGGATTTGCTTAAATTGTTGACTGCTTCTTGGTTGTGTCTCATAGTGGCAGATCTCATGGCATTTATCTAAGGAAATTGCTAAAAGATTCACAGCTGTTGAAATAGTGGTGTTAAATTCTTCTCTGACTTGTTAGGTAGAGTCTCACTGGTCTGAGTTTGTGCAGTTTTTTTTCCTCTGATGACTTTTAGGCCATCGCATCAAATGTGTTTATAAATATAGTTAACATAGAGTTCTGTCGTTAATCAAACCTTGATAGAAGGTTGCTGGACAGTTATTGTCTAGCTCAGCTGAGGTCAAGGTTTCCATAATAAAAGCAGCTGCAGGTGCAGGAGATGGTTGAGAGTTTGACTGGAAAAAGATCAGTCCACAGCCAGCTGGCAGAGGCAGGTGTCAGCTACAGTGCTGCTCCACCCCCAGCTTGTTATATTGTGTATAGAAAGCCTTCAGCGACGGCTGGGGACAGGCAAACTTTCATAAACACACATTCTGTTTCCACTGCATTTGAAGGTTTCCCAGAATGCACCATGTTCAGTGTCACAACTCATCATTTAGTGGCATTTTCTGCCACCTGCTTAGCATTATTCTTTTGCAACTTTTTTTTTGTTATATATATACTTGACGCTAGTAAAGAAAATAGACAATCCCTGGCAACTGCCAAGTCAAAGAGGAATATACGGTATATAACGTAGCCTGTTCTTTTATTTCCCAAACTAACTTGTGCAGTAGCCTGAGCCTTAACTCATAGATCAAGTGTCAGAAAACCGCCATCCATTTCGTTTAACCATAAGAGAGGCTTAAAAGCTTGACTGCAGGCCATTAGCCTTGTTTAAACAGACCCCCCCCCCAGGCCAGTTTTGTGTCTTATGTCACAGGCCACTGTCTAGATAGTGATAAAGCAGAAAATAATGGTCAATGTCAAAGTTTCACCCCATAGTTTGTACATTTTTGACAGAATTCTGGTCCTAAATGAAGATTTGAATTGTTGACATTAATCAGAACAAAATAAAGCACATCTGGAAAGATAAAAACAGGATGAGGTTTTATCTGTTATGTTTTTTTAGTTATATTTAGTCAGTATAGAAAATCTCCCCTTTAACTGGCTAAAACTGGCTGATATTTATTAATATGTCTGAAGCTACTGATTTGAGCTTGACAGCCTCAATCTACCAGTAGATCTTCTCTTATGGCCCAAAGAATTGTGGGTATATAAACTCACTACAGATATGGAAAAATGAAAATATTTAGGAATTAATAAGCTCAGATGTTCTCACAGTCTGTGATTTTAGATTAGTTTATTTTATCTGGATCCTTTCTTTCTTTTATTGCTTCCGTCTCAGTTTGATTTAGACGTTTCTTAGTATTTTCTTAAGTTAGTCATTAAATATATTCTAATCTTTATCTGTATTTTCTGTCCCACAAAACTTTAAACGTGACAGAGATAATTTTTTGTGAAAAAAACTGAAACCCTTGCACATATAAAATACTATTTTCAGGACCTTTACAGACTTCATACAATGAAAGTTAAAAAAAAGAAATGAACAAATAATAGTAAACTGTGCTTTTATTGTGTTTCTTTACATAAAGATAAAATCACAGCAGAGTTATCTCCCACCTGGCCCCTTTGAGCTGCAGCCGCCTTCCTCTCATCCTTTAAATCTCCTCCATCTTCCTCTTCAGCTGCCTGATCCAGAGTTTGTGTCATTGGCTTTACACATTAGAGCCACACAGCAGTGATGTGAAACCTGCAGTGCAGCCCAGGCACACAAGGACAAGCTGTTTTTGTGGGATTGTGTAAAGAAGACAACTCTATTTCTCTACTAAGCTATGCATCTCTAGGAGCTGTTAGATGACCCTCTTCAGAGGCCTGAAACTAAAATCCAAGTTGTGTTACTGTAGTTAAAACTCTATCGATGGGTTATAGATTTATAAATAAAACTTGATAGTAGATGAGAAAGTGAAATATTGCACATCTGTTTGTGTCAGGCAAAGTTCAAGTTATGAGATGATCAAACATATTAATACACACCATCACAAGAGATGTGTATTCTGAGTGTGAGCTTTTATGTGCTTGTATGTGATTGTTGGGACCTGACGTCGTAACAAAAAGCGTTGTTTAGGTAGTTTGTTTTAAATCTACTTTTTTATTTATTTTTTCTTTAAGTTGTGTGTGTCCACTTTAATAAATTATTTTGTTTTTGGTGGCTCAAAATACAAAAAGGAAAAGAATGGAACAAACGTTGTATTTGGACATATACAGTATGTTTGTGTGTGTGTGTGTGGATAAAGTTGCCCTGGAATATGTTTGACCAGAAAAGCTAATTTCCAAGCTTCTGATTAATTGTCATGGAAACCTGATCATTCATGCTGTTCTGTGTAAGTCCTTGACTTGTACAGGATCTTGATCATTGGACACCATCAACACACAACACCATCCAATCAAACACGAGCTCTGTCTCTCCAGGGGATTCCAGCTTGTTTCAACCTTTATTAAGTTTTGGTTTCTGTAAATCAAATCTAAAATACAATACAGAGTGTGCAAACACTACATTGTCAAGGTCAAGGACAGTTTATTTGTATAGCATATTTCCAATAACTCATCCTCCTACAGTGCTTTACAAACTAAAATACAACTTAATGTTATAAATAGTAAGTTACCCCTAAAGGATCTATATTCAAGTCTTATTTCACTAAAGAAGGGAATGAGAAATCAAACTTTTTCCACATATGTAGTCAGTAATTCAGTTTCACTGGTTCATTTCTAAGAAGTTGATAACTTAAAATAAGGGTGGAAATTCCTGTTATTTCTTCAAGTCACCATATAGAATGACAGAGACGTCACAGAGTAAATTCTGCCTGTTCATAATCCATTCCACATAATCAGTCTTCTCTGTAATCCATAAACAGTGTCTTCATTTGAGAATTGCAGACAAATTAATTTTCAATTAATTCATTTGAATATTTTTAGGTTTTAATGTCAGCACAAAAGCTAATATCTTGTTGTACAAGAGAAATAATTTACCATATCACTAATCTGATAAGACAAAAATTCATCTCATTAATCCCCTTATCATACAGTGAATAATTGCAACCACAGCAAGATTCAGATTAGTGAGGGCAGAAAAAAAAGAAAAGTACAGAATAATTAGGAAAAATCTTGAGTAGAAAAAATCCATCAGGCTCAGACTTTCATGCTGGGCTGAACATTTACATGTCAACCAAGGACTAACCCCCAGTATGCAGCTAATAGAACGCAGTAGTAGCTTCAGGAAAGTGCTGATCTGGACCAAAACCCAGTAGGGCATCTCTCAAGAGAACTTAAATAACTGTGCATCAGTATTCCCCACCCATGCTGATGGATCATCAATAATTTTTCCAGGAATGATGAAAGAGATTGCTACGAGGGAAGATGTGACATGCTCATAGATTCTATTTCTGCTTCAGTAACACCTAACAGAAGTAAATTAAAGTGAGTCTGAAAAATAAAATATCTAATCTTAAAAATGGTTTTAAATCTTAATGTAGTTTGTTGTAATGCCAGTTTGAATACTAAATGTTTTGATCCTTGTTCTGCTTGGCTATGGCTCATAGAAGCTGCTGCAGTCAGATTCATTTAAAAGCAACCATGTATGTAACTAACATGTTCTTGGTACGTTGTTTGGATTAAAACAGTACAATGAGGTTGGACAAAAGTTGCATTGTCCTTTTTCTGATTAAAAACTCATTAGTAATATATGAAGTTAAATATTCTTATAATCAGTCTCCAAGCCAGACTGACTGAATAAAAGCAGTCTGGGACCTGAACTACCGTGCTTTTTCTTCTCTGTCCAAGTTGGGGAAAAAATTTAAAGCACAAGCCCTCAAACCTGCTTTTGAGCAGCATTACTCATACTCTAACCCAGAAATATATCTATGTTATCACTGTGGTATTTCCCAGTTTAAGGGTCTTTGTATGGAGGGTGAACTCAATGCCTTTTATTACACTGGATGCTACTCTGTGTTGGCAGTAGTGGCTCGATCTGCATCAGTGTTTGCAGATATGTTTTGGGAGGATCCTCGACTGTATGAGCGGGTGTCGGTCAATGATAAATAAGGGATGGCTCTTTCCTCTCCTCTTTGCATTCTGCTATTCTTAGTTGCCATGTGCTGAGCAAAGGGTTTAAAGTTACAAAGACCTTGCTCTCTTGCTTGCTCTCTGTTTAAAATCTTTCCCTTCGTTTCTCTCTCGGCCCGTCATCTTTCAGTGTGTACCATTGTGGGGTTCATCTCCGCTCATGAAAATTAAGATTACATCAGCAGCACGTTTGAACAGAATCTCCCCTCCTCAGTATCGGAGTTTTGTTATTGGAAATGCGTCTATTATTATCGGCATCACATTGTTTAATGCTGTGGAAAAGGCAGCTGATTAGCTCAGTGATGATCCTGACACTTTTTGCCAAGGACAGCGGTTGACCAGATGTAGCGCAGGGGACCCTCTGTGGTCCTTAACAGGCATCCAGGAGGTTCCCAGATAAATAAGGACAAAGATGTTTGTCATTTACTGAAAAAGTTTTCTGACATGTAGAGACAACATTTAAAAATCCAATCTCCATCTTCTCTTTTTTTGACAGTGCCTTCTCTTCCAGGGGTGTGCGGCAGTGTGTATGAGTGAGTGTGTGTGTATGTGAGTCGAAGCCATGTCAGACCCGAGGGACATCGACGAGGATGCTATCCTCAAAGGCCTCAGCGCAGAGGAGCTGGATCGGCTGGAGTATGAGCTGCAGGAGATGGACCCTGAGGTATGGAGGCTCATTTGATCAAATTGGTCAAATCGGCTTATCTTGATCACTTTCTGTAAAGACAATACCTTGATATTGTGCCCACAGGTTTTTGTTACCTCAGGTGATCACTATACTTGAGGTTCCACGTAAGTTCAAAACTATTTCACATCTCCAAAATGAGACACGTATAGTAAATGAATTGATACAAAAAGGAGAACATTATTCCTGTGGAGGAAAAGCTGCAGAATTCAAAGAGGATTGTGTCATTCTTACCTCTTGTGATGGACCGAGCAGTGAAGGACAGTCAGGCACAGATTTAAAGTTCAAAAAAAGTTTTTTTTATTTTTTTTATTTTAACCCCAAAAAAGTTGTCCAAAACAATTAATGACTAATCTGCCACATAAAAGAGGTCAACATAACAGAACTCTATTTAAATAACTTATGGCAAAAATAATTGAA
>JBAMHW010000006.1:6896952-6908674 GCA_037177495.1 Rhadinocentrus ornatus | reverse complement strand
TGTTGATGGGAAAGTCTCGGCTAAATCTATCAATCTGGTAAAGGATCTGGTTATTATGCAAAAGCATTAAGGTTAACCTGTTTTATGAATTGCAATACTTGTTGTACCCTGTCAACCCTGATTCCTCTTTTTAATACGTATTAATGACCTAAAATAATTTGTTAAAAGACTATTTAGATGATTTATTTGACTAAAACTAGACTAAAACCTTTCAGAGTTTTTGTCGACTAAAGCTATTAAACTTAGAAATGACTAAAATGTGACTAAAACTAATAAACATTTTCATCCTGAAGACTAAAACTAAGACTAAAACTGAGATGCCTGCCAAAAACAAACACTGCCTCTCAGTACGTCCATGTGTTGCTGGTGCTTACATAACCACAAACACTAAAGGGATTTCTCCCAGGTATCATCAACTCCAGTCTTCGAGGGCTGGTATCTTGCAGGTATTGGATGTGTCCCTTCAGCAGCACACTCGATTCAAATGAATGGGCCATTAGCAGACTTGTGCAGGACTTGATAAAAAGCTATTGGAGATCCATTTTATTTGAATCAGGTGTTGCAGTGGGGAAACGTCTAAAACCTGCAGGACATCGGCCCTCCAGGAATGGACTGGAGATGATGATCCCGGCAAATGTCGCCTATTTCAGACTTATCCTGCACAACACGATCATTCTACAATTATTGTACTTTTCTAATTTCCCTGCCAGTCACATCACCTTACTTTTCTACTACTGTGCTCTCACCTCTAAATGGCTAGAATTTGTTTTTTAAAGTACATGGTTACAGTTAGAAATTATGTATATTTTTTGGTCTTCATGCTACCAAATACAATGTCAAAATAATAAAATCTAAATGCTTTAAGTTTGCATACTTTTTTATTATTGTGTAACAATTTAATGTTACACAAATTCTGCCCTACAGAAACAACAGCCTAGGGACCTGCTATCACCTCACAATTTACAATTACCAGTTGAGATCAATGTTTTGTAAATGTTAACAAATGTGCATATTTGGCTGTTTGGGGGCTCTAGACAAACACTTCCTCTTACCCCCTCGTGTTTTACATTTAGAAAATCTACCACTGTGAAGTATATTTGTAGACAACATATACAGAAAGAGGTCCTGACCGAATTTTTCACACATTTTCCTGACAGCAGCTATATTTGCAGTCGATCGAGGGTCCTTTGCTTCATATTTTGAAGCACAGGGAGCTGCTCTATAGCTGCACATGGCTGTTATGCAGGGTTCTTGCTAAAATGTTTCAGGCTTAAATATTCTCATTTCTTGTGAATGGAGTGACATCCCAAGTTACCAAATTACCAAACTTATCACTTGTTGAATCCAACCTGGAGGCTGCTGTTTATGACTTTAATTTTTTTTGTTTGTTTTTTTGCAATTTGCTCTACTATTAAACTATTATATACTTGCTGGTCTTTGCCTCATAAGGCTACTTGGACAAAGTTTACCAGTAAAACCATTTGGGAAGGTCGGGCATTAGAAGTATTTGGTTTAAGTTATGCAATTAAAATAGTCTGCTCTGCTCAGATTTGGCTTTGAAGGTAGCTACTTGGTAAAGATCGAGCTGTAAACACATCATATGACTGTTAGGATGCTTTGGGGGTCACTAATGTGTTATAAACCAGCACAGCCAGCACCTGACAACAAACTGGAAGTGAGAACAGGCCAACTGGTAACAATAATGATAGCAGCAGCATGCCTTTATTGATGTTTGAAGAAGTTGTTTCATCACTGGTTTTATGAGGTTTGCTTCAAGTTATGTTGACATATAACAATATATGACCCTCCAACCCCCACTAGTCCATCTCTAATGATGGATGGGCAAGGCCTGTAGCATATCACTAGAACCACCGTGAGTTTTGCCACAGATGAATCGAAGTTGGATTCACTGGACCAAGACACATCACTGAGTCCTGATATTTCTTCTCCATTTAACACATTATTGCTGATATCCTAATAAAACGTTTCCTCTGACCCATTTTCTCCCAACCGACTGACTGACTAATGAACTCAAAAACAAGCTAGCTGAACAAGCCTGTGGAGTAGATACTGATTCTGATCTCATCACAATGACTGGGAATTCAATTTGATTTAGTCATGTACACACACAGTAACACAAATAACAGTATGTGTTGCTAGGCAACCAAGACGTAAATTGACTGGTTCCTCCCTGCACATGTGTGCAGTAAACTTCAGCTTGTTTTACATCTTAGTTACCTAACAATGCCTTTTGTTATTCTATCAATGCTTTGTGTGTAAGAATGGGGACATATGAGGCTTTAGTGTAAAGTGTTTTGTGTTGTGTGTCTGACTGGCTGTATAAAGGCATTTGATTATATAAATGCCGTTTATTTACCATTCTTGCATTAGGAGTAATGGAGGTCAAAGTTACCTGATGGTGGTTCTAGGTACTTTTTTTTCAGTTTTATTCCAGAATTCCCAAACGAATAAGATGATGTATAACACACTTTTAGGAAAAGTTTTTGACCAGTACACACTTTTAGTACTTAGTTTTTGACATACTTATTTGTATGCATTTAATAGGCAGCATAGGTCAAAATGAACTCGTGATGTACCTAAATAAAATATCATATTGCGTAGACTTAAATGGGCCTGTGACTTTCCTCCGGACATGCCTAATTTTCTTTTAAAAAAACAAGTCTTTATTTTTTCTGTGATGTCATCCGTTTGTCCTCATTCAGTTTCCCACCAGTAGGTGCTAATCAACGTACAATTACAAACGCATTATAGTGTGACCTCAATGTTTTCATCACAGTGGCTCTGACCCACATAGTTCTATCATACAGACCCATTGTCTACTGTTGCCTTTATATTGTTTCCTTCAACACCGGGACAGCAGAGTAATCCCAAACTAACCGACACAGCCAGACATGCAATGGGGGTCCAATTCCCCATGCTCAGCTACACAAAAATAAACAAGCTGAGTGCCCAGCCATCACAGGAAGGGTGGAGTGGATGTGGGGATGGTGGGGTCAAAGATACTATATCTGTTTAAAACACACAAGTGGGAAGTTGCTGTGTTCACAGATAAAGCCAGTTTTTCTTGTTTCGTGAAGCTCTGAATAATTAAACTATAGCTTAGAATGAGCTGTGTCATGTGGACTGTGTGTAAAAAGGGTTCTCACTCAAATATTAAGGTGAAAATACACTTAAAAAGTTTATTCTATATTCTTTTATTTATTATAAAGAACTTATAAGCCTACAATGCAATGTAACATTAATGGAAAGCACTGTTCTTACCAAAGACCAATGTAAACGTGTAGAAACCAAAATGCTTCCAGACCTCGCTCACCTAGGTAAGGTTGCTAATCAGTGATTGGATGGGCACTGTTTGGGGGAGAGGTTATGCACAGTAAAGTACTGTGTAGGTTTTTTTTATGGATTCCTAATGAAAAAGCCTTTCTGGGTACCAGGAAATGTATAATTTCATAAAAGCTTCCACACATTAAGAAAAGAAAGTTCTGCATGGCATTAAAAGTTGGTCAAATTGAAACTTCAAAAACATGTTGGCTTTAATTGTTAGTGATCTTCTCAACAAGCAGCCACACTCCCCTGACAGGCCAAATGGGGAAGGAAGGCATCTGGAAAGACAGCGCAGGAGAGTGTGTTTGTCTGGCTCCATCAGTCTGACACAGCGACCGTGGTTTCAGTCCTGGACAGGGTCCAGATTAGGATTAAACTGCAGTTAGCATTTGTCAGTCTTTGTTTGAGTTTCTTGGCAAGCAGAATAAAAGGGGATGAATCGATTGGGTGACCCAAGCTCACAGAGTGTCCAACAACCCGAGCTGGAATTTTGATGTTCAAAATTTATCCAAGATATTAATTAACATGTTGAATTGATCTTTTCAGTTCAGCTGTCCACCTTGTGCTGTAAACTACCCCGAGTTATGCTCTGGGCCAAACTGGGTGTTAATGGCCAGTAACACCCATACTACCCCCCCCGGCTCCCTTTGCAGGCAGCTGTCCCCCTGGCCTCTCTTTCCTCGTGGTTCCCCTCACCAGGTCAGGAGGCTGGTGGGTGGGGAGGTGGGAGGAGGAGAGATGGCTGCTGTCACAGCAGTTGGCTTGTGACAGTTTGGTGCTGGTAGGTTACAAGAGCAAGCAAAGAGCCTGCAAGTCTGCCCCCTACTGGCCAAACACAGCAACAACAAAAGAACAGAGAAAAACGTAACAGTCATACTGAGTACAGAATAAAAAGGCTTGTGTTGTACAACGATCCCGAATAATAATAATAAAAATCTAAGACATAGTTATTTAATTATACTATCAATTTATAAAAGATGAAATTACACTGGGTAAAAGATAAAATATGGTATGAACTTGCAGAATATTCAGCTGGATTAAAAACACATAAAAACAATTTTGAACTTGGTTTTGAGATTCTTGCAAGTTAACTTGTTATTTTTATGTTATATTCTCTGTTCTTCATCTTCATATTATTTCATGGGGAAATATGACCTTAATTACTCCGGGAGAAAAAAAAAACATTTAAATGACAGCTATCCCTTGCATATAAATACATAATATATGATCCACTCAGGACATATTGCTATAAATATAAACGTTGCACAATGTAAAAAAAAGTGACTCTTTCTGTCAATGTCGGCATAAAAATGTGTTTGAATTAATTTAGTTTGGAAAAATAAATTTTTTCATTTTATGTACCTTTACAATTTCCTTGAATCCATTTTTCTTTTTACTATTAGAGGATGAAATAAACATGGCTGTACTGATTCAATTATAGTTGATGTCTACAAATTAGTTTGGACATTTTGCTTAAAGTAAAATTAAAAATAAATGCTTCTACACAGCCTTGTCTTTTTCTAATAAAGAAAAAACTCAAAGGAAAAGCTTGTTAAAAAAGCTATATATAATTTAATAATTTTTCTTAGATTATATTACACTGTGAAATAAAAACATCTAAATGTTTTAATATAAAATCAAGATTGTTAGCTACACATCTAAAAAGAAGAGGACATGATGAACCTGCAAAACTACAAATAAACTGAAACCAGATAGTTAACTTGTAAAGTGAAGGTTTTTTTTATTTTATTTTATTTATTTATGCATTTTTAAGATTTTGACTTGACTTGCTGTAGATGTTCTACTCAATGTTCAAGAAACGTATGCATATAATTATAACTTACTTGGTGGGCCAAGCAGCAGAAAAAGCCCCCACTGAGCTCAGACAGCACAATCTCTCTTTTGTCAAACACATGCACAAAGAAGAGATGCACACACAAGACATTATGGAAAATCTAGTCAGGCCTCGGTTTTACTTTGGACTCAGAACTGGATGCAAATCAGAAGAATGTTGTTTGACAATGAAGCAGTGTACAACAATTTGTCGTAGGGGGTGAAAAACAAACTGGAGAAGAACACAAGCTGCGATATATGATCTCATTCAAATGTCACAGAGATATTTTTATCTAAATGGCCACCACGGCATGTATTCATAGTGACTGTCTTTCTCTACTTGCAGCTATCCTTGGAATGTACACGTTGATGAGCAACAAACAGTACTACGATGCTCTGGGCACCACAGGCACCATCGCCAACACAGAGGGCATTAACAGTATGTGTCACTCCACTTTTTATTAGCAAAATATGCAATGACCTGCCACTGATATTTAAGAACAATGACAGTAATACAGTTAATTGTGCCACTCTCAGCTGTTTATCATACCCCACACAGGTGTTGTTAAACCAGATCCATTCAAGATCTTCCCTGAAGAACCACCAAACCCCACCAATGTGGAGGAAACCCTGGAGAGAATCCTCAACAATGATAGCAGCCTGATTGAGGTTAACCTCAACAACATCAAGGCGAGTCTAAAAGGAGGATATAGCATGACCAGAATGTATTACTTTAACCTGTCTGCATTAAAACTGATACACAACGTATGTGCAGAAAATCAGCTTAGACCTGCGAAGCTGTGAGCTTTATTGAGCTTGAGAATCAAACTTCTCATGCTTTTATGATTCCTGCAGGACATTCCCATCCCAACACTAAAAGAGATCTTTGAGGCAATGAAAGGAAACTCTCATGTGGAGTTTCTCAGCATTGCTGCGACCCGGAGCAACGATCCTGTGGCCTATGTGAGTGAACCAGCCATTCAAATACCATTCAGCAGGAATTCTATTTAATGGTATTTCTCTGGTGCTTATAAGTGTCTTATAATTTCTGCATCTGTAGTTTTTTACATTCTGTTTGTCTCAATCGTTATTGTTGCAAAATGAAGTGGAAATAGAGTAAATGCAGTTAAAGGTCCCATATTATGCAAAATCCACTTTCTAAAGGTTTTCAACAGTCTTATGTGTGCTCATAGCCTGTGTATGAGGCCCAACAATTAGAAGATTCTGACTCCTCTCTCACCTGCTTGCTCCACTTTTTAGCAACTGTGTGCTCAAACAGGTGAGTCTGAGATCTTTAAATAACCACTATCTCCAGTAGTGGATACTGTCATTGACCCACACTCCCGGTTAGCTGAGCCAGAGTGGGGACCATTGAAAGCTGGAGAGGGACATGGAGTAGGCATGAACCTTTAAAGGTTCAGAAACAATTCGTTCTAAGTAGAGCTCACGAGAGCCACATTTGAAAAGGCTGAAATTAAGGACCAAGTCTGAATTTGGGGTAATATAGTTTGAAAACAATGTTGTTGGACCTCTGAAACCCATATGAAATAGTTGAAAAAATGTATAAAATGGGACCTTTAATCTATAGTAATGCATCTTCCCACCTCATCACATGCATTTGATGATTGAAAACACATTAAATTAAGGCTTTAATTCGCACAGGATTCCTAAAGGCTCCAGAAACATCTGTCACAGGATATTCACATGTTCTGTACTCGACTTACCAAAGATAAATTAGACGGAAAATCTAATTATGCTCTTTATGCCATGCCATTTGTTCACGTATTACCAGGCTTGTGCTGAGATGCTACAGGAGAACACCAGCTTGCAGAGTCTTAATATCGAGTCCAACTTCATCACTTCAGATGGCATGATAGCCATCATCAAAGCCATGGCTAACAATGCCACGCTGGTGGAACTCAAGATTGACAACCAGGTCTGTTCTTGTCATTTGAACTAATATGTACAGCCCTGCAATTTGAGTTGGACAAAGCCATAGATAAGTTCTAGAGGTTCACGCTTCTGTTCCCTGGTACAGAGACAGAAGTTGGGAGACACGGTTGAGATGGAGATTGCCTCCATGTTGGAGAACAACTCCAGCATCCTCAAGTTCGGCTACCACTTCACCCAGCAGGGTCCCCGCGCCAGAGCTGCCATGGCCATTACACGAAACAACGACATGAGTAAGAAATATTTACACTTCACACAGAAAGTTCAGTGTATCAGTTTACTTATCTGAAAATGATCTTTTCTAATCCCAATTATGGAAAAAGTGGATGCCATGAAAGCAATTGGTGTGCAAATATACTAAATGTCACAATCTGGTTTCTCTCATACAGTTCGCCAACAAAGATTAAGATGAAAACAACCCCCAGGATTAACAACAAGCCCATCAGAGTGTGCAAAGACGGCCAATGACAGCTCTGTGCCAGCTTTCTCTCTATGTGCTGCCCCGGCACTTAACAAATCCTCCCAAAATAATCTGGGTCTTTTTACATGGAGGAAACTGAATCTAACATCCATGTTCATCCATTTCATTTCATTTACTGCAACAAGCTTTATGTAGACTCATCATAAAGGCATGTATAGGCAACAAGCAAAATGTGAAGTGTCTTTTTTTGTGCTTTTTAGGTTGTTCATCACGACTTTGTCATGAAAAAATCCTTTTCATTCATGCCAACTTTTTTCAATGTGGTGCTAAATTACATGTAGGAAGGAAAAAACAAACTGTAAATACTTTCAATAAATATATATATTTAAATATTCTAATTGTTTGGCATGTTCAGTTTTATTGCTTTTAAACCTTCATGACTGATTTAAGTTGATGCAGGTCAAACATTTAATCATGTGTTAACCTGAATTAAAAACAACTGATTGAACATTTTGCTTCTGAATAGGACAGCATTTTTTTGGATAAAGCTTCATGTGAAGAATCACAGCACTTTAATCCTTTAAAGCCGCCCCTGATCCACTGACTTCCCCCAAGCACCTGATTTATTTTTAAACCCCAACTCGCCTCTCTCCAACCCTGACGTAAAACATAACTTAGCCTAATGAGCTTAAATTACCTTGTTCCAAATATAAGAACAAACTTTAGGAGGGTTGCGCACTCACACATTTATGAGCAGAAACAGCTGCTAACCTTAGAGGATTGTGACAGTCATGCTTGGGTTTCTTCCACTAGTCATTTCCTACATTTTAATATGACTGCAGGACTTTTTTTTGTCTCGTGGTTCTTGCTTGTTAAGCTACGTGAGTTGCTGATATTTGGCTTTTAGAAATTATTAAAAGTTTGTTTGCGTCACTGCACATCGTTACCAGGGTTTCCTTTTCACTCTCTTGTCATCCTGGAGTGAAAGATGGAAAATGAGTATCGCATCAAGGGATTTTATTCAAAGGAAAGCATTAAAATGCAATCTTAACTAGTGTCAATGAATGAGAAAGATTTTTAAGATATAAAATATTTACTTTTTGCACATTTTTATGGTTTCACAGGCCACCAATCTGTCAAGTCCTTCTGCCCTGTCTGTTCTTTCTTTTGCCAACTGCAGCAACAAGCTCTGAACAAACACAATTAACAAAATCTAACAGTTAATTTAACTCCATCTCAGTTTATAGGAAAGCTAACTGATCTGTCCTAGATCTTAAATGAAAGGAGTAAAAATAGACAGCAAAGGTTGATCCTCTGCTAGTAAGGAGCAAGAAACACTGAAATAATAAAAAAAACATCTAATCCTTAAAATTCCACGAAGAAGAAAAAAAAGACTGATGTTGCCGAGTACGGCATATGACACATGGCAGCCGCATTTAACCAACCTCCTGTTGATACCATGTGTTTTAGTAACAGAGCATGCTGGGGGAATAATTTTATTCAAAGTAGAATTTTTTTTCCAAATTACTGCCACATCTGCACGAAAATAGGAGCTTCACACAAAGACAAAAGAATGTCTTCAAAGGCAAGCAGACACCGCACAAACTCTCTACAGATTTTAAACCCAGTCCCAGTTTCTGCCATAATGGTTGTCAGTTGTGTATTTTGAGGGGTCCAGGGACCACATTAACTCTCCAATTGTTCAACAATCTGGCTCTTGAATGAGTGATTAAATGTTTGACATGCCAGTTGTTGGAGGAACGAGTAACTCCACCGTACAGTTTTCCTACCACTCAGCATGGTATCACCTACATGCATGTATGCAAGCACGAACAACTTTGAATACACTGTAAATGAGATATATTCATTCTTTCCTTCTGTTAGTGGCAAGAAAATGCCACAAGTACAGTCTTGCTGGAAATTATTCCTAAGATTGTTTTATGGTTCTGTGCTTACATTCAGACATTGGTGGTATTTATAGAACTAACATTACAAGCAGGGCAATTGCAGGTTGTAAGGTTAATGTCAACTTAAATCATGGAGTGTGACTAAACACATGGTAGGTGATTAATAGAAACTTCCAGTGGCTACTTGGCTTAATATTCTAACAACCAAAGTTATAAATGCCTAGTAGATTTTGATAATGAGCATAACTGTGTGCAGATATTATTAAATAAATAGCAAGCTTCCTGACCATTTTCTTGGTTGCACAGCATTTAGGCTGCACAGTGGTTCTGTTCGTACCACTGTGGTACATGTTTATCTGATTTTTCACATTTTCAGCCCTCTCAGTCACTTGTATGTTGGGGAGGGGGGAGTGAAGCAGGCTCCTCCTCGTCTGAATCAAACTCCACATTCTCATCTTTAACCCACTGGCCGTTCCGGTCTCGCAACCATCCATCACTAAGAAAGAAATGCAGAAAAACCACGAGACTGGTTAATCAAGATGGAACGAACTATAAACACTGAATCTTTTTGTTAGGAAGCAAATAATACTTAGCACAAGTGTTTCTAACCTTTTGAGTTTGAGGTAGTGCTCCAGCTCCCTCCTCCTTTGACTTGTTAAGGGTTCTGACGCTTGTGTGGCTGTAGTCTCAGATTCTGTCTCTTCTTTAACAACAGAAAACAAACCAAACTGACAGTTAAAACATACCTACTTCTGGATTTTCCATAAAACAGAATCTGAAAACAGAAGTTTTCCTGTGACAGACTGTACCCGTGTTACAGCTGCTGGAACTGCTGGTGGAGGACTTGGTTGAAAGTTCCATTTTCAGACAACCGGTTGGCATTTTGTTGGATGTAGTCCCAGCAGGATGTGAGTTGGTGCTTGCTGGTGCTCTCTCAAATTTTGCACTTTAAAAGAATAACATCTGTTTAAACTGTTCTTTATTTTATAATATGATAAAGATAAAAATGAATAATTTAAACATTAAATAATCCCACCTGATTTTTCTGTGACAGCTGTTATATGGTACTGTCATCAGTAAAGCATTATGGGTTATCTTCCGTGTTTGTGCCAATAAAGGAGCTGAACTGGAGGCTTCCTAAAATCACAACAAGATATTTAATGCACTCTTATCTCTTAAAGCCCCTGTGTGTAAGAATTACTCCCATCTAGTGGTGCGATAATATATTACAAGCAACCGAGTAGTGCGCTGCTGCAGCCTAGGGCTACTCGATTATGAGAAAAATGATAATCACGATTATTTTGATTGAAATTGAGATCTCGATTATCTAACACGATTAGAGGAAAAAAAAGCTATTCTTTCTCTCAGATCAGCCGCAGTTATGTTCTGCCAGGTGTGATCAGTAGACATTTCATTTTTACGTTGAAATCTGCGTCTTATTCGGCTCTATGGTGCGGCTTGACCACAGGTCCGTGGCGGTGGCGAAACATTGGACTGTAGCCACGTCCTTCACAACACCCTCATGACACTCATCATACAGGGCAGGGAGAGACATGCGATAAAAATAGTGACGAGATGGCAGTGATGCCGTTTGTCCAAAGTGTTGATGACTTTCTTAAATCCCGGGTTGTTCACTGTGTTAACTGAGCGCTGGTCTTTGGCGAGACAACAAGTTATGTTTGTTTATCTCTGTGTCTCTGGGAGCTGGTGGATTATTTAGTCACAACTCACAAAAATTTAACATTTTTCTATTTCCTTGTGTCGCGGCGTAAGCCCCCGTGTGCATGTCTACATGAATGAGCGCGATATTTCACCTGCACAAATGTCGCTCGACTGGACGAGGGCAGCGATTTTCACCTCATTGCGCAAGTTCCATAGAAAATTAATGGAGAAGGAGCGACGTAGCCTCCCGTGTGTCCAGCCCATAACTTGAGAGGTGTTTGCATCTCAAGCTGAATTAAACCAAAGCGACTGGGACTGTGGGAGGAGTCTGCAACAGCACAAAAGTAAACTACTAAGGAGCAAAATAATCAGAACATGTCATTTTTATGATCGTTGAAAACCCAGATCGTAATTGTGATTAAAATTCAATTATTCACCCAGCTCTACTGCTTAAGAGCGTTATTACGACTACGAAGGCTGCAGAGATTCATAAATATGAAGTTCGAGTCTCCTGTCAGGTGATGAGAAACAGAACGATACATAATTATTATTTTTTTATGCCAATAAGTTACAAGCGTGTCCTCCATGTATTTAGTACCAAGCT
>JBAMHW010000006.1:6876849-6896852 GCA_037177495.1 Rhadinocentrus ornatus | reverse complement strand
TTAGCTTTGAAGTCCCTCTCCTCATCAGCTGCCTCCATCTGGTAAATGCTCCACCGATGTACACTCTTATTTTCTCCCAGTTAATATTTCTTTTTCTTTTCTTGGCTATTTTTTCCTCCATCTCGCGGGTAAAGAGTATAGATTGTCCTCCATTTCAATGTAAGCTGGCAAGCTGAATGATCCACGGTCGTCTTGGCTTGTTTACACCACCCCTGCGCCCTTCCCCTCCCCCCGAAACAGCAGGGAGTTGCAGGTAAAACGCACAAGGCTAACAAGTTTGTCCTCTTTCGGCTACTGTATTCAAAGATGGCGATGCAACATGGCAGCCTCTAGTTGGGTGCGCCGCCACCTATGTATTTATAAACATCTAATTCTAAGCTACGATAACACTTTCATTTCGATGGGACTGTGATTAGACTTTGGTACGAGCAGTTTCTGTGTCTGAACCTTCAATCGTTTATGAGTAGTGCCTGTCGATGCACCTCATCGAGAGAGGATCTGGCTTTTGCTGGTGCCCACTAAGAGCACCAGCAAAAACCAAAGACGTGGTTTTTCCCTTCGTAATGTCAAGGCAAAGATCTCTGACTCATTTGAGCACACATTTGCTATAAAGTGGAGCAAGCAAGTAAGAGAGGAGACAGAATTTTCTCATTTTTGGGCCTCATAAACAGGCTATGAGGACACATGACTGTGAGAAAACCTTTAGAAAGTGAACTATGCATAATATGGGACCTTTAAATACTACTGAAGCTCTCTCAAATGTCAACTCTGCTACGTACTCTGCTTTCCCACATGCAACGGAAAACAAATTAAAAATTGCTTGGCAGGATGTAATTTGTCAGGGTCATATGGTATTCAGAGAGACACCACATAATGCGGTTCACAAGACAACGACATGGATTAAAAATGTCAGTCAAGGACAGACAGTTTGTTCAGCTCATTATGTCTCCCGGGGATGATCCATTCACCCTCTGTCTGCCAATTGATCTCAGATACTCTAACACTACTTTTAAATATATGGTCAAGTTACTAACCTGACATCTGTCTTCTGCCTGGATGTAGTTTTCATGTTGTCTTTTTGCGATTTCATTCTTCAGCTTTGCTTTTTTTCCATAGAATCCTTTTAGTCCTGAATAAAATCGGTAAATAAATAAAGAAGATAAAAAACAAGATACTGTATAATAAACAATTAATTGTACTATGACACTGTATACATTAATTATGTGTATAATATATTATAATATAGGCCTACTATGCATACGTTAACTTATTTATTTATATGTATAAATACGACTTTAATTAGCAATTAATTAATTAAATTAGCAACTTAACAAATGTATTACTTAATACAGTAAAAGCATATGTAGTTATTGAAAGTTCATTAAGTATAAGAATAAAGATATTTTTCCTCAAGTTAACTTTGTTAACGTTCCCTCGACATAATAAATTAACCAAATATTTCAAGAGTGATTGCTTGTTTAATTAGTCTCACCTTCCAGGTGCTTTTTCCCTTGTCTGTGGACTGTCAGCATATCAACTGTATCAAAAACAGGGCGGTAGGAACATACAAGGCAAGTGTACCTAAAAACCACAAAATACTGACCAGTCATTACATGTTAAAAACCTAAAGTCATAATTGTTTATTTGACTAACGTAGATATAAACTAATTTCACCTTCCATTTTTCATAAGAGCAGCCTCATCTTCTGGAATAAAATGAGACAAAAGGTCTGCCACACGTCGTTTCTAAAACACAGTTGAATAGCAGTAGAGGAGTGTTTTTAAATTTGTATGACAACAGCTTGCTGTAAGCTAGCTAGCAGAATGCTAACTATAACAATTTGTAAACAAAGCTAAGCACTTACTGTGAAACGAAAAATAACATTTAAATTAACTGTTACCTTCAGAATATTAAGCTGACTTTTGTCGTTGCCTTCCCTTTTAAAAGACATGGTTAATATCGCTGATAATCTTAAAACATGTGAGGAATGGAAGCTTCACGATAACGTCAAGCTAATTGTTGATAGCAATGGTGCATTTGTCGACCACGGCCTAAATGGGAAATATAGGCTTCTGGGTAAATGTAAAAAAAAACCAAAAACATTCGGCCTTTAAACTATAAACTTTATTAGTGCGGGTGGGAATCTGTTTATTCTTAAAGATTTCCTGACTGTTCTCTTTTACTTTTATTTACACATGCGTTATTATCCGCGAGTAAGTACGATTGAATGATGCATTTAGTATTTGTATACAGTATTATACAAATAACTTATACCAACAACTTAAGCTCTGGGGCATATGCTAAACACGCCACATGTGTGAAAACGTGTAATTTTCACTCTCTCGCAGCATAGTATGTAGACGCTTCAAAACGTCCCAGTTATTCAAATTACAGTAAACGTAGCATTTGTGACGAATCGGGAAGGCAGTTGCTGAGTACGGCAGCCATGGCAACACTGCATGCGACATAAAAAACATTAATGGGAAAAGTTCTCGGTAACCTCTCGGCGGTTTTCTCGGTAGGTAAGGTGGGTTCAGTAAGTAAGATTTTAATGAAGGCTGTTGCGGGGATTGAACCGTTATCTATTTCGGGACTATTGTAACAGGTTGATACTTGGAGAAGAGAAAAAACGAGCGTTAACGTGGATTAAGTCGATAAGTCAACCATCTGGCTAACAAAACAGCTAGTTTGACACGTACACGAAAGCTAAAAGAAACATACTTTTATCATGATATTACCGAGAGTAACGTTTACTGGTAGCCATACTGGTTTACTGGTACTGTTGGTGGGTATGCCAAGCTAAATATGTCGGGGGAACGAGCGCCTTTACCATCCCGAGGAGGTGACCTCCTACGCGGAAGCCGGACAAGGTATTATGGCAGTTTGATCCGATCTCCGCTCTCTCCAGTTCGCCAAAGACGTATTGAACACACAATTCAGCCCGGAGAGACGCTACAAGGTCTGGCCCTGAAGTATGGGGTGTCTGTAAGTAAGAATAACTTAATTTTAACAAACTTTTCTTGTTGCAGTTGCTTTTTGTTCTTTTTAAATGTCAGCTTAATCTTGCATAGAAATAACGACGTGGAACAATATCTCTAAAAGGTTTTACATTAATCTCTAGTCTAATAGTTTACTTTAGTGATGGCAAAGTAAATGAACTGTTCAATTCTTTTGTTTTTTTGCATAAAATTGTTTAATTTGGCTGATGGTCAGTGTACTTTTTATTGTTTTTAGTGTAGCAGCCTGATTGCATAAACTAATTGGTACAGTGGAATAAAATTGTAAATAGATGAATATGCTCAACCCAGTGATCTGCAGGATAGCCTTTTAATGAAATTGTTTATCCAGTGCTTTCTGCAAACTTGGGCAAGGCAAAAGTCCTAAATGTCAATAAATGAAAGAACTGTTTAATTGGGATCATGTTCATCTTTTGATTCTGTGATTCAAAATGTCTTACTAGCATCTTAAAATTAAATCAACAAGTGCTGGTTATTCATCATAATAACTGTATATCTGACAAAAAAACCCCAATCGTTTCCAGATGGAGCAGATCAAAAGAGCAAACAGGCTGTACACCAATGACTCAATATTCCTGAAGAAGTCCTTGTCCATTCCTGTGCTGTCAGACTTGGATGACAGCAGCAATGCAGTGGATTTGTCTGAGGACAGTAAGGAGGGCAGTGCTGATAACGCCTCTGCTCACAACGGACACACAGAAAGCTCCTCTGAGAAAACACAGGAGGATGGAAGAGAGAGGGCATCGGACCTTACTCCTGTGGACTTTTTGAAGAGGTTGGATGACTTGATAAGCCAGTCTAAGCAGGCTGCAGTCAGAGGATGCCAGGATGGTGAGCAAAGGTACTGCTGCATGACTGATTGTTCCGACATGGTTGTTTCCATGTCTGTTCCATGACAAGTCTTATAGTTTTCCCTTTTTTACCCTCAGCTTGTTTTAGTCAAACACACTCATAAAGAAATTTTATGTCCCCCAGATTACATTTTTCTCAGATTAAAAATTTATTTTGTATTTGTAAATATGTATTGACTTTTACAAATGCTGTATTATCAGGTTGGTCCATGCAGGGAGGAATAAGAAGTAATTGTCACGATCATATGATGCTTTGCTGCCGACTTTTGGTATGACCCTAAAAGTGACAAAAACTGACAGTGAGTTGACCTGGAGGCTCTGTTATGCTGTGTGAGTTTGCAGGTTTCCCTAGACTTTCTCTCTGTCCACCATTTCCCACAACGGGGAAATTACTTAAGCGTTACTTTCCACCATAATCCACTGCATTAGTCCTCATTTTTTACATATTAGTTAATGCCAGCCACATGACATGACTAGAGGAAACTAAGGTAACTTCACCGTTTTGAAATTTTGTAGTGGCTAGCTAGCTTAATAATGCAGTAGCTTAAAATGGCTAAATCATGACGAGTTAAATGTCCCATCAAAGAAAAGCCTCAATATTAGAAATTAAAACTTGACATCTGTCAGTATGTCAAATGACTTGCAGATTAAGTTGATCAGTGATGGCAAAAATTTGGTAAAACCTGACTTCTTTGTGAAACCGCTCAGACTCTTAAAGAAGAGTCTGCAAATTTATACAAAGTAATAATAAGTGATCACCTTAATTCTGATAGAAATGACATGATCAGGATGACGTATTTTGTATCCATGAATGGTCTGACATATTAAACCTGTTTGTTGGGAACATCTGGTCAACATCTGTAGCTTTTGTTTTCTTGATGTGTCTTGCTTTGTATGTGCTGTTGAACCAGATATGTAATGGCTTCAATGTAATCTCTCTCTCTCTCTCTCTCTCTCTCTCTCACTCACGTACTTACTTACTTAGACTTCAACTCTATTTTGGGCTTGAGAGTTATGTCCTCATTCCTGCGCATCAACCAGATGTCCTAGTAGTTCAGTTGGACACTGTCTTTGCAGGGTGTTGTGTTGTTACTCAGATGCAGGTATTGTGAGGAGATGGACCATTGCTGTTAGAACCATATGTTGGACACAAATGGCCGCTGTAGTAAAATCTGTTATGTGGACTGTATGCTATGCTATTAGATCTCCTCATCAAATAAAAAAGAAAACTACATCACAATACCAAGTGATGGAGTACTTTCAGAAGAATGTGTTTCCACCCCTTCAGCAGAGTTCCAGTGACTGAATCCACATTAAAGTGCATTAAAATGGTTCTAAATAGTTCTTTCTTTATACCCACTTCTCTCCTAAATTCTTACGGTTAAAATCTTTCTTATCTTTTGCATCTGCTTGGAATCTCTAGTCTGAGCTTTGAGCACTACGCACAGACTTCTGTAATATTTGTGAAAATAACCCAAGCTGAATACAGATTTTTCTTTTCTTGACAGGGTTGCAGCCCTAGAAGCAGCTTGCTCCAGCAGAAGATCAGATTGGCGACCACTCACAAGGTCGCAGAGTGTTATTTCATCCTCCACAATTCAGGAGCAGGGAACACATGGGGCAGTACCCCTCACTGTCACCAAACTCACCAAGAAACTGAGACACAAAGAGGATGAGATCTTTAAACTGTGATGTCTGGTTTCCTTTGTCTCACTCTGATCATTAAACTTTCCCAAAAAGCCATGTTGCAGGAATAGGACTCCAGAACAAAAGAGTATTATAGATAAAACAAAAGAAAGCAGGTATCTAATTTAAATATATTATCATATAGCCAATTAATACAGATGTTAGAAACTTAAGTGTTTTAAATGATTGTTTCACGTTGTATCTCTGTTTATTTAAGGATACATTCAGTATATAATGAAACACATAGAGGTTACCATAGTCACATGATTATGCATATGGTAGCACATCTCAACACGTGGTTTCTGTGTTATCCTTAATTGTTCTGACTTGATCTTTTGACCAGAAAATTCAGATAATGGAACAAAACTGCTCATAATAAGTTTTTTTTATTACTGCTGAAAAATTGACACTGCGTGTAGCCAAATTAAATAAAAAAGAAAAATAGAGATAAAGGTTTATTTTTAAAGATTTTGAGTTGTGATATGTCGCTGATTTCAAATAAATTTTGTATAGTTTTAAAATAAAAAGGTTTTAGAACATTTCTTTAATGTATTGCTTATAAAAAAAAGAAACATTTTAAATGCTACATTAAATTATTTTTCTGTTATGTAGTGAAAGACCTGATTTTTTTCCTTTATCCAATACTTTTTAATGGCTGTGTCCATGTTTGCTCTTATGATAGTGATCCAGTCTCTTGAAAAATCATGAATCATATGATAATCATTCAAGCTAATCCTTTCAGCTATAGAAGGTAATTATTTTGTTGACGTAACAATGTATTTTAACAGTGCAAAGCAATTGTGAGAAAACAAGGGCATGGTTGTTTCCTTTATTGTATATCAATTTAACAACTCAGTGAAAATAACGCACTGTAGCTGAAGTATTACCTCTTGACCACCAGATGGCAGTGCTGTTTTGCAGTGGCCTTTCCTCTATATTCTCTGGGCCTCAATGCATCAGTAGTTTAGCTTAAAACATGTAAAGTTTCAAATATTAAACATTGGACAATATTTTGTTGGCTTGTAAATCAGCTGATAAAGTACACATTTGTTGATGTTCTAGTTTGATTTCAAATATTTTTGTCTAAATAGACAAACACATTTAAATGTCTCTTTTGCACATTGAAAATTTAAGGAATGACCGCACCAACTTTATTCTCTTCCCACGTGTTCTTTATGAACTGTGGGGCAGCAGATTTGTTCTCAAGTCACTTGTCTCACGTTGCCAATCCTCGGCAGAAATAAGACGAAAAACGTCCAACAGTTTGGAGTGTCAGGTGAGTCTCCTCGTTGGTCTCCCAGTGTTTGCAGCGCAGGTTGACTTTTAGTCATATTGTCCCGTCTTCCACCAGTTTGTTGAGTCCTTTACAGATCTTGGTGAGATTGGGTCTGAAGGGGCCGCTGGGCTCGTACAGCTTGGTCAGCAGCTGAGGGTCGGAGTAATGATTAAAGACATGGTTGATGCGGCCGTGAGATTTCGGGGTGAGGTGGGTGTTGACCAGCTTTAGCAGCAGGTCCCTGCAGCTGGACAAGAGATCCGCCATCACCGCCGTGTCAAAGGTAAAGTCCACCTGCGTGAGTGAGGAGGTGTGTTTATGTTAGAAAGGTCACCTGAGGGGGATAACCTTATGTCAGTTTGTGACTGCCTGTTTACACGTAATAACCAATACAAACAAGAGCCTGCGGTGCATGTTCTTTATTAGCATTTCTGCAAATGGCTAAATTATAATTAATTTTTTTTTATTATTATAGATTAAATACAGCTACTGGCAGATTTTTAAGTCTGATTTTGCTCATGTATTGATATACTTTAAATAGGTAACACAGTAATGTGCACGCTTCACTAAATTTGGATTATTTGATGACATAATTGTTTTTAAAACTTTTGCATTCATTGCATCTTAAATTCATAGTTGACATCTTCCTTTACATATATTTTTATTTATCTCATTTATTTATGAGATAAATAAAAGCTGCAGCTCTGAAGGAGATACTTTACACAAGTCTTTTTAGAATTTTCAGAATAAATTCAATTCTAATGCAGCCCTTTCAAACAAAAAGAAACCTTTTTATATTTAACATCTGGATTTCTAAAGCGACCCTGTGATGGACAAGAGATCTGCACATGGAGTACCCCGCCTATGACCCTGCATATGAATAAGCGGTTATAGACAATTGATTTCTAAAGCCTACACACACAATGAACATTAAGTTATTCATTTGCGACAACAAACCTCATAGAAGCTGATGGCCGTCATGGCCCCTTGATGGAGCTTTTTCTTGAAGTCTTGGGCCATTCCCAGTTCCTCTTTGCTGAAGCGGTTGTTCCTGAACAGCACACCAATCTTGACTGCAATCTTGACTAGGTCCTTAATGACTTTCTGAGCCTCGCTTTTATTCCCTGTGTACTCTTTGGAGACCCGGTACAGTTCATCCAGAATCTCACTGGTGGTGTCGTCAATGAACATTTGCACAGAGCTTTTGGTGGCCATGGTGCTGAGGATCTTCTTCTGTGCCCTCAAGGCCATGTCCTTGGAGCTGAATGCATCCATGGTCGCCTGATTTATGAAATATGAAAAAGTATTTTTTTGTTTTAATGACAGTCTTGCTAATTATACAACCATATCATTGTTTAACATTAAACAGTCACAAAAATACATAAACGTCTTATTTAGCCAAAATGAAAAGTATAAAGATCTACAGACCGGTCTGAAAAGAAGAACAACTTCTTTTTCCCACATTTGGTTGTGATTTGGCCACATTTTTACTCCAGCTGCTCCAGTCAAACATTTGGAGGTGTGATATTTATCTTCTGTATGTTCAGCTCTCTTATCCAAATGTTTTTAGTCATGACTTTGTAACTTACAAATGATCACCCCTGTTCCTGCCTGGCACTTCTTACATGCAAGTCCAGCTCAGTATCACCATGATAAACAATTTAGGGTTAAATCTTTATCTATTTGACATTCATAAAATAACCTATATTTAAACATAATCTTAAATTGATATCCTCACAGTGATACATGTGCACTGAGCATGTTGTGTTTTCTTTAAAAACTTGAAACCCATTATGAATCATGTTAGTTACAGTGTTTGTTTTTGTTTCTGACATGCACACATCATGCCAAAAGGGAAAAGCACCATGGAGGAGAGTCAACAGAGGCTATTAATTTCTCCGTTGAGATTTAACCACACCTAGCATTTATCAAAAAGAACCCTTTGGGAGGTTATCAACAAACATACAAACGACAAAAGCAGCTGTTTAGCTGCAAATGTCTATACCTTTTGAAATAATCTCTTAAGTGACATATAATTGACCCGTAATCTCTAACGTGGAAGAAACCAAATGTGAAAAAAGACACACGGAAAAGAAAACATTTATGTTTCCTTAATCTGATATATTTATTGGAGAAGCTTAAAAGACTAAACAAGAAATGACTGTTTTTTGTGTGCATGAAGATGTGAAGAACAAGGACATTATGCCTTTTAGATGAAGAAAGTAAGTCTTTGTAGAATACTTATGCTAAACAGATAAGTCTTGGGCATATCTCCAGTTTCTCAGATGCAACAGCTTAAATCTAAGTCATAATGCTTAGCTTTTACTTCACCTTAATCCAAAAAGTGTCTGATGCGTGAGACAGAATCAACAAAGAAATACAGCAGTATGTTTAGCAAACATCCGTGCCACTGAGATAGCTGTCTCCTCGCCCTCTTCCTGTGTCATTTGGTCTTTTATTCTCTCATGTGTAGAAATTTACTCTACAAATACGTTTAAAGTTTAGAAGACTGTCTGAACATCTTTGAGTGCAATGTTCTCTACTGAATCCCACTTCTGGCCTGTCCAGACAAGTATTTACGGGTAGCATGTAGGCTGCATAGCTGAGGCAGGCCCATGCGTGCTGTTACCACATTGCATCAGGGCAAGAATGTGAGCACCCTGTACCCAGTAGATACCTTAATTACGGTGCTTGGGTCTTTCTTTTAAGTCAAACATCAGCTTCTCATTAGCTTCTGTAATTGTGATGCCTTGTACATTAGTGGTCTGTTGTAATGTATTTCTCTTGTTTCTGTTTGCGCATATGAGATGGTGTTATTTAAAAGATGATGCCGTCATTGCAAGTCAGCAGTGTGAGCAAATGACGACTTTTCAGTGATACATGAGAAGGTGAGACAGTTACATTAAGAATTTATTTAAATGATAATTGCACACTCTCCTTCTGACTCCACTCCCGTGGCGTAACACTCATTATAAGCAAACAGTCACTAATATAGAAAGTCTCAGTAGATTCCATTTTACACGCACAGCCATTTATTTTGAACAAGTGTGACTTTCCTTATAGCTGACTTTGGTTACAACAAGCTTTAGGTCCCCGTAGGGAATTAAAGAACGCTCATTAGATTAATTTCCCTTAACAGTGATAATGGAAGTGGAGCAGTGTGATAGCTATTTCATATTCATGCTTCAGTCTCATTTATTTGCTAAAAGGCTATTGGGATTTGAGGACAGAGTGCAGTCATCAGCCAGTATTCCACACAGTGAAGTTCCCCCAGCAGGAGGCATAGCACTGCTTTCCTTTTCTGTACCAACAGTTTTATTTTTATTTTTAAATCAGCTCTGTAGGGGCGAGAGGGGGGTCGGGGCTGTTTAGCGAATGTTGAAACATTTCTATGTTACAGCAACAGATTGCCATTAAACTCTTTTCTGTAATGGACATCGTTTAGTCGCTCAATGTTGAGCTGCAATTTGTTGGTACAATTGGATGGAAGAGGGCCTTTGAGCATTTATCAGTTTGCTGTTGACATCCACCAGGGAGTGAATGCATTACTTGTTCAAGTGTTTGTTTCCCTCTCAAATGCCTGCCGGAATTGATGAGCAACTGTGTCTAGTGCTGCAGGGAAAACAACATTAAGCAAAGCTAGAAGCATCACACACTGAGAGGGTTACTGTAACAGCTGGTCAGTGAGGAGTCTTTGAAGGTTGGGTTAATGTACAGTCCAAGAGAGAGTCCTGACTGGTGGAGCCATCAGCAGTAGAGGTAAATATTTAGCATCCTCAGATGTATCCACCATTGAGTTCCAGTGTTTAACTGCATGTATGAACGTGTGTACACGAGGATGCAAATACTTAACCATTGTTTATGGTTTTTGCATGCAGGTATTAGTGAATTAAAGAAAAACATGTTTGTTTATAATCTGCTTGTGTCATTCCAGCAGTTTGTGTTGTTGAAGGTAGCTCTTCTCACCAGGATCAGAGAACCTTTTGATTGAGCCAATTAAAATAAGTTTTGTTGTCAAGAGTGCAGCAGGGCCGTGTTAGGTTGGCCTGGGGTTGGGTGGACTGGACTGGAGCTTGTGAGGCGGCAGTAGCAGTCACTTTTAGTTGCTCACAGCCTTTGAATTGACTGAACAATGAGAATATTCCAGGAAAAGCACACAGTCCGTGCTATTCAATCAGATAGAAAGAAACAGGTTATCTTTCAAAGGTTCGTTACTGTACTAGGATTAGCACTGCCATAAAAAACAAAAATAAATTAATAAACTTCAGCAAGAGAAGATAATAACGATGAAAATGTTTGCAGGTTTTTGCTGTTACTCAGCAACCATTTGTGAAAAATTAGTATATTACCAGGATGAAGCATCACTTCCGTTAAACTGTTTAGCAGAAGGGCTGAATTTATAGATTACTTTTTACCATTTAGCTCTTGCGCAACTCACTCTGAAGTTATTGTACTTTGTATGCATTTTGAATTATCCATTTAAGTTTTGTAAGCATTTGAATTGTCATGACTTTGGGTCTTAGGGTCATTATCACAACCTTTGAGAATACATGGTTTGAATAAAAACTACCCTCATAAATGAGCAGACAGGGAAGCATTTCGAAATCTTTTAAAAGCACATATTGCAGTTTCTCTTTCAACATTGCACAACTCTTAGAGCAAGTCGTTGTTCCAGTCTGTCACACATCTGGCTGAAAAAGGAAGTGAGATACAGCAGTTTGCTCACTGGTGAGGATTCATGAGCAGAGACACAAAATTAGTATGTGTCCCTTGTTTCTATACCACAAAGTGAGTAAGTCTGCAACTGTCTTTGGCATTGTTTTAGTCAGCTACAAACCAAATCAGGCCAGGGAAGAAGGGAAAGTCCACTGCTTCAAAACTTGACTTGAGCAACTCCCAGTCTGTGCAAACAAAAATGTGAGCTCTACATCTGCCTGTCACTGTACTTGTTGCAGCATGACCACGAGTGTTCATAAGTCTCAACTCGTGTTTAAGATGGGGAAGTGGAGAGAAGTCACTCAGTTTCCAATCATCCCTCGACTCGTACTGTCATACTGTCTCTCTGCTTGGCGGCAACAATGATTAATTTATACAAATTAAAAATATGGAGCAATAACTTGCACCTTGTCCATTTTTTTCCCATTTTATTAGCACAGCACATGAATGTAGCAGAAGTGTCTTACCTGAGTGTTTGCTGAGTCCCCCTCCCTCCTCGTGTGTGTGTGTCTCTCTGTCTCTGCTCTGTTTATCAGGTTGATAACACAGGCTATTTAATTTAACAAGATCCCTTCATTTTCACCACGAATCAAAGGAAAACCCATAAAAGCAGCCCTCCTGCAGCGCCTCTGTCAGTGCTCACCACCCTGTCTTAAGATAATGTTGAGTTTTACTTCCTTGAGGAACTAAATTGCTATGACACACCCCTCAGCGTGTGTGGATGTCTCTCTTTCTCCCTCTCTTTCTCTTTCTCTCTCTATCCTATCTTGTGTTTCTGCTTGAAATTCTAATTCAGACTCTTCAAGTCCGGTATTTCTCTTTGCCCTCACCACACTGTAGTACTCTCTCTGAATCGGTCTGTCTCCCTGCTTATCTCTGTTTTGCTGACGTTGAGCCTCTGCTTGTTCTGACAAGTGAAAAACCCAGAAAGAATTTAGCAATGATCCAGTGATACAGCCAGCTGAAAGGGGAGCGGCTTAACCCCTTTTTGTGTGCTCACCTATGCAGGAATGCGGCTCCTGTCAGTGCTGTTGAGCACCATGTCCCTCCCTGTGCATCTCCTATTCAAGGCAAAAATCAAAACAATGACTAGCCAGAAGTGTGTCATGCTTCTACAGCACAAGTTTAACACAACCTATAGGATTTAATAGAATAAAACTTTTTTTATTCTAAATGTTGACCTCCTGTACTACTATTTCTTCAGTAGAGATGAGGAAGGTTCTTACTGAACCAGCGTCTTTGTTCACCATGGTACTTTCTCAACATATTGCTTCAGTGCACATCAGGCTCTCCACATATCCTGGATATGCCTAAGCTGTACTTGCTGGACCCGTTGTGATGCTCTCAAAGCTGGATTAACACACCAAAATAACCAAAGTTAAAGTTAAACATGAGCATGTACTACAGCCAAAGTTGCTCTGATTTACACATTTTATATTTCCAGACTGTTGCTCTTTAATAAATTCTTGATTTTACTGTATAACTGTAACAGAATCTGACAAAATTACCATTCAAGTAACTTAACAACAGTCCAATGGAGTGAATTCAGTTATATTTTTGTGTGTAATGAACTTCCACAAAGCAAGTAAGAAGGAACAGAATGTCTAAACATTTCTCATCAACTCTGTCAGTTCATTGCATGTACAGTACTTCTCTTATTGACTTGATTTTCCTTGAATGTGTAGTATACTGAGAGGTTAAGCCATAACCATAGTTCAACCTGTTCATGTAACCATACAGAATTACCACCTCCTCTTCCAGGATAGATAAAACAGTTTGATTTTATGAGGACCTGGTTGTCATAAAATCCACACCCATCTCATTTCTCTTGTCCATGTTTAAGATAAGATTATTATCTAGTCTGTATTTTTTTAAATCAAATCTAGTACTCAAAAAGTAGTCCCAAAGTGACTATAGTTGTCTGTTATCTAAACCTACTGTACGTACTTTTCCTGTTTGTTTTGCATTATCTAGAAGCTAAATTGACAAATAATGTGAACTGGACTAATCTGCAGGTTGACACCTGTTTCATTACCATTTCATGTAATTTGTTAGCCATAATAATTTTCATGGCACAATAGATTAACCTCCCTCAGAGGTGTGTTTCATTGTTATTGTCAGATCATAAAGTAATAAAATCTAAAGTTCTAAAGTTCAGTCTTGCTCTTATGAACAAGGCTTTGTCTTTAGCCATTCTCTGAATTAGAAAATATAAATATAGATAAGGATAATACAGAACAGGATCCAGTGTAACTAATATGGAGTCTGGTGTTTTTAACAACAAAGCAGCTACTCTTGGAACCACAGCAAACATGTCTACCAGTCTCAAGCTGGGAATTCAACAATTCATTTCGAATCAGGAAGTGTCCTCTGCTTCCGGATCTGTGTTTATCTATATTTTTTTTCTGAATGACAACCAGCTGGGCTTGAACAACTGTTGGCTGAGGCTCAGGCCATTCACAAAAAGACATGTTTGCTAAAAACTCACAAAAGTTAATTGCTGTCAGATGTTTAGGTTGAAGGGCAAACTGAGTCCCAGCTGGACATAGGGGAGTGTAGGGACGGGAATCGACCCACCACACTGTGATGGATACTAAAACACACCTGCCTTTTTGTTTTTCCTCCCACTCAGCCCATCTGCAAGAAATTAACTCTAGTAAAGTCATGGTAAAACTTGCAACTGCTGAACGAGGTGGTCTCCGTGGCAACAGACAGGAAGTAGCGCTTAAGCGGTTTCCTGATGACTTCCTCTTTATCGTATAATGACATCTCACAAGGAAACATCAGCAAAGAAAACTCAGCTGAATGTCTGTGCATGCGAGCAAACACATAAACACACGTGTTTGTGCAAGTGTGTTAGTGAGAGAAAGTGTGAAGGCACGCACACTCCCCAAAATGAGCTCTTACCTGTCTCACCTTACCACAGTACACAGCTTATACACTTGCCTATTTTGGTTAAGAGATAATGCGAGGATCTTTAATAATGTCACTTATCCTTCATTAAAAGATCACAGGAACCTTCCAGCATCCAACCTCACTCACATAATGGCAGTGTGCAGTCACAGGATGACAAAGACAGGAATAATCAACTTCTGAGGTCAGAGAACTGCACCTAGAGATTTAGATCTTTAATCAGATGGAAGATGGTGCTTTCAGTACCTCACTTTCCTAATGGGATTAAAGATACTGGACTAGAGGGTACCAAATATTTAACGGAAACCTTTTGACCTTTCTCCTAGCATCTCCAACTTTTTTTTTCTTTGTGAATGTGAGGAATAATTGCAGGTCATGACAGAGTTTCTAGCTCTTTTAATCTTTCTTTAACATGCATCTCACCTTCTACCTCATGCACAGCTAATCATTGATTGTTGAACAGTTTATGTAGCACACTGCACATTTATGTACATAGATTATTTACTCAAAGGTTTTTCTTTTATTTTTTATCTTTTATTTGATTTTTTAAGTTGTTTTTCTTCTATTTTATAATGTTTTATGGCATTCAGTGTGGATGGCAAAGTAAGAATTTTAATAATCTTTGCAAATAAAAATTAACACTTTGAATCTTTGCATTCAGGCAAGTGACTGATGCAGTATGTTTGTTACTTGGCCTGTACTTAAAACTTACTAAATAAAATGGGAAACAAGAATCTGTTAAAAAAAATGGATGAAGATTCTTACAAAGTCGTTGTTTAATATGTTTAGAAGTTATTAATTTATTCTTTTCTTTTTTGAAATTCTTAAGTAATTTTCTGACCATACTCCAGTCATGTTTGTAAATGAGAATTGGTTCTCAAACATTTTACCTGGGAAAAAATACAGGTAAAAATAAAAAAGTTGTTGCGTTTCTAAGAATGCATACGAGCTATAATCTTAATATCCATGTTTCCATGTTACAGCGCATAGTTCCTTTTCTTCTAAACTCCCCCAAAGTGTGTCATCTTTTTACATGTAATTATCCTCATCTGTCCCAACTTTGCAGATGAAACCGGTTTTGGCAAATCTTGTTTATTACTTGTAAAAATTCAACTGTGGAGACAAAGGTATGACTCAGAAGTCAGCACCAGTGTGTCAACCAGGTGGAAAATCCAGGAGGACGTAATGCTGTGATCAACGTGTATTTATGTTCACACAATGTGTGTTAGATTAGCATACTCTGTATAGCTTGATTTGATCATGGTCTCCCAATTAAAACTTCAATTAAATATACCTGTCAGCACTCATAAAAAAGCCTTGAAACAACCTATGATTTAATGGCAAGAAGGGAACAAAAAATAAAATATTAAATTAGTGACTAATATTACTAAGTATTGACTGATCTTGGAGCAGAATCCATTTTTATGAAGCTTTGAGCTAAGCGTGCTGATCCTCTTTTATATTTTTAAAGCTGGTATGTTACCTTTATGCAAATTCTGCAATCCTTGTTCATGCGATAAGCCCCAGAATAATTTTTAGACATATGTCTGCCTTTTTTTGTGGAATTCCTATGAAACTTTTCAGATAATTTTTATAGGAATATCTTTTAATGTGTGTCTTCCAGTTCTTCTTTGACTAAAATGGGGGCCAAAGTTAAAAAGAGGGTGGAAAAAATATTTAAATTCCCAAATCAAAACTTACTATTCATTTCATTGCACACCCTAGAAGCTTAATACTACATGAGAACAGCAGCCTGTGACTGGTAGACATAGAGCCATGGAAAACAAAATGCAGTTATTAATTTGCAAAAATAAATGAAAGTATCACATTTATTATCACTTGCCTGATCAAACTTTTTATTTCTCAAAGAACAGATTTACGTTGCCCTGGAGAAAGTGTCCATGTAGAGCCTTGCTCAGTGATAAAAGGCATTTGCACACTGAATGTCTTGCCTTGGGAAAAAGAAGTTTTCTAGCACTCCAACACGCCCATTCCCGTCTGGTCATGTCCGGTCCTGAAGTTCTTCATTTGAACTGTTTCTTTAAAGCACTCTACCTGAAGGGCTGATTGGTTTTAAACTGTGATGGTAGCTCATTGTTTGAAGTATGCTTAACTGGCCTCTAGGCAGGCATTGTTCAAATGTTCTTCATGCTGATGTTACATAAAAGAAGCGTTGACTACAAATAAAGCATTGTAGCATTTCAGGAACTTTCTGGTGCAGATCTACAGAAATTTTACATGCACAAAAACTTGTAGCATACAGCAAGTTCAGGAAAAACCTGAAATGAATAATACACACACCATGTCAGTGTCTTCAAATGAGAGCAGAGTTGTTTACATTCTCTTTGTAGTTCAGTATTTTTCAACTGTTCTACTTATGACTGAGTAATTTCAGAAAACTGGTCCTCATCCTATTAAGTTGAAAATAATTCTCGCACCATTAAACTAAAAAAAAAAAGTGCCATGGTTTCCACTTGCTCTGCTTTAGATAAATGCAGTGTTTGATATCCTTCCAGTTACTCTTTCTGATATGTAAAAGTATGAACTGTTAAAAGACAACTCGCCACATTCTGTAGAGGTTTTTCTCTCCAATTTAACTAAAGAAAAGAATACAGGTAGTTATTGAACCTCACCTGTGTAAAATATGGCAGCTCTTTTTAATAGTTCCAAAAGAAGGAAGCCCAAAACTGTTTTTTTGTCCTTTATGAAACTACGAGCATCTGTTTAAAAGGTACACTTTAGTGAGTGCAAATATAGTTTTACACAAACAAGCACAATCACACAGGGATATAAATGTAGCTCCAGACAGAAGCAGACGTCTTTTGAGGTGTGTTTTGCTTGCCAACTGTCTACTGAATGACCAGACACCTAGTTCCCCTGGGGTAAAATACAGCCTCACATGTTGACAGCTGCGGTTACAGGGCAGTGTCAGTGTCCTTTATACTTATAGCAGTGGCTGCATGAATGATAGGAGTTTTTAAATAATGCATGTATAGTATTAGAAAAAGGAAATACTTCCTTTTTAAACAACTGACAAAAGGAGAAAGGGTGTTGTGAAATCTGTACATTTGCAGTTTTAGTGGAGCACGCAACGCTAGAAATGGGAAGAGTGGCAAGCAGCTTGGCATACTGTTGTCTGAAGTTGTTTCTCGTGCTTTCAAGTAAAGGATTGTGTTTATGCAACTCATCATCAGCAAACACTGTTGGACAACTAGGCCCCCCTCATAGTTTTTCAAGGATGTTTTCCACCAAAGATGTTGTGGCCACCATGTTTTAATATAACGCATCCAGTGAAGTGTCTGGTCTGGTTTCAAGGAAGAAAAATAACACTAAAACAAAACAAGAATATGAATGTGAAGTTGAAGCAGTTGTGTAGGAATATGAGCTCATTGTTTGGCTTGTTTTCCTTCTGTTTAATGTTTTCATAGTGCCAGTTGTGCTTGTGAATGCTGCCTGATGTGCTGCATAAAGCAGCATTCATAATCATATTTTTCACTTATATGGCAAAGTATGTTCACAAACATAGACTGTTTAAAATAGCATCTACATACTAGACCAGGGCTACTTATTTTGGTCCTACAAGAGCTGCAGTGCTGCAGGTTTTCAGTGTTTCCCTGCTCCAACACACCTGACTCAAATTAGAAGAGATCCAACAGCCCCTGCACAATGACTCATTAATTTGAGTAAGGTGAGCAGAGAAACATTGAAAACCTGCAGGACTCCGGCCCTCTAAGGACTGAATTGAGTAGCTGCACTGGACTACTATTACTAGAGTACTTTTAAATTTTTTCACGCCAGTTTTTTACTCATGGGGATCCTCCACACAGGTAGCTTTACCTGCTAGGTCTGCAGGGTAGTTGCCATGGGGAAAGCCATTTTCTGGGTGGTTGTAGGGTCCTGCACTGCAGCCCTGTGGTGGTGGTGTGGACTATAGGTCAATTCCTGTAGTTGTGGCTTTGTGGTCATGGTGGTTCCTGGCGTGAACAGAATCCTCCAGTATGAAAAGTTCTTCATAAATAAAATTGATTTGATGATATTAAAACATTGGTTTGCATTGGGTAATAATAATAATAATAAAAAAAACGACAGATTCCGACAGGGCTGCACAATTAATCGGACTTTGATCGTGATCACAATTTTGGTGGCCACAATTAAATGAACCTGATCGTCAACGATATTTTCATTTAAAATGCGAGCTGTGCTGCATGCATCTCTGATCACACACATTCTCAACCAGTAGTCTGCCAACCACAGGGGGGAACGCAAGGCCAAGGCTTCATTAAGCTGCCTAAATAATAAGGGCGCACACCTTTTACACTCGGCAGCTACTTTCAATGTTGTCAACTTAGCCACTTCGTCGCTATATTTAGCAAGTTTTCACTCGCCCCTAGAGACTTTTTTTTTTCTTCAAAAAAGCGACTAGCCACAAATTAGCAACTTTTTCTGGTGATTTTGGAGACTTTTAGAGACTGACATAAAGGAATGTAGTTTACTTTTTGTCAATGAGGAGTGGGTGCTGGTGCAAAAGCACTCAGAAGAGGCTTGGTCCTCAGGCGGCAGAGCTGCATTCAGAGTAGGAGATGATCGCCTTTGTTTCATCACCAGGCTGGAAATGAAACGTACAAAGATGCTGCTGGCTGATCCCGCGCTGGCTTACTCTCAGATATTAATGTTTATTGGCTCTCTTGGCTCCCAAACGGCTCTTAATTGCTGCTGTGAAGTGATGCAGCAAAAAAAAAGTGAAGTGGGTTATTTCAGCAACAGGATGCTGCAGGGCAACAACAGCTTCAGGAATGTACATAATAAATGTCGCTGTGACATAAACACGAGTTAGAAACACATATTTTAAAGAAAGTTACAAAGGGAAAAATGTTGAAAATAAGTCGTAATGTAATCATAGCAAGTTTGTTTTATGCAAGACCACTCTCTCCCAAAAGCACCTAAACAGCTCTCCAGTAGTAATTTCTTTGGTGCTGACTTTTCTCCTTCTCTCTACTTACCTAATAGAGTTTCTTCAGAGTTTCCCCTACTAAACACTGCAGTGAAACACTGGCAGAGTCTTGAATACAAGACTTTAAGCAACAGGTCTTTATGTAAAATTAATTCATCACAGTTAAATTACTTGGTATGTTAGGTGATTAAAATCTCAAATCTGTCTACACGTATTGAAATAAAGATCTTAAAGTTTAAAGCTGCATGACTGGCAAAACCTGATGATTAGAAAATCCCAATTATTTGAAAACATATAGAGAGCAAAATAAACGTTGCTGCTCCTCACCTTTGCTGAGATTTTACTTCTCTCTTCAGCGATCTCAAGCTCATGCCTTAGGTTGTATACGGTGGTCCAAATGACCTGTATGTGTGCACCAAGCACAGATAAAAATAATAAAAAACAAACAACCCAAGCTGAGTGAGGTGAAACCTGTTTTTTAAACATTAAAAAGAATTTAAAGTATCTCTGAAAGTTTCCATCCATCCATTTTCTGTACCGCTTGTTCCCAGTAGGGGTCACGGGGTGAGCTGGAGCCTATCCCAGCAGTGTTT
>JBAMHW010000006.1:6857151-6872185 GCA_037177495.1 Rhadinocentrus ornatus | reverse complement strand
AGGTGAGGATGGACTCAATGATGGAGGTGTAGAAGTGCACCATCATTGTCTTTGGCAGGTTGAACTTCTTCAGCTGCTGCAGGACGTACATCCTCTGCTGGGCTTTCTTGGTGAGGGTTTAGCTCCCACTTGAGGTCCTGGCTGATGATGCCCAGGAAGTGGAAGGACTTCACAGTACTGACTGGGGAGTCACACAGGGTGATGGGGGCGGGCGAGTGAAGGTCTGGTATCTCTACTTGTTGCTCCTTTCTCCCTGGAGGGGAGGAAGGAGGAAATAAAATAAAACCTTGCATTAAAATAAGGTTTTGTAGAAAAGTACTGGATTGCATACACACTTTGAATAACAGAAATGATGATATCTGCAAACTGTTATAGATTTCGCTATAAAATATGCATTTTGGAATTTAAGTCACTAAATGTCACTACATCTACCCATGAAACCCTTGCGGGTGCTGAGGCACTGCACAATGCTTGCATAATAATGCATGTTGTTGTGTTGTAAAATGTTTGAAGGACATGTGCAGGTTATCAAGCTCATTGCTAAAGATACAGATGCATTTCTCCAACCTTTCAAGTCAGAAAAGCTATGGTTTATAGTGCATTTACACTTAAGAGATAATAAGCTTCTTTTTGAGGTGTTTCATTTGAATAAATACTCCTTTTTTCTTTGTTCAGCTGTAGTAATGATCTAGCTAGCATGCTAATAATCCAGTGCATGTTGCATTTCTTTCCAAATATAAAAACTGTAACGTATTTATCAAAGTTCTGTATTTTTTGCAGGGAAATTTATTAACAGGCATCTGAACTTGTTTTGCATTTAACCCCCATGGCGTCAGCAATGATTGTTTAGATGCTGTTCATGGTTTTGCTGATAATTGCTGAAGAGTGGGAAATAGAAGGCATTATGTCATCTTCAGGATGTGCTAGTATCCATAATTTTTATTTCTTTTAAAAGTTCTAGAAAGACTCTAAACTGGTAATAACAAGCTTGTAAATGTATTGCTTCTTTGTATACAGGATATTGAGTCAACACTGCACCACGCCTAAATCTTAGCAGCACTTTTATGTTACAATTATGCAGCTGAATCGTGTAGTTGGCTAAGTAGCCTACTGTCATTCTTCTGTGCTGTAATGCTTATTGTTTATTTGTTTATTGTGACAGTTCACCAAACATGTCTAGTGAGTCTTTTGCCAACAAAAGTTGGCTTGCTGTTCTTGTAAACCAAGACATTGTGTCATGAAAAATTTTCCAACAATAACAACATAACTGTACATCTGGATGAACTTGAAGTCTCCTTAGTATTCATCAATATAATCAATCACTGCTTCCAAATGCATATCGTACACTTTCAGACTTTTACCCAAGTTCTGAAATGATAGGGCAGACAGCACACAGTAAATCAAATACAGGATGAAGTCATCTTTGTTAGTGTCAACATCTTATAAAATATTTCTAAGATATAACCTTTTAATCGTCATTTACTTAAAAGACACACCATTACAGATGTCTTCTAATATTCATGTGAGGTCCAGAAAAACTAACTAATTTCTCAGATAACAGACAAGTTCAGGAATGTCAAGGGAATCATTGCATATCATCATATCAGTTAACTGCAATAAAACATAAAAAACCCATCCCACTTGCTAAAAGACATGCAATAATAGAATGTAAAGTGTCCTTAGCTGCAGGTACTCTGGGTTGTGTTATCCTGAGCTCCTGCTGTGCCAACCATTACCGTAACATACCTCCCTGCTGAGAGTTTTCCTTTGTAGCTGACATTTGATCTACCACCACACTTACCTGTCAGGTCAACAGGTGACCTGTTTGTGGCAGGTAGCAAAGAAAAACCTAAAGTAAATCTTTGTTTATTAGCTTTTTCTGTTTTTTAAGGTGTGCAGACGGGCAGATATACAAATTCTAATTTGAAAGACATTTTTATGAAGAAGTCTGTGGGCGACTGTGAATCTTTCTGGGAAAATAGACCTACAGTTTCTGTGTCATGTAAACCAGCATGCACAATGTGAGGCTCATCATCTGAAATTAGCTTGCTTTTGCGAACAGCTCATTAGAGCTTTCAGGTTTTCCAGTTAATTATTTGAAATCTGCATAATTACAGTCAGGTGCACATTAAAGTGACAGGCATTGTGTTGAGATTGACATTTGAAAGGTTTTGTGCTGCCGGATGCTTTGTGAAGCGAAACTGAAAGAATGCATTCAGATGTTTAGGCTGGAATTATCTAGTCTGATCAGTGAAGATTGAAATTTGACAGACATTTGGTTTTTTTTTTATGTCTGTTTTGACTGTATTGATTTTTTCCTCTGTTTTTAATCACTATTATACAATGCATATACAAACAGCTGACCAATTAAAAGAATAAAATAAACCCAAAATAGTAGACACATTTGGGCATAATGTGGACTAGTTTAGGTAATAAGAGGTCATAATAATAGAGTAGGTGGGCCAGACCTGTAGCAAAGGTCATAAGCTGGAGCTAAACTGGGTTATGGTCAATGTAATTTGGTAGATGTGGCTTAGATTTCATAAACTGACTTTCATATGAGTTTCAACAAGTGTTGTAGGTACAATCTGTTACCTAACCTGTTAATCCCACCATTTTGTTCAACTTCTGGAAGCTCTAAAAGTGCTGTTTTGCCTTTGTGCAGCTAATGTACAGAAAATATCTTGTAAAAGAAAATTTGGTGAGAGATACTTAGAATAGCCATTTGTCATTTATCAAACAACTTTCAACCAGCGTGGCTGACTCTTTTTTTAAAGTGTGGGGAAGTTGTGAACACACAGCACTAACCTTTTTTCAATATATCCACTAGGGGTCACTGTTACAACATCTTTGATTTATTTCTGGTATCTTCATCACTTCCACAGGGGGAGATTAACCCAAAAGTTACAGGAAATTTGTGACTTTGCCTTTTGGTACAACTAGACAGGCAAGATCAGAAATTTGTTAACTTTACTACATTTTTGGTCTTTTCATGTGTTGCAAAGTATCCAGACCTATTCTAAAAAAGATTTAGTCATGAACAGTGAGAAGTGAGTTCAGCTTTAGTTTATCTAAGTTGAAATGACCAGGAGAGCCAGGACGATCACACTTTTCATGTGAAGGTCTAATTAAAAAATAGTTTTCAGTCTGTTTGCTTCATCTAGCATCTGCTTTTTTCTACACCTAGGTTACTTTTCACCACTGCAAACCAAAGGGGTTCTGGTATCTAACCTGTAGCTCATGCTGGTTATATGAGCCACTCTATGTTCCATTTCCTGTTTTCCTTTTTGTCTCTTCCCCCTCTATTTTCTCTTCCATAGTTTGTCTTTAATGGTCTCTTGTGTGACTTTGCCACACTACGGCCGGGGAGGTCTGCTGCTGCCTCTTTGCCAGGGAACAGAGGGAGATAACAATGTGCTGATGGTGCCAACCACAACTCCACACAGATGCTGCGGGCGCTTTCATTACAGATGACATACTCGTCTTCTTTTGCTAAGCCAATATTACACCCTGCCTTCCCTCCTTCCTCATAAAGGGGGGTGTACCGCTGTTTTAGAAGAAATTTTTAAGATGCTAACAGAGAACCAAGGAACACCTCCCTTGCATTGTCTGGTGTCAGCAGCCACACACATGAACAAATCTGTTTTCCTGTTCCTCCACCACTCATACAGGTGGTATCTTTTTCACTCTTGCTCATATGTTTGCTTCGTGTCCTTGCTTGTTATCTGTTTGGGGAGTTATCAGACTCAGCCAGCCTAACAGATAGATGATCCAATCTCTGGGGAGAATCAGGATAACTGGAGGAAACCATGTATAGTCAAGCCTAAGCAGCTCACGGGAAAAGTAGTTATTACAATTTTTTCATGTTTTGTAAAAGCAGGAAAAAAAAAAAAAAACTCAGTTAAAAGATGGGGCACTGATTAAGGCATCGGCACAAAGCACAGTGGCTTATTGCAGCATTTAAACTGAGTTAGACCGCAAAGCTATTCGCTAGCATCCTCCATAAACTCCTTTTTATTGTTTACAACCAGCAGCCTCTCAGGACAAAACCTTTGTCTGTTTGTGGTAACATTACTGCAGTAAAGCTAGAGAAATGAAGCCTCGGTTGTGGCAAAATGTACATCTGCTTTTGTGGAGAAGCTGTAGCTGCTCTGAGCCCATTGTTGAATACTTAATGGAAGTCTGTAACCCAGCCATGCAATATCTCAATATCATCAACCCACAAGCTGTGGAAGAATGTGCCCTATTTCTCCTACACAATCCCATGAAACCTCCCTCTTATTGGTTTTACTGTAGACACAGTGGGAGCTGCAACAAATCGCTTTGCTAGCTGAATGCTAACAATGTCAGGGTGTCTTCTTGTGGTTTTATGTAGCAACCCAGAACTTTACTTTCAGTGTATTTAAAGCTTCTCTGTGAGTTCTCCTTTATCTCTTTCCTTACTCTATCTCAGATTCTTTTAGTTGTGTTTAACTTGTCAGCATCTTTCCTCCGATATCTTTTACTGCATCTGTATTTTTTCTCTTTTCACTCCCTCGGTGCAGGCCTTCCTCCAACACCAGTTTTCCCCAGCAATCTGTGATTATTTAATGCTGCGATTTGTTATTATCATTCTAGATTATTCTAACTTTTCGTCACTTGCTCGCACACCCGTATCCTCCCTTGCTGCATTAGCTTTATTAAATAATCTGCTGCTGTTTAAAAGCATGTGATATGGGTTTGTCTGGTGTTACCATTTCTATGCAGAATAGTGCGATGAAGCACCTGACCAAAATCTGTTCACGCTCACTCCGTCTCTGTTGGCCTATCATCCACAGCCAATGGAAATACAGTGCTTTTGGAGGTGTAAAAATAGTGTTGCATTTTAACAAAGGCAATTCTAAAAACTAGAGATAAAAAAGGTACCTGTGTGAGGCGGTGGGTGGGATGTGGGGTGTTCAGTGCTGTTCAGAAAAGAAAGGAAATTCACAGCTCCACAGTCTGCATATAAATATTCTATTAACTTCAGCAGGTTCCATAACTGCATGGCAGTGCAGTAACGCATTCATTGCCTGGAATTTAAAATGGAATTATTGTGAAGGTGGAGGTAGAGAGGGAGGTAGTCGTGGAGAAATGGCCGTTTCCTTTATTCCAATTTTCCTCCTCTCCCCTCTTTCGCCCCTTTGCCTTATCATGGGTGACACTAATCCAATTTCAGCTCTGCTTGTGACAGCTCTAATGTGCTTCTGTGTACCGATTCCACCCTCCCGTGTGTGTTCGCACAAACACACAAGTGGAGCATGCACACTTTGAAAGGTCACATACAGTATCTGGGCATACACAGTGTACACATTGTATATACATATTATACTGTATTCCAATAAACAGACATGTACAGTATGATAAAAACTGTTTTCCTGTCTCTAATTTACACAGCAGCACTTTATATATAAAGGATAAGCCAGAGGATCTGCGATTTTATCTGGAATAATAGTGACTCAGCATTGAAGGGATTTAAAGCATATCATCCCTCCTGAGTTTTCATTAACATCTCTACCAGTTTAACAAAAAAAAAAAAAAAAAAACCCCAATGGATGACTCGGTCTTCATTTTTGTTGTTCATAGTATTTAAACGAATCCTGCAGCAACATTCAAATCTTTCCAAAAACAGTGACTCACATCCACATATTATGTTTTATTTTGGGTAAATTTCCTTTTTTAAGGGCACTCAAGCATTTCTAAAGTTAGGAATAAATCTGTAAAATTTCTAGGCACAGCGAGGGTGTTAAGGGTTTTTTTCGTGGGTTTTTGCAAATATTGCAGTCTTGTTTGCTCCTACTTCAAAAGAGGTCCATCTAACCAAGTCTTACAATCTAAAGTCTTCTTGATCTTGTTTTGAGAGTGATATACTTGGCAAGAGCAGAATGTGTAAGATTATTAATCATGTTTTGGGAGTATATGTCTTCTCTTGTAATTACTAAGTCTAAAATTTTTACATGCATATCAAGTCAAATCGTTTTAGTGAGACAATGTTTGAGGTCACACCCAATTTCAGCTGTAAAAACTTGTTCCCAAGGTGAAATGTGCTCGAGCATAAGGTTGCGGCGTGCAAGAAGCTCCACAAATCCAGAAGCACGCAATCACAAACCGACCAATCACAAGGGAGTACTTCCGTACCGCACTGCAAGCAGGGATTCACATCGGGTCTGAAGGAGGTGCGTGTCAAGCCTCCGAGGGCCTACGTGGAGCCTACTGCACTGACATTGTAACTAACCTTTTTTTTAGACACTACAGGAGTCTAAATCCAGCTTCAGGGAGGAATTCAGCATAGAGCCAAATGAAGTGCCTTTGGTATTTTGATCAGTGTTCCTTCTATACACCTCTCTGACGAGGTGTCCCAGGCACAACCCGCTGTGTGGGACATACTGGAGAGACAACATCTCTCTCCTTGCCTGAGAAAGCCTCTGGATCCTCTTGGATGAGCTGGAAGAAGTAGCCTGGGATGGGGAAGTCTTCTCTTTCCCAGCAACCAACCTCGAACATGCGATAGAAGATGGATGAATGGGTGGAATAAATCTTTCTGATCATGTTGTTATAGTGCTGGATTATAATATATAATAATATTAAAATAGAATATTATAGTAATGCTCTGCAGTTTCACAACAAAGTATTGTTGCATTGACCAGACTCCTGAGGTAGAACCAGACATTGTGTGAGTCTTTCCTTTCACTCTGGCACAACACATGGCTGAGTTACATCAGTCTCATGGGGGTATTGTTGGTGGAGAAATTAGTCTCTCTGCGCCACTGTGATGGATTTCTCCCTCTTTGATTATTGAATCTTGGTGCAGAATTGTGAGATCAGAAGTAAGCCCTTGGCTCTTTGATTCAGAGTGACTGACACCAAAGGTTGACGTTTGCCATTGATGGTTTAGAGATTGCATTGTAGTGGCTAGAAATGGGAAAAATACACCCACTCACAACAAAGCTGGACAGAAATTTAATAAATCATACCAAAGATATACTTCAAAAGGTTGAATAAAACTGGAAACTTGGTCTCACTGGGATGGAAACTGCCATCAGTTAGAAATTAATTGATTTTGTACAGTAATACCTAGCAATAGGGTTTAGGCAAGGAAAGTTTATTTGTATAGCACAATTCAATGACAGGGTGATTTAAAGTGCTTTACAGAAACAAGAAGCATAATTTAACATTAAAAACAAAAGAAAAAGAGAAAAGAGCGGGCATTGGATAGAAACAGTATTAAAACATGATCAAGTTTAAAAATGAAAGCTTAAATGAAACATTCAGATTTAGACTTTTATATAAAAACTATTTAAATGCAGCAGAGAACAGGTGGCTCTTTAACTTGGATTTAAATAAAATGGGTGTTTCAGCTGATCTGAGGCTTCCTGGGAGTTTGTTCCAGACATGCCGGGTTCTACCTCCAGGAAGTGTTAAGAGACTGGATCCAGATGATCTGAGGGGTCTGTTAGGTACATTCTGGGTCAAGAGGTCACTGATGTATTTTTGTCCTAAATCATTTAGAGCTTTATAGACCAGCAGCAGAACTTGAAAGTCTATCCTCTGATGGACAGGGAGCCAGTATAAAGACCTCAGAGCTGGACTTTCTTGGTCTTAGTGAGGACTCGAACAGCCGAGTTTTGAATAAGGTGCAGATGTCTAATTGATTTTTTTTAGGTAGACCTGTGAAAACACTGTTACAATTATCAATCAATAAAATCTATAGACTATAGATGAAAGCATGGTCTAGTTTTTCCAGGTCTTGCTGAGACATCAGGGGCCGTATTCCCAAAGAATCTTAATGCAAAAGAGTTGCTCATAGCGGCCAAATTCTAAGAAAATTCTGAAAATCATGATGTTTTCTTAGAATTTCCCCTAAAAGTAAAGAGTAGATCCTAGTAAAGATAAAAACTATTCCTAAAGAATCCTAGCCCTTAAGAGCGCTCCTAAGGTAAGATCTGTTAAGAGCAGGGAAGAGGACTTTTAAGCGACCTAAGAGTTCCCAAAGCAGAGGACAGAATTGTGGAAGGAAGAGGCAGGAGAGATATTCTCCAAAAACTAGATGACAGTTAATTAATTTAACGTTACAGATTGGATTGTGCAGGAATCATGCTTGTGGTTGTTCGTGAAATCCACCTCAGATAACACTTTTATGCTCGTTGACCAACCGAGCCAGGAGCAAACACTGTTCCTCTGTCCAGCTGGGTTTCCTTGTTCCTTTTCTTCTCCTTGGCTGCTCTCTGGTGAATGCTAACCAACACAGCTTCTTATAGGCAGGTGGAAGTTGAGCCATTTTACCCTCGTTAATACAAAATGGAGTTGAAATGTTAAAAGTTGAAAGCACAACAATTACCAGCATGGTAAATAAATGTAAGCAAATAAATATAACTATCAGAATGTGAATACTGTGCAAATGGGTCTGAGTTTCTACATTTTCCGTAGAATAATTGTAAAGTATGGCTTACCATTTATTTAGAAGGTTTTCTTTTTAGGTACAATAATATTTATAATTACACAGCTTGGTCTCCTAGTGTAAGTTTTTTGTGTTGATTTGGTTGATGTTTTCAAAGTGCAGGCACATGTTTTAGCCCTGTATTACTCTTTCATTAAAATAAGTAGCATTGCCATCTAGTGTTTCAAATCAAAACCGCAATTGAAAGAGAAAAACACCCTGGAGAGTTTCGCACAGGTTGCCGGTTTGTCTTTTTTATATACAGTTTATGGAAGACAGAGAACATTGCACCAGCAAACATCATGATGACGAGTGAAGATGATTCACACACAAAACTTTGCTATGCTTTGCAATGCTAGTGCTAATTTTACGTGTTAATTCACGTTAGCATAAAATAGAGTGTAAACAAAACCTTCATTAACCAACAAGTGCGAAGCAGTGTCTGTTTTTTTTTAAGGCGGATTCATTCTTGCGCGTCGTTTGCGTCCGTGTCACCGCCGTAGGCGCTACGTAGCTCCGCGGAGGCTCGACGCGCAAATTATCCAGACCTGACATGCACCCCTGCTATGCAGACAGTTGATGCGAAAGTACCCACTTGTGATTGGTCAGTTTGGGATCGCGTGTTGCCGGATATCTGGATCTTTTGGCTGAATTTGTGTGGTAACTATTTCTAAAACAATAACCAGTGGATCAAGTTGATAAGGCTGATCGGATTATTTATTAATTTTCTTACACAAACTAGTAAAGACACTTAACCATACTGGATGCCATTATTGTTTTAAAACCTACCGAACTAAAGTTAATTATCTAAATAACTCTGACATGGTGAGTTAACCGGCCAACACCACCCCTGCTGCCACCTTCAGGTTAGGAGGAGAAACTGCAACATGACACCAAAAGGTGCTCATCCTACACTCAAGTGCGAAAGCAAACTCACCAGCGTCAGCTACGCCGTAGCCGGCTGCACGCAGACACCATGCAAGCATAAATCCGCCTTTAGTCTCACTTAAAAAATTTATTTGATAGTAATTACATAATTTTATGAGGACAAACACACTATTTACTTGCCCAAAACATCATTGCTGCAGGTTCTTTTGCTGACATAAAATACCAAATGCTGCGCTGTTGTTTGGCAACTTGGGGAGTAGCATGTGATTGGTTAAGGAACCAGGAAGTAGGAAGGAGCTACACAGTGCGCACAACTCTTATTGTAAAAGGAGAAAAGCTTGACAAAGACATTGTTGATGTAGAGGACAGATTGTTTATAGGGAAGCTTCCTTTTATCCCTCACAACAAATGGAAACATTTAAAATTATTTTTACTGAAAAATTCCTAATTATTTAGCCATTAAGAATCTTAAACAATTCAAATGGAAGTTTTCTGTTGGAGGAATCTCCTGGACATATGTCTTTTGTCCTTCAATGATAAATAGCTTTGAATCCAATGGTAATTTTTCCCCTGGATCTATCCAGACTGTCATGGCTTTTCAAGTACAAGTAATTAAGAAACAGCATATACCTGGTGATGTGTGCAACTATTTAGAAAACTTGTGTTTTAAAGACATGTGTTGTCATGTAGTTTGGAAGGAATCTTATACTGTGCTGTGCAGTGTATACCTCTTATTTACATAAAAATGAAAGATTATGCCTTTAGGAGGGATTTTCCTTAAATCACAACACAAGACAGACTTACTTATTGATATTCCTGAGGAAAGTTTTAAATGCATTTTAGAGATAAAAGTTCCCAGAGAACATCTTTTCTTCCAGTCTAGTTGTTTTTAGTGGAAAAAACTGTAAACAGAAGCTGAAGTTCTGTGTTGATTTCACACCTTCATTGTGTTATCAGCATGTAGACATCTCATGCATGTGGTGCATGAAGAAGCAACATGTGGGAGGATTGCATAATATAATAAATAAATTAATTGTGACAGTTCTTTATACATTTATTTCTTTTATCTGTTTTCTGCCTGCAGGTTTGGCATTAACCTTTTTTTTTTTTTTGCTCATAATTCGTATCAGCCATCTGGTCATGCAGATTTTTATGAGCCCAAAAGCCCACCTCGGGCTGAATGAAACTAAAAAGCAGATAATTATGTACATTGTTGGTAATACTAAAAACCAAAATGTTATTTCTTATTTAATTTTGTTAATTATAACCACTTGGCAATTTACACTATTATATTATATGATTCGTATGAATCGGTTCATGATCTTGGCTTATAGTTGGTTCCAAAAGTGGCAACAGACCTAGTTACAAGTCGTGGAAGTATTTCAGCTTCTGTGAATTGGCAGGGGTAAACATAGCATGCACTGAGCAAGTCTGTGTGACGTGAAGCAAAGTTTGCATTTTATTCCAGTAACTTGAACAAGTGCTGAAGGCGGCAGTTTTTTTGGTGGCTTCTTCTCTCAATAAGTCATTTTATACTGACCATACAGCACTGAAAACAGAAGAGATGACAACGAAAAGAAGTTTAATGTTCAGTGCTTTCCTGTTAAAGTTTATTTTTGCCTCTACATGCACACTCAGAGCCTTGCAATTCCACCAAATGTACATATACACAACCTTCAGCACACCAACAAACATCCGATTCTTTTCTCAGTTACTGCTGGGAATTGTTTAATAATTGTGATTTCTCTCCCTCAGAGAAGCATTTATTTATTTATTTATTTTGCACAGTAGGGTAGTAACATCTTAATGCTAGGCAAGGTCACGGAGTCTTTGTCAGAAAGCTCTGCAGAGGACAAAAAGAGGAAAACAAATGGTGGTGAAACAAAAAGCCAACATCACCCCTCACAGCAGGGGGGTAATTGCATCACAAAGTGGTAATTTAAAACAGGGTTGAAGCCAGGCGGTTGTAGGCCTTGTGTTTGTGTGTGTGTGAGTGTGTGTGCATGCAGTTGTGTGGCATATTGTTACAAACACAAAAGAATCCAATAGTGAAGCAGTTTAGTCAGCAGTGTGTGTCGTATATCATTCACACAATAATGCGGCAGAGTTTTGGAGATCATGGCTGAAGGATTGTTTACACTGAAATAAAGGATGAACTTTACTCTCAGTTTTAACCACATTTGTCATAAACTGTCATCTAACGCAGCCTGAAACCCAAGAATTCCCAGTAGAATGTTGATAATAATGGTAATGAAATGCTCCATTGGTAATATAGGCTCCACTCAGTCCTCTGCCACTGTGTTATTCATTCAGAGATTTAATTAGCAAAGTATTAGAATATCTATATTTAGCGCCTTTACTAAGTCATTAGTAATTCATCACAAAACATAGATGGAGGCCATACAATTCAAATGTGAAATTGTTTTAAAAGCTTAGCTTTCGGCTCCTTTTTTTTTGCTTTTTAAACTAAACCATGTTTTGCTGGAAGCTTCATGGTTGCAGGCACCTGACGTCATTGATACTGTGACATTTCAAGATATTTTCTGATCTTGCTTGAGAAAGAAGCTGTTTTAGAATATTTAATTGTTTTAATGCTTAAGATTTGCTGCAACACACCTGACTGAAATGAATGTGTCATTAGGAGGCTAGTGCAGAACTTAACAACAAGCTGTGTGTTGAAGCATGGAACCGTCTTAAGTAGCTCTGGAATAAACTGGAGTTAGTGGTCATCAGTACAGATTTTTGATATAGCCTTTAAAGTAATGGTTAAACAAACAAAAATAGCTACTTTTGGTGTCATCTTCATTCAGTGTATAGTTTTGAAAAAGAAATATTGAAAATACAGATAAAAAAGGGAAAAAAAAGCAGTTTGTTTAATCAAAATTGTCAGATGCAAACTAGTGTACTTTCATCTGGATCTGCTTCTACTCTTAGTTATAAATAAATAAAACATTTACACATACACTCTTACGATGATAAAAGGCAACTGTAGAAAAATTCAGAAACATGTTTGAAAAAAGGTTGGGTGAGATGCCACAAAGACATAAATCACAACACTTGATCACAGAAACTGGAATCCATTGAATATCACATGGTTAAGAGGATATGTTTGTGGGAATTGTCCTTTAATTGTCTTTTGCAGCCTGCTGCATGGATCAGGTCATCTGGTGCCTTGTTAGTTCCAGAAACAATCTGACATGTAATGATCTTTTTAAACAACCGCTGCTGGAAAAACCAGCACAGTGTGTCAGTCCAAAATCTCTTAAAGTGGTCAGAGTCGGAGCCCTCTGCTGAAACCCTCCTAAGCAAGATTGCTGGTGGTGAAGCCCAGCAGCGTAGTTTGGGACTGGATCATAGACTATATGTAAGAGACTCCGTGACGTCACCCGTAGGTTTCTGAAGAGCTGAATTGAAGCTTATTGGGCGGTTCCCACTGTCACTATCTTGGCAGCGTCATGCGTGTCGTCATTCCCAAAAAATCCCAAAATGGGCAAAAAGGTTGAGCTGAGGGGGGGCTGTGAAGGTGGAAGTGGATGATTGACACCCATCAAACTCTGAGCTGCCTGTAGCTAAGAGCTAACCGAGCTAACCCGGAGCCAACGATGGAAGGCAGGCTACAGCTAAGGCGTGCTGTTAGCCGGATGAAAACCACAGTTGTGCTGCACTCTTCCTTCTTGCAACAGGTATGGGATACCTGTCAATCAAAAGGACACGCCCCTAATTTTGCAGAATTTCAAGATTAAATAACATCCAAACGGATGAGTTAGAAAAACATTCACCCCCCTCACAGTGGTCATGAAGGTAAACTTGATCTATTAATCTTAAAATGTTTTTTGTACCAGGCTTTAAACATGTATATTTCTGCTTTGAAGTTGGTCTTTTTAACATGGGAGCATATGGGGATTTGCTCTGTTTTGGAGCCAGCCCCTAGCGGATGAGGGGTAAACTGCACTTGCACTTCCACATAGGCTTCACATTTTACCGCCGGAGGTTGCCGCTTGGACTGGATCTATAGTCTCTCTTAGTCCCTCCAGGGTGTGGTCGAACACTTTTTTTTTTTCTTTTCTGTTTAGCAATGATGCAGGGCAAAAGAATGTTACAAGAATACATAGAATGCTCAATAAATGTTTTGTTTTTTACTATTTTATTGGTTGACAGTAGGTGGCCAGTTCAGACCACCTGTGTTAAGTGGGAGTCGATGCAGGACAACACACAGGAGCATGGAGAAAAATCCTGTGGCTAAAGCCGCACTGCTCAATGCTGGCAGATTTTTCACACCCTGGTCCCCCTGATGGTTAATTTGGCATCCTTCTTGCATCCTGTCGCTTCTCTGAGCTCTTTCCAGCCAGTAAAAGTCAGTCTGATGCTGATTCTAGCCATATCTCTTGTTTACAGCTGAATGAGAGGACCATATTGGATTTAAAGCCAGCTATCTGCTAATTCTGGCTGGTTTATTTTTTCTAGCTCTTATTTTCCCTAAAAGATAATTAATTCAAGATATAGTCTGACAGTTGTATTTTTTTCCATAGCATAAAATAAACACATTAAAACATGTTAACTGTTGTGGTAACTACCTTAAATAAATACAAACCCAACCACTCCATTGGTCTAGTCAAAGTCGAAGTAGTAAGAACTACTAGAACAAATAGTTTTTGTGTAACATTATAGTGAGATTGCATTAAATAAAGTATCTAAATAACTTTTGGTTAAATATTTCTGCAGTTTCAATGCTGCAGCTTAGCATGAGAGTGGTCAGAGTCTCATCATCTTTTCTAAGTCCCACTAAATTTTGTCAACTACTTTTCTTAACCCCATGGCAATTTACAACAAAGTCAAGGAAAGTGGTTTAGGAAAAAGTGAAAGGACGTCATTTCTTTTTTTAATATTCAACTGTACTCCCTGAAAGTACCTATGGGGAGCTTAAAAATTCATACTTTCACACTAGACTATCCGTCCTTCTGCAGTGGGAGGTCTTTATGTTTTTTATGGCAACATGTATCCATATAGATCAGATTTGTGTCAAGGTTATAACTTGTTATTAATCAAACAAAAATATATAGTGGGACTACTTCAGCTGTCTGTAAAGGTCTTTGTTGCTTGTTCTTTAAGGTACAGTGTGTAGTTGTTTTGGTATTTTCTTAGCAAAAATCAAGAATTGCTTTCATAAATACGTATTTTACCAAAGTCTAATCACAGTCCCATCCAAATAAAAGCATTCTTAGAATTAGATGTTTATAAATACCCAACTGGAGGCTGCAATGTTGCATCACCATCTTTGAATACAAACAATATGGGGGGAAGAGGAGGGGGAGGGTGCGGGGCTGGTGTAAACAAGCTAACCCAAGCGTGGATGATTCAGCTTGCCAGCTTACATTGCAATGGAGGACCATCTATACTCTTTGGGCGTGAGACGGAGGAAAAAATAGCCAAGAAAAGAAAAATAAATAATAACTGGGAGAAAATAAGAGTGTACATCGGTGGAGCTTTTACCAGATGGAGGCAGCTGATGAGAAGAGGGACTTCAAAGCTAACGCGGAGGTTGCAGCTTTCTGCTGGTTAGGTGAAATAATGCAATCTAACAGTAAAGTTTATTTTGGTGTTATGTTAGAAACAAGGCAGGTGGTCCAGCAACTACTTTATCCTCCCGTTTAAGTCGGATCATTTACTGTTACTTGCTATATAAAACGGCAG
>JBAMHW010000006.1:6838266-6848440 GCA_037177495.1 Rhadinocentrus ornatus | reverse complement strand
TACACATATATTATTGGTTACATTATTGGTTGACCCCAAATTTTTGAGTGGTAGTGTATGGTCACCCAAAAATATAATGTTCTTTCCATGAAAACTGACATTTTATTAATCAAATGGGTTTCAAATTCAATAGAAAATATAGTCAAAACATTGACAAGGTTTGAAATAATGATTTGTACTTGAAATAATAATTTTGTCCTTCAAACTTTGCTTACATCAAAGAATCCTCCATTTGCAGCAATTATAGCCTTGCAGACCTTCTAGCTGTCAGTTTGTTGAGGTAATCTGAGGAAATTTCACCCCATGCTTCCTGAAGGACCTCCCACAAGTCAGAATGGTTTGATGGAGACTTCTTCACACACCGGACGGTCAAGCTGTTCCCGCAACAGCTCAATAGGGTTGAGATCTGGTGACTGTGCTGGCCACTCCATTATAGACAGAATACCAGCTGACTGTTTCTTCCCTAAATAGTTCTTGCATAGTTTAGAGCTATGCTTTGGGTCATTGTCCTGTTGTAGGACAAAATTGGCTCCAATGGAGTCACCTCCCCACTGTTGACATTGAGACTGGTGTTTTGCGGGTACCATTTAATGAAGCTTCCAGTTGAGGACCTGTGTGGCGTCTCTGTTTCTCAAACTAGAGACTCTGAGGTGCTGGTCCTCTTGCTCATTTGTGCACCGGGGCCTCCCACTTCTCCTCCTATTGTGGTTAGAACCAGTTTGTGTTGTTCTTTGAAGGGAGTAGTACACACCATTGTAGGAGATCTTCAGTTTCTTGGCTATTTCTCCCCATGAGTAGCCTTCATTCCTCAGAACAAGAATGGACTGACGAGTTTCAGTAGAAAGTTATTTTTTTCTGGCCATTTTGAGACCATAATCGAACACACAAATGCTGAAGCTCCAGATACTGAACTTGTCAAAGGAAGACTAGCTGTGCTAACATGATTGCACAAGGCTTTTCAAATGATCAATTAGCCTTTTACCATGGTAAACTTGGATTAGCTAACAGAATATGCCATTGGAACACAGGAGTGATGGTTGCTGAAAATGTGTCTCCGCACACCACATTAACAATATCTAGACTGTATTTCTGGTTAATGTCATGTTATATTAATTGAATAAAATGCTACTCTACTCGTGTCATTGTAGAAGTTTCACATTTCACATCTAGAATCGATGTACCTCTTATTGTTGTTGTTCTTTATGTCAATAAATTATTTATGACTTTACTTTAGTAATATCTAGAACTACCCTGCTGAATAAAACGTTCTTTATGTCATATAATGCATCCCACATCTTGTGTTGAAATCTAAACTGGTAGAATTAAAATTCTGTTTCCTACTTTATATAATTCATTCATTATCTTTACCGCTTAGTCCATTATAGGTCGCGAGTAAGCTGGAGCCTATCCCAACTTTTAACAGGTGAGAGGCAGGGTGCACCCTGGACAGGTCACCACTCACAGTTGGGAGAAACAACCATTCACCCTTGCACTCATTCCTAGGGAGAATTTAGAGTGACCAATTAACCTAACTCCACACAGAAAGGCCACCTCCCCCCAGTTTTGAACCAGCGACCTTCTTGCTGTGAGGCTGTGGTGCTAACCACCACACCGCTATGCAGCCTTATATATGCTAGCCATTAAAACATGCGGAGCCATATAAACTATATAAAAACTTAAAATCAGCACTTCCGCTTCTATTGTTTTCTCTTTTTGTCATAGACCACCCATAACAGCTGATAATGAAAAATAATTTCTTCATCATTTGACTAAAAGATTTTGCTGTGTAGTCACATCGCATTTTTTAACCTGTCGTGGGCTAATTTTTCACAAGTGACTGAAATGCTGCCAAAAACACTGGACAGAAAAAAGTTACACCTCCTAAATGAGCTACTGAAGTGAATAAAGAACATTTAATTCAGCAGGATAGCTCTAAATATTACTAAAGTAAAGCTCTAATTAATTGCAAAGCCTGTAATATGAAGTAATAATAAGGTAATAAAGAAAACCTAATGTGAAGTGATCTATCATATCTATGTACCCTATCTGTGAATTTTCTTTGCTGTGCTTCCTCTCCTGTCAAACCACATCATCTTTCTAATCCCAATTATAGCCATTTGAAATTATTACGAGAGTTTTTATTGCCAGTCTACATACCCTGGAGATCTCTTGTGTAATATTTTCTCTGAAGCTGTGTGTATTATATATAGGGATTATCAATTCCTCTAATGTCAAGTTAAGCTTTAATGTAAACCCTGCTGTTCAGATAGAGGTATCAAACCTTTCTAAATAATGATGCTGACATTTACATGACTAATTGATGCTGTGGTACCATCCCAGCTTGTTCTTTGCAACAACACACAAGTAATGAAAGCTCTAATCCAAGTGGATATAGGGTTCAGAATCATACATATTAAAACAATATCATTTATCCATTGGGAATGCGGAAGCAAAAGTGTGCATGCTTTTTTTTTTATGAGGAATTTACTCAGCCTAGCATTTTATTCAGTAATCTACTGCAATCAATTCAGGAAGGTGTAGGGGTCAATTTAAAAATGATGCAAATGTCAGTTGTTTGTTAAATTGAGTGATAAAGCTCCAGGTGCAGTAAGACACTGCACAAACCTGTTTTAAGGTGAACGGGGCATCAAAGAGATAATTCCAATCCAATACGTTTTTTCTGTTTAATATAGAAAATAATTATATGATAAATACATATTAGCTGACTGCTACAACTTTGACTAGAAATGGGACCTAATGAGTCCACTGCTACAGTATTTGGCTTACCATTTACATATTATCTTAGCCAAAATGTAATTTTACCACCACCATGTAACCTGGTGTTAAAAAGTATGATCATGATCATTAACATCTTTGAAGCCAGAGTGCACCTTGCACATAGTACACATAGTAATTCATTCCATTTCTTGTATTTACCTGCTCATAGAGCAGATTATTTTTTTGAAAATTAGCAACAGCAGGGGTGCCCAAGTCCGGTCCTTGAGATCTACTGTCCTGCAGCTTTTCGATACATCCCTTTTCCAACACACCTGAATCAAATGAATGGCTTGTTACCAGGCCTCTGCTGAACTGAATGACATGAAAATGAGGGAATTCAGCCATTTGATTTAGGCGCGCTGAAGAAGGGATGCATCAAAAAGCTGCAGGATAGTAGATCTCAAGGACCGGACTTGGGCAGCCCTGATCAACAGCAATGACTGCAATGTCTTTATGGGAAATTTACTATTTCAACTTGAAGAGCTTAAAGTGACTTCTTAAAGATGCTTGATACAGTAGTTTCTTACAGATGGTGGACTCATTACAGTATAAAGTACCAAGAAGGCTAATTAGCTGATTTACAACTGCACATTTGTCTTTAAAGTAGTGAAAAGAAATTCGAACATTTCTGCTGCAGTCATACAAGTTGGCAACATGGCACATTTCTGTAGACTTATGCTGAGCTGCATGTATTTATTTAGAATGTGAAACGAACAGAAAAACCCCCACATTTGTGTTAATAAAAATATATTACAAGATAATGCTGGAGATTGGATTCTTTGATGGCTGATACAATGATGGAAATAAGATTTTGTACTTGACCCGGCAGGAATGTCCAGCATTACAAAATCCATCCCAGAAGGTAATGGATGATTTTGTCCGTTGGTGTGTAAGGGTATTGATGTCAGAGTACGATATAAATGCAGCTCTGCAACGCCATGAGTAATGGCAAAATTGAAAGAACATGTTTGGCAGAAAAGAGAATGAGCGAACAAAACATTTATCACTTTTCACGGAAGCAACAAATATGTAAACACTTCAAGCCTGAAAAATTCATGCAAGCACCAGAATATTTACAATAAATAGGTAGAAAAAAAAATCAAATGTTTACGTTTACTTTCATGAATACCTCAGAGAAACAAAATTGGAGTGTTTTGATGATGAATGATTGCCTCCATCTGCTATAATTGATAGGGCTGTGGATGAAGGCCAGTTGGAGTTTTAAGGATTTTTCATGTTTGTTTAAGTACTTTAAATTAGTCACAAAGAGAATTTTGATAAGCAAGGTTGAATATAAACAACCAAAGAACAAAACATTTAAATCCAAGCTTTTCAGATTTTATTTTTCATTGGTCAGCGACAAAAATGTGCAGTTGGACAAGTCTTAGGTTTGAATAACAGAATAAATAACAGGAAAAAAAAAACATATTTGATCAGAACAAACAATATTTGACAAAATATAAAAGTGAAAACTTCTGAGCTTTCCTCCTGAATGACACTGAGAAGTCACTGTTACTTAGAGTTATTGAGCCATTTTCTGAGACTTTCAGAGGTTGATGTCTATCTTTAGAACTTAATTAGAGAAACTGATGTTGCCACTGAAACTTAGAGATAAAACACTGATGGCTTTTATTGCATTACATTTTTCTCTCAGGCCTCTTTATATTCTAGTAAATTACCTTTCCCCACGCAGTGATTTACTATCCAGTTCAGGAAGCACATTGTTGTTCTATGTTTTTATTATTGTGTATTACATAGATGGTTCTTGGTGGCAAAGATCACAATGTTCTATCTGTTTCTGCTTATGAATACATAACACTGTGTACGCTTAAACGCTCTCGCCTCCTCGCTTATGCTTTATTCAGCTTAAAGCAAGATTCCTCTCCCCCTGGGTAACCTGAATGCTTCTCACCATTTAGACTTTTAACACTATTGATTCACGTGTAAACAGGACACTGTTTTCATTTTCCCACAGTGCTGCCTCACCCTAACTCGTACATCAATACGTCAATGCTCTCTTACCTGTTTTCTGTGCCACACACGCACAAACTAGTATCCAGCACTGGCTAGATGAATGTGTACTAATACTGTAATACAAAATACATAAACCTGGCCACAAATGGATGTTTAAATACATCTTTGTTGGTTTGTCACTACTGCTACCGAGAGCTTTCATTTTCACCTGATGTTTGAATTAGTTCATTTCATGAAAAATCACCATATGGTCAAAGGTTGTATGAAAATCAACGCTGAATTTAGCTTAAAGTGATTTAAATGTGTCATCACTTGGTCTTTTCATATATCCACTGCCCTCTAAGTGTCTCCTTTTAAAAACTTTTTAAACAAAAAAAAAAAAATCAAAGATAGATCCTGTTCTGATCCTTTACTCATACAAGCTTTGACTAGTGTTAATGATGTGCGCGCTGATTGGCCGCAGGAAGGCCAGAGTCGGAAGGGGGGCTGGCCCAGTGCATGCACAGTGCGTCTGACGCCAAAACATCAACAGCTTAGTGATGGACAGTGAGCCTGACCGAGCAGCAGCTTACGGAATTCAGCCATTTATGTTTGAACCAGACTCTGAGTCTGAGAGTGGAGATACCGAGATGGTGTAGGAAGCAGGTTTACAACAAAATCTTTTTAAAGATTTACGTGGCAGAGCCCTTTACCCACTTACAAAAAAGAAACATGGGGCTTATTTGTACATTGCAGGGGGTTAAACTTTTAGGCTCGTCCCTTGGCGTTAGCATTAGCTGCATCAGCAGTAAAGTGTGACTTTATATCATTATATCATTGTATCATTCCATGACTAAAGCATGATTTTAGGCGTGGAAGAGGGGCTGGCTTATTCCTGTGATGACGAAATCACAGGAGCAAATTAAAATCCCGCGTTTGCGAGAGTGTTAGCGGTTCTGCTGTGAGCAAAGGGCCCAGACGGAAAAACTCGTCCGTCTTTAAAAGAAAGGCTTTCAGGGAAGTTAACACTTCGGTCCAACAGCAATACTCATGTTTTAACTTGAAAAAGTGCAATTTCCAGGTGACGACTCCTTTAAAGCACAGATATGAACAAAAGTAGCCTTTGATTCCATGGGATGTTACATTATGTATAAATGAAAGCATATATTGTTTTTTTTCTTTATTTCTGGCTTTTCTAGGACAAAACCTACTTACCAACCTTAAATATGGTGCAAATTTTTCACATTTGCATGGGTTTCAGTAAAATACCACTTTTGAACAAGAAGTAGGAAATTAATATTCCTGACCAGTGCCAGTTACCTGAGAGTGATTAAAACAACTTTTTAGCTTCAAATGTATGGGATCAGAGAGAGGCTTTTACTGGGGACGGTGGTTTTAATTTTCTTGTCTGCATTGCCTCGTTTTTAGTTCTCAAGATCCAGTAATGTCACGCCCTCACCTGGTCAGGCCAGGCACCACACTCTGGATTACCAGTGATCACTTCCCTGATCATCAACACCTGTCCCTTATATCTCACCCAGCCACTTTTACTCCAGTCCTGCACCCCAGCCAATCACTCCCCGGATCCCTAACCAGTCACACCTGTCTCCCATTCACTCACCAGTCCTTAAATATACCCCAGCACCATATTCACTCTCTGTTGGACCTTAATGTTAGCGCCTTCAAGGACTTGCCCACTCTCCCTTCCTAGCTCCATGGTTCCAGGATATTCCGTCTGCTCCACAGTGCAGTAAGATTATTGCTCCTGAAATCTATGTGTGTAATAAAATCTGCTAACCGTCTCCTATCTCCGAAGGGTACATGTGTAACAAGGACTTTGTAAATTTGTACTCGCACTCAGGTGTTCAATTCAACAGACTGGAGATTTTTACAGGAATACCCATCATCTGCTAAACTTCACCTTATTTTTTAATTTATTTTTTTAAAAGACAGAATTTGCCCCAAATATCCTGACAAATATTAACTTTATGGTTAGATTTCGTAGCGACTATGTAGAAAGTGAGGATGTGCTTAATACGTCTTATTCTATTATTGTAAATTTCATATTGTTAAGGTTTTACTGTAAATTTTTTATTTCTGCTCTTATATTTTTTATATCTTTTTCCAATTTACACTAACTTTCTTTGTTTACGTGCTGCCGTAACACCTAAACGCAACAAACTGATCGCTATGGTCTTTATTCATTTAAGTGAAAAAATTGTTAGATTCAACTATATTTCATGATGTTAAAGTGAAACTATCTACTTACCAAGTAGACTGTCCTCCTAACTTGTTTCTTTCAAATTATTTTTTTCAATCAGTTACTATTATTCCATACAAAGATTGATAGAATTAAGCAAGAAAACTGCTTAAAATGAGTCTTTGATATAGCTGCAGTTATGTTTTCATCTGCCAGAAAATAAATTTTCCTACATTAAATATTAGGGGACAAAGTTCATATATCAAGCATAATTGTGCTATGTTGAAACAAGGTGAAGAAGAAGAGAAAAAGCTTAGTTCAGTAAAGTATTAAAAGCAACATTATTTTGATAAAAAATATATATTTTTTGTCTTTTAACATGTTCATTATTTACATGCATTCCTTCCCATCCCAAATAGCCTTTACTTGTTTGTGTCAACCACACATCCATCAGTATCAGAGGCACAGCATTTAATTAGTCCCAGTTTTTAGCCAAATGTAGATAGACAACCATAGAAAATTGCAGTAATAAAACCAGATATGTACTCACCTTTCAGTTCTAGATATGTTTATAAATTTAAAGTAAGATAGAAAACACGTATAAATTCCCAGTGGCAAACAGTGACCTTAACGTTTCTATTATTGCTTGTTGTCCTCATTTTAACATTTGATGATGCTGAAACCCCTCGGTGTCCTTGGTCTGTGATTTGACCTTAAAATAAGTCATGCTTGATGCAGAAGTTCATTTTCACTGTCCCATACTGCACTTAGCCAAAGCTGTAGGTCTCCCAAACAGCCTTATAAACTGCAAGTTTATTCACTGCATGTTCAGCTGCAGCCAAACACCATCATCTAACTGCTCAGAGGCCACTTACTCTGCTGTTTCTCTCTTATACTGGATGCTTCTACAATTCTGATGCTTATCATCAATTTCAGCTTGAAACTTTTTTTTTTTTTTTTTTTTTTAGTGGCCAAGTCTTATTTCTCCCTGAAAGGTAAATTATATGCATTCTTCACATTCTAATATTGCAGTGATATTACTAATCCTCCCTCGCCTTCCCTCTCCACTACATGCACACAAACACCCCCACACACACTCGCCTCGCAGTGATAAAGTATGTGCATACTGTTTACAGCTTCATAAATTGAGGATGCAGACTCAGACATAAGAGATTACATAAAGCAATTCCTTGTGGTTATTTTTCTCAGTTCATTTTCCTCACATGGAAATGAACTGCAGAGTTTCTCCTCTCTGAATCTCCCAGTGTGGCTCTGTGAACCTCCAACGGATAAGCCGTGGGCAGGGATGCCGCTTGTCTTGTTGGTGTGCTTTGTGAAGACAGAGTACACCAATCCTCTATCCAAAGGCCTAGAAGGCCCCCAAAAGTATGAGGAAGTCTTGACTAGCTGACCACAATCTATTATTTAGCATCAAATTAAAAGCTTTAAGAAGATGAGAAGATCTGTAGGGCTACTAAGGTCGACAGGATTCATGAGGTTATTCGAAAAAGATAGAAGGGAATTTATTCATTTTACATCATCATTGTAATTTAATAAAGATGGGTTCAAGGTTGATTGTAGAAAACAGTACTTTTCTGACCTTTCAATGTCGCTTCAAAGAATGTGAGCTATTATAATGACTAAGAAATACTTTCGTTCCCCTATTTTCTTCAGAGGTGGGCTAAATATCCTCTTATACATAGGCATGTCTGCTCTGAAAATGGGCCCTGTCAAAGTTCCAGGTTTTTCTACAAAAAACCTAAGAAGTATGCAGAAATGTTGTTCCTCTGCTGTCTGTACAATATAAAGATGTCTCACCAATTCCACAAACCAGATACACAACAACCCAGATCCTAATGAGAAGGATAAGAGAGCCTCCAGCAACACACTGAGTGTCTCTTGGTTAGCATTCACCCCAAATATTATTTATTAGTGCTATCCATATTCATGGAAAATTATATAATAAGATAGAACGTGAATTATTCAGCAGTTATAGGTTATATTGGCTGATGACTGTAAGTTGCTGTCATACAGGTATGATTTTGGGGGATTTCACTCTGTACAAATCCAGTTTACGTTTTATTTAAATTTTTTTTTTTACCCGAATCCTTACTATAGCAAGTTGTCATTTCCAATCAGACAACTGAGAAATGTGCCATGAAAACAATGCAACGTCCAGCATTCTGAATAAACATATGGCCAACATCTGCCATCTCTCGTTGGATCTCTTTGAAGTAATAATCTTCAGAGAAAATTCATCTCGGGTTACAATAAGTTTAAAAGGAGCTTTGTACAGAGGTAAACAAAACTTCCCTCCTTTGACTTGCCAGGAAAAATATGATGCACATTTTGATCTTTTGTTGCAGATCAAAGTGTGCATCTGTTCTTGGTCTCTCTGAGGTAAAATATCCATTTTTGGACTCATCGGAGAAATGGTCATGCCGGTTATGTTTTTGTTCAGGGCAGTGCCAATGTTTCTTCATAGAGAGGACAAAATAAGATTTATTTATAGCTATATTTATCCAGCTGAATATTAGTTTTGTTTCCTTTAACTGTCAGTCATAAAATCTTCAGACCAGCTGCATGCTTAAGAAGGCATGGGGGTAGACAAATGATGCCTGGCTGTAACCTTTATACCCCTTTAGTTGGCAAAGCTGGATCAATAAGTTGATACAAAATGCTGGAAATATAAGGGGAAGAAGTCACTGTACAGCTGTGTGACCTTTTAAAAGAAATCCATAAATGCTGTACCTGAAAACACTTCATGTTGTCAAGATTGTCGTGGATTTGCAGAAGCTCTACAGATAGAATGAGAAAAAGTGAGAAAGTAGGGCAACAACCAAAAGTTGCATCAAAATCCTCAAGCCTTCCTAAAACACCCCTCTTTGCTAAATAGACTCGTTTGTCCACCAGGGGGTCCTGTCAAGAGCTCTGATGCCATTAATATTTGATGGCGATAACCTTTATAGTAACCCACTGCTGTGCAATCCCAGGTGACCTTTTCATTATGGCTGGACTTCTCACTTCACCTCCCTTGTCCTGATTATGCTTGGACAGCATGTTCACAATATGGATCAGACCTAGAAGGAACTTCAGTAGGGGAAGATTGCTGTCAACTTTTAAATCTTTTACATTCACTTTTATTCTGTAAGAGTGCAAAAAATATTTCATGCATCATCACATCTGGTTTAACTCAGCGGCTAATCCCTTCTATTAGCAAAGTTTATGTTTTAGTGGCGTATT
>JBAMHW010000006.1:6821572-6837920 GCA_037177495.1 Rhadinocentrus ornatus | reverse complement strand
TATATATATATATATGTATATATATATATATATGTATATATATATGTATATATCGGTGTGTGTGTATAGATAGATAGATATCAAGGCTGTCAAAAATAATGCGTTAACGGTGTTAAATAATTTATGTAAATTTCTGCTGTTGGTACGTTGCGTTTATTTAGGGTTATGCTGAGAAGGTGGAAACCAGCAACTTATGATTCACACTGGCACATATTTAGCTAAAAGTTTTGTTTTTGGCAGGACCTTCTCTGACACAGCACCTGACAGGTGGTAGAAAGGATTTATTCTTCAGCTATGCAGGAGTGGGTCTAAAAAAGGTTTAATGGGGAGCAGGCAGGGGCACTGATCAGAAAATGGAGGGCACAAATGAGACCTTTTTTTAGGTCTTGATTTTATGAAAAATTTAACTGATTATTACAACTTAAGTGATCATCTTGTGTAAAAAAAAAAAAAAAAGTGAAGAAAATCTTGTAAAACCGGTCTAATGATCTATTTTTATCAACAGTTGTTTACTTTGGGTGATGCTGCTGTAGGACTTTTATCACTTCTGCACAAACACTTCAATGATATATATATATATATATATATATATAAGTGTTTTTAGCCAGATCACCAGTTATACCAGAGTTTTTTCATCAATATTTGCTGTTTTATTTCGATTTGTTGGTTTTATGACAGATATTATCATCATGGAGACGGTTAGTGAGATGATGCTGGATGAATTCTACATTATAATATAAAGCATGGTAAGATGATGCAGAACAGCAGAAGTATGTTACATGCTGCATTTACTGACTCTTGGACATCTGACCTTTACCAAAGTGAAGATCAGTTACCAAATGTTTGTTAGCATTGGCTCTTTCTGTTGATACAATACAGTGAAAAAGGGCAGATTTCAGGCATAGTCGCCTGTCCCCTCATATATTTATATGACGAGTTTGCTCATATCAAACATTTTCAAATCACATTTCAGATTTTATCATCATGTTTTCTTGTCTTCCAACAAGAATATTAGTCTTTCTTAATGGGTCAATTTGAGTTGCTCTTTAAACTGTGTAAGATTCACAAGACAAATAGGCATAAAATTGCTTTAGGCACAGCTGGATAATGATTTTATTTCATCCAGTGTGCAGTGTCCATCAATAGTCTGGCAGATTGTTCTAGGAGTGTATGTGTTTGTGGCATTGATCTTGGCCATCTGATAAGGAAACCCAGCGACAAGCTGTTAACCTCAAGCAGAGGGAGCATTAATCCATTTCAAAATATCCTGCTGTTTTTCCACCTTGCTTTGCTCGAGTTTGTCATGTGCAGACACACAATAGTGCTAAACCTCCTCTGTAAGCCCCATAATTTTCCTCAAAAATAATGATTTGTTCTTTTCTTTTTTTTTTTTTCTTTTTCTTTTAAGGACACCATCAAAGCTCCTGATTAATTTTCCAGAAATGCACCATTACTGGTCAGAGAAAAGGGATCAGGTTGTTTGTCTGTAATTCAATAAATCAAATTAGCTAGAGGCTACAAAGATTTTATGTGACTGCATCTATACACTGATAGGCGATTTAGTAGAGTTATATAGCCCTAGAGCAGTTTACAAGCTTTTTCAGTTAACAGGTCATCCTGTTTTACATGTTTACAAGTGTAATGAGAAACGGTACCTCTAAAACCCATTTGGCTCAGGGCGTGCCTCCAGACGTTTATAGGATTGGACACTAACAGATTTGTTATAGGTAGTTGCATTAAGGGAATTTTATCATTAATGGATGTGTTTTAAAAAGAGCTGAAGGTTAATGGAAAGTGCCTGAAGGCAAAACGTCAGATCACTTAATATCAAGGGATGATAACTAATGAAATCTGTGACTGATAGCTGCTTTGAGATTATTGTCTGTCATTATAGGTGTGTGTTCGGTTCCAACTCATGGAGTCTGATGTAACTATTTCTAATTAAACCAAAGTCAATGGAAAGTCACTTGAATGACAATCAGGAGGAAAACAGAGGTATAGAAAATAATCAATGTGACCTTATGAGAAACAGTAAAATACCTACGTTTGTCCATGGAGTCAACAAGTTAAAAATTACCCAGTTCCTACATTTTGTTTCCTAAATTTTTTGCGATTTATCACCAGATGCACTACTGATGAAATCTTTAGATATTACATGTGCAACAGACTGACCGCACTGACCAAGTTTTATACCTAAGTTTACCAAGTTTATAGTGACCTGTGCAGTGTTACAGCTACCCAACAATTCATTTTAATAAATAATTTTAATAAAATGTTTCTCAATTGCATAGTTTTACAGCTGTTTCTGAGTTGGATGAGGACAGCTGTGTACAAAAAATGTATACAGACTAGTAAAGCCGAGCAGCCAAAGTATTAAACTATCCACCTGTCAGTTTATTACAGCACATTGTATTAACAAATATTTTATCTATGATACCAGGAAATCTGAACTAGGACCTCCTGTATGTTCCAGGTTGAACTATATCACTATAAAACAAAAAAACACAGCAATTTTTACAATAATTCAGACAGTGGTTGCAGAATCCTTTTTACAGCTACACACAGAGATCCATGGAGAATCGTCATGTTCAGATAAAAGTTTCCTGCATTTAACACACCAGCCGTCTATCCTCTCTCACTCATTTGTTAAACAGTGAAATCAACTGCTCAAAAAAACTTTCTTATTGTGGCAATGTCAGGCAGGCCTATCCGCTGCAACCATGTGGTGGACCGTAAATTCTTCCTTTTTTTCTGTATGGTGTTCAATGTGGAAGTAATTTCGCTAGAAAATGAAAGGGTTATAGGATTTTTGGACTGAACTATTGTAAAAATACAATTAATATTGTACATCTGGCAACACTGAATGTCAAGCTACTTCCACATTTAGTTTTTGTAAAGTATAATAATAAAGATTAATTTAAGAAAAAGTGGATTTCAAAAACCAAAAATGACCATCAGTGCTGGTGTGAGTTTGTAAACTGATACTAGCCAATTTAAACGTTTTGCTCAGGCTACGCAGCTGCCACTATGACTGTAGACTTTAGCTATTTTTCCATGATTTTCTTCATGAGTAAACACACAATTTCTAACTTGATACAGACAGAAGTAGATGTAAATGAATTCAATTATTTTTCCATCTAGCTTGCCCATATTTCCATAAACAATACCCACAACAGCCAATAACATGGCAACACAAATAAGCAAATGCTAAAAATCCATTAGAAAATTAATCTGTAGGTGCATTTATTGAGACATATACATGGACTTATACAACTCAAATACAGCAGCACACAACCAAAAATAGAGCTGAAAAATAAAAAAAATTGTTCTTCTATGTTTGCGATTTGACTGGTGTCATCTATGAAGTTCTATTCTTTCTGCTTTGCCTTGAGAGGGTTTAAGAGTTGGGTTTAGCTATTTGGAGAACTAGGTTGTGTGAGGACAGTTTGTGAGTTCTTTTCTTTGGTTTTTATTTGTCGTAGCTCTGACAGCCATGCATTGTGTGCATTCTGCTTTATCCTCTTGGCTGGAATGACTTCTCAGGGTTTCAGCAAGTCACCATCTGTGAGCAGGTTTACCTGCAAACATGACTTGTGAAGCTGGTAAAGAACTCCTTCTGTCCCTGAGGCTTGACAGGACATAAAATATGTTTGTTCAACACTCATTGCTGGATATTTAAGTGGTTATCTAAGAAGAAAATAAGGTTTAAATATTTGGGAAGTAAATCTTTCTAGAATGGATGGCATGTGTGACCCAAGGCAGGCCAACAATAAAATTTTTAAGTATGAGCAGAGGCGTAGCATCCAACATAAGTATTTTTATTCGGACAAAAATGAATTAATAAAAAAAAAAAGCACTAAAACCTGTTGCTGTCTCTGGAAAAAAATAAGAAGAAGAGGAAGAAAAAGGTTAAAAAGATCTAAAAAGAGGAGCCAGCCCTATTGTAACTAAAAACAAAAACACACAACCATGTGCTCCCCCAACAGACACACATACACAAATACCACGGTGACTGCACAAAAAATAAAAGAATATAAATAAAAAAAGGGCCAGATCCCCAGCAGTGGTCCACAGTTCACTTAACTACATATTAAAACTTGAAAGTCGAAATCTACCCCTGCCCGTGAGGGCTGGGCGATACTGCAAATTGTGGTATCAATCCGATACCAAGTAAACCCTGGCAAGTATCGCTGATACCGATACTTTTTGTTGGAATTTCAAAATTTAATGATTTTGCATTCAAGTATCGATCATGTTTATGATTATAATAAAACACAGTACAAGGATTTTTGTCAATAAAACAGTTTTTATTAAAGTGAACGGCAGAACTGAGAATTAACATTTTTACCCCAAAGCCCTCTGAAAGAAAAATATCAATCCCACCACTCTGGTATTGAACAATACTGATACTAGACTTGGTATCAATACTATTAATATATGGATCGATCCGCCATAGTTGGCCTTCTTATCTGTGGCTGACTACCAGGTCAGGTGAGGGGAATTGTTCAATTATAAGTGCCAAGCAGGCCTATGAGGCCAACCTAACAAGCCGGTACTGCTACGCATGCCTGAGTGAAGTCTCATTTACTTTACACTGACGTGTTTTCCATGTGCATTAGACAAGCCAGGCTGTTTGAAAGTAACAATCAGGGTGTCTGAGCATAATGCAGTTTGACCCGTTGCTAATGATGTCCTGACACTTGCTTTGCAGAACTCTACATTTGGGTAACTAGCTTCTAATTGGAAGTGACAGATCAGCACCTGTATCTCACTCGGCACAGTGTTTACTAGGAAAATGTTAGAGGTGACTGAGAGGGGAGGAAAACTGAAATTATCTGTTTTGTAATGCAGCTACAGAAAACAGCAGCAGGACTGCAGCCTCTGTTTAAAACCAGCAAGGTCAATGTGTACAATCTCAGGTGTAACTGAGATTTGTAATATTAAAATGATTAGAATTTATTTAAGATACAGATTTACAGTCAAACCATTGATTACTGCCCTCATCAGCTGATGTGTGGTGGATATCTGCAACAAGCCCATTCCCCGCCGTATTTAGTAGCAAGTCTTGTGTGGTCACGTGTCACACAAGCTTCTTTCTGACATGCAGCACTTTCTGTTAACATTATAGCAGCTGAATGATTCGGCTGAATGTCTGAATGAATAGCCTGGTCACAACTCTGAACTGCAGGCAGTCACATTAAAAGATAAAAACACACAGTGGTGTTGTCTCCTAATTTGCCATGTGATTTGTTTTTCAGTGAAATTTCACAGCTTGTGGCATGTCAGTGTGAGAATAGCCTTATTTTTAACTTGTGCCATCCACCACTGTTATGTTTTACACAACTGCAGCATGCTTGGCAGGCTGGCAAGAGTTGTTCTGGAAGTATGACATGATCTTGACTGATGTTCTCTTCAGTCTCAGGTGAAAATCAAATATCACATCTATACAGTGACTCATACTCATGGCTTCTAATTTTAATTTAAAAAAAAAAAGGTAATATAATCATATAAACATCTCATAAATTTCACTAAAATTAAACAGGTACATTCAGATTCAGCTCAGTTTCATCTTTTTCTGGGAGTCTTTTATCCAATTCAATGGTAGAAAACTTTAAAACCTTGTTCACTCAGATATGGATTTGTGTTTGAATGCATGTGAGCATGTCCAGCCCAACACAATTCATGGCTTCACATTTCTATTTGTGTTGTTTCACCCCAGTCAGAGTGAAGGATTTTGGTTATTTATCTAAGACTGATGTGCTTACGTAACAGTATGATGATTGATTGAAAACTCGCCTCAGTCGGAAGGTGGCCAACAACAAGATTGCAGGACAATGAGGGCAAAGCAAGCAAAAATAATAAAGATTGTAGAAATCTTTACACACACACACTTTGAATCATTTTTCAGCAGCAGGCCAAAGTTAAAGAACCAACAACAGTACCACCGCAAGCAAGAGGAACCTCACAATATTGTCCCACATCATTTTGAGACTTTCTGCAAGAGATGGCAAGATGCCCCTACTCTTGCCATGGGAGACTTGGTCTGAAACCCAGAGTGTACTCACAACCATGCCTGAAAGTGGCACTAGGGATGCCACAATTATACATTTTCTTGCTACAATTATTACCAAAGAAATAGCCACAATTTTATGAATTTCACAATTATTGTGCATTAATTTATTACAGAACACTATAAATGTGTAAAATCACACGAACGCTCCTTTTAGGTCTTTAAATTTTACTTTTGATGTCAACATAACTAAATAATATGGAAACAAGGTAAAGTCTCATTTCAACTAATTCCTCTCTGCTCTGTAAACAATAAATAAATGCTACATATTAACTCTGGATTTCTCTCAGAGAAAGAAGATGGAAAAGGTTACAGGACCATGGATGAGTTAATCCGTCTGTTTGGAGGGAATAACTCTGCCTCTGCCAAACTTTCCCACTATGACACATCTGTTCTGAAGCTCACATTGAAAAACAAAAACAAAGCAACACACACACCAACACGTGGATGTTGTGTAACTTTGTTTTTGTTGTTTGCAAGTTGCACTTATCTGACATTCAGACATATCTTTTCTCTTTTACGAAAAGTGACAATATAGAGGGATTATTCTTATCAATCGTGGCATTTAATATCGCATTTAATATAGTAATTGTGACATCCCTAAGTAGAGAGTTTTGCACTTTAGGACCTCCTAACAAAGGCCAACTCAGCATTCATCTTGCATCCTGTTTCCTCTCTGAGCTCTTTCCAGCCAGTAAAAGTCAGTCCAATGTTGACTCTTGGCTTATTTCTTGTTGTCACTTCCTGTTGTTCTTTTCCTTCCTGTCCTCTTGTGTTTCTTTGCCAGATTAACTATGTGCATGATCAAAATGGCCACTGTGTTGGTATCTAGTTGGTGGCATCTAAAGCCGTCATGTATGGCTCTGGCCTGGATAAAAATGTTGGGAATTGTAGTTTCCCAGCTTTAGAATGCTACAGGGCAACGACAGCTCCGGGAATGTACATAATGAATTTCAGTGTGTCATCAAAACAAGTTAGAAGCATATTTTTTTTGGTTGGAAACTCAAATCGTATTGCTTTAACCTCACTAACTCACTCTACACTTTTCACATTAGCATAACAGCTTAAACAGAGACATGCTGTAGTATGGTTTAAAATATTGTAAACTTAAACTTTAAAAAAAACTTGTATTTGCCTCTGTTTTAGTTGAGGTAGTTTCTGTTGTTTTCGGTTACAGTGATTGTGGTTTTGAAAGTTGGAAAAGAGCAGTTTAGGTGGAGAAGGAGCCAGGTGGAAAGTTGTTCTGTGATCAATAACATCGGCTGCTGAAGCTTGTCCCAGTGCATTTATCAATCAGTGCAGGCGACAGCAACTTTAAACTCTTCTATTTCTGGAAGCCTCTCTGTTGCAGCCAACTACACAAAATGAACACTTTTTTTTTTTTTCTCTCGCTGTCTTTATCACCCCTGCCCAGGCATCTCAAGGAGCTAAGAATGAAAGAAAAGGAGATCTATTTTTTCTTATCCTCATTAGGTGCTCGCACCAGAACCCTTTCTCTTTTTTTTTTCTTCATGTGGCCATACCACCTTGCTTTGTCTCTTAAATCTATCTTAAGGCCAAGCAGTGGGAGTTGCGATGGAGCTGGTGACATACAGGGTGCGATCCTTTCTGATGATACTGATGCTCTGAAAAGGTATTTTAGAAGGAAGAAGAAGAAAAATGAATGTGCTTTCTGTAGCTCACATATCCCTTGACTTGGAATTCAAAGTCAAAGCCAATTTAATTTCAGCAGAAATGGCTACAAGTCAAGGCATCATTTCCCATTTCAAAGCTCATTTTATTTCATTCGCTCCAATAAATTCTGCCGTTAAAGATTTTTCTTTTCTCATCTAAAATTGTCAGTATTTAGCTGTTACACAGTCACAGGAAAATAATTTGGGTTAAATTAAGAAGAGAATTTTGTTTAAACTGCATTATTATTATGTAAGACTACAGTAGAACTGGATTTTTGCTACTCATGCCAGCTTCAAACTTTAAAGGAACAACGCTTGTAAGATTACTACTTCGTTGTGTTCTAGACAGCTATAAATCCTTCTTTGAGGATTTTCCATGCAAAAATGGTGACAACTTCATGCAGTGTAAGCTGTTGTTTGAGTTAAACATTGCGTTTAACAGGGCAGCAGTGCATGCATTAGTTAAAAAAATACCTAGAGGAACAGATTTTCCATGAAAAACACATTCTTAAGCAAAATAAAGGAGAATGTGTTAGAAAGGAGCAGCAATTTAAAGAAAGAAAGGACTGTCAAAAGAACCATTAATTAAGTTTTATACTTATGCTTCTCAAAATTTGGTGCAACACCTGAAATGGCACAGTCTTTCTGTGTGGTAGAGCTTTGGATAATAATCATTTTTATTTAATCAAAACTCTGATTAATTCTGATAAATAGGCACATGAAGACGGTGTTGAGCAGAGATCTGTCGGCTTTTTATAAAGCTTTTTGAACACATTGCGCTAAATATGAAGAAATGATCATTTTTCCTTTTTTTTTTTACTTAATGTTTATTTGCTGAAGTGATATGACAACGTTGTTAGCTCCGGTTAAATGGCTTCATGTGACGGAAATAGGTTATAGATCAGAAAGGTCAAGGTGTCCTTGTCCCTGGGTGTCAACACACATTGTGTTGTTCTTTTTTTTTAAACTTATGTTTGCTCAATTTTTACGAGTACAAAATAATTTTTTTAATGTTTTTAATCGATTGATAGCAAAGCAGCATGTTGTGGTTTGATTGTGTCCAGCTCATCAGATACATAATCTTTGAGTTCTCACATTACATTGAGTGCTGTTGTCAATATTGTATAGATTAATACACATGGATAACCAGTGTGTGCGACTGTCTGTTTTGCTTGTGAACATGTGCTGAGGAGGAGTCCTTTTTCCATTAAATCCTATAGTGTAGATGGTACTCATCCATCAGCCGAAAGAGCAGAAAAACCAAGAGTGACATTCAATTACAGTATGCAAATTTGTGTCCTTTATTTATTTATCTGGGCTTCAACATTCATTCACTTAATTAAGTATTTTGGACGTGAGCTATCACAAGCAGATTGCAATATTCTTTCCAATAACAGGCAATAATGAAATATATTATTAGCAATAAAGTTAATGAAACAAGCGAAGTGAGACTCCTCATCACCGCTGGATGGATGACAAATTAATGATAATAAAGGGTACAAACAAAGAACACAGGCTTGGGAAAACAGTGCCTGTAAATTAGTATTTAAGATTCCTGAGGTAACAATAACGTGATATGCACAAAGATCCTCACCTGTGTTGTATCATACTGATGTATAAGCCTTTACATTGTCTGCCTGCCACCTGAGGGCATAAAGAAAACCTTTTCCCCTCGTTGTTAGTGCAAATTGGACTTTGTTCTCAATTAAAATGTAATTAGAGGCCTAAAAGAAAGAGTTGGATGTTTTGACAGCCCCGTTGAACTCATGCTTGATGGTAATTAAACATATTTAGCTGGACCGTGCTCTCTGGCTTACTCACAGAAATTTTTACTTGTATATTGCTTGTTTTGTAGCGATCTAGCTAATCAAAAGACAAAAATACCCTCAAAATACCTGATTACATTAAATGTTATGGATGCTTTTCAGACTCATTGCACCCGATAATAATTTTGCTCAAACCATTAAATATCACAGCAAGGTGAAGAAATCCCACATGGAAACTACTTGAAAGAATTAATTTTATATCATCTTCAATTCATCTAAAGTGCCCTGAAGAGTCTTTATTTTTTTATTTTTTTAACCAATAAGAAATTAGCTTCTCTAAATTTTATATTCTCTGTTGGTGACGCATTATATGGCTTTTTTATTTTTATTTTTTTTACCGCTTGAAGTTCATACACTACTTCACTAATTGGGAGGGAAAAGTCCAAGCACTGGTGAATCCACTGACCCTTGTGACCAAGCTGGGCATAAAGTAAGGAAAAAGTGTCTTTGATGTTGAGATGTTTAAGGCTCAAGCTGTCTGAAGTTGAGTCAAAGCCTTTGGGCAAGTACCATTTTAACAATCCAGGTATGTAGTAGAAGCAAATACACTGGCCATATGAAGGAAATAAAATGAATGAATGAATTAAATAATTTAAAAAAATATAACGTTTCACAGCAACATTGCACTGAATGATGCTGTGTTTTAGCTAACATGTTTAGGAAAGACAAGGAACAAGACTTTTAAGGTAATTTTTATTATTAAAAAACATTTTGTTCTACGTTTAATGTTTGAATGAAGAAGGTTTTTTATTTCTTACCGTTAATACAAAACAGATATGCCAAGCTAAGCCAGTATGAGCCGTAGTGTAGAGATCCCAAAATAGTGGAGTTTTATAAGTAGTTGCATTATTTTTTTAAATTTGTGTATAGATTTGAATTTGTGTTGTTTATGTGTTTGAACATGTGTTTGCATACTTGTTTGCAGATTTTCTCATTAACGTGCCCCCTATCGACAGCTAGTTCAGTATCCATCTTGCATCCTACCTGTACTGTGAGCCCTCTCCAGTCAGTAAAAGACCCTTGTCTTGTCCCTGTCTCTGTCCTGTCTCTGTTCTATTTTCTCTCTTCCTCTGAAAATGTCTTCTTGTGGTCCTTTGTTGAATCAGCCATGATGTCCATTCAAAACCGCCTGTGTGTTTATGTCTGCTTGCTGGCACAGTGTGTACAGCTAAACTTGGCTGCAAGGACATGGCGGCGTCCCGAAAGAAGAGTTGCATAGTGTGGTTTCTCAGCCTCGAGTGGGGACACTGCTGGGCAGCAATGTTTTCAGATATGCACATATTAGATGTCAGTTTGCCGTCAAATGAGTTTGGAACGAAGAGTTTTAAGGTCAGAAAGTTACGCACAGAGTCGGATTTACATTGTGAAGTATCAGCTGCTATTTCTGGGCTCTACTTAACTTGTAAAGCAACAACACAAAAACACATTTGTTCTACTCTTCACAACATTACTAACATTACACCTTATAATGGTTACCTTTTTCCTGCCCAGTTTCACCAGCAAACATGTATTAGGTATGTTTTTCCTTATGTGCAAAACATATTAGTGTCACATTTATGGGTTAAAAATTGTTTAATACAGGGGGGGTATCAAAGTCATATAATGAGATTTACAACCACTGCTCATTGAAACTAACTATACTGAGAATGAAGTTGAAAAGTAGTTATCAGTGAGAGGGAAAGAAAAGAGTATTCACTGTAGAAAAAATTGTGCTGGAGATGAGTCTCCAAATAACAACTGCTCGCTTTGGAAGTCTGCAGATCAATGCCTTCACCATCCCTCGCTTTCTTATTAAAGATTTAGTAAAAGGCAACAGAGTTATATTTTGACAGCATTATATGATGAGCAAAAGTGTCATGAATTTTCAAGCCATTTACCATGACGTCATCAGGTAGCAAAGTATGTATTCTCAGGGCTCCAGACTGCGACCAAATGGTCGCATTTTGCGACTGAAATGTGAGACAGAAGATTTTTCATCTACTCGCGCAAGGGCGACCAATACATTTGCCGGTCTTTTTCTTGTAGTAGTTATAATTGAATTTATTTTGTCGCTAACAAACTTCTGCTACCGTCTTCAGTCCAGTAGTTCACAGTAATGCGCAATTCAGCTGCTGGTGCCGACTTAAACTAACCTCAATACGAGAAAAGGAGACGAACGCCAACGAAGATGACAACAGCCAATGTGCACGTGAGGGGGAACGAACAACCACTGTGACTGATTGGGTTATGTGTGAGTAGAGGCGGGTCTTGGGGGAACTTTGCGACTTTTTCGCTATGTTTAGCGAGTTTTCAGAACCCTCTAGGGAAAAAAGCAACTAACGACAAATCTAGCAACTTATTCTGGTATTATTGGAGACTTTTGGAGACTGATGTGAAACAACGTAGTTTACTCTTCCCAATGCGGAGCGGGTGCTGCACAGACCCCCCCCACACGTCGAAAAGCACTTATACGAGGTCTTCTACTACCAGCCGTACTCAGAGCAGGCGACGTTCACCTCTTTTTCATGACCAGGCTGAAAATGAAACGTACAAAGCTGCTGCTGGATAATACTATCCTTTAGATAGTAATGTCTATTAAGTGTGGACGAAAATATTTAAAAAGTTACAAGTGTTGTGAACTGTTCCAGACTCCTAAATAAAAAACAAAATACAATAAAAAAAAAAAAACGAACTAAAGAAAAATAAAATATTGACAGAATTATTATTTTATTTATTTATTTTGCTGTTCTAAACCTTTTTAGGTTGTCTTTTTATAAAATTTTTTGCCGTTTCCCATCCCTCTTTATGGCAGCATCCATCACAACTATATGTACTAGGCTGATTATGCTCATTAGGGACTTCTAGTGACTTTTAGCCAGCCAATAGCTACTTTTCTTACTGAGGAGTTGGCAACAGTGGCTGGAGCGGAGTATCAGTCCCTGAAGCTCTTTGTTGCCAGGAACTACATGGACAAGTCATACCATGCCCTGTGTGGGAAAATGGTGACAAAGTTGCCATTCTGCTTTGACTACAAAGTGAATTTCAAATCAAATCATAAAATCTGATTGGATCTGATAAGTTCTATGTCTACTTGATTTCTATTAGTGCAGCCGGTAAGGTGTTTTTTTTAATGTTGTGTCAACTGCTGCACAAAAAATATGAATTGTAAATATTGTAATTTCTGAATTTATTGTTCAAATATTCATCACTAATACAGTGAAAATGAGAGGAATGTTCTGCTTGCGCTCCTAAAAGTTTAAGTTAGGGACCACTGTCCTTGTAAAAAAAGTCTGGAGTCCTGTATTCTGAATGTCTGTAATGTGGGAACCTGTGGGCAATCTTTGGAGAACATTCCTGATGGGTTGTATTAACATCCCCTAGTAGTTTGGTTCTCCAAAGAACACAATGCAACTCTTGAAGAATGTAATTGTTTTAGCACCTAAACATTTATTCATTGTCTGCTACTTTTTAATTGCTGGTTTTGGTTTTCATCAAATTAAACTTATAAGAATTGCAGGCTGTTTTTTGCCTGATGATGAATGAGATCCAGCCAGTAAATGCATTTAACCTTCTAAAACCTGAGGTCCACCAACTGGGGAATGTTGAGAACAGACGGTGCCAAATTGTGCTCAAATGGCCCTTTTGATGACTTCGCCTGATGTGTCTGTACTAAAACCTTTCTAATTTAGTCATGCTTCACTTTATTAGAGTTGGCTTTTGCAGAGATAATGTCCACATATTGCACTATGATTTAATAGAGGCATCATTTCAAAGAGATATTCATATCCATCCTGAAATGGAAAAAAAAAATTGTTTTGCATTTTCTATCTGAGCTATGTGCCATCTTCATGTATTCTTCACCAGTGACATATACTAGTTACACATCATAACACATTTCCCCTTACTATGGCTCCAAAAGTATGCAAATCGACCTTGTGGGTGCAGAGATATACTCGTTTCATTAAAGGTGTGCAATTTTCACGTTGCATTGGCTCAGTGTTGAAGTAAATACCCAAATGAATTGGACACAAAAACATGATGCATAACTAGTTCATGTGTGAAGCTAAACCACTGTAATGACCTAATGATACGAAATTAAGACTTTAAAGATGACTACACATGTCATTTCTTAATTTCACGATACGACTACAACAAATCTATTATTTCCACCCCAGTCACCTTGTCCTGAAGCTGGAGCTGCACAATGTGAATAATAAAAGCACTGCAACCAGGATCAGCTCCTTTACAGATTCTCCATTATTTAAGAATCCTATTTAACGATGGAAGAAGGTGACTTTTCCTTTCAATGTGATAACACATGGAAAGAGACCCCTGTCAGGTCGGAGATGGGAGGCTGATGTGGCTGGTGAAGGGGTGGGGGTTTTGAACCAAGAGAAAAAAGGGTTATTGATTGACTGAGCAAGCACTGCGTCCCCTCCACTCTGCCAATCACCTGTGGACTTTTCTTTGCTGTTCCATTTTCTTTTCTTCTATAGCACTGGTGAGCACCTATTTCCCAAATGCTCTTTGCCAGGCTTGTGTCCTCATTTAACTTCATTACTGTGAGGTTGACATTCAGGCTGCAAAGGGGACAAACAGCATCCCTCGCCCCTACATGCTTGCCATCTCCTGGAGACATCTTTCCCACAGCCATCCATCCACAGCCCCCCACCTTCTCTCTCCTTTCATTCTTCTTCTCTATGGTTATTCTATCACTGTCTTTGCTTTCCTCATGCCCTCCCTGTTGTGCCTACAAATGTTGCTTTGCAACATTGATAATAGTCTGACAGACCACAGAAAAGGGCTGGCATCGACTTCCCAGCCACATTCCCCCATCTCGATGCCTTGCCTTTGTTATCAAGGTCACCTTTATTTCCGTCGGTGCAGGGAGAGAGGATGTCAGGCTGTGAATGGGAGGCTTTCACCTGCCACTTGTTGTTTTCTTCTTGAGGTTTCTTACACCTGCAATGACAACGGAAGTGTTTAGATTTAACACTGTGTGGCCGTGCTGTCAGCAGAAAGTAACAAATGATACATCCATGTTGCAGCGCAAGTAAACAAGTAACTCAAAATGAAAATCAATGAACCATCTTTTGATCATGCATCATTTCATCAGAAAATGCAAGATTTTTTTTATAGATAAACTGAGCAATATCAAATTAACATGCAGATTTATGTTAATTTACAAGGAGCAATCCTCAGCAGGCAGGGCTTTTAAAACCTGAAAAGAAATGGATTGACCTGATGTACCTGCCTGTATTCACATGGTTAGAACAGCGTCACACTTAATTGTAAATAGTTTAATGGGACAAAACAAACAGATTTTTGTGGGTCCAATGTGTAAAACAGCTCTTTGAAAATATAAAGACAGAGCCATGTCTTATCTTATAATTTTGACTGGCTACTGCAAAATCTCCAAATAAACTGACTTTAGTTACATCCGATTGTGTGACAAAGTGTAAGAAGAATCATAAGAGAAGACATGGCTCTGTCTTCATATTTTCAAAGATATTAAACATAATATGTCAACCAGAAGAAAAGACATCAACCTGCTTCTTCCTCTAGCTTTTGCTAGATCATGCTAGCCCCACCCAGCAAATTGTCAGGATTGCTGTGGTTTCTCCAGACTCGTCTTCATAGAGCATGTTTTTCTGAGGCTGAGGGTGGTGCTCCGCAGATTGAAAGCAGAAACTTTCAGCTAACACTTAAATGGACATGTTAAAAGTTTATAGACCCTTTCATGGCCTACGTTATCAGTGACGTCACTACTGTATCCGGAGGCAAAAAAAGAGGAAAGCATGTAAAAAACATTGTAGAAACGAGCTATCTTGAGTGTTATTACGAGTTAAAAATGTCGTCGTCTTGTGTGTTTGGGTGCCAGAATAAGAGGAAAAACATTCCTGGCAGTAAAATAAAGTTTTTTAGGATACAAGTTCTGAAAAAAACGAAGACAATCATAGCTGAATGCAATAAGATGAAAGGACAGGACAGAGACGATAATCAACAATTCTCGTGTTTGCAGCGCACACTTTATATCAGGTCAGATAAATGTAATGTTAAGTGATTGTTATCGAGTCCAAATTAACAAAATTGTACATTATATAGAAAATGTTGGATATATAACGTTGCCTTCATCAGCACATTAGCAAGCGAATAAATGCTAAACTTTAGACCGCAGCACACAAAGATCGGGACGTAGGTTGATGTATTTTATTATTTAAACGTGGCTATTTATGACTTAGTTGTAAGCATCCAATGATTTATATGGTTTAATTTTTTTTTGCGCTGTACACAGATGGTGTCTCGATTAGGTACATGTAGATGTCTGGCAACTCAAAAGATCTCCCAAAAGATCTTCTCTCCCGTAAGGTGTATGGATCAGTCAGCCTGCTTCCAACTAATTTTCTAAAACAGCTGTCACAGTCCTGTAAAGTGAGTGTCTGTACATATTCCGTAAGTTCTGAGACTGAACCACTTGCTTGAAAACCCTCCATTTACTAAAATGCCACCAAAAATTTTTAGCTGCCACTTGATAACATCCGCTTTTGCTTCCAGGCTAAGCTCCGCCCACCAAAAACGTCACAATGTTTGCAAACTTTGAAACGGTCTATAGGGGAGAGGGAAGTTTACATTGCATTCAAGAGCCAAATGTTGGCAAATATTAATGGGTTTTAGACCAGTTTAGAAAGGGTTTTATTGATGCTTTGAACGAAATGTTTTTATATTTACTATTTTATTTTATTTTATTTTATTTTATTTTATTTTATTTTATTTTATTTTATTTTATTTTATTTTATTTT
>JBAMHW010000006.1:6809501-6819648 GCA_037177495.1 Rhadinocentrus ornatus | reverse complement strand
TGCAGTATAACTCGTCTATCCCTGAGACTGGATTCCTCACCCTGTTCTTTAGCTGTCCTGAACATAAGCTTTCTCATTAAGGTACTTCATAAGTCTTGCCTAAGTCCTTTATTTAAATACAAGGTCCCGGTTTTATCATACATTATCATCTTGGACATAAGTGCACACAGCTTATTCAGTACTGAGTTGAGCCATAGAGCTGGACCAATCTTTCTAACTTATTCTAACGAGTAGAAGAGGTAAGCTAAGTGCGGAAATGCTCCTTAAACAAGTGAGTCTTTAGTTTGCTCTTAAACGTGGGTAAAGACTCTGCGGATCGGACGGAGTTTGGTAGATCTTTCCTCCACTGTAGAACAAGAGAAGAAAAGAGTCTAGCGTTGTGGTGGGAGCACTAGGCGTCTTTCACTGGCAGAGCGTAAATGTTGAGAGGGAGTGTAGCTCTGGATTAAGGAGTGAAGGTAGACAGGAGACGTTTAGGTTATTGATTTGTAAACCAGAAGCAGAGCTTTGAATTTGATGAGTGAATATAGTAATTAAAACTATGGCTAAAAACTGTAAAAGGTTCCTGCATTACCAAAGCACTAAACACCCTGTTTACCTTCACAAATTGTAACCTAAATATTTAATTACATGAAACAAAACTGTGATAGCAGGGCATCCGTCTCCCATGCAAGATGTTTCCCGAGTCTCCCGTTTTCCTGAGTTCGAATCCCACAGGGGAAGAATACTAACACCTTCCAGTTTGGTCTTTAGGTAAGACCGTTAACGCTACTGCCTAACCACCTTCAGGTGTAAGTCACTTTGGAGAAAAGCGTCTGCTAAACGACCGTAGAATAGAATAGAACATAGGTTGTGTCATGGTTTTACACGCTGTAACATCATTCAAAAGAACCAACTTCAAGTCCTATATGAGCCAATGCAGTCCAACCACTTTTCACTCTCCCGTTGTGCTGTCAGTTGTGGTTAGTTAGGATTGTGTACGTGAACTATATTTAGTACATACATCTGCAGTATATCTGAATACATTAGGATTGGGGATTAAACACAAAGTCAAGCTGGAATATTAATAAATACATTGTTGCTGATTTACATCAGACCACCCGTAAAAAACACCTGCCAGCATCTAACAATAAATTGTGACATAATTTTGGAGCATGTGAATGAATGTACCTGTTATGCATTTTCTAGTGAGACTGGGTTACATATAATCATGTAAAAGGGAACAAACAATAGATCTAAACATACTTAAAAATGTCAAAGAACTGATTGTAACAGGGCTACTTCTCCATCTGGCCCATGTCCATAAAAGAGTACAGTTGCACATTAAATGCTGATGCCTATCTTCCTGCACGTTCGGCCCTATTTCCCAGCTCCATTAACACCAGTAATACACACTCTAATTAATACCTTTATAATACATAGATATACAGTATATGTTATGATCACGGCATCATTTTTTATATATTTGGTATAGTAAGCACTTGTAATCAGCACACCTGCTGATAATCACACTAATGACCAAACACTTCCCCAAGCAGCTGCAAGTACAAGTGGCCAAAAACTGTCATCGAATAAATAATGATAATAATTATTATGGGATGTGAGGTGCAGAATCGGTTTGACTTTCAGCGTATTCTGCTGCTGAACATGTGTTCTTACATATTATCTTAGTGACCAAGTACAAGCTATTTTTCTATAGAGAAAATATAAAAATGTACATATAAATACAAATTTCTGTACAAATAAAAAAGTAAACTACAAGGGTAAAAGTTTCTGCAAAGCAAATCATTATTCAAACTAAATATATTGCTGGAAGTATTATATTTCTGTCTCTTTCAGCCTTGTTAGCATCCCACATATGGTTCATCGCGTATCTCACTCAGTTGTGACTTATCATACTGATTCATATGTTAATATGTTCCTGAGTCAACCCCTCATGGCTTACAAGGAGAGCTTGAGATATTCCTTCTTGCTTTCTTGCTCAATTCTCTGTTTTCTTCTTTCATTACAATCACACTCACTGTGGAAAGCTGAGCTTCCTCCCACCCACTGGATTCCCTTGACCTATCTTGATTTCTTTTCTTTTTTTTTTTTCCTGCAGTGGGAAAGACATTTCTGGAATAAACAATCCATTAAAATGTCACCAGATTCCATGGAGTCCAAGAAAGCTGCGTCCTCGAGTCAAAGGGACTGGCATGTTGACATCAGACATTAAGCGGCATTTCACATCACATTACGGTGTGACAACAACATTGAATAACTCCAGCTTATAGAAGTGTTGTTCTGAAATGGTGGGCTCTGAGGCATATTATATTTATGTTATAAACTGTAAATCACAGCCAGACTCCAGAAGCAAATGCACGGACCATTAAAACTATGTGCTTTGTTTAAGATGCACGTATTTAAATCATTAAGCAAAAGTTTAAATTGGAAACACTGGAAAATGCAGTTGACAGAGCTGCACCACTGCTGAGAAGTAGGCGTGTGCATTTTTATGAAACCTTAATAAACCAAGGATAACAAAAAATCTTATGTATAATATTCTAAGTGTGTTTCCTCTGCAAAGCAAGCAGGTTGGAGAAAGGTTTGATTGCTTGTAAACAAAAGCTCTTTCTGCATCCACACTGCGTTTAATGCTGTTTCAAACTATTCAGAAGGTGCGTTCAGACAGTCTTAAAAACGAATATCTAATAAATATATATAATAAATAAATTGGGAAACATGTCTATATTTTAAACTACAGTGCAAAATGTTACCCTGTTTTAGGTATTTTTTTAGTAATCAAAAGATCTGGGGAGTATTTTTAGTATTTTCTAGAGAAATTCTTGGATTCAGATATCATAGCCCATCAGGGTCACTTATGTGTCAAACATGGCAAAATAAAAAAGCAACAAGCCATTTTGTTTTTAAAAGGTGTGTCCAAGTTGGTAATCTAACAGTTCCACAGCAATGTGGAAAATCTAGGCAATAGTCTGTCGTTAAATGTATTTAAATATGTTTTCAAATGCTAAATGTTTCCTAATTGTAACAAAGGACTTACCAACTACCTTTATTGTGTAACAAAGTATGGAACGGTGACACAATTTTATGGAAGTCAGGTTGTAGATCGAATAAAGTCAAAATAAAAACAGAAAATGGCAGTCTCACAGATGGACTCAAACACAAGTCACAATCTTGGGAGTCGTCTCGGTGGAAAAATGTTTCCGCATTGTCGTTACCCATGGGCAACTGTTACATGCCTGTGAATATACAAGTAAACCAGATGTTCGTTCACTTCTGAGTTGCTATCAACATGAAATAGATTTGCAAAACTCCATCTTTCTTTAATTTTTCCTGCCAGAATTTGCCTCAAGTTTACTAAAATATCTAAAATTTTCCAGTGGATTTTGGAACGAAGCTGCACAGTATACCTGGAATTCTGCTAAACAACGAGGCGAACTAACTACTAGCTTTGCAGTTAAACTGATTACCATGTGTTCATCACAATAAAGTGAAACCTTCAGGGTTGTATTTGGGGAGAATGCCGGGCAGACCAATCTCTATAAACTTACTCTTGTATTAGAATAATTCTGTCATGGTAAATCCATATTTTTAATGAGCATATTTTGCATTATTGCAAACCAAACTGGCAAGTTGCAGTGTATTGGGATTAAACATGGTTGCTTCTGCTGATTCTTTTTGTATGTGTGTGTTTTTCACAATTGCATCTTTTTAATTGCATCATGCAACTCATACAATACAGGAAGCAACTGATTACTGGTACCAAAGAAATTTCTAATTCACCTAATCTGATGCATCACATCAGCCTAATTATCACATAAGCTAAATAAAAGGAAACAAACACTCTGGAGCTAAAAAGTAGACTCTTTTTATCCTTTGTAAAGGAAATAGCCTGTTTCTCAGTCCATGAGGCAGCGGGTAGGTGGCAAATTACTTTCTTTTCTCTTTGATTCCTGCTGATTTACTGGCAAACCTTTCTTTCTGTGGATGGTTAGCCACAGAGGTGCACTACACTGGGGCATTTTGTCATTTGCTGTACTTAACAGAAAAACTGGATGTCATGGAGTAAAGGGTTCAAGTGCACAACATAATCCAAATGAGACACTAACTGCAGTAGTGCCTTCCTTCTGTGTATGTAATTGTAGCCCATCATTAATGCCTTTTTTCATTAAGTAGCTGACACTAAATAGGCTATTCAGCCTCATACAGAGGACTTTAGAGAATAAAAATAAAACAAAATGAGAGAATCCAGTAAATGCTTACGTGGCTAACTTAAGATCAGAGCATTTGCTAACCAGCTAACCCAAATAGTCATTATATGGCCACAGCTTTGCTGATGGACCTAAGTAAAATTCAAAGGACTGGATTCAACTGTGTATTTATTCAGTGAATGGATTTAGGACACTGCATTTACCCAAACACAGTCCCCCTATGGTTTACATTTCCACAGTCCCCTTCAGGTCTTTGTTATTTTGCAGCCAAAGAGCTGGTACATCAGAATCCTGTAGTTATACAGCAGGTTTTATGTCAGAGAAAACTTCAAAGAGCTGAAGTAATATGTGTTCTGTGCAGAAATGTACCCAGTCAAACATAAAGGATTAAAATTAGGAATGTGAATCAGTTTTCAATAAATCTGTATAATTACATTACATTAATAAAATTTTGCTGTATTTAAATGGCTCATACATGTGACTGAAGTCTGCATGCACTGTCACCAGTCTAAGTAGTATCACTGACAGCACTTGTTAATTGACGTCCAGTGAACCTCAGGCAGTGTGATATGCAGTGTGATATGCACATAACACAGCTCAGGTAGTGGTGTGAAAATGCTTCTGTTTTTCCATCTGGAGATTTGTTTTAATGCAAATACCTCATTTGTGGGCCAAGTACAGTCTTATCATGACACTCTATATTTTACTAATTTAGTACGGTCAAATGCCACATCAGAATATTAGGCAGGTCAAAGGGCACCTGCCATTTTAAAGTTAGATTTCCAAATCATGAGGAAATGAGTGGTGCTTATTATGAATTAATTAGCTGTGCTTTTACGATGATGACTTTATGATGTGAAATCATAAATGCTGCATATTTCAGTCAACTTCCAGTTGGTAGTTATCAACATTGCTAAATTGTACAATATGAACTCTCATGGAAGGTATGTATGTGCAACAAGGTGAAATTACATTTAGCAGACCAGGTAAGAATTGTTAATATCAGTAGATAAGTAGTTATCAATTAAAGCTGGTATGTACCCCAATTAACCTGCCCTAACCCTGCTCTGGTTACCAATCGTATTGTATAGAAACCTTAGTCTTGGTAGTAAATTCCTGTACTTTGTGTGATGTTTATTTTATATTGACTCTATTTTTTTCTTGTCCTTTAAAACAGTTAAATAGAAGCTGGACTCTTATGGAGAACTGCTGAAATACCTGAAGAATTTTGAGGAGAAATTGCAGGACAACAGGGACAGAGATGTGCAGTTTACCTCAGCATGATGAGTTGTTTCTCTTCACTTAACTCGTATTCCAGCAGTTCAATGTTATCTAGTTGTTTTTTGCATAATGACATATAACTCAGTCAATCGTGTAAGTATTTATTGATTCACTAATTCGTTTTCTGACCTGCTCAAGCTGGATTAATACTTGCACGGGGTTTACGGCTTCACCGCCATGTACTCCACGTAGGTCCGCGGATGCTTTGTTTGCTGCTTTGCTTGCGACGCGGTTATGCCAAACTTTACTTCCTTGGAATTGGTCAGTTTGTGATTATGTGTTTCCGTATCTCTGGAGCTTCTCACTGAATTTGTGCGGTAATCGTGGAAGAGAAACTGCAACACAACGCCATCACTACGCTTGAGGGCGGGAGCAGACTTTACCAATGTCGGCTGTGCTGGTGTTGTGCCCTAAAGTGAATGTCGGCCAGACACTGATTAGACAGCCGCCGCGGAGCTTATTAATGCTGTGTCGCTCAGTTTTCTCTCTGGTCTGCAGCTGCTCCTCTCGGTATAAAACTGACATAACATGGATTAATTACAGCCGCAGAGGTGCTGTAATCAGAAACGATATTCAGCAACTGATCATGACTTCTTTTTTTTTTTTTAAATTGATTGCAGTACATTTGCAGCATCTACATGAAAGTGGTCTGCTTTCGTTCAAGAGTTATACATACAGATGACTGACCAACTAATATCATACTAGTACCTTATAATCAGTTTCTGGCAGACGACCACTTAATGGCTCAACGTTGTGCACCTCTGCAGCTGTAATTAATCCGTTAAAACACTTGCAAAAGCAGATTTCTTTGTTGGTACGGACATACTGTCACTTACATGTGCGTGTTATGTCTGTTTTATACCGAGAGGAACAACCTTTTTTGTCCTTAGCATCAAATGTGTACGTTTTTTAAAAAGATTTCTTAAGGGTTAATCTGCCTCTGATATACACTGAATGTCATGAAGAAATCATCATTGTTTGAAATATCTATTTGGAGCAAATGTTGATATGATTGCCACAAGCCGTGTCAGCCTTTTCTAATTGCATGCATGGCTGTTAATGAGAAAATTCACCACAACAGAGCTGTTACACCTCACCACATGCAGCCAAAACTCCTACAGCAATATTCCCATTGACTTTTGTTCACTATCTGTGATGTCCTTGAAGTTAATTCCTTTTTCCTTCGTACTTTCTCAGCCTGGCAGCAGCTTTACTGCCCTGAGCGACTTTAAGTGGTCTGAGGTTGAGTTAGTTTCATCCGAGGTCACCTCGCCTCCATCCCGGGCTTCTGTTCCTCAGAGAAGCTGCTGGATCCCGAAAGAGCTGCCCTGCAGTTTTTATTAGTGCTTGCTCTTCCTTCACAGTTTTCCACAGGGAAGAGGATAAACCATCAAAATGAATGTTTGCCAACAATGGCAATAATGAATATCATCAGATAAATATGAACCGACTCAGAAAGTAAGAGCTGAATTTTCTCTATATTTTAACCCTGCAGGTGCAACCCTGATCGAAACGGTAACCTTGATGCAGAGACATTGTTCATGCTTCGTTATTCAGTAGGTGGATTTTAAGCTGCAGGACTCTTTCTAAATGCTGTGCTTAGATGCCAGTCATACTTACAGCTTTGAAAATCAGTTGAATTGCTATTCGAAGAGGATAATAGGCTGGTGTGAGGCTATATATATTTGGATTTAAGAGCTGGCAATACAGTAAGTTGACACTGAAAAATTTAAGTTTAAAAACTTTTCTTGAGGCGTTTGTTGTGTTTTAATCATAAGAGAATTGGCAGGAACTTTCCAAATCATAACCACACACTATAAAAACAGTAACAATAAGTGTGTGGGGATAGTTTTTATTGCCATAGGTTAGTCAAGGTGAGGTTTGACCTCTTAAACAACCTGCTCAGGAACTGCAAGTTGTAGAAATGACTAAGACTAAGTGTGAAAGGAGAAATTCATCATGAACCCACAGAAAATGAATACCTAAATCTACACATTCAATTTGATTTCATTGTTTTTCTGCCTGGAAAACAATAGGCAACTTTGTTTTTCTGATTCACTCTCATTGAAAATCACACCATTGTTTCAGGTTGCAGGAAACAGAAGGTTTCAGGAGAAATAAAGGAAACAGAAAGACATTGGATCCAATCTGCTGAGCAGAGAATACTAGACATATCAATCAATCAAATATTTCATAAAAGATTTTGTAGTAACTACAACAGAGGTTGTTGTTGGGGGCGGCGTGGCTCGGCAAGGTAGAACGGTCGTCTTGAAACAATAGGGTTGCCGGTTCGGTCCTTGGCCAAGTCAAGTTCATGTTAGGGTGTCCTTGGGCAAGACACCAAACCCCTATTTGCTCCTGATGGGTCGTGGTGAGCGTCTTGCATGGCAGCTTCCGCCATCAGTGCGTGAATGTGTGTGTGAATGGGTGAATGTGATGTATGATGTACAGCGCTTTGGATCAAAGCGCTATATAAATATGGACCATTTACAACAGAGGTCATTCACAGTATATAGTGAAGAAGCATTTACAAGATTCCAAAATATTTAGAATTTGTGTTTTCTAATTACAAGCTATCTAAATTTCTAAGTACTAGATGTTCACAAAGTGAATTAAAGTGTCAGGCTGGTCTCTTAGAAGTATGTAGAAAAAACATGATTTATTCAAGTCTGCACCTGTACTTGCCTTGTACTGTGTACACCTGTTGTACACTTTTTTGCCTAACCACCATCAGAAAATCCGTGCTAGTAGATGACATAACAGAACAGAGGAAACGGAGAGGATGTGCAGAGAAATCTTTTTTTATTTTAAATGGCGATGCGTAATATTTGACATGTTTGCCACAGCAGGACCTTCATCAGCAGTTGTGGATGATGATGATAATGATGGTAGAAGTTGTGGAAAGCTGCATTGCTTTCACACACTAAGAGTAAAGAGACCCTCACGGAGTCCCAGTAAGTCTAATCCATGCGAGCCAGTTAGCATTTATCACGCTAGCTGTTTACAAAGTTATGATGAGGTGATGACAACAAGTCAGTAAAACAGCTGGGTTTTTTTGCCACGTTTGTCTTCTTACATTTATAGATTAAATTGATGGCAGCATTTCCATCAGAAAACATCTGGTTAACTGGTTGTCTTTACTGGTTACCTGGTTGTGTTAATTTTTTGATTTTGTTCTGATTTTCTTTATAAGCCCATTTGTTTTTGGTTGTGGGCTGATAGTCAGATACGTTTGGGTCAAAATGTGTCAGATTCAGCTTCTGTGTATGTGTTTATGGACAATTTACAGAAATAAAACCTTTTATGATTATTTGTTTACATTTTTGTCCACGTGTTAATACTGATGCAGCTGTTTGTTTCTTTATCAGAGAATCCAATCATTTTGGACCTGAATGCATTATTATGTTTAAAAAAATCCATTCAATCTTTTGTTAAACCTGGTTGAGATGAATATCCAAAGAGAAGAGCAGGCAGCAGATCCAGAGACATTGTTTCTGCACTTTGTCCTGGAACAGTTTTCATCTGGTCCATCATTTTCACCTCTGCTCTATTTTCTTTCTCCCTCAAACACAAAGCAGGAAGAATGCTGCTCCAATATTCATCATTGTGCTGGAGTAGATGTTTATTTTATTAACAAATGACATTTTTTACAAATATTGAACGTGTTCACTCTTACGGATTCTTACTAACTCATGCAGAACCTGATAACTGGCTGTTGGATCCATTTAATGTGAATAAGGTGTGCCCAAGCAGCATCCCTCAAGGAACAGAGTTTGAGATCTCTGTGTTACAAGAATTATCACAAACAAAATCATTCATCTACACTTTGGCTCTGACTTTGTTTTGTTTTGTTTTAAACTACAAAGCACCACCTACAGTTTCAGAAAAGTGAGGTGAGGCAGCCCGTTTGTTCTGTTAACATTCACAGTTCATCTGTTCAAAAGGTGTGTGGATGCACAAGACTGCTGCTGGCCAAGCCTTGGCAGATCAGCAACAACTACATTTCTAATGTAGTTAAAACGATAGACGGTAAATGCATTACTTTTCTGGTACTTTCATGGGGATGTAACCTTGTATAATTTAGCTTCCTTCTTGGGAATTGCTCTTTGAATTAAATATGTATGGTTGATTTACCCCAGTTTTAGAAGCAGCTTTGACATGAACCATTGTAGCCAGAGGAGATAAATGGTGTCATTTGCTGGCAGCTGGAGATGTAGGCAAACCCAGATTAGCATATTCATAGATCCCCACTGAACAATGAAAAGGTGCCATCATATCATTAGCCATTCTGAGGTCATTAGAGAAACAAAAAACTTTGCTGGAGACACAGATGAGTATTTAGGGCATTAATAACTAATAAAGTGGGACATCAAGCAGAAGAACCCTGTGGTGCGACAAACAACTTAATAGCCTAAAAAAGTTTAGCTCACATCTCACATCTGCCTGCCTGGGAGATGATAGGCAGCGGTGACTGCACCACCACTTCTGTGTGTTTTTTTCCCCTTAACTCAAACTAAACTTTGGTGTCTAAATCCATTAAACCATGAGGTTTTGCTTGTTATTGGTTTACTTGATGTTAGACTTTTACTTAAAAAACTTGTGTTTTCAGTCGAGTTCCTTGAGTTTACATATACATATACATACATATATATATA
>JBAMHW010000006.1:6796595-6808197 GCA_037177495.1 Rhadinocentrus ornatus | reverse complement strand
TATATATATATATTTTACATGTGTGATCAGCTGTGATTGTTTATAAATTGTTTATAAATTAAGCCTCTTATGCATGTAAACCTCAACCATCAATCATTTGGCTAAAACTGTATGGTGGTATAATGTTATATAATCATGACTTCTAAGCAAGCAGAGGACAGTGTGTAACTGGCACAATGATGAAATTTACAGGGATATGCTCCATTCTGATTAAGAAATTACTTTTTTCTGTGTTTCAAATCAAATCAATTATATTTATAAAGCGCTTTTCCTGCCAAAGACAAAACAAAGTGCTTTATTTGATAAAATCAATTTGTGCATATTAAAGTAAAACAAGCCTTTACACACCAAAGTAAGCAACAGTAGGCACACAACTTCTCTAGCCTTCAAAAACCTCCTTTTGCATGGCACAGATAAGGGTAGTGGCAAAATCTGAACCACTTTCTGAACCAGTCACATAGCACAGCCAGGCAGCGAGGCTTTGAATGTAATCAATGAAATGATCCAAGCGTTGATACACGCCTCTGGATTACTTAGCTCACTTGAGGCCTCAGCACAATATGTCCCCTCGCCACTGTTTGGTTTCTTTAAATAACATTTTCCTGAAACAAACTGACATATCTTGCATTTGGATCCTTTCTCATTTTCCCTGTCTCATAATGTAATTAAGTATTCATTCTTAAAGTTTAAAGTAAAAGTATGTACCTAACCCTAACTAAAAAGCAGCTGAAAAACCATACATTTTTAAAAAGAAGGGTTTGATGAAAATGAGAAGGATTTAAAGGCTAAAGTGGCCACCAAGGAAACACCACAGTGTCTTTATTGAAATAACTGCATTCAGTCTCCACCAGCCTCAGGTTAACTGTTTGGGTGCTTACAGATGCTCAGGTAAGCATGCACCTTGTGCTTGTGTGCACCATAAGCTGAGACAAATTGTGGTCCATCAAGACAAAGTCTCAAATTTATGTTTTATTGGCACTAGACTAGTAACATGTTGCTAGCTTGTAATTTCATTACCTTGTCTGCAAATGCTGTATATAAATATAAAATATAATTTTACAGTGTTGAAATTGTTTTCCATTTTTTTGTTTTTTTATTTATTATTTATGTTGCATGAAAATCCAGTTAAGTCTGTTAAATCATCATGCTTACACAGATTAGAGATCCTAAGGTCTCCTTATGGGGTCAATATAAATACCTTTATCTCCTCTACTAGTTTATCCAGACTGTTAATAGCTCTGTAAAAAATAAATAAATAAATAATACAAAAAAAAACCCTCTTAAAAATCCATTTTTTTTCTCTCTCTTTTTTTTATTTGGTAACTGTTATGATGAAGTGACCTGAAAATGGCTCCTTCCATCACTCATCTGACTCACTTTTAACTAACAATGCATCTGCTGTAGATAAATTAGCCTGTGTTCTACTGCATCCCTGAAATACAAATTACCCGAGAAAAGAGAGGCAGCCATTTCTAGTCCTTTATGGATTGCAGGTCTGTGCCACTCAGTGCAATGCTTCTGTAGCTTATCTTCTAAGTAAATTAGATGCCAATGGTAAATAGTTTTTGTCTGCAAATGACAAATGATCTCAGTACATAGGCCGCTTACAAAGCCAATGCACTGGGTAACACAATATGTTGAGGGAGGCTGTTCTTGAACGGTACCCAGCTTCTAAATGGCCAGTCTGGTCAAGTGCATCATGCCCATGTCAGGGAACAAACAAATAAGATGAAGTGCTTTCTCAAAGTCAGTGTAAAGGACAACCACACTGGCTCCCAACAAACAATGATAGATGAGCAACACATGATGGTGTGGGACGAGAATGGGAGGGAGGTGGGGGGGTGTTCAATTAGTACAAGGAGAAATGGCAGTTTAACGGTACGGTGAGAGAAGCTGGCAGGCATTAAGAAACGCAAAATTGAAAATGCATACATCTCAGATCGCTGACAACCTCATTCCCTTTCCCAAATTGGTCACAAATTTATGATTTTTCACAATTGTTCATGTTTTGACACCTCATATTTCAGTACTGAAAATGAATGAGAAAGAAGTTACGCACTGAAGATTTAAAAAAATGAAATGTAGTGTAGGGCGCTCTCATTGGCGAAAACTTACTTCAAATGCTAAATGGGGGAATTCAGTGCTCTCAACTTTTCTACTGGGCTGGAGGATTTGTGGCACACTGAAGTCTATTGTGAAGAGTTACACCTTCAAAAGCTCTCTGTGCAGGACTCATGAATATTTATACACTGATTAGGTGTCTTGATTTATCAGGCTGCGACAGAAAGGAATGATGGGTCTTAAGGAGTTGAGGCATACAAAGGTACTGCTCTGTTACTGCAGGTCATTCAATTCACATAATGGGCTCTCCATTAGAGAAAAATGTCAGCTGTGATGAAAACTTCCAACCATACTCTTTGAAAGTTTTGTCCACTGGTGCAGCAATAATGTATTGGCTGGTATGACCATAAATATCACCACGTGACCCAATGCCATAATTGTTCTTTTCATTCAGCAGAACAGTTTTCATCATCTATGTTTGGACAGTTTCAGACTCAAAACATTTCCAGGAAAAGATTTAAAGGCAGATTTGTTACTATTGTGATGCTGTTACAGTCTCCTTTTCTAAAGGAGTCTCTGGACTGTCAAAAGATTTATAGCGTACATGAAAATGTTTTTCCAAGTAAGCCTCTATGGAGTTGTCATCTACCCCAAACAGATTATGTAGAAATATTTTAACAACAAAGTTTATGCTATTTAGGATACCAGGGAGACATGAGATAAAATACTTTTACTAACCAATCCATTATAGTTTTAATAGGTCTCAAACTGTGCTCCTTGAGGACCAGGGTCCTGCAGGTTTTAGGTGTTTCCCTGCTTCAACAGACCAACAGAAGCTTGCAAATGCCATGCATCCCATCCAGACAGCTTTATAGTTAAGTGTTTATTATTAAGGCGATGATTAAATTTGTGCACAGCCACATCTCTTTAATTCAGTTTGTTTTGAGTCTCTCATTACTAAAACAAACATTCCTGTAATTATCTCTAAGTTAATGCTTAATCATGTTCATGTTTTTTGTTTGTTTTTACACTAATTGTGTTCTTTTTGGTAGTTGAATAAATATCTTAAACAAAAGATCGAATACTTTTTTTTTACAAGCTGACCTTTTTTTATTTACATTAAATATTGTTTGTATTTTAGAAAAGCTGTGTCTGTTCCCATGGTCTTTTTGCGGCTTTAATACCTTTGTGCAGCATGCTAGTGAGAAGTGGTTATCTTGACCTTTAGTTGCCATGCAGTTTCTTTTGCAACTGAATGTACATTTATTAGAATCTCAGCATGCTTTTGTTTTGTCCTTGTAAAATACAACAGTAAGTGATGGAAGCGAACTCCAGCAGTACAAACTCCACACGGCTCAAAGCGGACGATGGATCCACTGTTAACATCTGCTGAGAAAAATCATCAAAGTCCTGTGGCTCACTTCAACGTGCTGCTATCCCTCGAACACGTTCAGCTTCTGCTTTGTTCTTCATTCACGTCGGCTTTCCTTCCCAACTATTTGAGTGACAGGTGAGATTAAGCACCCTTTGAACTCTATCTGGTTATTGGAGGAGGAGTGTAAATTGAAGCAGTGTTATTTCATGCTACCTTGCTGAGTCAGTGAGAAAGTGGGGAGCAGGGGGTGGCACTTCTCTGAATGAATAAAGAGCTTTTTAGAGCGAAATGTGTGGGGCCCGATCTCGAATGCATTATACAGCTATAATGAGAATTGTAAAGGGAAGAGGGGATGAATTGGATTAAAAATGTTGTGAACAGCATCTTTGCTTTCCTTTAATCCATTATAGATAAAATAAAAAGTGACCTGAAAAATTACTTTTTCTTGCTGAGGGTAAAAAAAAAAAAGAAGAAAAAAAGCCATGTTGATAAAATAGTTTTCTCAGCTCAAACAGACTATATGATGACTGAGGGGCAAAAAAAGAGTCCAGATTAAATCTATGACTTATAATCTAAACAAACCGTATTTGGTGAGAAAGAATCAGCTTAACAGTAAATGCAACATTTGGTGGAACCTTTTTTTTTTTTTCTTCTTCTTGTTAAAGGGAAAATTTACTAACTGGTTGTGGGTCCTGGACTGTTTTAAAACTGTCGCTAAATAAATTTAAGGAAAAAAAGAAGAAATGTCAGAATTCACTTTATAGTTGAAAAACATGTCAAGAAAGTCTCTTTGTGGGGCTGAGATGCAACACCAGCTACGTTTACATGGACAAACATTTCATTTGTCCAATTGAAATCAATCTGATTGAAAATTCCAGACATACTTACATAGACGCTTGATAAAGTGATCTGATCAGTTGTATTTAAATGATGGACAGATTTAATACGATTGTAACGCTTTTGAAATGTGCAGTGCCAACTAGTTCAGAAGAAGTTTTTTTTTTTTTTTTAAACCTTTTAACTTTCATAATGCTTTTATAATCCTCAACTCTCAACAACAAAAACATCGTATGTGCCATAGTCCTGTTCTGTTTTGTTGCCGCCATTTTTCAAATCTTCCCTGAAAAGCATTACATCTTTTAATTTCCTGCTGATCCGATTGTGAAAATGTCTAAACCGCCCCTCTCGATCAGAATGAAAATTCTTTCCGATTGAATCAGCTGACATGTTTACATGACGCATTTTTATTCTAACTGGATGTTCGATTGGTTGAAAAGTGCTCAAAGTAAACGCAGCTAACGTAGTCCATCTCATCTCAGCTTAAAGGGGCAGTGTGTAGCAAAATCAAAGCTGAATGAAAGGAAATTTTAATTCATCATTAAAAACCATTTCCATTAGTATCTAATCACTTTATTTAAAAAATTCTCTTAGAATGAGCCATTTGTATCTACTAGCAGTGGGTCTATGTTATGGCCCAGGGCCTATCCATGGTTTGTGTGTATGTAAATAGAAATGTGCCAGGGCTTTCAGATGATTGGCTATGGACCCTAATCCCCTGGGCCCCGCCTCCTTTGCCAGGATTAGTCGCCGACTGCTTCACTTCCTCAACGGCTGGCCAAGACTCTGCTGCTATATAAGGCTGAGAGTACTGTCATTCAGGGCAGCTGTGTGAGATTACAGCACAGCTTGCCCGTTGCCATCTGGTTTTGGGACTGCACACTTCGTGTGTTTTGCAGTTTTGTTACCTGGTCGGGAATTTTATATTGCTCTTTCCAGATAGCATTTGTATGGTGGTACTTAAGGCCATTACACACCAGGACCGTTGCGAATAAACGACACAATATTGCAAATAATTTGGAATAAAAATTTAAAAGTTTTTGTATTTGATAGCCAAGTGCAATACAAAATTGCGAAAAAATTCTGAAGATTCTAAAACATATTCGGAAAGTGGGAAAAACAAATGTGGATCAGGCAACGACGATATTGTGCTGATGCTGCAAAAAAAAAAAGAAAAAAGAGCACACCGGGTACATCCTATCCTTGAGAAGAGAGGGGAGCTTGGGAAATTTAATTGTTTAGTCCAGGAGCTGACGCTGTACCACGACCGCTTCAGGACTGACTTTTGGATCTTCATAATTCAGCTCGTTGGCAGCTGTTTGCCACACATTGTCTTTGTGATCTTTGTCACGGTAATTCTTGTCTTGCTTGTCGAACAAACACGAGTGTTGTGAGACAAATGTAATAAGACGCTCGGCCACGGTGATACAAAGTGTTAAAAAAGCATCAACGAGAAGTGACACTTGCATAGCTAGCAACACCGGCTCTGGTGACGCAATCAATACGCCGTCTGATTGGTCGATTGTGTATCTGTCGGATGCGAATATCAAGAAAAATCAACCTCAGTTCGAAAATATAAATCTAGCAATATCGCTAAATGTAAATTCGTCTTTGATGTGAATGTTTCAATTGACTTCTCATTAATTCGATAAAAAATATTGCCGTGCGAATTAGTCGGACGAAAAGGCCTTAATCCTGTGATTTTGGGTTAACTAAGTGTTTGACTGAGTGCATTTTGCCTCAAGCAGAGAAACTCTTCCTTGGTTCTGTTCCATTGATTTTGTTTGGATTAATATTAAGCTTCCACTGTGGGCTTTACCTGTTTATCAGGACACTTTAAGCTGGGTTTGTTTTATGTTTAACGAGTTATATTTGGGGTTTGGAGTTTGTATTATTTCTTTTACCAGATTCTTGTGGGATGCCATCCTTTTGTTGAATTTATTACAGGCTTCCCTGATTTGTTTTGTTTTATTTTAACCTCATTGTAAATAAATTGGTTAAATTTTAAGTATCTGTCTCCGAGCTTGTTTTGGTACGACCCCTTTTGCCTCTAGACCATCGAGGGGTCGTAACAGTCTACATGCATGGCAGCTGCCACATTGTGCTGCCAACTTCACAGCTGTGTCTCTGAATACACAAACATGTGAAGTAAAAACCGACTAAGCCGTTTTTTTTTTCGTCCCTAAGCCACAGTTGCTTTTGTAGTTTTCAATGCTAATTTTGAAATTAAACACAGGGTAAAAATTAATTGAGGTCAGGTTGCTGGAGGCAACTGGTCGGATACATTGCTCTCCCCAGCGACACACTCCAGCTTCTACTGGGCTTTCCAGGGAATTTTCTTGCAACAAGGAATACATAACCATATCAAGTCAAACTGTATTTATAAAGCCTTTTCATGACAAAGGCAACACAAAGTGCTTTACATGATTAAGAAATTTAAGTATACTTCATTTATGCATACTCCATATGGGGATCCATCTACACCAGGAGCCAGTCGACTTTTGTCCTTCAGTGGCTGCCGCCACGGCAACCACCCTGATCCGGGCAGACCGGGGCCCACACCACAGCCATAAGGCTGCAGTGTAGGGCCCCAGCTAACCAGACAAGAGCAATCACAGCGGCAACAACCCCCAGAGCGAGCACACAAAACTCTAGTGTGGAGGATCCCCATGAGGAAAACACTGGAGTTAAAATAAAAAATTACCTTAAGAAACAATAAGAACAGCTAAGAATAAATAAATAAATCAACAATCCCACCAGCATGTCCTGGGTTTGCCCCGGGATCTCTTCCCAGTTAGGGTTAGGGTAGATGTGCAGAAAAGCCTCCAAAGAGAATTGATCAGGAGGCGTCCTAATCAGCTAAACACTTCTGATGTGAAAAAGCAGCTGCTTCATTCTAAATTCCCCTAGATGTATCTCTAAGAAACTAATACAGCTGCTTGTATTTGCAATCGTCTTTGTTTGTTTGGTCATTACCCAAATCTCATGACCATTGGTGAGAGATGGAACATAGACCAGGAAACTGAAAGCAGTCTTTCAGCTCAGTTCCTCCTTTACAACAATGGACAGCTGCCGTGCTCTCATTACGCCTGACAGAGCCCCAATCCACCTGTCACTCTAACTTGCCATGAACAAGAGCCAAAATAGTTAAATTCTTCTGTTTGAGACAAAAACTCATTCTTGCCGTGTTTTTAAGTCTAAATTATGTGCTATTTTTCACATTGCCTTGTTGGATACCACAATACACGGGTTTAAAATGTCCCCATACATTTGGACTGCACACAATAAGTCAAAATGCTTAATTACTCCCAACTAGTTTGGCTCCCTTTTCTTATTTTGGTTACTGATTGTCTTTTACCTGTTTATACCCCACTTCCCACTGGTGTGTATGTAGCCCAGTTTTTCTCTTTTCCTCATTAGATCTCAAACTTCCTCCTAGATTTAGACTTGCTTTCTATCTGCCAAGTCCCTAGGTGTGTTTTTTTCTGCTTTGCATCACTTGAGTTTTTTTCTTTCTCTCTAGTGAATTATCCTTTGTCTGAGTCCCTTTCACCTCAAACACTGTAACACTTTGTAAAGTTAAATTTACCTTTTATATTTCAACCCTAGTTCCAAAAAAGTTAAGACGTGTAAAATGTAAAATAAAACAGAATACAGTGATTTGCAAATGTTATATGTTATATTGACTTATTTCTAATTTGATGGTAGCAAAACAATTAAAAAGTTGTAACAGGGTGGTGATTGTCATTATATAGCGTCTGGTTTAAGTTTACATTACATTAGCTTCAAGCTATTTTTTTCCCCAAGCTCAAAGTTCTGCATGACTCTGTTGTTGGAGCACTGATTACTGACAATAAGGCATCTGGTGTGAAATGAAGGATTTTTGATGTTAGCACCTCTCTGCCCAATGTAAAGAGTCATGTGTTGTGATGGGAAAACATCAGAAGATAATCAATTCATTGTGTAAGTACCTGTGAAGCACATCTTCTACTTTCATCCCAACAGTAGAGCTGAGCCTGGAGAGCCAGAGTCATGCAGGCACATCGGAGACATATGTCTCTGTCAGACAGTATTAGGTTTGATTCACGTGGAACACAGATGCCATTAGAAATAGATGTCACAGCAGTCCTGGATGAATTGGTTTGGGCTGCAGCAATCTGCTGACTTCCATCCATCACTGACCTGTGGAAGCCAGGGGCAGCACAGATGCACTGCATGCCTCAGATCATCTCTTTAAGCATTTATTTGGAGAACTTGATTTTCACCTTTTTGGCCCCTTTTTCACATGCTCGATTTAGTCCTGCTAAGCTGCATTTAACATTTTTAAAAATGTGTTTTTTGAGAGCAAGATGAAAGGTGGTAGTGGTACTGAAGTGTTATCTGAACACAACACGGGATATGTCTGCAAGTCTCTTCACTCAACAAGTGACACAATGTGCTAGTTATCCAGTTATATTCCCACATTTGATTGGTACTGCTTCCAAGAAAAGTTTCCCACGAGTAAAACAGTGGCACACAGGTTTAAGCGAAGAGCTGGCAAGAGTCAATTTTACTTTGATATTTTAAACTTTAAAGTCTTGTTAGGTCGAACTCCTAGTGTGAAAAATTGCTCTTATAAAATCCAGATCAATCACGACCAAATTTCAGAGAAAAATCCATTTTTGCATGAACATTTTGCTCAGTATGAAACAGCTAAAATGAAATTCCTGCACAAGATAATTAGTTTAGATTTTGGAAAATGAATTTTGTACCTGCAAAGATTCTGAATTTAATTGACTAATGTATAGTATCTGCCTAAAGGGGCATAGAATTTAAAGCAGATCAAAGACAAGTTTAAAGGATAAAGAGACAAGTAATGATGCTGTTGAAGCATGTGGCAAATCACAGTCCGGATGAAAAATCTATTAATATCTGGCTATGTGAAGTTTGCTTTGCAATAAAACTGCCATAACCGCTATGATGCTTTATTTGCTATGTATAGATGGAGGTTTAATCTCCAGGGAGCACTAATTGAGCTTGGACTCTGACTTGTGAGTCAAAATTTTATAAAGAATATGCCTTATTGTTTCATTTAAAAAAAAAAAAAATAAACAAACAATGATTTTACACAACCCAATCTTCTTTGTCTAATAGAAATGATGCTCTTTGAAGAAGAAATCTGCCATGTTTTTAATAAAAGGAAATGTATGACAGCTGTTTTCTGTGAGATGTTTAAATGGATAATTTACATCTGTAGATGGTTTGCCATTGCAAAAAAACACATTTTAAGAGAGGATAATAAGGGGAAAAAAACAAAAAAAGCCCTTTGCCATCACATTTCTTATATCCCTGTTTTCCAGCTCTGACAACATACAGTAGGGTCTCTAATCCCTCAAAGCTTTTAAACTACAATTTTTAATAACTACTAAGATTAAAACAACTTAATTGAGTGACTTGAATGCAACATTTTCAACTGCAGCCATGAGCTTGCATGTGAAATGACACTGCAGCATTAAAAAAGACATTACACACATTACAAAGTGCAGTAGTTGTGTAACTTGCTCAACTTCTTAGAGGGATTTTTTTTTTTTTTTACACGTGGTTGTTAATGTGACAAGATATTTGGGAATGAAGAGATATCTGTGCAGTCACATGCAAATCTGCTCACAGTCTTCTCTTGAGCTTTCATAAGACTCAAGGCACTATTTTCATTAAAAGCTGTGGCTCAGGACAGAGTGGTCCTCTTCCAATATGAAGAACAGTGGTTTGACCTCAGTCCATGTGTCAAAGTTTCCCCGGGCAATGCCTGCCCCCAATATAGTCATCTGCGTACAATAGAAGACAAAGGCATAGCATGTGTGGATTACCAATACTGCATGCCATATTTCTGAGTGAGCGAATGAGAATTGCATTGTAAAATCTTTAAAAATGTAAAAGATACTACATGGGTATCTTTTTATATCTTTATGCTCTATATTAGTGGTTCCCAAGCTATTTTTTTTCAGGGACCCCCTTCATGCATTAACTAAAACGCCATGGACCCCCTTCCCCAACCTGTGCTGAAACCATTCTTGGTTTTATGGCTTCAAAAGTGAGATTATCACCATAAATAATGTATTCTGGCTGAGTCCTGTCCTTCAATAAAGCCAAAGTTAAATTAAGTTAATGAAATTAACATAAAGCCTTGCTTTCTTTCTTCAAATAGGGACAATGTGTGTACATTTATCAAAATGGCTCTTAATGTTCAAAGCCTCAGGGTGCTCCTTCGGGGACCCCCTTGGGGTTGGGAACTACTGCTCTATATTATACAAGTTAGTACAAAGTTTACCTTTCCTGAAGCAATAAAAAAAGAAAAAAACTAAGGTGACAAGCAGTTGCCATGAGGCATTTTGTTTAGTGATGAAGGATTCAAAAGCAACATTGAGCAGGCAGGAGGCCAGCAGATATCAGAACCTTAAAGACTTTATTATAACCAAACAAACACACAATAGCTGTCTCCCCCCCCCCCCCCCATCATCGGTTTTCTTCAGAACTTTGTGCAACATGTTGGACATAAAACTGAACTGTGACATTGCATATATTTCTGATATTATGCAAACATTTACTGTTACTAAATGTCATCAAGGAACAGTAAACTGTAAAGTTTAGACTTGCAACTAAAATTTCACAAATCACAGTTCATGAGCTTTACTTAAAATGTATACTTAAAGTTCTCATATGCAAAATTTACTGTCGAACGGTTTTCTAACAGTCATAGTCCTCAGCGTATGAGGCCCAAAAATGAAAAAGTTATGTCCCCTCTCTAACTTGCTTGCTCCAATATTTAGCAATTGTGTGCTCAAATAGTGAGTCTGAAATCTTTCCCTTTGTGACCTCATGAAAGGAAATAACTACTCCCCTTGGCAGTGGATACTGTCATTGACCCATTGCATAGACAAGTGACACTCATGAACGTTTACAAGGTTCAGACACAGAAATAGTCCGTTCTCCGTAGAGCTCACTAGAGTTACTTTTGGAACGGCTGAAATTAAGGACCAAGGCTGAATTGGGGCTAATACACAATGTTGTTGGACCTCTGACACCCATATTAAATTGTTGAAAAAGTGTTTTATATGGGTTTAATATTTCAGTGTCACTAAAAGATCCAAATTCCAGACGCATGCTTATACTGCATAAAATTTATTAGCCACTAGTCACACCGATAAAGCCAAGCCGCTTGGAAGCTAAAAACTGCTAAATGTTCTAAGAGATTTTTATTAAAATATCTGGGATCTTCCCTGCGATGGACTGGTGACCTGTCCAGGGTGTACCCTGCCTTTCACCTGAAACACTGCTGGGATAGGCTCCAGC
>JBAMHW010000006.1:6781125-6796495 GCA_037177495.1 Rhadinocentrus ornatus | reverse complement strand
GGTGTTCAAATACTTATTTGCAGCTGTATCATACAAATAAATTGTTAAAAAATCATACATTGTGATTTCAGGATTTTCTTTTTCTTTTTATTATGTCTCTTACAGTGGACATGCACCTACGATCAAAATTTCAGACCCCTCCATGTTTCTAAGTGGGAGAACTTACAAAATAGCTGGGTGTTCAAATACTTAATTTCGTCAATGTATATATATACTTAAACAACACTGGTTTACTTTAATCCACTGGCCTTACCATAAAAGAAGCTTGTTGGAGGAAAATAATAAGCTGCTTCTGCTTGAAGAACATTCTAGTGTTATTATTCCTTTTTATTTGTGAAGTGATTTATATTCAGTAGAGAAACAAACACGACCAGAATTCTGTCCTTTTGAGCAGCAGGAAGAAGCTCCAAATGGGAGGTGGTATCTAGCTTGCTGGATAGTATTAGTAGAATAACTGTCTGCCAGGGATGGCCATCTCCAGACCTCTTTGGACAGTGTCCTGCAGGTTTTAGATTTTTCCCTGCTGCAATACACCTGACTCAGTGATGAATCATTAAGAGGCTTATGCAGAACTTCACAATAAGCTGTTAGTGAATTATTTAATTTGAATCAGGTGTGTTGCAGCAGGGAAACATTTACAACCTGCAGGACACTGGTGTCTCAGTCTCAATAGATCAGACAAAAGATTTTTTTATGGGGTGAGAAAACTACATCACTCACCTGTAGCAGAATGACCAAATAAACGGGTTGTTGTTCTGTATGGGTACAGTGTAGGCAGACTATTTTGAACATTATAGCAGGGACATGCAGAGGTCATGACAAATTTAAAATCTGTATGTGACTCCACTTCTTGTTCTTCCACCAGGGACTTCTTCAACCCCCTGCACTTCATTGATTGTGTCGGACACTGTTTGGTTCAGAGGTCTTTTCATGATCCATAAAATAAGCTTCTTGAAAAGAAATGGAAATTAAAAGGGGTACTAATGACTCGTCTTAAAAACACACTATGTAGCTTTCTGACCTTTTACCTCTGCGTTCTGTACTCGTTTGATGCCACAGTGACATCTATTATGTGCATTTCTGGAGCTGTTAATGCCAGCAACACCCAGTGGCTGAAAAACTACTCTGTACAACTTTTTCTTCCGTGACGCTGTGTGATGTTGCAACAGAGTTTCACGTTATGTACAGTCACATGCTAGTAAGCGGATAAAACCATAGCAGCCATTTTGAACATGAGATGGCAAAGAAACACAAGAAAACATTATTGGAGGAAGAAAGGAAAAGAAAGAGAAAGAGAGGGACAGAGCAAGAGATAAGACCAGAGTCAAGATAAGACTGTTTTTTACTGGCTGGAGGATGCAAAATGGATGCTGATTTAGCCATCTATGGCTATGTTGACAAGTCTTAATGCTCAAATCTGACTTTTTAATGAAATCCAATTTTTTTTTTTGCGTGGTCATTCACATTATAATTTCAATGTGACCTTCATCCCACTGAAGTGTGAACAGCATGTGGCCTTGAAGTGGCACACACGCACAGAGTAATGTCACGTAATGCGTAGTTTTTACGAATGTAATAGATGCTTTACGTCTGTTTATCAGTTTGGAAGTACTTGCACACACTGGACCAATAAAATGATGCCCAATTGATGAATGTGCTAATTGTAAACACTCCCCTGTCCCTCCTTTCATTGCATTACTTTGCTTAATTCGGTCATATATTTAAAGTGATGGTGTATTTTGTTGTCATTTTTATTTATAATTAAAAAGGAAATTACAACAACCCAGTAAATATTGTGAAACAGCAGAATTGTGCTCTTTGTCTGACTTCTGTGACGACAAAGTCGGATGAAATGTGACATGACTGTTCAGACTGAGGTTGCTTCCACAAAGATCAGATACTTATCCAATCTAGGACCACATATGAAAGTGACCGTGGTCAGATTAAAAAAAAATCGGGTTTGCGTAGTTAAGACTAAAATCAGAATTGAGGTGCAGTGTGAACGGAGCCTATAAGTGGGGCATCAAGAAAAAATATGCCTAAGTTTTGTAGTGCGTCTTTAATAGGCTCATGTAAAGCAAATTATCCTATTAACTGTTTAAGCCTTCCTAATAAATTTAAAACAAAAATGTCTGGAAAGATAAAAATTGTTTTGCCATCAAATCTCTGCTTTTTGACCTCCACTGTGCTTCAGTGAATCAACACAAGTAGAAAAGAAAATCATTTTTAAAATGCTGTCAGACATTTGAGCCAAGATTGGAAAAACATAAACATGTTTTCAGAAGGAAAGTTGTTTTTACCTGCAGTGCTACTGCTAGTTTTCCCACAGGAAGATGTCCGACCTTGTGTGAAGAAACTAGATAGATGTAAATGAAGTAAGCAGCTTTTAAAAGTAGCTAACATCTTGTCAGTGTTTCTTACTCATCTTCATGGACTTTGTGGAGGAAATAGTGCCTCAGGTGTTTGTTGTCCTTTTGAAGGATTACAGAAATAGAAACTTGAAGGGATTACACACCTAGCTGCTGAGGACTGGTGGCAGAGCAACACTAGTATTACATCTCATCATAGACACTGACAAATTCCAGCTTGTCCATCCACCTCCATACTGTTGATCCCACATCTTAACACTTTTTTCATTTGTCTCCTTTTTTTATTTATTTATTTTCTTCTTGTGTCCAAAGTTGTTCATGTAATAAACAAAAATAATGCTGGTGGTGATCCTGGGTCATGACTGCTCTGAGAGGGTTGAATCTGAGTACAGTGGTTATTTATCTCCACTGGAGCCATGCAGCTTCTCTCATATGGATTAGAGGACGTAGAAGAGACCTCCAGGGAATGTACCAGGTTATTACTTTTGCGTTTGGCAGTGTTGAGGTCAGTGACTGCGATTCGGCAGTAGGTGGACACAATCTGGTTTTGTTTGCTTTTAATAAAAATCTGATTGGTTTTGTGTATTTTGTCCTAGATTCTGTATCGTCACACATGGCTATATGTCACTGCACTGCCTTTACTGTATGAAACCTGCATTCTGCAGCAAAAGTCCACAAGGGCCATGTTAGACTTGTGCAGTATCCATGTTCAGTTTAATCAGAGCTGAGCAGTGGTGCAGAATGTTTCTTCATCATCTGTCTGAGTTGAAGTACTTGGTAAAGTTTAAAAAGTACTATAAAATGAGAAGATACACTAAAACACAATTATTCAGTCCCTTCAACCAAAATGTTTCCCAGCATTTTTTTACTTTTTGTTTAGATTTTTAAATTCAAATTAAACACACACCTGATTCTTCTCTCTCTCTTTCTCTCTGTCACACACACACACAAAGAACAAATGTCATTGCTTCACTAATCACAAGTAAACCCATTCAAAGAAATTACAAAGTTTTAGGGGTTTTCCCAGTCTTTAAGCAGCAAATGTGTTTCAAGAAGTTGAAACCAGTTATGAAGGACCCAGCTGAGACTCATCTGTAAACATGAGATCCGGAGAGTAAAGAATCAAAGTTATCTGGAAATCTGGCAAAGACTGATGCCACCACTGAACTGACCAAACTTTCTCTTCTAAGGTTTTCAGCTGCCTGCTGAGTTTTGAAAATGTCCACTTCAGGGACCAGTTCGTCTCCTCCTGTTCTTTGCAATTCCAAGACTGATATTGTCCTGGTTATACCTGTTTTTAGATGCCACAATACAAACCATTAAAGTCTGACAATCACTCAAAATCACATGTTCACACAAAAAGAAAATTCCACAATTGTGAACGCTCTACCATGACTAGTATGGTGTGAGGCTACATAGTAAAGGACCTGTAGTGTACTTGGAAAAAGTTATTGGACTTGACATGATTTCTTACCACCATTGTGGTTAGAAAAGTAGAAGTGATGCAAGAGTAGACAATGAATTGCTTTAAGGTTGAGTGCCGCCATTGTCTGTGCCACTCATTCATTCTGCTTTTGTTTATGCTCCTTCCTTTTTGTGGGGAACTCTGTTGTGGTTGTACCCTTTCCACTTTAACTCAACTTTCAACTAATCTGAATTTGACCTGTGTTGCTTGGGAGCAGTGTTTTCTCAATTGGCTTCTTGGGTAGGCTACACACAAACCCATCTCTGTGTGGTAAAATTCCCATGGCTCTAAACCCACGCAAATGGTCACCAGTGGGCAAAGATAAGTGCTCCAACACTCTAGCCTGCTGAGCTGTGAAGGAGGGGGACATGTTTAAATGAATCAGAGATGTGCATTTTGTTTTCCTTTCTCAATGATGTAAGGAGTAGTACTCCTCTGGAGTAGGAAAACTCAGGTGTGTACGCCCCCTCGTTCCAGTTATGGAGTTGCTAGCCCGCTTCCTGATCTTGATTACCTCCTTTATCCAATGTTTTTATTTGATTCCCTCCGATCCGACAATCCTTGCGTTGTACCAGTCCATGATGTGGTTGTTCCTCCGCTAGTGATCCGATATGGCTGATTTTAAATTCTCCTGCTCTGCCTTCTTGCTGTTTTCCTCTCACATTCTTTTTGGTGATTCTTTTTCCTTGTGTTGAAGGTCCTCCCTGTCTCTCCTATATAGGTCTTAGGGCAAGGTCTGCTGCTGTCTCCTCTTCTTCTGTGAAGATGTTGGCCCACTCATGCCTGCTAGTTTGTGTGCTGTGGGGTGTTCTGATGTCCAGGTGAACATGTTTAAATGTTAAATTTGGAAACAGTAACTGAATATTGTAGCTTCATATGTCTTTCAATAAATTATATTTGTTTCAAATTGGACAAAAAATTGCTTAAATGCAACCTTTTTCATCAAGTTTATACAATACATGAATTTCTAGGGATTTTATTCAGTAGAACTGCTGCACATTAAATAACTTGCATCTAAAGATGAAGAAGATTTTCTTCCTTTACTTGTTGACATAACTACTATACTAGTGGATATAAGTAGTCAAATAGAAGTAAAATACTATTATATAATAAAAGACGAAAAATAGAACTGTGCAGATGAGGCGATCCTCTGTCTTTACATTTGTTCAGTTCAAGGAAGAGCATCCCCTCTATCTAAGTCAGTAGGTACAGAATAGCAATACAAGTAATAAGGTGCAAGAAACTTAATAGTTCATTGTTATGCATCATCCATGAGAATTGAAAAGCATGGCCAAAACAGGAGAACATGCTAAGGAAATGTCTACTGTGGAGTATTATAAGAAACTGTTATTGCTAGTCAGTGTAACTTATCAATGCAAAATAAATCTATAAAAAAAACAACATTCACAGATAATAGTCTGCCATTTTTCATCATGGCACTGATGGCAATTACACAATTTATTTCACCTAAACTATGAAGCTGTAATGCAGACAACTTCCCTCAGAGACAAACAAAGACATGTTTAAGAGTCAGTGTGTTAAGGAAATGTTATTATTCAGCACCATGCCCCAGACCAGCAGATGGCATCAGTGTGAGATGGCAGTGACAGTCTCTAAAGACCCCAAACCCTCAATTGCTTTATCAGTGTCACTTTTTCTTACCAAACTTTCATCCCTCGTCTTGGTTTGGTCTTCAAAGCCCTTCACATTTTAACATGGCAACCCTGGCAATCATCACCTAATTGTGCCCTCCGTGCAAGGCAGGGGACACTTACCCAGCTGCGACAGCCGCATCCTCCAATTAATTCCTCACTAGCAAATTATTAATTAAACCAATTCTTCACATTGCTGTGAAAGCAAATGAATGGCAAATCATTTTGATGGTAATTACATGCTGCAGTGATGGTGAAACTGGTCATTAGTGCTCATATTTTATGTATGCATGAAAATCTTGAGACTTTGAAGATGTGTGAACTGCAGTGTTAAAAATGGAGGGTAGTATTGTAATGGCATTTGCACGGGCTTGCACACATGGCTGTTTTACAGTATGGGTATTTACACATTCTGCTAATTAGTTCTTATTTACTATTTAGTGCACTATATTTCAATTTATCTCTGAAAATACTGAAAATAAGTGCCACATTCTTTCAGAGTTATATTATCCCAGCTGAGGGCTGCTGGAGAGTTCACATAGCTGTCCTGCAGTGAATCCTGCAAATCAACTCAAATGTCCCTGTAATGATATAATCTTAGATGGCATTTAGCTTTTTACTCTTTTTTTAAGCATCATTGGTAGTTTCATGTAAAAATGTTCTACATAAGGTCTTTAACGTTGTGTTATTGCCAAATAAAACATTGAAATCACATATGGACTTCACTTTTGACACTGGAATAAATACAGGAAATCAATATATTTAAAGACTAAAACTGTTTGTTGGTGGTATAGCCTAAATTTTAAACTGATGTAAAACTACTGCATTATAAATGGACAGGCAACTGTATTCTATCAATTTTTTCCCTTTTTTTTAGCTATAATTGCTATAAAATGCCGTTTGTTTTTGACTATACAGCCAAGTCAACAAAATACTCCAACTACAGTTAGTGAAACCAGACTTGCAACATTGTTTTCTTCAGGTAAAGTCACTATTTAAAATTTCTACTTGACTGGCAGCAGATGCCCTAGTTAAGGTGGACACTTCCACGCAGCAATCCAAGACACAGTCTACCGACAGCAGTATTTTTTATCTTTTTGTAGCTCAGCATAATCTGGAGGACCAAGTTTAGTTAATTAAAAGTTGCAATTAGGCTGCTGTGGAGAACTTTGGCAGAAATGCAACCTAATGATTATAATTCTATTTTCATTGCTGTTTAGTCATCTGAATATATAATTGTTACCATTTCCTTTGAAAAAAAGAAAGAAGTGTAGTGATTTATGTCCACAGAGGACATGTTTTTGTGGTACGGCCGTTTTTTTTCCTCTGTTTGGCAAGAGAGGATGAGGCATGATTAGTTGATGTAAAATACACATTGGTACTTAAATGTCAAATATCCTGCTCCTTTAAAGTGTCATTAAGCAAAGCAGATCATTTTGTTGTCACAATGCACCTGCACGAAAAATGTATGTGATAACTTTTTAAAAATAAGTTTGATTTCATCTAAGCCAGCTCTGTAATGTCGTCCCCTGGCTCCCTCATATACACACCTGCAAAGCTTAACTTCTGTTGGATTACAGGACAAGGTTTCCCCTTTTTAAGAAGACTTCTCTTTCAAATATCTTAGAACCCCATCCATTATGTTGCCACCAAATCAAAATTTAAAGGGCTGAAAAGTAAACATAGCAAAAATAAAATTAGATGTTCTTTAAAAGCCACTTGGGGTTGTCTTTCAAAATAATCCCTCACAGATGTCCTGTTCATTAAATACTGTAAAGGTGGGTTTGTAGAAAAAAATCTTAAAAAACCAGATAAAGATAACATGTAGTGACTTAAAAGGTGTGAGTACCTTTCTGTGCTGGTAATTCCCTTGTTTCTTATTTGGTTGTATGTGGGGGACATTTCTAAATTGAAGCCGCTAGGCAGATGGTCTGCAGATGCCAACCAATGACAGCATACAGCTGTGCAGATTAAAAAAAAAAATGTTTCATTTAATTTGCCATTACACACATACATACACACATACATATAACTACTGTGATTACATTTGATTTCTCTGAATACTCTTTCATTCCCTTACAATGTTTTCCTGTCAAGCTGCTCTTAAACTTAATGCAAATCTGATTTTAAACAAGGAAAAATCACAGTTAATGACACAACTAGGATTTTCTATTCAGACATTTAGGGCAAAGTTTCTCCAAAGAGCAGCTTGCATAATAAAGTAAAGAGCTTTATTGCTTATCTTGATCCCAAAGTAAATCATTATTTGATTCAGAATTCTGTAATCCCACATCGATGTTATATCAGACAACATTACTGTACGGGTCCATACAAAGCAATAAAGATTTTTCAGCTGTAAATGAATGTTTAATTATTTCAGAGTTTGCATTTGTGAACCACATTTTGCCACCATGTAAAAAATGTGCCTGAGAATTTCAGGTTTGTGAATGTGTAAAATAGGATTTGCATTAGTGGAAAAATAATTTGTATTTGTAAAGAAAATTCGAAGTTTGTTGCAAACATCTGTTCATGGTTGCAAAGCAAAAACTTACAGATGCTTATCATTGGCCCGTCTTAACCCTTCTATCTGATTGGATGATGACAAACCAAACTATCCAATCAGAGAGCAGAATTGCCACACCTGCTTTTTGTTTGCATTGAGTTCTCTCAGCATTTAAGCTCCTGGTTTTCCTTTGTGCTCTGCCAGTTTTTTGTCTGTGTGTGTGTGTGTTAAGGCGGATTAATACTCGCAGGGCATCTGCGTGCGGTCAGTTACAGGGTAGCTGACGCTGGTGAGTTTGCTCTCGCACCCGAGCGTAGGGGGTGCGCGTCATTTTGGTGTTGTGTTGCAGTTTCTCCTCTTAATCTGAAGGTGGCAGCAAGGGTGGTATCGTCCGGTAAAGAACAGAGTTCTTTTGATTGTTCACTTCAGTTCCGGTACGTATATTCTGTTTTAAAACAATAATGGAGTCCAGTATGGTTCAGTGTCTTTATTAGCTTGTGGAAGAAAATGAAGAAATAATTCAATTAGCCTCTCATCAACTTGATCCATTTGGTGTTGTTTTTAAAAATGGCGGTTACTACACAAATTCAGGGAGAAAATCCAGAAATCCGGCAACATGTAATCCAAAATTGACCAATCACGAGGGACCATTTCCATGTAACTGTCTGTGTAGCAGTGGCGCACATCAGCTCTGTAATAGAGGGCGACACGGGAGTGGATTTTCACTCCTGTCCCAATCTTGTCCCGTCCCAATCCTGATAAATACTACCAATCCCATCCCGCTCTCATTTAGAATGTCTTCCACTCCCATTTAAAAAAAAAAAAATTTATTTAGTGTTTAGCGAATACATTAAATTTGATTAAATGCTCTCACCATTCTTTTTTTAGACCAGCAGATCAAGTGTTTCTAGCTTTTTTTGGAGGTCAGTAACAATAAATAAAAAACGGGAACAACAATAAAACAGTACATAGTTCACACCATGTCTACCAAAGTTGAATAAACCCAAACAGAATATATAAAGTTGTATTTCACTCCTTTCTAAATACCATTAACTAAACATGTTTTACAAGCAGCATACATCGTGTTGACACCGTTGCACTCGACTCTCATACAGTTCATTAATATGTCAGCCTTTCCTACCAGTTCAGCTAACTCCATTCCTTTCTTATTTCAATTCCGGCTGGGAAGCAGCAGCCAGACAGCAGTGTTGGCTTCTGGGTAGTGTAGTTCTTTTTTTACTTGGTTACAGTGTAGGTTTATTGATCAAAAACTACAAAATGGCAACTACAACTGTCTTTTTCTTTTTTTCTTCTTTTTTTTGGCTCCCGCTCCTGTCTGCTCCTGTCAACTTTTTATCCTGTATCATCCCAATCCCCTAATTAATAGTAAAATTGACTCCCATCCCGTGGTAATCCCGCGGGAATCCTGTGACCCATTAGATTCCTAAATAAATGTCAGAATCTAGTCTGGAAGAGGTGTGCGTCGGGTCTCCACGGAGCTATGCAGCGCCAAGGCGGTGATGGAGACGTCGCGCAAGTATAAATCCGCCTTTAGTCATTAGCCTAGTCAGGTGCTTAGTTGTCGTGTTAGTTGTGTTGTCCTATGCTTTCTTGGCTTGGACAATTATAAATTAAATCACATTTAAATTTTTCTATCATCCACCTGTGTCTCTGAGTCCTGCATATGGGCCTTAACCACTTCATTTCCAATACAGCTCCTGGCATCCTGTGAAGGTTATGATTTTAAAGAGAAGAAATCTACGGATGGAAGTTACGAGTCATATTTTCATACATATTGAGCAAGACTGGGTGAACTAAAGAAGCTAGCCTTAGAAGTATTTTGCAACTAAGAGCCAATCAAGAAAAAGTTTGATGTGTTTCCAGGTGTTATAGCAAAACCGCTTTGACAGAGCATTTAAAACTACAATATCCTCATATTGAACCTTTCATGCTACAGTTGCCTTTAAAATTAACGAGTAATGATCATAAATGAAAAGACATGTCAATTTCATAATAGTACAGCTTTTAAGAGACAGTTATAAAAGAATAAAAGACTATTTCTTGTTAAAATTAAGTAATTTTTCAAAGATTAGTTAAAAATAAAAAGTGCAACATAATTGTCTCCCATCATAATCTGGACCTTAATTGTCAGCATGTGCAGACAAGCATGAGTTCTGGTCACTTTATTTTAAAGTCTGTCAAGAATCCACTTTGCATGTCTTTCTGTGTGTATCATGCTGTGTGTGCATGAGTGTGCCATATCCACCTTTTGTGTATGTGCCATTCACCAAATGTGCATGCTCAAACTATGTCTTTCACAAGTCCTTAAAGGCAAATGTTGACACTTGGATTAGCAACATGATGGAGGGGAAGAAGGAAGGGGAATTAGATGTGAAGACTGCATGACCTTCCAAGGACAGAAGTGGAAACTAACGATAACAGGGTAGAGAGGGACGGGAGTGGCACGCTGCAGGAGGTTGGCTTCACTCTGCACTCCATGGTCAGGGATATGAGAGCCTAAGGAGGGCGTAAGCAGTCTCCAGCACTCAAGAGATTTTGCCTGCTTTCCATCTACTCTTTTGGTTTTTAGCTCCTTTTAATGGACTATTCTATGATTCTTTCATTTGATTCATACTTTCACATTTAACATTGATTTTTCCTCCCTGTGCTTTAGTTGCACTTCCTGGGGAAATTTAAAGGGTAGTTTATCCTCAGATACAGACACAGTCATGTTTCAAACATCAGACGTTAATATCACAGATGAATTTCTCAAAAGAAGACTAAATCAGATTTTTATTTTATTATTTTTTTTCATTCACTTCTGCTCTCATGTTCTCCCATGGTGGTAGTCCACAGAGGGAACAGAACACAAAGCCCAAAGTGAAGCTCTAAATAACTATTCATTTCCAGTTGACGGATGACACAGAATGATGCATAGCCTGTAGCTTTACTTGATTTATCAAAAATACACAAAGAGCACAACCAATGCTGGAAGAAGACGGGCAAAAAACTATTTGAAATCTGCTGAATGGGTAGCTTTGGAATGCCATTTGAATAATTGGTTGTTTGCTTCGAAATGATGAATAAACCAAAATACGTGCAAGACAAACAGCAAAGTTTAAAGGCAGTGTCCACTGCCAACTGAGCTCTCCACCGCTCTGCTAATGAAATTGTGATTGCAGTGTGTCAGTTTGAAGAATGAGTGAAATGAGAGGACCCAGGGAAAAAAAATCAAATTGTATTATTTGGTGTCAGCCAAGCAAATTCAATCACATATGAACCCACCCAGTGCAACAAACTTAACCTTGATCTTAAATGTGGCCTAGCAAAAAAACCCATTATCTATCGAAACTGAATAATACATTAAGTTAATCTGAGCTTTTGATTTTTAATGGTAAAAGTTCAAGGAATGCTGACAATGTTCATTTCAGCACTTTGTGTGCGAAGATTTGATGACACAGTTTGTCATCTCCCTGCTTCATTTACTCCATTTATCTGACATCGACACATAAATTCTAATAAAAGATGGAGATGAGTGAGACATTTTAATATAACTCCTCTTCTGAACTGCAAAATATCACTGCTGCCTTTTGTAATTCTCTGCCATTGTCTCTACAAAGCACAGCTACAGTACCTTCAAGAAGTATTCAATATCCCTTCAACTTTCCCATATTTTGTCCTATTACAATCACAAACCTAAATGTATTTAATGGGATTTTTATGTTAATAGACCAACACAAAGTAGCTCATCATTGAGTCCTCTACATCAACAATGTCTTTGTCAAGCTTTTCTCCTTACAAAATTAGAGTTACATGACTGAATAACTTCAGTGCACTGTGTCGCTCTTTGCTACTTCCTGGTTCCTTAACCAATCACATGTGACTCCCCAAGTTTCCAAACAACAGCGCAGTGTTTGGTATTTTATGTCGGCAAAAGAGCAGCAGTAATGATGTTTTGGCCAAGTGAATAGTGTGTTTGTCTTTATAAACATATGAAATTACTATCAAATTAATTCATTAAGTGAGACTAGAGAAAAAGGCAGCTGCCTAGCATTTGTTGATTAATGTAGCTTTTGTTTACAATCTATTTTGTGCTAATGTAAATTAGCATGTGAAATTAGCGCTAGCATTGCAAAGCATAGCAACTTACTGTGTGATTCATCTTCGCTCGTCATCATGATTTTTGCTGGTGCTATGTTCTCCATCATTTATAGACTTTATATAAAAGAGCCGTCCTCTCACAAACCGGCAACCTGCACGAAACTCTCCGAGGGGGGAGGAAGAACGCTCTCTGCGTTATCTTTCGACTGCGGTTCTGATTTGAAACATTAGGTGTCAATGTTGCTTATTTCGCCTTTAAAGGCAAAATAAGGAGCATTGCCACCTAGTGTTTCAAATCAGAACCGCAGTCGAAAGAGAAAAACACGGAGAGCGTTCTACCTCCCTCACCCCCCTCCCCTTCGGAGAGTTTCGAGCAGGTTGCTGGTTTGTGAGAGGACGGCTCTTTTATACACAGTCTACGGAGGATGGTGAAGACTTTGCAGAGAAGTTGTTTTTTGTTTAAATACTTATCTGCTGTGTTGTTTTGGAGCCCAGAATGAACTACATCCCAGAGATGAAATGTGGAAACATCGTCAGATTGTTGGAAAAAGTGTCTATGTGACAATAGGCACATCAAACCTCTCCTCTTCAACAGTTTCCGCCATAACCCCGAACTGCCACAGCACACATAGATCCTTCACAGATGTTAGAGGTCAGAGGCACGAACATCCATCAAGTTTATTGTCACATGGTTTCCCATCTCTCCAAAGAAACAAAGCACTCTCAAAACCAAATTGAGGAACAATAATTCCGTTTTTTTAGTGTCTCACAGTGGCTCAGTCAATGCCTTGTTTCCCATCCTTTAGCACCAGCACAAAGTCTCCTTGTCCCCTGGCAAGGAAGATTGACACATCCAGCCTGGCCTCTTCCAGTGCTCTCTGGTCTCATGCCCGCATGTGCTTTGTCTCGTCTGCCCTGCCTCATTGGAGCAGTCAGCTCCATTCAGGCAGGTTCATTGGGGGCATTTAGTCAGCTCTGCTGTAGTCTTTCGCCTCTTTCTGTGAGGTGTGTCAGGGGAATGACACACACATTCTACCTAACCTGATCCAGACCTGACATGCATGAAAAACACACATACACTGACACACCAAATCACATGTGAGCGCAGACCGCTGAGGAGGCCTGTCAAGAAGACCAATGCAGGCATATCAGCTCGAAGTGAGTCTACTGTTTAAGAACTGTTCAGTATCAAGGAAAAAAGGTGAGCAGCGACACATAAGACTGTTTTAAAGAAAATTTTTGACAGCCTATGATTGTGTCCAAGAACATAGCTGGGATGGATCCTAGTACATTCACTTTCCTTTTTAAGGATGCTAGTGCTCTCTCTCTCTTCATTGTTCTTTTTTCACAGGAATGTCTCTTACTGATTTATCTGACAACTGAATCGAATGCATACAGACATCCATATATACATGAGCTAATATGCAATTTGAACATAGGTGTCTTTGAGACATTTGGATCATGTTCAAGACACGTTTGCAGATTCAGACACTGAGCCAAGTACAGGCAAAACTGCCCGATGTACAGAGGTGGATATCCTTCGAAAGTGCAATTGACAATTACTAACAAATTAATCTCTAAGGCCTCTTATACACCAGTCCCACAATGGCCTAACCGGCATGCCTGCAGTAGCGATGAACATCTGTCTCGCTTGTATTTTTGGCATGTATCGCACAGCTGGCATTGTCAACGTTTTTTCAACGTGTTAAATCGCCATCGGGGCTGTGAGTGAGAGGTCACTTTGATTTGATATTTAGTGCAGCAAGTGAGTGCATAAAACAGAAGGTAGCAGAAAGCAAACGGCTAACTCAGTGGGTGTAGTGGTTGTCCTCCTTACCACAAATGTCGATGGTCGATTCCCAGTGCTTGACGGCCAATTGAAGTGTCCTTATACAAGACACTGAACTCCACACTACCCCCATAGGAGGGAAGTTTTCTCTCCAGTGTCAACCCCTGACCCGTGCATGCTCACAGTAGAAGATTAAACTGAGGAAAAGATTTATTGCCATTCATTGATTTCCTTAGGTGGGTAACTTATTATTATACTGCTTCATTTGAATGTTATTATAATAGATTTATGAGAAAGATTATGAATTTTATTTAACTGGATTACAAGTGGATTTCAGTAAATCAGATTATGATTGGATTAGACTATCTTTAAAAATGCCTTGAGCTAATTTTCTTATTAATTATGCAAATATAGAAATAAAACTCAAATGATCTTTTTGGCAGAAAAGTACTGTATAGACTTTCATAAATACCGTATATCATGTTAAAGCATTTAATGTGAGTTGTGTTACTAGTAAATGAAAAATGTAGAGCTTTGTAGAAAATAGACAGGTTAAAATTGTGCTACAGTTTTTAGTGTGGGAAATTTATTTACAATTTGCCACCACCTTGCAGTGGGTGGAGAGTAATCGTCTTGCGCAGATGCAGATTTTATGTCATGGCTGGTGGTGGAAAGTAACCTTTGCAGAGTTGTCAGTGCTATTTTGTTATCTCAGACAGTGCCAGTGATAGGATTCCAGTAATCATCATTACTGGTTCTTATGTTTGGTTTTATGTATGAGAGCCCTGAAGTTTTCAATTTTTTCTGCCTTGGCAAGGTTACTAGTTTGATAGTGGAGTTTAAAAGGAATTTATATTAAAGCTATTTATTAAAGTGATGCTTCTATAGTTTTTGGCCAAAATAAAATCTGGGACCTGGCCCATGAAGAACCTGGAAATAATAGATACAGTATTAAAACTGGACCCAAACACTGCTGACCTGAGGCCATATTTATCAAGTTTCTCAGAGTGCCATTTTAGTCCTAAGTGCTGAGAATTTGTTGAATTTTTTCCTACTCTCAAACTTAAGAATAAAAGCAATTTATCAACTTTCACAAGTTTAAGAATCACTCCTACTCCTCCAAATATTTAAGAGACCTCCAGAGGTGTCCTAAATGGTTAGAAGTTGCCTATAGAGCAGGGCTATTTAACTTGGTCCCACGAGAGCTGCAATCCAGCAGGCTCCAATGATCTCTGCTCTATCTCACTTGACTTAAACTAATGAGTCGTTGCACAGAACTTCATAGGCTGTTGGATTCATTTAATTTAAGTCAGGTGAGTTAGAGCAGAAGGCTTGAGACGCTTTTAGTTGGTGTTACGTCCCCAGGCCTGCAGACTGTGGACTGGTATTGAGGAAATGTTGCTGCCAGATAACCTCATGTCGATTGGATGGAAACCCCGTTGACACCGCCCCTACAGCCTCTCCATGGTGGTTGGTTGCTGCCCGCCCAGC
>JBAMHW010000006.1:6755797-6781025 GCA_037177495.1 Rhadinocentrus ornatus | reverse complement strand
GGGGGGGAGGAAGGGGGGGGGGTGGGGGGGGGGGGTGGGAAGGGGGGAAGGTGGTCCGGGGGTGGGGGGGGGGGGGGGGGGGGTGGGGGGTGGTGTTTTTTTTTTTTTTTTTTTTTTTTTTTTTTTTTTTTTTTTTTTTGTTGATTATTGTCAAAATATACACTCCTATTGTCCATTTAACGATTCACTGAGATAGAAGATATTTTAATATTCCTAGAAAAATAGTTCCATTCAGTGATTCAATGGACTTGGAAGGGACTTCATCTAAAATTCCTTTTACGGTAGCTAGTAGTAACCCTGCTCTGAGACTGAAACTTAAGACTGAGTCCTACAGTTGATAAGTAACTTGTAAGTGCAGCTTTTAGCGAGGAATTTATTTTACTCATAAGTCAACTCCTAAAAGGTGTAGTAAGGAGTAATTCTAAAAAGCTTGATAAATAGTTGCACAGCTGATTCCTATTAACAATGTTAATTAACAAGTCACCAACAAAACTCATCTTAGCCAGTGCAACATTAGCACTTTACAAAAGTAAAAAAAAGTAATTAATTATAGTTACTAGTTACTTCTTGCTAAAAGTAACGGCGTTAGTAATGGCAGCATTATTATAAAAATAATTAATTACTCAGAAAAGTAACTATCCCATTACTTTTTAAAAAAATGTTCACATATGTTCTCTTTAACAAAATTTCAAATTCATCTGCATGTTAATTTATTCATAATAAAACCAAATATTAAATATGACCAATGAATGAAATGGAAACCTAATTAAATAAATTACAAACAGAAAAATTATCTACATGAATCTCAGGCTGCTGGATGTCATGTCTCCGTCTCCTGCTCAGGAGAGGCGCTTCACCCACCATAAAAACAAAACATTGTTTCTGATTATGATGAACAATTCTCATAACGTTCTTGTCTTTTAACTCTGTGAAGGAAAAGTGATTTCTGTAGTTCCAGATTAAAAGTTTTTCTCTGTTTTCTCTGGACTCGCCTTTTCTGCGTCTCCTGGTCGTTCGTGTGTGTGGCTGCGCAAACTGACTGGGTCCGCTCCTTTACCGTCAGCCGGGCGGTGACCCCGGGAGAATTGAGCATGAGCGGAGAGGAGGAAAGCGTTTGCCGGTGGAAAGAGCCTTTATCAAAACAAAAGAGGCATGCATCTTTCAGGATGAAATTGGTCATAAAAATAACTAAACGTTAAAAATAAAGCCATAATTTTGTACACTTTTCTTTCAGGTTGTAGTCTGCGAAGTGTAACAGTGTTCATTGGAGGTCTCATCAGCACAGGGCATTGAGTTGGATTGCAACAGAACTTTGCTGCCTAAAGAAGCGGTAAAGAAAAACAAATTCAGCAGAAGTTGTTTGAGGAATCATTTTAATGCAAAGTTATCTACTGAAATAATAAAGGCTAAAAATCAACATTGATTATCAGGTTAGAACATTTTCTAAGTTTATTGGGAACTGATTTGTTTGTTCCGTAGTTAAAAGGGGCATTCTAGCCAATCAAACGGGATCTAAGCAGGTCATCGGCTGATGCCCCGGCTGATCGCCCGGATTAAATTAAGTGAAAACTCTGCGATAAATGGTGCGACTGAGCTTGCACCTGGTCACAGCACAACACGGCAACTCTAGTGTGTTCACCAGCTTCTGCCATATCACTCCGCCTCTTCTTCACTGTAGCAACAGCACAATATAGTCAGAACAAATGTTAAACTAACTTACAATAGTAACTCGCTGTCAACGTACATATAACGTATTGTATAGTAACGGTAACGGCGTTGTAACGATGGAAATTAGTCAGATTACCGGTTACCGACAAAAGTAATCTAGTTAGTATTATTTTTATAGCATTATTGTTAACGATGTTACTCCCATCACTGAACATTAGCCCTCTCCCATTAGCCTGGCTGTTGTAATCAATCATCCTTAAAAGCTGGTAAACCGCAATCAGGTTTTTATTTATTTTTTGTTTGTCCTTCTGATTGTGTGCATTAACCATGCTGTTTCAATGTTTCATCTTAAAAATCTCTCTGCTGTCACAGTGAAAGATGACTACCTAATTAAGGATCAGCTTTATTGAATGTAGTAGGCCCTGCGATGGACTGGTGACCTGTCCAGGGTGTACCCTGCCTTTCACCTGAAACACTGCTGGGATAGGCTCCAGTTCACCCCCCGAACCCTAATAGGAACAAGCGATACAGATAATGACTGACTGACTTTATTGAATGTAGTATATTAATTAAATATATTATGTTTCCGATCTCGAGTTTTATCATTGACCGCTCATTCATTGCCACAGCTGATAACATTAGCATTGTTACTTTAGTTTCAGCATTACTCTCTGACCCTTCTCGTCCTGGCGACTTGCTTTAGTATGTCATTTTGATTGGGACACGCAACTATACGGGTGCAGAGCTCTTAGTTTTGGGTGAACATGGTACCCATAACCAAGACTTTTTACTGCTTAATCCCATTAAGTTTGATGTATAACCATGATCAAACCACAACTAAAAGTGAAAAAAGTAACAGTAACAGTAAAAGTTTCTATGGAACTGCTATTTTATCTGTAAAAAGTTTTCAGACAGTCTTTAGCAAGCTGTATTACATAAACTAACCAGATTACTAACTTTCATATATCTTGAAATGGAAACCAAAATTTGGTAACATTTAGGTAAAGTAGGCTAAATATATTTCCCCCCCGTGATGCATATAATCTTACACCTGATTTCAGAGATGCAAATTCCTCACATCCTGAGTACTGAAATTTGTATTCTACCACTTACAATTTGAGCATGATCATTCAGTGATTTTAGCCCTTTAACAACAAGGTCAAATTTACACTCCACATATTATGAACTCTTGAATCTATATTCATGCTCAGAATAATGCTTGTTTACTGTTACCTTGAGAAAAGATTATCACTATTTTTGTGGCAAAAATGGTTCAAATTACTAATTTTCTTTGAGTGAAGTACACACTTATACTGATGAGCCCGTGTTGAGTATCACCATCTTCACTTCTCCTCAAGTCTGCATAATGTTGTGCCACATTCATAGCATTATCAGAAACTCTAATTATAAGCAACTTAGTTGTTAGACTTGTAGTTCCTAGTTGGAAAAATTAGAAGCTTCTGAAATGGACAATATCTTTAATGGAGTGAAAATTGCTAATTAAAATCAACCTTTCACATAAAACCCATTTATTTGCCCAATTTTATAGCTGTTTGCCTGTATGTAGGTCCAACCCAGCCTCATTGTATGACATAGGACATAAAATGATAATTTCAGATCCAGTGGTCATTGGCAATAATTCCATTATTTTTATGTATGTTGATTATTATTATTTTTTTCCTTTCAAAGTAATTTGTTTAAGCATGTCTGCACCACGTTTGTGTATTTTCCAGGTACGGTAGGACTCTTTACCTGGTAAGCCACAAAGATGGGTAACTTGTGATATGTTCCACTCCCATATGGGGGCAGTCCTTAACATATGGAACAAGTTAAAGCAGGTATTTTTATGGTTTTCTTTTTCCTGTCTTTGTTTTTAGCTCTGAAAGAACTCATTTAAATTGTAAAACTGAGTACTTGAAAGCCTGAGTCACCACATGAACGTTTTGGCAATGCTTTTGTGCACAAGCGGGCGCGATTTCTGGTGCTTTATATTGTTTATGAAATTGATTGCTGCTGGCCAGAGTAGTCTTCCTGGCTTGAGTCATCTGTCATCCAATCAACATTTAATCAAGGCATTGCGCCGGCTATGCAGGCTCTGTGGTAACTTCCTGAGGAATTGCATGTCTATTTATCTGCTTTCACCCTGCGCAGGTACTGCAGCTCTGTGGAAGGATGCAGATGTACCTTTGTAGAACTATTCCCCACCTATAAGTGTCTTGCAGCCCCTTTTTTGGGGACAGTTTTAAAGACCATATGTATGCGTATGTTGTTATTTTTGTGTGTAATGACGTGATATATATCAGGGCATAAATTAGTTGGTTATGTTTGCTTGTGTGTCTAAATTTCAGTTGATAATAAACCGCTACATACTGGATACTCTATTGATTTAAGCTATTTATGTGCTCATGCCACTACATCAAAGTCATGCCCAGACACTCTGAAGTCAGAATAAATTGAGTCTTTGTTGTTAACATTTTGCTGGGTCAAAGTAAAAATGTATTAATGTTCATAGAGGACATGCAACAGGATGTGTATATTTTCTGAAAGGTGAGGTAGACGAGTTTGGTATTCCTCATCATCATCAGGTGCAAGCTCAGTGGGTTTGCACCATTTATCGCAGAGTTTTCTCTTCATTTAATCCTGGCCATCAGCCGGGGCATCAACCCGATAACCTGCTCAGATCCCATTTGATTGGCTAGAATTCCCCTTTTCACCACGGAACAAACAAATCAGTTTTCCAATAAACTTAGAAAATGTTCCAACCTAATAAACAATGTTGATGTTTGGCCTTTATTTGTTCAGTAGATAACTTTGCATTAGTATGATTCCTCAAACAACGTCTGCTGATTTTGTCTTTCTTTTCAGCTGCTTGCTGTAAACGTTCATGTGTTGGCAGATTAAGAGAGGACAGAATGTGATGACACAAGAGTCAGTCTGCTCATTGTCTATTCCCAGAGCGTACTGTATCTGCATATGAAATGTAATCACAGGCTTGAAGTTTTATTAAAGTAAGTGATGTAGAGGATGACTAAGACAATAATCCCCTCTCAGCTCTGCTCATCCTGTCTCATAATGATAATGGTAAGAAGAATTTGTTTCAGCCTGTCATTCTCACACATGCTCACGCACACACGATCAACTTGCCAAATGCAAACTGCAACTGAAATTAAAGACAGAATCCATGCACAAATTTTCTCACTGAAGGCAAATCAAACACACTCGTGCACTGCAGCACACTCGGGTGCTCACACATTCTCAGAATACGTCCTGGTGACATAGTACTGGTGAGAAGCAATTTCCTCTTCTTGTCATTATTAGATTAGTGCTTGTATTATTTGAGAGAATAAATTGGCGGCAGTTTAAATGAATGCCATCAGCTAGACTCTAATACATATCTCTTCTGTCTCTTCAATGTGCTGTTAGTTCCTGATTATGAAATGCAGATGGAGCGTGCCAGAGGGGGAGCACCAGCCATTGCCACATTAGATGGGACTCTCAGTCTGCTGCTATGATGTGTTTGCCTTAAGCTGAGCTAAGAAAGTCAGCGCTGAGTGATTTTAGAGGAACCTCAGCGTGGGGATGAATAGAGATGGCTGAATCTTACATGGTAGGTTACAGAAGTCATTACAGATGATTCCAGTGAAACAGTGTGGCTGCACAGTGACCCATTGTACCCTTCTGTTACCAGGACTCGAATTACACTGGGGGTTTCGGGGGAGCCTTATTTTCGCACGTGCACTGCGACTTCACACGTCACACGCACGCGCATTTGTATTAGTGCACGTAGCGCAGTCTAAAATATGGTTACTATTTAAAAAACTACTTTATGCAGCTTTTTTTAATCGGAAACAGGGACGGAGAGTTCTTTAACCACAAGAAGAAGCACATCAGGTGGTTGTGTGGACGCTCACAGCACAGATAAACAATGCTGCTGTCCACGGTGCTGAAGGAAACAGAACGGATCATCCATGTCGTTTGGAAGATCCCACTAAAGTATCAGCTGAATCTTTTAGGGAAGCTCCTCTGCCTTTCAGGGGAGCCAAGCTCCCCGTAGCTCCCCCATAATTCAAACCCTGTCTGTTACCTTTCTGGATACAACAGTCCTGTATTTTAGACAAAACTGCTTAATATGGACGTTATAGCAAGAAAGCAGCACAGCTGAAATTACCTTGGTATTTTTAACGTTTTTTAGATTTGGGTTGTGTGGGAAATGTTGACATACACCATCTGATTCGTAAGTTATACAAGTTTGTGGAATATGCAATTCTCGTAAGTACTTCCCCTCATTCCCCCTCTTTGAAATGTCGACTCTAAAAAAAGCCCAGCTGCCGTCCTTTGATGACTTTGGCTGTGAAAGATAATTGATTGGCAGGGATTATCCCCCTCCGAGTCACCTGCTGATGGAGCTGAGGCTGACAAGGTGACGCTATCTGCAACCAGAGAGCATTCACCTCTCCAACAGGGACACGCATAATGTCTTATATGATGTTGAAGCTGAATAAAAAAAAAATTAACACATGACATTACATAAACAGTCTAATTAAAATAAATTAATACTGCACAAGGCACATTTTCAGTTCAGACTTAAAGATGGAGGTGGTGAAATTGGATAATTGCATCAACACATCGAGTGTTACAAATCAAAATTTAAACTGTATATTCTTAAATAAAATAAAAGATTGTTAATGTGTTTTTTTTTACCTCCTGACATTGGTGTTAACGTTATGAAGGTGTGGACATTAATTTTTTTAGTTATCAAAATACCATTACAGGAGAAACTGCTTTCAAAACATTTACATTTTTAATGCTTTTAAAATTGACCAAATTTAACAGAGACCTGATTTTCTTTTAATTTTTTAACATTTTGGGTGACACTTATAATAGTCTGTGTGGTCCACCAAAAATATATTCCTGAAAGTTGCAATTCATAAGAATCAATTGGTCCCATTAAATTTAATAGGAAATGAACCTTTTGGGGTTTAACGTATAATTGGCCAATGCTGACAACTTTTAATTTTACTTTGATACGGCACCTTTAAAATGATTCATCTTATCTTGTTTTGTACCGTTCTTTTCAGCACAGCCTTACGTGTACTTTTTTAACATTTTTTGTTATTACATTAGTTAGTATGTTATTTCTTTTATTTTGCCGTACTTTATTAACACAGTGAAACAAACAAAAAACATAAAATTCAAGAAGGAAAAAGTTCAAACTAATTTATGTGAAAACCACAAACATGCTTATTGATGCATTTTTATGCATATATAAATATTTCATTTAAAAAAAATCTAATGTACAAGCAAACAACAGCAAATAAAATTGTATATAGTCATTTACATCAAAATGCAGCAATTTCTTAGGAAGTTTTTGTACATACAAAACAAATAGGTATCACCATGAAATGCCTGCACCAAATCTGACGTCATATACATGAAAAAGTATGATAAGATTAACTTTATTGTCCCATAAGAAATTTGTCTGGGGCTAAAAACTGCTGGTGTAACTGCATTATAATGTTTATTAGGGCGCAGTATGCTGTAAATAATTGATCATAACTCTGGTTAGGATGAATTGCCCGTCAACATCGTTTCAAAACTGGTTTACAGTCTAAAGGTTGCATTTTTGACACAGGATAAAATATGCCACTGTGGATATACAGGGTCATCTTTTGAGTCTAAAGTTAATATCGGTCGTTTTTGACTTGGGGTAGCTTGGGGTAATAATCCAAAACTTACAATTTCATTAAATATGCAAAAGGTAAGTTTAAACTTTGAATGATGTTTTATCACTAATGGTTTTTGAGGAACATCTGGAATATAAAACAGGAACAAATTTTCTTTATAAAGATTGCTAGAAAAGACATTTTATGTTTTTACAGTTTATTCTGTGTTTTTAGCATACCGTCCTGTGTTTTACTGTCGGTTTCATATGAAATGAAATAATGTGTAGAACTTGAAGCATTTTTAATCTTTTAGTTTGCCATTTTACATCGTTATAATGACTCCTCATTTTAATGCTCAGGGTTGAACTATAGAGAAAGGGGTTTTCCATTCAGAGTACATGATGCACATTATAACTTGGGATGTGATCATGAGACCAGGCAGACTGAGTAGCTGGAGAAATGACTTATGCATGCTTAATTCTTGTATTCTTCTGAAACTTTAGTATCAAGTGCTACTCACACTGTTTCCCATCATGTGATTTATGAAAAACCTCATTGGAAATTTGCGCTTTTGGGTATGAAAGAAAACAGAAAAATACATTAAAGTATAAATAAATGTTCATTTTGTGAAAGCCTCATTCTACCCTGCAGTGCAAGAGACATAATTAAGCTACCCACAATCTTTCTGCCAAATTGTAAACAATGAGTTTCCCAAAGCGCACCCACAGATTGTCAAACAAAATCTCTTGACTATGTGTGTCTTCAAATTCTGCCTCTCCAGAGGCTTTGCACCCTCCCTGCCTGTCCATCAGCCTGCCTGGCAACATAATTAGAGAGCTTACAACAACACTATCCCCCAGCATCCTTTCCACACATGACTGCTTATTTCCTTGCCACAACACACTCAAGACGATGCCTCAATTCATTCTGTCCAGCACTTGAGAGTCAGTGAAGTTCCCACTCTGTCTCTTTGTCTTTCTCATCTCTCTATTTTGAAGGAATTCTTCTCCCCCTGCCAGGGATGCACTGGCCATAGGGCTTACCTGGCATTTTGCCGGTGGGCCTACAGTTTATTTAGTGGTCTAGTCCATAAAACTCAGCAGATTATGGCTTAACTACCACTGAGCCATTATTGTAACATTTTATCCTATCCATCGAGACGTGCTACCTATGCCTTTTGTGCATGTGCACAACATGAAAACATCTTAGCTATGTGGGTTGGGGGACATGACCATTAATCCACGTTACCCTCAACTCCGTATTTGAACATCTGGAGCTACTTGTTACGATACTTTTGTCAGCTGTAGCTGAGGTGATATACTGTCGAGATGTCCTACCTTTATTCATTTATTCAATTTTTTTATTTCTGAATGTCTGTGACGTTATTTCTTAAGACTGTGCCTTTAGAGTAGCTAGCTAACTACAGTATTTCCTCTACATTGCCTCAGTCACCATGGCTATATTTTTAGCTCCGCGCCTTCAAAATGTTGAGAATTAAATTGTTTCACATGGACAATGTCCAGTCCATTGTGGAGTCTGTTGAGAGGAAAGGTAGCTGCAGATAAATGACCTTAGATTTTACAAGTAGAATAGATATTTCAATACAGTGTTTTCAGCTGAGTGCATGAAAGCAGAATTCGCTCATAGTAAACACCAGGTGTGTATACATGATACGAATGAGTAAACTAGTACCCGCCAGTAAAAGCAAACATCGCATAGAGGCATTTCTGCATTGCGAGGGAATAACACAGTATTGCAAGCAAAGAATCACCCTCATGAGAGCCCTTTAATCCACTGTGTACTGCTGGAATCTCCCTGATTCCCCCGAGTTTGTTGATGGAAAAAAGAAAGCAAGCGCCGTGTCAATCAGTAAGAATCTGCTTCTATTTTCCTAAAACTGTATTTCTTGTACTCTTATGCCGCACCCTCAAAACCCAGTTCAAACTGGTTCTACATTTACCTTTACTCTCTTTTAGTCTACCAGAGTGTAAGCAGCTGCCAAAGTGTGTGTGTGAACATATGTGGACCAACGTCCTCAAGGCGTGGAAAACCAGCGGGCTCGGCAAAACAGTTGTCGCTCGCTCAGAAGATCGGTTTGTCTCTTTACATTTCTAAAATTAGTTGATGACATCAATTTCCAGCAGGAGAACATCTTGTTTACTGGTTTTGTTTACTGGTTAAAGCAGAAGATTTTTTTTTCTTTATGTGTTCCTAAGCTAAATCATATTATTGAAAGTGATAAAATGATTTTTAACCTACATTCACCAACATTAACAGTGAATCAGCAGCACTATAGATGTTTATTAAAAAACAAATGACACTTTGAACATTTTAAATGTGTCTACTCACTGATTCCTGTTAACTCACTGCATGGTTTTAATGGTTTTAAGGAGTTGTACGGTTGATATTAACATTTAAGGGAGTACAAAGATTTGTGGTGTGCATGATATATATGGGCCGATCTAAGCCAAAATGTCCCAGTCCGCCCCCGCCTCCTGCTCTGCAACGCCTGGGAAGGCAGCTGGACTCTGCGGGTCGCTGCAAGGCAGCTACAGACAAATCAGAGAGGCCTAATAGTTTTTTAATGTGCTCCACAGCTGGGCCGGGTGAGAGATTGTGAGCATTTATGTAAGATTAGTTCGTGTACAGTGCGGGAATGTTTGCTTGATGTGTGCAGGTGCGCTTGTAAGGGTACACCACAGGTGTAAATGTGTGATTGTGAAGGAAAAAAAAGTTAGATTTAATTTTGATCTAGTAAATCATCACATCACACTTATAATTATCATAATTTACTGGGCTAGAAAGGTAACAGATGGTCAAATAAAAATGGCGTTACCTGCACCTTTGTTGTGTTTATTGTCATTTTATTATTGACCTATTGAATTTTATTTATTTTCTTTTTTGTCAGGCTCATTTTTGTCAAGATTCTCTGGCATATTTTCCATTTGACCCCTGTAGCTTCTTCCTTTAGATCGCCTTTAATACTGATATACTGTAATTTACTGCTCATTAGGTTGTCACTGAATAAGACTGAAAAGAACTTTTAAAGACATAATGATTTTTCCTTTTTGAGCCTTCTTTCTCTGATGGTTTAAAAGACGCTAATTGCTGCATGTAATACTAATATCATCACAGACATAGAAAGCTGGAAATGGCATAAAGTAGTCCCTGGTGTTTTAAGGCTTGAAAGTTCAACTTCTGGTTTTTGGTCAAATCAAATGTGTTTCGGAAAGAATCTTGTTGGGGACTGTTGATGGAGGAAATCAGCTTTCAAGGCAACAACATTTGGGGAATTTACGTGGGTTAACGGCTACAGTTGCTTTTGGGTGAGGAGTTAAAGAAGAACCTAAACTTTTGGTCCCAGTAGTTTATAGATCAGGTATGTGATGGTGTTGGAGCAGAGTTTGGGTCCACATGTGGTATAAATGAAATAAAGTGAGATAGGTGCATAGCATTTGACAAACTTGTAGAATTAATCACGTGGTTAAAGCTGTTCTGGTAGTAAATGAGGAAACAACCTATTGGTAAGACCCTTCATGGGGATTTTTTTGTTACTAATGTCTTTGCATGTTACTGTTAATTAAACAGTTTTCTTTGTAATCTAAAACTCTCCGTTTTGATTGAGATTGTTAAGAATAGTCGAATCAATAAGTGATAATGGACTCTGCTTGGTCTAACCTTTGTCTAGTGCCAGTTTAGGTACAAATGGTATGTAAACTTTTTAGTTTTGTTGGGGGCGATATAATTTGTGATAAAAAGATCACGAATTACATTTTTTAATACAGTACATTGTTCTTATATTCAAATTATAATAAATTACATTGGGGGGTCAGGAACCACAGGTTGGGAACCACTGCTCTAGAGAATTTCTATCAATTTCAAATAGTAGACATCTTGCTATTTGTGGTGGGCCGCTTTGTAAACTGCATTTCACAGCACTGTTTATTCACTGGCCTTGGTTGCTTCATGCAGGTATCTATGCTATTGCTCTGTAAGCAATACGTGTCGGTGATATTTTGACGTTTAATAAGTTTTGCAGCCTTTCTCATATTAAAAACAACGTAACTGTGAACATGAACACACATAAACACTATACTGGTTATTCATGTAATTACAACTCTGGCAAAAAGATAGATGTCCAACGTTATCTGAGCCTGCAGTGCAAAGATGCTTCACAAAGAAAAATGATGTTCCAGTCCACTAGATTTGACATAGTGAAGGTTGCTGTTATGACCACAACCAATCTCTCCCATCTCAGACTATATAGCTCATCTATGCCTGCAGATGTGTTCTGCACCTGGCATCGGGAACAACACACCCAGTCTCATCCACTTTCTGGTAAGATTAATGCTACTCTGTAAAATGTAATACCCACAGAACACAGATACACAAGCAAGGGACTCACTCCCATTTGTTTCACGGAGTATATAATATGGGTGCATTACATTTTAAAACTTTGTTTCATAAGAACCTTTTTTTTTTTTTATTTGAAGCACCTTTTCTTGTAAAGGTCTCTGCATGGCCCTGGGCATCACAATTCAGTGTCCGACATGAAGCTGATAAGTGAGCTTGTTAAAGTGTTGTACCTCTGACGGCTAAACAGACCCCCATTGAAAGACTGCCAGCTTTTCTCATTCAGTTCAAAGCTAATTAATTTTACTCTTCAAGCCATTATATATTGCCATTAGAATGATTTACACCTTTTGATCAGTTTGTTGAAAAACAATTTTGTAATTAAGAAGGAACAAAACTTCAAATATATGTAAATTAGTCCAATCAACTTTAAAAGCATGACTCTCAAGTTACACCTTAGCTTTTTAGCAAAAGGTGGAGCACCAAAGAAATAGATGGCAACAACTCAAGCTTTCAACTGGCAGTTCACAAGCTTACAGATGACATTATTTCCACTATGTATTTAAAATTGTATCCCAGCAACACTATCATCCACAGCAAAGACTTAAATATAATGGCAGTGCCTCTTTGAACAAACGCATCTGCTGCGTTTTTAAGCCTTTAGGAGCGATGCCAGATGTACATTCAGCAGTGTTTTAAAAAAAGATTGACTTGCATAAAATTTAGCAACTGGAGAAAAAGATCTCTAAAGCTCATATTGAGTGTGTGAATTACTTCTGATTTATCCACATTAACAGCCACAATTATATCTTGGCATTTTAGTGACATCGTTGAACACTTTGATTACAGAATGGATTTTTTATCTTATGTTGTTGTTGCCTACCAGAGGTAGATGTGAGAAGTGGAGTCATTTGTTAATGCTAAGTGAAGTCACCATTAGTGGCTAAAAATCAGAGCCATTATAAGCGTATATGTAATGATTAAATTAACATTAGGGATTGAACACGGAAAGAAAACTACTTATGAAATATATTCTACCCTGAAGCTAAACTCAGGTCAAGGCATGTATAACCTTTTTATCTTATTAAAATTTCTACTTTCCCAGTACGTCTGCTTTAATCACACGTGTTCCACCAACACAAGTGTCTGCCTGCAGTGTCACAGTGGGAGGTGACTGTGTGCAACCGGGTTGCTGTGTTCATGCCTGCTAGCATGGATGCATGGGGCCAAGCTTGGATGGTGAACAGAGAAATGATTTTTTTTTCTTTTAAAGTGTGACTGTATTTAGTTCTTATCAAAACAGGATATCAAACATGTACATCTGACTTTTACCCTGACAGTATTCCTATTTGCTAGCATTCATTACATGTAAGCCATTTACCGGCCTCTCTTATAAATCAGACTACATGTCTCAATGGGACTACCTATATAAATAAAGGTTTAAAGAAAGGATCACATATTATTTTACACATTTGAACATATCCTGCTGCTGTTTCGGGTTTAATGTTCTGTCTCAGCTGAACCAGTTGATGTCTTTTGTAAAAGAAGACGGGTTTGACAAAAGGGAAATAATAAAAAAATTAATTTGTTTTTAATGTCATTAATGTACCTGCATGTTTTTTTTTCCCAACTTATTCTTATTCCCTGGATGCCAAGAGCCAACTGTTTGTGGAAGCCAGTAAATTCTGAAATATATGCATAAGAAGGGTTGGTGTCAAAACAATTATGCCCCAGAGTAGCATCATGTGGTGCTGGGGGAGCATTCTGCCTTATGAATGACCGAGTGCTTGGAATAGAGGCGGAAAAAAATAAAGCACAAGATCATTTCACACTCATGTGGCCTCAATGAGACTGCCTGTATAAATAGTGGTTTATGTATATAAAATAACCTTGTAGGGGGCATTCTGTGTCCTCTAATCTGACACTGAAGGGAATGAAGAAAGCATCTATAGATCACTTTATGTCAAACCATCAAAGTATGTAAATCTTAAAGCCACATACAACATTTACACCTACAATGCTAATGTTATTGTCGTCTAAAAGCTTTTTTTCTATTACATGTACGTCCACGCATACATGGGGAACATTTTTGGGATTGAATATTTTGCTAACTGCAACTGTAATAATGTGCTCATGCACATGTTAGATAAATGAGGGAAAAATAGCTGGCCGATTTACAACTGTATGATCACTGCATGAGCGTATTTGGTGCCTTAATTTCTGATTATGTGATTTAGCATTTATATATATATGCTCATGACACAATCAGTAACCCAAGTAGCTGATAGGAAATGCAATGTGCTTGCAAAACTTTCAAGGCTATTGTTCAGCATCATAAAACATGGACTCAACCAAATGTATTTGGCCAGTGGATCATTGTTAAAAAGTTTAAAATGAGTTAGTCACAGTTGACTGAGCAGCAACAGTTATAGCGTTCGAGAGGTAGAGAGCTCCTATTTGCCAGCGGGTGATTTTACAGTGATACAGTACATCCTGTTATCGTAGCCCAATGAGATACATGAAAATGACTATTTTTGTTGTATGAAAGAGTGAGTAAGTTCAAATTAAATTAAATGAAATACATCATTAATCTCCTGAGAGGAAATTATAATGTTGCAGTAGATAAGAAAATAGTAATTGTTAATCATGTTGTTCTGGAGGGGGATGGCTGTTGGCAGGAATGATTTCCTGTATCTTTCTTTCTCACTTGAAAAAGCTTCTTACTGAACACACACTGTTCTTTCCTAACTGTGTTGTGTAGAGGGTGTGAAGAGTTATTTACTTTGTTTACCAGCTTGTGCGACATTCTCGTCTGTACAATCATCAGCTCCAGGAGCTCCAGATCCGTCCCCAGCACAGATCCAGCTTTCTGGATCTTTATCTTCATTTTTGAAAGATAATATAGATGAAAACTGACTGCAAACCGTCAGACGTCCAATATGTAGTTAATTTCCTTTACTGTAACGTAGGCACCACGGACCCTCTTCCTTCTCTCTTCCTTGCTTTGACCTTGCATCCTCTTCATTTCTTTGTCAGCCCAAATGGGATTTAGTCATTAATTTGGTTTTGGAGAGCTTAATTAGTGTATCCTGCAGGTAAAGCGTTTCCATTGCCATGGAAACTCAGCATAACAGATCTTACAAAGACTCCAATGTGTGAGATGAAACCACTTGAGCAGCACAGCTTACAAACTAGCATGGAAAAGAAATTCTTTAATAGATTCACAGTGGATTGTCTAAAAAAAATAAAATGAATTACCGTTATTCTTTTAGGTTAGTAACAATTTTTAAGTTAGTTTTTAAGATGGTCATGTTAGAGTAAATCTCAGTTGTGATATGCTATTAAATTATCTTACTAGTCATATAATGAGTCCTCTCAGGTTGTTCTTAAAACATGATAGCAAAAACATTTTACAATTAAAGTTGATAATGTAAAAGTTATAATAATGCTCACTGAGATCTCCCTAAAAATAATGCCATTGCTCAGAAAGTTTCGAGGGTACAGTTGCCTTTCCTTAACAGCGTCTGCTTAAATTCCCAGTGACAATGCTACAGGCCCAAGGTAGTTTAATTTGTGCAAATTAGCAGCTGACCTTCAATAAAATGGTGCATGATGCAACATATTAAGTAAAAAATAGATCGTTCTGGACATTAAAATGATGTTTAGCAGGTCTTCTTCCGTCTTAGTCCTTTATTTGTGGGCAGGTTACTAAAACTTCTCATGACAAAAAACACAGAGCCAAGAACTGATGCAGCTGTGTGTTTTTGCATTTGCATAACATTTGTGTAAAATTCATGTGTTTTATTGTCAGGGCATAGGGTGTTATAGCACCCAGCGGGGCTCGTATGGAACATAAAATCCCTTCATCTGCCAGTAGATGGTGTTTTGGTTCATTAATAGTATTACTTTACAAAGAATTGCACTCCAGGCTGAGACTAAACAAATGAAAGCCCATCTGTTGTTCATGCATAAAAAATTAACATGAAACTGTGTTAAAGTTGAGATCATCACAGAGTAGCATTGGGCCACCACTGTTTCCCACTGTGAACATGCAACTGTGCATCTACAGATTTGTTCTTCTGTCAGCCATTTTTTTCCATCTCTTGTTACAATTTAAATAGATCTAACACAAGGAAAATGATCATATTTGTTACACATAACATGATCTGCTGTTAAAAGAATGGATTATTTATTTTCTTTTTTTATTACACCATCCAGTTCATAAAGGTATCAGAATCCTGGACAAATAATAAATGGTTTATTTTCATACATTCTCATTGCTTTGCTTTGCTTTGTTTGAGGAATTTCACATAATTTCTACACCTTTTTCTCTTTTAATTGTTTAGATACAAGAGCAAAGCAGGGGGTCTTTTTGTGCTTGATTGTGGTAATAACCTTTTCTGTTTGTCCTGCTGAGAGTAGATTAGTCTGATCTAACATTTGGCACCTTGTTCTCTGGCCACTGATGTTCTCCATAACTGCGCCACCTTGGTTTTTTTTTTGTTTTTTTTAAGTTTAGCTAAACCTTGTGTTTTGTTAGCAGATTACAGAACACGCACTATAACTTCCACTCATGCATGGTATGCCACTGACTGGACTGATTTTCACAGCTCGAGGTAAACATTTTGTTTGGTATTTCAATTTGGGTCTGATTTAAGTCTGATAAAATTATTAAAAAGTCCCTCTTTTGTTGTGGTCCCTACCACCATTAACACAACAATTGCAGCAGGTCACTGATTTGACAATAATCACATGAAATAAATCCAATGTTTCTATCATTTGATCCTGATCTTTAAGTCAGACAACACATGTAAATGTTTGCTAATATTTATTAAAGGATGTGACTAAAACTTGGCTCAGATCACATTACTCCCTGTGAATATGTTTTTTTATTTTGATACTGAAATCATGAGTGAAATACTGGCTTGGTGCTTCCAGGTGGAGGCTGGGATGGTGGATGGGTTGGATGAAACTGACTCTACTCAACACAGGACAGACATTTGTTACAGGGACAGTAAAGTTAAACTGGTTTGGTTTATGAATTTATAAAGTGAATCTTATTTGTACTAATAATCCGGATGTGTTTCCTAATCCAGGTCCTCGGGACCCCTGCCCTGCATGTTTTAGATGTTGCACAACTGATTCAGATCAATTGAACTTCTAGTCAAGTTCTTTGACAGCCTGCTACTGAGTCATTCGCTTCAGTTAGGTGTGTTCAATCATACCTTAAGTATACATGGCAGGAGTGGGTGTGTCCGTGGCAGAGGCTGGTGTGGGTGTGTTCGGTTCTGCAGATGAAGCGCCATTATGTTAAGGACTTTTTTTTCTTCTGTAAACAGGTTTGTTTTACTGATGAGTTAATGAAGTAACTGACACTGAGCCACTGTGCTAAAAATGTTGGCTAAAAGAGGCATAGCACTTTAAAGCATAACCCTGAGTAATACACACAACTATTAACTAAAGTTCTTACTTATCTGTATCTGACTGGCTGTGATAACTGAGAACAAACCAACAATGTCCTTTTGACTCCTTTATCATATACGTTTGCTGTTGCTTGGTATCCATTTTTAGTGGCAATTCCAAAAAAGTTAGAACACTGTGTAAGATGTAAAATAAAACACTGGTTTGTTAATCTCATAAACCCATATTCCATCCTAGATGTTAAAGGGATGCTAGATAATGGTAAACATCACTAGTTTACCAACTTTCTGAGATGTGTTGCTGCCATCCTGTTCAAAATAAGCTAATATTTCCATAGATGGTAAAAATGTCTGTTTCAGTATCTGATATGTTTATGTTAAAATCAACTACTAAATCCACCTGTGCTCATCTCATTCCTGCATTTAAGTTGGGTTTTTTTGTTTATGTTTTTACATTTTCCACAGCATCCCAACTTTTTTATGAATTGTGGTTGTCCACAACAATCTTATTTAATTTATTCTTGGTAAGAAAAAAATAAAGCAAGGTTGAAATACAAAGAGAAAGAACCATCAGTGTAGCCATCAGTCACTCAAAGAAGACAAATTGGTTTTTATCCACTGATGCTGTGTGTGCACTAGCATATGCAAAGTAATTCAGTGAAGTCAGTACTGCATTATTAAGTCAAATTAAGCCATGTTCTGCACCTAAGAGCTGAGTACTTGACCCTTTTACGCTGGGGGACGCCATCTCGTTGTGTTGCATTAGGAGGCTCAATTGATCTTGCCTACAGTTCAAATTAGGGCATCTCTGGACTAATGCACCCTGTTATATTGACAGTGCAGAATTTTCACCGCCGGGTTCACCCACCTTGAGATCCTCATTAACAGTCTCCTTAGCTGACAAGCTGGCTTTGCCCGCACTAACATCGTCTAAACTTTTTCGCTCCCATGGCCTGTCCACTTAGCACGTTGTCTTCAAGCGTAGTGTTGCACGCTCTTTTGTGTTTCAGTCTTTGGGGCCTTCTTATCTCGGCTCGTCCCTGCTCGCTTATTGCTGTTTTTGTCTGCCTGACTCTCCCTAATCCTCCCTCTCTATTTTTGTCTGTCTTCAACTTGGTGAGGAAGGCTTAGGGGAAACTGAAAGGGAATTACAGAGTCCTCTGTGTCATTGAAGCCACTGAGACTGACAGTGAAAAGCTAATAATGAGCCCTCCATCCTTATTTTCCTTGTACACTGACCATACTCCTTTCTGTCCTCCAGGCTGGATCTTTTTATGGTTCAGAGGTCATTTTTCTTGGTTATGTGGAGACTGTTGCACACTTTCACCAAGTCTTACCCACACACTTATTACAGATCAATTAATCTGATCAAGTTAACATTATGGATGATGGATCTAGGGCTTTGCTCTAGTAACAATTAATAAGTTATGGACTATTGATTTATCTCACAGCAGATTGCACTGAATCTTGCCAAGAGGAAAACTACCATATGAAATATACTGTACCACCATATCCTCTGCTAATTATAGTCAAAAGGCGAGCAGCAAATCATCACTCACCCAACATAGTCATTGATTGTTTGTGGCATCGAATGTGTCAACATCTTACAGTACCATTTCATCAGCAGGAGAGTTTGAAAACCTATTTGACGTTTACAACTTACTGCCCACCAATATTTGCTGTGTTAAGCAGGAAATTGGATTGATCTTGTAGAGTTTGCACTACTTGTAAAATTAGTTGCAAAAATATCACCCCAACAGATGGGCATAAAAGCAGCAAGCCAAAAGCAAGACTCTCCATGCAGAATTACATTAAAAGTAACAGCAAAAGCACTGCAGGAGATTAAAACATAATGGCTTACAAAGATATTTAGGGATCTCCCATTAAATCTACAAAGCTTTAGCAACAGTCTGACACATGGAGTATCTCTATATTTAAACTTTATTACAACGTCTCCTCCCTGTATCAACACCCTCATTGAATAAGTTACTCAGAGAGTTTCCAAACATGGAAAGATCACCGCAGGATGTGATAAACCTTATCTGCTCAACACAAACTGGATTACAAAGGCCAGACAATACCTTTGTGTGGCTTATCATACTAATATTGGGCAGATTGCGACAACTGATTTGAATAGCATGATGCTTGAGGAGGCCATCTAGGCGCAAAGCAGATGGTGCTAGCTGAGAGGTGGAAGTAATTAAAATGGGTAATCCTCGGTGAGATTGTGTATTGACGCCGTCTAACAGTTTGTACTGAGCCTCAACTGCAGCAGGACTCCCACAGCAACCTAAACAAACATAATTTCCAATTTGCACAAAATGTGAGCCCACAATTATTCTGTCATTTTAATTTTAGCCATTTTTGGCTTGGCACCTTGATGAAGCCCAATGAGATAATGCATTTATAATTTCCGAGGTCATATGCATTCAGAATGGTTTTCATGTGTTTTAATTCTTTTTTAAATGTTTACTCGATGTAGATGTCCTGCTTGCACTCTCTATGCTTCATTGTGTGCTCATATATTGCATATGGTTTCAGGGTAAAATAGTCTAAAAAGCAGGATTCAATTATATTTCCTCACGTTCTTCCATTTGAAACTGCATACGCCGTGCATATTCTTGATATATCGTGCGTCTATTCATTGCTTCTGGCTGCTTTTTCACCCAGACAGGCCATATCTTCTGTGGGCTTAATTATTTAGTGTTCAACACTACTGCTTCTTCCCGATTTGCATAAACTACATTTATGAGATATATCAGATACTGACAGCTGCCTACGCGATCTTTTCTTTAATTTTTTATCATAGAGCTGTACATTTGGATGCATTACTTAAATTGTCATTAGCAGCCTATTAAGATGGATATGAAACATAATCTGCTCTAATGCTATGCAACATGTCACCACACCTGTGGGTGGACTTGAAAATGTTTTCGGCAGTAATGTCTTGGATGAATAAGCATTTATATTCACATAGTGCGACCTTCAGAAAAAATGCGTCTCAGGTTGGCCGTTGGGAGCTCAGTGATGTGTGCCTTAGAGCGACGAGGTACATTAAACCAGCTCTGAGGTACTGGAAGCATTGTTATGAAGGAGATCTAACCTCCAAAGTGCGACTGTTTTGAGTGTCAGTGTGAAGATACAAACTAGATGATGACATTCAAGGTTGGAAATGTGCTGCATTTTCAAGTCTGCAGGAAGCATCTGCCACCGGCCTGGGAATGTTTTTGCAATGACTCATTCTGATTGAACAATAAAACAAAATCATAAAATTACATCCAGACTTTTTCATAGAATTGAATGATAATTGGAAAACAATAAAATATGCAGCTATGTGAAGTAGCAATACACTCTAATTTCATAAAGGGATTTTAAATATTAGATAATAACAAATAACTTAAATAAATCAGATAAATCATCATTTTATCAGTCTCTGACATCAAAGAAAATAAAATGTTGCTTCAGTTCAGTGAGTTTTCTTATGCACAGCTCTCTTAATGTCCCACCCACCACAGCATATTGGTCAGCTTGAGGTTTTGGCTATGAGTGGACCATTGCAACAGCTTAACTCTTGTAGATTTGCTGCTGTGTTTGGGATCAATAGCCATGTGTAAGCTCATTTATTAGTTCTTAAAGCTCTTGGTTTTAATCCAAATTATTTATCTGACTTTTTCTTAGTTTATTAGGCTGCCAAAGCTCTCAGGGCTGAGACTAACATTCATAGAGAAGCATCAGTTATTATTGTGCTCTTTTATGGGACTGCATTTCTGGGGAGCCGAGGGCAGCTCCTCCTTAGCATTATATTATTACACACCTGATGCAAACATTTAAAACTGATCTGATTTCATGTTCTCACTAACTGATGAACACTGTTGCCAATTTAGTGACTTTATCGCTATATTTAGCAAGAATTCAGTTCCCTTTTTCAAAAAAGCGACTAACGACAAATCTAGTATTCTGGTATTATGGAGACTTTTGGAGACTGACGTGAATGAACGTAGTTTACTCTTCCCAATGAGGAGCAGATACTACGCAGACCCCTCCCCGTCCAAAAGCACTCATACGAGGCTTGGTCTACACGCAGCAGCTGCATTCAGCTGCATTCGGAGCAGACGACGTTCACCTCTGTTTCATGACCAGGCTGAAAATGAAACATACAAAGCTGCTGCCTTTGTGATATGGTTATATCATTGTAGGGCAACGTGTTCTTACTCTAAGCTTAAGTCACATGCTACTCATTGCTTTGGTTGGTTTGCACAGACTGGGTACACTCCAAGGTGTCACCTTTAAGATATAAAAAAAATGATTCTTCGTGTACCTAATTTTCATATGATACCCTAAAAATGCTTCATTTTTTTTTTGTTGTTGTTAGAGAAAGGACATTTGGACATACACCATTATAAGCTATTTCAGTATACAGTATCAGCATCTTCTTATTTGATTTATACAAAACAACCTCTCAACCTTACTGATACCATACCAGTCCCATTTGATTCTAAGTTTTATTCCTGACATATTTTTCATTGCAAGCACTGCTGTATTGTAGTTTGTGTCAAGAATCAGAAGTGATGAATCATACCTCAGCCCATACCTTGACTGATCACCTAAATCTCAGCCTCTGGATGCATGATTTCCTGTTCCAGCTGATGGCAGTCTTTATATTTAACGGAGCCTCATCTTGGCAAAAAATAAAGTGACAATGCTTCCCAACACTCTCCCTCTGGTTCCAGCTTCTTGGCTTGCTGAAGTTTTCTGTTTCATCCCATTCTAGCTCAAATAATTTGCACAGTGGGTCACCTTTTTTCCTCTATTTATTTCCATGAATCAAGACAGAAAAAACATTTTACAAATATCGATTTATTTACAATGGAAAGGAAGATTAGTTGTTGCACCATTTGGTACCCAACTCTATAATGACCCCCTTTCTGGAACCACAGTCTGTCCCTAAAGTGAGAGATAATGCCTCTCTGCTTCCGTGTTGTAGATTAGATTGTTCTGTTTTGTTTCATGAAAGAAAAAACACTTTTCTGTCATGAACTAAACAGATGCCAACACAATCTAGTACTAGAGTTACTTTTAGAATTTAAGGTATAACCAGTAATGATTTTCCAAAATGTATTTTAAATGTTATGATTCTCTACAGTACTCAGGTCAAGTTTATTCCTTCACAATTTTCTGACTGCATTTCATTGGTTATTATCTCAATACTGATAAAAACCAGTGGGAAGCAACTGTTACTGACCTTCAACTTGTTGGTGCATGTCCTTCAACAATCATTAATGCTGTTTTTTTATCTAATTATGGAGAGCATCCTTATACTGATTGTACAGACATGTACATAGACTCTGTGGTGGACGATCCATGTATGAAAAACTTGTCTCGTGCTCCTTATTAGCAGACTAACAAGAAGAAAAAAATATCTGATGCAAAAGCCTGGACATTAAGTATAAGTAATTTGTAAATTCCAATAATTCTTTTGCGGATTCCTCATTAAAAAGGCTTGAAGAATTATTTTCAGTCAGCCTTCAAGGTAGGCCAGTTAAGAAACATGGAGCTCAAACCAGTTTTAATGTCTAAAATGCAGCATCTGATGCCAGTGGAAGCATGCCTATGGAGCACTTTTTCAAAGTCTAACTGGCTGTTTCTTCTATTTAGCACTAACTTCTGCTAGCATGTAACTTTTTTGACATTTTTACACAAACACACAGATGGTTTCAGAGTCTGTGGGGAGGATCCCTAACTGTGGAAACTTGTCTTAGACTGGAAATTGGTCTAAGACAATCCTTTTGAACTGTGAACAGACTGGTTAATAGGTGGAAGTTTGTTTAGGTAAATGTAGTTAAACTAACTGTACTGTGCACTGTACAGTAGTGTGCACACTATGATTAAATTATTTAAAACTTGTAATTCCTTTTAGAGTTTGCTTGTATATTGCAGTTATAATGTATGGTTCTCACAAAATCCCTGAGCATACTTGGGCATGCCTCAGGCCATACTACTTTTAACCTTGAACATGCTTTAAGAACATCTACGGTAGGATATTACAACAAAGGCACTTTCAGAACAGAGTGCACAATTCTTAGAATTTATGTTGTGTGAATTTGTTGCTGTAAGGAGAGGTGGGATCATGTGAGATGCACATTACAATCACGAGACACTTACAGCGACGTGATAAGCAATATTGGGTATAAACCTGCAGCAGATAAAAGCTTTGCCTAAAATAAGCTGAATCAAGACTCTGAACCTTATGCAGGCCATAGCTAGTACCTATATTGACTCAGATCATATATTAACAAGTATTAGACAGGATAACAATTTCACGTCAAATGTCTAAGCCGCGTTTGTGCATCGAACACCTGAAATGACTAACAGCTTTGATTATGCATTGCAATATTCATCATCACATTATGGATGTAAAAGCAGAACATGAACAGAGAAGCATTAAGAAACACCTTTTGCAGCTCCTTTCAGCCACTGCTGCCCGTCAACTGTAAGCACTGTTGTCAAAAGTGTTTTTTGTTTGTTTTTCTTTTATATGCTGGATTAAAAAAATGTTCAGATAAGTTTAAATTATCCTTTGAATGATCTTTTTATCTGTTTCAGAGCTGATTGAACTTGGGTATCCTCTGGCTGCTTTTAGAGTGGTGCTGCTTTGTTTTTAATGAATAGGAATCAATATGCATAGCCAATACATTGGATTTGGGAAGGTTTCCCACTCGTTAGTTTTGGATGGGAACCAAAATTATTCTCAAAGACCTACTTTCAATGCTTGAAGTAGGAAACAGGGAAAATCAGAGGGATATTCTTTTTACGTGGATTACATTGTGCAGTTAAGTTAAGTGTATGCTAATTAACTGCGAATCATCTTCGTGGCATTGGCAAGCTGATTACATTTCACAAAAAAATATTTACGTAGGGAAGCCGACTCATTGGACACATTTAAGCATTTTTTTTCATTAAACAGATTTTTTAAATGGATCAATCTGAGACTTCCAAACTGAGCCTTATATTAGAAATGTCTTGGGGTCCAAAAGATGGTGGATATGGGGGCGGGGTTCTTCCTACACCCTCGTGTCCTAGCTCGGGGCCCCGGAGGGAGGAGGTTCAGTGGATGGGAGGGTAGGTGGAAGGGGATCTGACATGACATGTACTTGTCCCGGGTGTTCCTAGCCTTGGTGTTGGTTTGGCGTGGTTCCTGTGCGGGGCTCTGCCGGGGTGGATGGGTGGCCCTTGGATCTGTGGGGTGCCTGCTCTCTGCGGCCTGTGCCGCAACGCCCGGTGCCCACTGGGCCTGCTCACCATCGCCCTGGGCTGCTTGGTGCCCCTGCCCTGTTGCACTGGGGGGCTGTGGTCTGGGTGCCCCTCTGCTCTGGGCTAAGTGGGGTCGCTGCTCTTTCTACTATGGCTGTCCTGGGCTCTGTGCTCTGTGGACCTGCTGGGACTTTGGGGCCTCGGGCTCCCCCCTGTCTCCCCCTGATACTGTAGATCACAGAATCCTGTTGCACAGGCTGGGAAACTGGGTTTCTTGAGTGGCCCTGAACTGGTTCAGGTCCTATTTAGAAGGCCAGAGTTATTTTGTTACAATTGGCAGCTATGAATCCGAGCAAGTAGTCATGACTTGTGGAGTCCCCCAGGGGTCGGTCCTTGGACCTCTTCATTTCAACTTGTATATGCTCCCTTTGGGTCAAATATTACAGAACTTTAGCATTAATTGTCAAAGTTATGCAGATGATACACAACTTTATGTGTCTTTGTCACCAGACGACTGCAGCCCAATAGAATTATTGTGTCAGTGTCTGGAGCAAATAAACACCTGAATGAGGTGAATTTTCTACAATTAAATGAAGACAAAACTGTTTTGGGGGTGTGGAGCAGTAACGGTCCCCTTGCGAGCACACATTTCTCCTTGTTGCATGGTCACACATGCACGTTCACACGTATTGGACATGTAGTACTGTGGTAGTTTATTTTGTTTTTGTGAATACGGTTGTGATTTAGGCAGCCTAAACAACTTTTCTTTCCACATTTCAATTCTGTCCTTTTCTATTTTTCTCTCCTCCTCTATCTCCCTGTCAGATTCGGCACTGACATATCAAGACTAAAGAAAATAAGATTATAATAAAA
>JBAMHW010000006.1:6727648-6752574 GCA_037177495.1 Rhadinocentrus ornatus | reverse complement strand
GATTGTTGAAAGACCCGAAACCCCCTGTGATCCCAGGTTACATCACTGATGATGTGTCCAGGGGCACCATAAGGTGTTTCTATTAAGCACTTCCATGCAAATGTAAGTTTGAAAACAAATAAAAATCATACATGTACGAGAAAGCCACACCCTTTATTGTTGTTTAGAAGTCAGACTTTTGGTATTACATTTACTGGTGTTGCACTTATTCAGTTACCATTTGATAACAAATGGATAGATGGAATTTTCAACTTCAACTGAGAAAAATAAGAAAAACATGAATAAATAAATGGATCCCGTGTTTCTTTTTGGGGAAAATTCTGGTTAGGTCCGTTTGTCCGTACCTGCACATTTTAAATCCTTTACAAGAAAACTAATGAGTTTTTGCATTAAAGATTAGGTTGAAGACCCAGTTACAGAAAATATTTTTTTGTTATACAGTATCTCTCCTTTGAACCAGTGAAAACCCCCAATGTTAGTCAAAAACCTACTGTACATCTTTATAAGTTGCTAAACTTCAGCGCATGTGTCCATGATAATTTGATTTGAAAAGCACTCCTCTGCAGATATTAGGGTCCATTTCTTGTTTACGTGTTTCACATCAATTATAGGACAATACTTTATGAACAGATTGGGGAAAAAATTTAACATTCTGACAAGAATTCACAATACAACAACTGAAGGAAAAATATGCAATACTCACTAAGCCATTGTAACTGTGACTGGGGTGGGAGTATCATAGTTGGGGTTGTTTATTACTTCAGGGATTAGATGCTTTCAAGTAGGAAAAATTCTAAAAATAGTTTGACATGAATCATAATGTGAAGAAGTGGAGTGGTCTAACAAGACGAACTAAAACATACACGTAAACAGTGCTAAAAGAATATAATGAAAATATAAGTGGCTAAATGCGTAGAAACAGAAGAGGTTGACTTCATCCTCTTCATGTACCCACTCATGACTTGGTGTCACTGCCCGCCCCCTGATACTGAAAGTTCAGCACACAGATAACAAAAGCTAGGGGTCCCACCCTTCTGGACAGAAAATCTCAAATGTCTCCTATCTGTCATCAGCTCTGCTGCTAAATGAGCCTGTTCTTTACTGGCAGCCAAGAAGATGGATGGAGCCACTTCATCACGACGGTATGGCGCTCAGTGGATCCTCTGCCCTGCATGCCTCTTTGACAGCCAGCCGTCCCCCACTGTGCCTCCCTATGATTACCATCAGGGCATTACAGAGTACAGATAACTCATTAGCAGCACCACCTCGGGGTCTGCAAATTTCATTTACTGAATAATTATTAACACTCATCAACATAAAAAGGAGAATTGATCCTCAGATAGCTTTATAGCAAATTAATGTTTTTGTTTGTTCTATTTTTTAATTTGACCAATTTATGTCTTCATCAGTCAACAACTTCATAAAGCTGCAAAAGCCTGCAGTGAATATTTAAATTAATAACCATTGTACCTAGAAAACTTTTATTTACAAATATTATTACTCAGGAATACCATTTGTACTTCATCTTGCAACACGCAGTGCATTATATTCTCATACTTGATACTATAATTGCTCTCATTATTAATCATAAACAGGCATGTTTTCCTAGTCTGGACTTGTATAAAGCATTGCTCTAAAACTGCTGATAATCAAGTGTTTACGCTCTATATGTCATGCCGCTCATTTTATATTTACACTAAGTAATTTTATCATCTGAAATCCTGCATTCCCCACCCTGAGAGAGAACTGCATATCTCTTCTATTAAATACTCCAATACTTTAGTTATAAGTATTGCCCTGTCCTACTTTTCTGTCAGGGGCTGTATAAAAAGTGCTGCAGGTAGAAGTTGTTCTCTCTCAAATGACTCCCTCCTTCTGGCCCTGTCAACTGAAACACGATGGAAATATCTTTAAATATAGCTGACATATTGGACATGTTGCTGCTAGGTTGAGCAAAAGGTGTTCCACAGCGCTTACGCACAGTTGCAGTTTTTCCATCACTTTAACACCATCATCATAAGTTACAGTAAATCTAAAATGCTCCTGCATAGTAGACTGAAATTGTGCCGCTGGTGCATCTACTTAAAGTTGAAGTTCCCTTTTCTCCATGTAAAATCTCTGTCAGACCTGGCTGACTGCTGCTCTGGAACACTTGACCCTTCTGCCTCTGTGAAAAATGGAAGAAAAATATACTTAAGTGGATTACTGGTGCAAGGATTTTGCATGCACCTTAAACTAAATGATATACACATTCCCTAAATTGAGACAGCCAACCCAAATGAGACATACTTTTGTGAATCTGTCCAGACTGGTAGGAACCAGATCTGAAGAAGCCCTTATGAGAGCTCAAATTTAATTCACTCTAACACCAAGTTTAATTCAAATAAGTCAATAATAGTAGGGATCTCAAACTCCAGTCCTCGAGGGCCATTGTCCTGGTTTTGGGTGCCCCCCTGCTCCAACGCATTTGATTCAAATTAAATAGGTCCAACAGCTTGTTGTCAATTCTACTTAATGCCCTATTAAGTTGATTCAGGTGTGTGGAACTGGAGAATATCTAAAATTTGCAGGACAGTGGCCATCAAAGACCAAAATTTAAGATCCCTGCTAACTCTGGTATAAGTCTGAAAGTTAAAAGCATTAGACAGCTACTTAATTAAAATTTTTCCTGTACGTGGTAATATACTGACCCAGTGTGTGAATGGAAAGGGTGGCACTTGTGATGATCTGTAAGTTTTGGTTTGTGTGTTTTTAGTTCTGTCATTTTGAGTTCTGTCTTTCTTTTTGTAGTTGTTCCCCCTTGTGCGTTGTGTTTGTTGCTTCCTGTACATCTGCTCACCTGATTTAATTAGCTAACTCACTTCAACTGTTTCTTGTTAGTTGTCCTCTGTGTATTTATTCTCCTTGGTTTCAGTTTCTCTTTGCCAGATCGTCTTCATGTTTCTGGGATGTCATTGTGTCCATGTGTCAGTTTAAGTCCTGCGTGACTTTTGTCTCTATTAAAGCTTGGATTCCTACACCTGCCTGCCTCGTCAGCTTGCAATTGGGTCCACTTTCTCCACAAACCATGACAGCACTGATGCAACACATGCAAACTGAATATGCAAAAATTGTGTGGAATACCTGGAATATACACAGTCGGCAAGAAAAAAGTTAAGTAAGGAATAACTAACAATATACAATGCTAAGTTAGCTTTACCGAATTTGAGTGTTTGTCTTCATTTTGACCTTTCTTGCTTTCCTTTGCTTCTTTGCTTCTTTGCATGCCACCCTGCAGAAACCAACTGCTTGTCATACAACTTGAAATAATTTCCAGAGTTTTAAATGCAAATCCGCAGCGGGATCTCAATATGTGAGGGTGTAGCTTTAAGCCTGGCATTATTTCAGTCATTTTGTACACTACATATAAATTTGCCAATTATCCCCACTGAATCGGTCTAAAGAACAGGGTAAGGGGAAGTGCAGAATCCTGCATGATATTAGCGGTGAAAGACGTGTTTTTCATTAGAATTGGGTTTGGAGGCTTTAAGCCACAGATGATGGAATTGTGGTTTAGGCTGAAATGAGATCACATCTTGCATGCTAACGACTCTGTTGGTTAAAACTGGTTATGAATTTTCCAGCTCTCGTAACATTAAAATTACCTATAATTCCCTTCAGCTGCTAAAGCTTAGATTTAAAAAGAGACAAATATCTCACACCTCTTGTTATAGTAAAGGGATGCAGGTGATAAAAAATCTTCAAAAAGGATGATTTGCCAGGATTAAGTCATATGTATGTATTTAAATTGCAGAGGAAATTGTATTTTTTGACAGTGTATTTTGTTTAAGTTTTGAATATCCATCTCAACTGTAATGTGAGCTGAAAAGAAAGAAGGGCAGCTACACAGTCTGTTCTTTAATTTTTCTTATGTCTTCTGACATACGTATTTAGCTTTTCACCCTGGGGTCTCTGTCAAGAACCAAAGTTCTCCATTACTCTTCACATGCTTCTGTTTTTCCTTTATCCACAGCCCCTTTGTCTTTCTTTCTTTGCTTTCTGTAAAAATAAAGAATAAAATGAAGGAAGCAGAGATATGAATAGGTATTCAGGACACATGGAAACACCCAGATGGATGTTACTGGTTTCCACCATAAGTTTGGGTCCTGTTAGATTAATTTTATAAGCTCTGTGAAAAATCAGAAGAAAAACGGACTAAATTAAATGCTGTAGGATGCTGTGGGATCACCTACTTTAATAAAAAGGGAATCTTGTTTTTCCTCCAGTTTAAATAGTCATTGTTCAATGAACTCTAGCCTAAAAACATAAAAATACAAAAAAAAAAAAAAAAAAAAAGGTCGAACTGCTTAGATTTCTTAGAATAAGATTGATCAGATAGAACAAACAAATATTAGAAAATTATATGAATTTATTAATTAAAAAAGTAATTTGTGTCATAGTAAATAAAAGTGTCCAACATGCATAGTGTTAAAAGCCCCTTCTGCATTTACTCTTTCTGCATGTCACATTTTATTAAATCTACTGCTATAATGAAGTTTTTAGGAGATGACTAAAATTATTGACCTCTTCACTCATGCAATAAATGCAACTTCTTTTTAGTTGTCTAATTCTTCTCTGACTACAATGCTGCATCAAGGCTGCATGTGTGTATTTACACTGTCAACCCTGGTGTTGTGATAGCACTGCAAAACAGCTATTGCACAGTAGTTATCATTTTGTCTATTTTAATGATCACAAACACACATGGCCAGTTTTAAAAATCCATAGTTCATATGTTTTGATAAGTAACAAATAAATGTGCAAATTTATTTCAACACAACTGAAATTTAAAGAAAGCTATCGTTATAACAGAAATATATTTTCAAAATCTGCAACATGTTACCCACACACTAAAACTATTGTGTGGTTTAAAAAAAGTTTAAAAAGGAAAAAGTGGCTGGATAGCTCAGTTGGCAGGGCATCCGTCTCCCATTTAGGAGACCCGAGTTCCCATAGCAGATGAATATTAACACCTTCCATTTGGGTCTTTAGGCAAGGCCCCTAATGCAACTGCCTAACCATCTTCAGATGTAAGTTGTTTTGGAGAAAAGCATCAGTTGGATGACTGTAGAATAGAAAACCACTTCCCTGAGGCTTATCTTTCTGTGCAAGAAATGAGAATCACACCAAAACTTTAAATGGCACACTGCTAAAAAATGGTTCCAGTCAAGCAAGGGCAGGGCCAAAGGAGCGGCCTGGTGGTACAGGCCTAAAATCTGACTGGCCACATAGTAGATAATCAAATTCTATATTAAATATTCACTGTCAACTGACCTTTAGCTTGGTAAACATCAGAAGTCCAAGCGCAACTGAATGTGGCATTCAGTGTACTTTTACTGTATATGTTGTTTTATATAAACACTTCTATATTCTTGATCATAATGCAGCTTACACACAGCACCATCTCACCAACTGCCTACATGCGTCTATATGTCTGTCCAAGCTGTGTTATGAAGAGGATGTAAACCACCAGATGTGGTGATTGTGCAAATTTAAGAGTTGCTGAAGAATGCTGAAGAAACACTGATAAAACTTGTGATTTGGCTCAAAGCAGGTTTTTTTTGTCATCAATGAAGTCTCAGTCTGTGCAGCGGTAATTAAAGGCATGCAATGCAGCACCATCCTAAGTAATAAAAAATAATAAAAATAAAATAAATAAAAAATTATCATTGGCTGTTTGCTGTTACAAATTTTGCTTTACTTTTTAGAATACATGATCACTTTAGATGTAATAAACAGCTAATTGTTTCATAAATTCTAAACCTTTTTTCCTCATTTGTATGTGCATTTTACTGGTTAGTTCCCCTGCCTGAGCCCGACATAAAAGACCTGCCACTGGAGCTGTGGCTGAGAGGCAGGAATCTTGCAGGTGGTGTGCATGCTCTTCTCTGTAAACAGGACAGATTAAATTAAAATCACACTTTCCAAATTCCACTTTCTGAACACACCTCAGTGTCATTCTTGACTCAGGGCAAACTTTGAATGTGGTTGGCTTGTTAGTTTTGTCTGCATTTAACTTCTTTTTCTGTGGGTCATGATTTTTTGTGGTCTGAGGACTTTATTGTGATTGAAAGGTTCTTTGTACAGCTTTAAAGGATTTCTTTTATTTTACCCTTAAACTATTTTGTTTGTTAGTTTCCTTGTTATGCTTGACTTGCTGTAGAAATCTCAGGAAATAATCAGGAATAAAGTTCATGTTAAAAGTGACAAAATAAATGATCCATTAAACAAAGACTGCACATTGTGTTTTTCTAATTGTTTTTGTCCTACTAAAACCTTCCCAGCAGGTTTAAGAAATGCTTTAACTCTAAAACCGTCAAGTTGTCTCTCCTCAGTCTTTGTTTCTCCTGACAACAGCCTGTTTACTCAAAAAATGCTCTTCAGTAGTGTTTTATAGCACCTTGATTTTTCATCTTTAATCCCCAGAAATATATCAAACATCACCTCCGAGGTTCTCTGTAAACATGGATTATGTACACTAAGCAACCACTAAGTCATTCATAAGGGATTTGGTCAACAGCGTAAAAAAAGATGCCATATCCTTGTGTATAATTGCTTAGATCTTCTTATCTCAGGTGTAATCGTGTTCCATGGATTTGATAAGATTTCTAGATGAGTAGGTTTGTGTTTGCTTTCTTCTCTGGGAGGGAAGAGGAAGAAGAAATTATGTAGCTAAAAGAAAAATCATTGTTGAAAATTAATCCTCATTTCTGTATTCCAGAAGTCGCTGAGATTTCAGACTGTCACATTGAACTGCTCTGCTAGTTTTAAATTATCACACAGGTAATGCAAGTCTCTGTGACAGTCTGTTGCTTTAGTTTGCTTTAATGGAATGACATTAAAGTGCTTTTATGGTTGGGTGAAAAGTGAATGCAAAGAAATGAGGTATATTGTATCATCCTATAACATTCCTCTAAGATGCTACTCTGCAATGGTGCGGTTACTCAGGCAACTCAGTCTGATGGAGTACATTACACACACCGCACACACACACAGGAAGTCATTGTCTCCCCAAAATGCAAATCTGGTTTGCAAGACGGGGAAAGAAAGTGAACATGAGCAGCGACCTTTACCAGCCATGCCTCTGTGTGCATGCCGGATAATCGATCGCTATTGAGAGAAAGTCAGCAGCTGTTCAGATGTCGAAGCCCAGTGACCAGGACATGTGCCACCTTTCTGTTCTTCACACTCCATGGCTGTTTCTCCCAGTTCAACCGAGAATGTAATGAGCTTCTTCCTGGATGCTGTCTGCACAGACCTTTTGTTCATTTTGATTAGAGTTTCTCTGTGCTGCAAGTTGTCACCTCTGGCTTAGAGCTTATATGCCTCTGCTTTCTAGGTGGCCTCTACTTCTGTTAGAGTCACCCTGCAAATTCTCTGTATTCTCTCGTATTGTTGTAGAAAATGGATGACTCACTGATTATGGAAGTGACTCATCTTATCTTACATATCCAGTGTGGAGCACAGAGCAGTTGCATAGGCATGGAGAAGGTGAATCTGGATGACATTTTCGACCATTACAAGCTTTAATTTAGTAAAGCAAGGCCAGTTTATTTGTATAGCACAGTTCAACGGCTCAAAGTTCTTTACAGAGTACAAAAAGCATAATTTAACATTAAAAACAAAAGAAAAAGGAAAAAGAAATAACATTAGATAAAAGACAGTATTGAAACAGGATTGCAGGATACAGGATTAACAGGATAAAAAACTGTATCCAAATGCCCTGAAGGTTCTGGTAGGTTCATACGGGATCAAGAGGTCACTGATGTATTTTGGTCCTAAACCTTTCAGAGCTTTATGGACCAGCAGCAGAACTTTAAAGTGTGTTCTTTGATGGACAGTAAGCCTGTGTAAAGACCTCAGAGCTGGACTGATGTGAGCCACTTTCTTGGACTTAGTGAGGAGTTCTAAATCAGCTGCAGGTGTCTAACTGATTTTTTAGGTAGACCTGTAAAAACAATGTTACAATAATCAAGCCGACTAAAGATGAAATCACGGACTGGTTTTTCCAGGCCCTGCTAAGACATCAGGTCTTTTACTCTTGACATTTTCTTAAGGTGATAGTAGGCTGATTTTGTGATTCTCTTAATGTGCTTTTGAAAGTTTAGGTCTGAGTCCATTAATACACCCAGATTTTTGGCCTGGTTGGTGGTTTTTAGTTGTATAGACTGAAGCTCTGTGGTGACCTTAGTCTCCTGGTGACATTGTAATATATATCTGTGTAGCTATGGTAACTTTTTTTTGTTTTTCTTTATGACCTGTGCCAGTGGGAGCATGTAGATGCTTAACGGAAGAGGCCTCAGAACGGAACCTTGGGGAACTCCACATGTAATTCTTTTCTGCTCAGATGAAAAGTTACTTATTGACCCAAAGTACTTCCTGTTCTCTAAAAAAGATTTAAACCATTGTAGTGCAGCACCAGAGAGGCTCACCCAGTTCTCCTGTCATTTGATAATATATTGTGGCCAACTGAATCAAGCACTGGGTCCAGTAAGACGAAGACTGACATTTTTCCATTGTCTGTATTGAAACATATGTCATTAATGACTTTGGTCAGAGCAGTCTCAGTGCTGCAGTGCTATCTAAAACCTGACAGGAAGACATCATAGCAGTTATTTTGTGTTTAAAAGTCATATGACTGAGATTGATCTGTAGCTGCTAATTTGTGTCTTGTCTAGATTCTCGGCCGGCGGCTGCCTTTCTTGGCCCACTGGGGCCTGTGCCCCAGACCGAAGGGGGCTCTGGCTGGGGCTCTCTTCTGCCACCCTCCGGGTAGGGCTTGTCCCTGGTCTACCTCTGGGTCACATTTGCATGATCTCACTCTTCACTCCTCATCTCTGATCACTCCTTATTCCTCATCCTCTGCATGCTGACACAGTCACTGAGTCTCCAGTGGGTTTATACACTAAGAGATGATTTTTCTTTTTTTTTCTGTGAGTTTTTTATCTGGTCAGTGTTGTGATACGTTTGTGATGTGTCTTTTTGATTTGGTCATTATTTAAAAACTCTTAATCACTGGCAGCTCTGTTTTTCTGTAAAAGCTGTAGGAAATTTTCTGGTGTGTTTGTGTACAAATGTAGAAGTTTGTTAGTGTGGACTGAAGGGTCGTTGTCTTCTGTCTGCGGTGTGTCATGTCTCTTTTTTCTTCTTCTTTCTGCTTTCCCTTTAGCTTCTTTTGGCTGTCTTCTTTCCTTTTCTGTCCCCTCTGGTCGGGTCCAGCAAGATTACATAGATTCCATGATTCAAAGAAAATAAATAACAGCAAATAAAAAAATAAAGGAATCAGACTATCAAGAGGAGCCTTATACCCATAAGCCACCCCTTGAAAAAGCCAATTTTTTTGGCATAATACAGCAACCAGACATTCTGCTTTCTATGATGCTGGACAGGACAGGTAAATAAAAAAAAAAAAAAAAGAGAAATCTTCCTTCTCAAAGCAGAGTCTCGTGGGATGTGATTTTACGAGACTAACTGCTAATGCGCTACACACTATTCGGTGGAAACACCAGCAAATCGGAAATTTTAGAAGTATCGCTTCTTTTTACGAAATAATGTAATGGAAACACAGCTATAGGAGCACTGAGATAATCTGGAACATTTCTCTCTTTAAGTTGGTTTTTCTAATATTTCTCATCAAAATTTTAAACAAAAGTTTGTATACAAGCAGTTTTACATTATGTTGCATTATTTGCCCTGACTGCTACAGACCAGCACAACATGGATCTTGGTGATAAATATAAGCCATAAACTAGGGCTGTTTCCTTTTCAGAAGCAGTCCTCGCAGCAAGCTTTCCATAGTGCAGCTCAGTGAGAAGTGATTACAAAGGACAGATTAACCATGTTGACAATTCACACCCGTTTGCTTTAAGAGTAAGTGATGCTCATCACATATCTTCCCATCTGCACCGCTGATAGTTAAGACATAATGAGAAGTGCAAAGATAAAGTGTTGAGAGGTTTTGTAAGGTTGTATCATCGCTCTAACTTTGAAGGGTATTTCCACCATCCGCTACCTCCAGCTGGTGCTTCTGTCCCCCTGGCACTGCCTCAGCTGCTGGTATTGGTCTGCAGGGTTATGGCCCCTGTCACTGGCTTCACACACAGGCAGCAGATAAGCCAAGCGCACACAAACACACTCATATAAATATAAAACCACACCAACTTGCCATACATGCATGCACACTGTCATCCATGCGTGGAGCATTTGCCAACTTGTTTTCTTTTCAAATCACTTCTAATAGTCCTGCAAAGGTTTGTGCCTGATATTGTGTGTTTTTATTTGTGTTATTATGGTTGTCCTTGTAAGTAAAATCTTGAAAAAATTTTGGCTTGAGAATATGGATAAGATGAGAAAAACCTTCAAAACATTAAAATCAGTTTCAATGTGTGTCAGAGATGAAATTAGATTGTTTCAAAAGTTGTCTTTGTTAAAAAAAAAAAAGTAAATTTTTTGCTTTATGTTCTCATTTCATTTCTTAAAGACTATTACATGATTCTGACCTTTTTCATTCAGTAATCCTATCTCATACTTGCAGCTATTGATGATTTTCAAGTCTGACAACTGTAAGAATTGTGATCCGCGTTCATTAACTGGCTCTTCTTGTAATTATTTGGTTAGGTTGCAAATGCTACTATACAACCAATCACTTGCTAAGTGAACATCCAGATTTTTCTGTGTAGCAAATCATCTGGTGGCTTGCTTGGAAAGCTGGGGTTTGGAAATTTTTCTTTTTCGACAAATCCTTACTTAATACAATTATGCACAACCCAGAAAGCCTACACATTTTAAAGATGCATGTGCAGTAACTGTGTCCAGGACAAATTATCCATTATAGAGACACAGTACCGCATCTTATAAAATCTAATTTATAGATTAAATGAAGGCCGTATTAAAGAAGCTTTTTTACACAAAGTACAAGTACACAGGTTATTTTTAAAACAGGGGGGTTCCCTCCTTCATTCCCCCCAAAATAAAAAAAATAATGTCCAATCATATCCATAAAGCACTCTCCTCTGCAGCACACAGACACAGTGCACATGCAATCCCTTTAAGAGGACTGATAAATAATCCCATTACAGTTTCCTACAAAGCAGCACAGTCAAATGCAACAGAAATTTTCTCTCCCTTCCTCTGGGACAAAGCACCTTATTCTTGGAACTTCTGTCCCATCAGTGAGTTTGGTTTCAGGTTCTGTGACGTTGGAGCCTTGTTTTATGAAACAGTGGAGTCCATGAGGTGTTCTGATCCCCCTTGCCTTTAGTTTAGTTGGTTTGTTATCATGCATTCATGTGCAAACATGTAAAAAGTCCTGTTAGCGACTCTAGCACCAGTGTTATCTTGGCTAAGCTTACTATTCCCATGGAAACAAAGAGCACGTCAGCACTATTCTCTATGTTAAAACACAATATTGCACAATAAGTCAGATGCATAGAAAATGTGCAGATATCAAAAAAATTATTTTCAGGAACACAGGGTCTTACATTAAAAGGTGCTAACATGTTAATGCAGTCCTGCTTTTAGAGCTTATAGTGTTTGCAGTGTATTTCTCATTCCTTCATAGTAAAAAACAAAACAAAAAAAGCTTGCTCATTTTAAAATATGGTGGTGTAATACAGTAAATCCATTATCAGTCCTCATGTTGTATAGGGCATCAACAACATCATAGGAAGGGAATTACAACCCACAAGTATTAATCTGCCATTTGAATAAATGTAGATATTTTTGCTTGTTGCTCATTTACACGAAAGTCCATACAGTGCTAATTTTATGTCAAAGTAATTTTATTACATATCCCACAGACAGGAAGGACCCACATAAAGGAGCTCTACTGTTCAAAGACCATGTGCAACCTCTATCTCATACCCTCAGCTTATATAAGACCAATCTTCCTTTCAAAAGGGATAAAAGCGCAGGAAAAACAACAGAAGGGAACAGACAGGCTCAACAAATGTGTTATACTGCCATGGCTGCCATGGTGTATGGGTCTTTGTGTTCAGGTTTTAAATTTGACTTTTGTTTTTGTTTTTTTGTTTTTTGTTTGTTTTTTGGGGGGTGGGGTGGGTGCCCTCACCTTGTTTCCTGTTTTATTTCATTAAGTTTGCTCTTTGTGTATTCATTATGATTCACTTATTTTTACAACAGGTTTTCTGTTACTTTTTGCAACATCTGAACCTTGTTTGTTATTATCACCCTCAACATAAATACACCAGAGTTTAGATCCTCATCATAATTTTTGTCATAGCTTCCTTGTGTCAGTCTTGTGTATTTGCCCTGTTTTTTGTTTATTTTGTTAAGAAGTTCCTTGGATCTCCTGCCACTGCAGCGCCTACATGTTAGTCCAGTGTTTGGGTCCTTCTCCTGCTATTATTGTGAACTTTTACAGGTACAGTCTCTGACTGGGGCTATGGAGTAAACATAAAGTCAGCAGACGCATTGAAATACAAGATATCTCTCTGGTCATGCAAAGTCTTGCATAGTCATGCGTGATGATTTGAGGCTGAGGAGTGAGACAGTAATTGAGGGAGCATGAACAGACCTGACTGACCTGTCCATCAAATCACTACTCCCACTGCATTAGCTCCTTTTAGACTTTGCTACTATCTACAGAAAGGCTCCAATTGCTGAGTACAGTGTATCTCAATAAGAGAGTAGGCCATGTGTCTATTTTAGCACTCATTTGCAGAAAGCTCTAATCCTTTTTAGACTATCTTCAGGAAGCTTAAATAGGGAAAAGCTTAGTCTTTTTTCTTGAAGTTCGGATGTTCAACATGTGTCACAGTGGCACCTCTCACAATGAAACCGTCTGAGCAAAGTGCAGATCCAACATTTTCTTGCCTAGACCAATTACAGCACCATAATCTACAATAGACTTAAATTAAGGCTTCAACCAAGCGCCTGGACATCTGCCTGACAGTGGGAGGGGGTTTACAACTTAGTGCATTGTACTTTTAATGACTGAGTCACACATTCCCATGAGTCACCAAGGCATGATGAGTCTTTATGTTCCACTCTTTCCCAATTGTTAGTTGAGTCGGGAAACCTTCCATTGTGCTGTCACATGTTTGTTGAAAACTTGCAGTCTCTTTTTAAGACCAGAGGGAGGTGAGACAGTTAATTGTGATAAGGAGAAAGATTTCAACATGAACTGAATCATCTAGTAGCTACCCTCTTTTATAGTTCTCATTCTTCGATATTTAACGATTCTATCTCTCTTTTGTCAGACAAAAGTAAACTAGTAGCATTATGTAACTTTGTCTAATTCATTGACACCCTTTCTCTGTAAACATATTCACATGGTAATGCCTCATGACATTTAATAGAATGAATGACCCATTCATTGAAATTGATTAGAATGTGATTTATTACAGTGGATCAGAGGTTATGTAATATACCCAGTGGCAGTCTCTGTTCAGCAGCACTAGCTACAGCTGTAAACAGCTGACTGTAATGCTGCAAAACATCCATTTGATGAGCTGATAGCATTTAAAGTGTGTTTCCTTTGATAAAATGTTGATGACAATGTGCAATGACATCCAAAAGTTTGCAACTAAATTGGTGGTCTTTTATTTATTTTTGGTCTATTTAAGCCTGGAAATTATCAGAAAATTTGAGGATTTTGTTTTTTAATATATAAAAACACATCAAAGCAAAATATCAATCAGTAGTTGTAGTTGTAGTAATATGGGCCATGTTAACTCCTTAATACCCTTAATTTCACTTGATTTGCATCTTTTCATTTCAGATGTGTCAGGTGGATTTTGGTCAGCCTATCACAGGATGTGATAGGTACCTGTACCTGCATCCTTTGTTCACCTGTTAGAAATATGGCTGTGTTTCAGCAGTTTATCGTAGCATTTTGAGGGAGGGACACAGGATGAAAAGTTGAATAATTTATCTTGAAGAGAGAAGCTCTCTTAGCATCAAATGATCTACTTCATGGAAACTGGATTAGTTGTATTTAAAACCAAATCAGGCAAACCAATAAACATGATCAGCTCACAAAGCTTTGGTCACTTAAAAACTAAATCATGAGCAGATACAGAATTTAATTAAAAATGCACGTCTGCCATATGCAAAAGTCTCGATGAGAGTAAAGCTGTGTAGTCTTGATTCCAGAGGACGAGGACCAGTTTTGCATCACTTTCTGAAGACCGATAACTGGAGATGGGCTAAGTCATTGTAGAATCAGTGGATGATTGGAAAGTGTCCTGTGTACTGATTAATCAAAATTAGATTTTTGTGTCAGCAGTATTGCATTTTATTTTAACACCACTTAAAGTCCAAAGAACAAAACAGTGGAGTCCATGAATGTGAACTATTTTTGTAAACAGAAAGGGAAGCAAAAATGACAAAGGATATGCTGAAATTCATGGACATTTTTAGAGGTTCAACTTTGAAATACAACTTTTAAGCTAATCTAAGAATTTGAAATTAAATTAATTTAACAAAAAACATGAAGGAATAATTTAACCTTGACGCTGTAGTCTGCATCCCCCTGTCTATATGTAAGGTGTTTAGTCTCTTTTACATCCTTTGAGTGAAGAAGAAGAATTTCTCTTCAGAATAAATTACTACTAGGAATTAAATAAAAAAAGTGGTGATATTCTACTGGACAAATATTACATTTCCTTTGGCATTAAACATAGAAAAAATTATGTGCTTTTATTTCTCATGGGGGCCCACAAAAACGGACTTGACTATTAAATTTAATGATACATAAAAACAGGAGAAGCAAATATTAATTTCTTTCTCCCTACTTGATGTCTGTTCTCGGCAGATACAGAGGGTGAATATGTTCAATCTTATATAACAGAAGTACTTGAAACAATATAACTTCTGTGTTCTGCTGCATCAGGTTGATAGGTCAGTAAAGGAAAAAAAATCATCACAACCAGATGAAAAATACCTACTGTAGGTTTTTAAAGCATGTCAATGGCACTTCATCTGACTGATAGAAAAAGTTTAGAAAAGATATTTGGGTGTCTTTCTGCCCACTGGTGCAGAAGCACAGGTTTAATTCTTATCACGTTATTGCTTTATACTTTCATTTTTAACATTAAGAACTCTTGCAGACATGCAAACAGATCGTGGACACCAGTAAATGCTCTGTCTGCCCATGGGACACAGATTTCCTGTGGGTGCAGTACATCAGCACATACAGAAAGATGTGCTCCATGCCTTGCACCTTTTCAATCAAGTATGCAGTCCACTTGGATTTGCAGGTACATGCACATCCACACAGTTTTCCCTCTGATAAATACATTTGCCGTGTGCTACAGGGACTCTAGAAGACTGACACCCAACATTCTGCTGATAAATTTTAGTTAATATTGCTAATTATTTTGAAGGTTTATTATACATTGGGCTGGCAAATGTGTCTCTGGACCTCTGTTTTTCTCTTAGTATTGGATAGTTAAATTAACTGTAGCTACATAATCAACAGGGATCTTTCTCAGATGATAAGTATGAAATCTTTTCTTTCTTTTTTTTTGTCTGCAAATATTTTACATTGTATTATCTGGGTGTGTTAGTTTGATGTTGAGAGCTTTGATTTCATTGAGTTCACTGAATTTTTTAGATGCATTTTATATGTCAAGTTTTGATCACACTAACACAATATTGTCTGTTTGTTTTGTTTTTTTTCTTTTTTGTAATTATCTGTTTACTTATTTTCTCTGCATGTTAGCTTATTGGATGGATTTTTATTGTTATTCAACAGCAGCCTATAAGAATGGAGGAGTCATAATCTATAAATTGTAGAAACTGTAAGCTTCCCGAATATATGTTTTAACCTTAAATGATTTTATTCAGTTCAGTTTTTCTATGTTGGGAACTAGGACGATTAAAATGTTTAGATACAACTTTTAAAGTGTAGAATTAATGATCAATACAGAAATGTAAACAATACATGAATTTATCCAGGGTCGGGTGCCCAGAACACCTCACCGGGGAGGCATCCTGAGGGAACCCTAACCAGATGCTGGAGCCACCTAATCCGCCCCCTCCTGGATGACCGAGCCTCTCCTCCTGACTCTAAGGGAGAGCCAAGCCGCCATGCGGAGGAAGCTCATTTTGGCCGCTTGAATTCACAATGTCATTCTTTTGGTCACTACTCACAGCGTGTGACCATTGGCAACGTAGATCGACCGGTAAACTTGAGAGCTTCACCTTTCGGCTCAGCTCCTTCTTCAACTCGACAGACTGCCGATCTCCTGCTCCATCCTTCACTTACTCATGTACAAGACCCCAAGATACGTGAACTCCTCCACTTGGGGCATGAATTTACATTTCCTAAATTAGGAAATAATGTCATGACCCTGTAAATGACTTTTTAATTAAATAGTTATTTAATGCACAGAAGGCCAGCTGTTGTTGAAGGACTATCATTCCAGCATAATTATTTTGTAAACACCAAGTAAAATCATTAGCCAAATATCTGCAGTTTGAATATATATCATCTGCTCACTGTTACATTACTGATGAGCTTTTCACGCACTGCACTGCGTGACGAGCATGAATTAAATCTCACCACCAGAGTTCAAACTGGGGGGCACAACAACAGAAAATGACAAAAAAAAAAAAGTAATTTTTGCTGTGATAGTTTTCCAAGAGCAGGTCAAGCAGCACTTAATCAGGAGATTAAATGAGCACCAAAGTTGGACTCCTGTGGTGCTGGTTCCCATTAGCTAGACTGACAGCAGTGGGAAATCATCTGCAATAACTGCAACCTCCCCTGCTCTCTGCAGATGTACAGTAATTAGCCCATCCGCTTATAATAGCTTAACGATTAGTGGCATGTCGCCATTTGTTATTCAGGAGATTTGCTTTGTTGACTCATTTGGGAGGTAACTGATATGAGTTTTTGATGCAATTACTCATCATTAAGGATTTGGTTGTTATTGCTGTGGACTTTCCCTGCATGAAGGCTTACCCAAGGAAGATTAGTAGGGAAATTGGTTTGTTGTGTCTTTTTAACAGGAACAAAAAGGCATCTGTGATGGTGAAAAATGTTTTTTGACCTTTGTTTAATTACATTAGTTAACGTCAGTGTCAGCTAGTGTCTGGTTGTAACCCAAAAGATCTTGTGTGCTTCACATAGAATCAATTGTTGTAAAGGTGAACCCATTGTACTCCCAAGATTTCTAATCTCTGTCTAATTTCTGTCATAAAGATATTTTCTACCACAACAGCACTGTTGGTTCAGTTAAACTTCTGTTAAGAGTTAAACTTCTGGAATCCAAATACTCAAAATTCCTCTCACTAAACACAACAGGACTTCCGGTTTAAGCCTTAAAGGTCACATATTATGCAAAATTCACATTCCAACTTTCTAACAGTCTTATGTGTCCTCCTAGCCAGGGCCGGATTAAAAGTGCAGGGGCCCCTGGGCACAGAGTGTCCAAGGGGCCCCCCTACCCAAGGCAATATTGTCAAAATTGTCCATGACACAATGTAAAACTGTGGTGCCAATAGCAACAAATTACACATTGTGGTGTAACTCTATTTACATTTTGTTTCATGTCCATCAAGACAATCCATTTTTCCATTACTCAATCACAAACACAGTCACACCTACTAATGTTTCATTACTGTGTCTGTCTCTCAGTGCTTTTGTCCCATCTCTCTGGCTTCTGTCTCTTTCTTTCTGTCTCACAGCACTCCTTTGGTTCTTACTCCTCAGCTCTCCATCCCTGCCTTGATGTATATATGATTGTTATGCAATCATAGTCAGAAAGTTCCCAGTCAGGCAGTTCCCAGTCAGAAAGTTCCTAGTAAGGCAGTTCCCAATCAGACAGCAGCTTTAATACAAAACATGACCCAGGTCTTTATAATAAAAATAAAAAACAAATCTGAGTAATGGGGGATCTGGGCCCCTGTAGAGCCCTATGTCTAGCAACGCCCCTGCCATCACAGTCTCTGTAGGCATAATTTATTGATCATGAAAATCTTTTTTCATACTCAACAGATAGTTCTCAAACGGGTGATCAGAGATCTTTCCCTTTGTGACATCACAAAGGGAAAAAAACGTTCCTCCCAGCAGTGGATACTGTCATTGACCCGTCTCCCAGAGCTAACTGAGCTTACCCTCTAAAATCACAGAGGGGCACCATCGAAAGCCGGATCCTTTCCCATTGAGGGGTAAGGAAAGACATCACTTATGAACATTTAAAGACACAGAAACAGCCCGTTCTCAGTAGAACTCACTAGAGCCACTTTTGGAATGGCTGAAATTAAGGACCAAGGCTGAATTTGGGGTAAAACACTATGAAAACAATGTTGTTGGATCTCTGACACCCATATAAAATTGTTGGAAATATGTATTATATGGGACCTTTAATCATAGGTTAATAGTTAAATTACTAAATCATTGCAATACTAAATATAATTTAATTACTTTATATCTGAGTTTATGTAGAAAAGTAAAAATATATGTTGAGTAAGAGCATTGTGAATGTTGGCCTCTATGCCATTAACACTACATAAATAATTAGTACTTGGGTCACACTATGCACTTATTTAGTTTTAGTAATTGGAAATAAATAATTCTGAATTACAGCCAAAAAGCTGCAGCATGTAAAGGTTTATGAACTAATTATCTGTCCCTGTATGCCCACAGAAAGCTATGGTGGAATGAAACTGTAGCAGAGAACAAACTTAAATGACTTTCCCGCAGGACAATATTTCAACAATTCCCGCTCGTGATTTTGCTCCCTGTTCATCAATTTTTGCAGCTTTTGCCAAATGAAGTTTTTGACGTTATTCCTCCCTCTGCCTCTGAAATGTTTTAGTTGCGGACTGTGGCCTCTGCTGTGGTAGAGTACACACTCTTCCAATAGATTAATAAAACATGTTGAATAATTTCGTGCAATCATTGCTCATATTCTTATAACCACATTTCACTGTGGCTGCAGATATTAAGAAGTCAGCCTCAAGGCAGATATTGCATGAGCTGTAGAGGAGGAGGGTGATTTCTTATACAAATATATCCTCCCAATGTCACCTGCTGTTTGTGCAAATAATCTGTTTCCTAGAGGATGCATCCTCGGTGGCCTCATCTCGCATGGTTTGAAATGTTTACAGAGGATGGAAAATGCCATGTATAACAAATATTGATCCAGAAGATATGTGATCAATGAGCCGTGATTAGTGGAGGAAAAAGGAAGGCGAAACACTTGAAGCCTTTTCCACTTGCTAATGTGACTGTGAGTTAACACATGCTAAAGCTATTTTTACTTCCACACACACTAAGAAACACTCTACTGGTGACCCTGGTGGATTAGATTACAGAGGTGCAAACACTGCAGCCACACTTGCACAGGTGCAAACAAAGGCCATTAGGCACACAATTACACACATATGCCACATTAGGATGCATGCTTGAGATAAGAATCAGTGTGTAAACACAGGAGCAGCCTCTTCGGATCCGCTCTATCCTTCACAATGGCACAGTGACCTGATCAAATTGTAGCAGTAGGCCTCTAGGGGGCTGCAGTGGCTGGAGATTAATCCACAGAGCTGGAGGCCTTTTACTGGTGCCGTTTGGATCCTGGGAGTTCACTTAGACGGTGTTTGGGTTTGTGGTTGCACTCTGTTTGTAGCATAGGGTTTTTATGTAAATGTGTAGTATAACCCCGGTCCCGTCCCGGTGACTGCTTCGGTTTTCATCCGTAGGACGACTTTCTGTCAGCTCATCTTCCAAATCTGTATTTATTTTTTTTAAAGTCGTGTACAATAAATGGCATATGTCTGACCCACACTGACCGTTGTGGCTTCGTCACTGAAGCCCCTATGTGCTAGACGTGTCTTTACACCAACAAGGTTACAAAATGAAAGAGATGAAAAATTGTAGGTGAAAATAATTGAGTTAGCGCTATAAAAGGACACTGCAGCTACTCCTGGCCAACACTTGGTACAGTATCACACAAGCATCTCATATTTTATTTCAACAAGTACTTGGAACTCCTCACATTGACAAAGACAATCCATGGGCCTGTTTCTATTTCTGAATCTCCTTCGATGCAGAATTTAAAGCAGAGAATTATTTGATATTTTGGGATGTGTACTCTGCTGGGGAATGTTAATGACTTTGGCTGTGTGTTTAGAGGCCTCTCATAGCTGAATAAATTTGTTAAACCTGCTTTTCTGGTGGTACCAGAAATAGATAAGAATCTTCAACATCTTAAGTACCTAAAGTTAAATATATTGATTGAGAAGCTTGGCTAAGGATGTGAAAAAAAAGGCAACATCTAAGGAAGAATCTCTTCAGTTCTTATATAATATAACTATAATAAAAGCTTATATATGTATATGTATGTATATGAGTTATTGACTAAACAACATCTGGTGATTTGTCTTTTTAGCTCAAGGGTGGCCGATTACATTACAGACCAAAGCAGTTTACACATATAATAGCGGTTGGAGATTTGGATCCTTTACAACTCTGTACATTTTACTGTACTTTTCTTTCTTTCTTCTTCTCCTCCTGTTGGTTATGCTCTGTTGTGATCAACTTCTTCTGTTATCTGGCCAAAGCCCAATACAAGGACCAGTCAGCATACACTAAATGCTTTGGACAACTTGGTCTTATTGAATACATGTGGTAGTAATTCCACATCCTATCTCATTTTCTGGATGTGTTTGTGTAACTTTTAAAATCGGTGGGCCTCTACTGGGTATTACAGCACCATTAATGGGTACCTCCATGAAGGAAGGTATAAAATGGATCTTATATTTGCTTCATTCAGGCAAACCTACAAGTGAGCTTTACTATGGCTTTCAGATTGGATTAAACATTATTTGTACATACTGCTGTAGTTGCTGTTTCAGTATGGAACTAGAATAGGGACATAAAATCTGTGACTTGTGTCCCCATATTTGTAACTTGTACCCATGTTTTGTAACATACAAGTATGTATTAAAAAGTACAAGTTAAAAAATACGAGTACAAATAAAAAACATAAGTACAAGTGACATTGTGTTTTCTGATTTGTACTTGTATTTTTTATTTGTACTCATATTTTTTCAACTGAACTTGTATTTGTTAACTTGTACTTGTATTTTCTGACCTGCAGATTTAACACATACTTTGTACTTTGTATGTTACAAAACATGGGTACAAGTTACAAATTTGGAGATATAAGTCACAAAACTTATGTCCCTATTCTAGTTCCATAATTCCTTACCTTGTTTGGTAATCCGTTACAAAGTGACGTTGCTGTGCTTTTTGAATTGTCTCCTGTTTCATCCACGCACACACAGTACAAATCCATGAGGCACATCTAATGTATTTTACAAAAATTGTAGCGTTATTTGTTTGGGGAGTTTTTTGCATCTTGATTGTACTTATATATTCAGCACTTTGTTCATCTGTGGTTTTTTATAAAGTGTTATATAAATAAAGTTGGTATGGTAAATTTACAAGGACCATCATGCACTGCTGCCCACGATGCAGCTGTTTATGCAGTAGATTCAGTGCTAACATAAACAGCTAGTTATTTTAATTATCTTGCAAAATTACAAAAAAAAAAAAAAGATTATAAAAAGATCAGAAACTCCTTCAGATGGGATGTACCAGCAGAGTAGTGGGAGAAAGGAAAGTGAAGGTTCTTCACGCTGTACAGCTACTTAAGTGCCCAAACTACATCGAGGGTCAGAAAGGTCAAATATCCTCATAAGACACTGTAACTACATTATAAAAGTCTGCCTCTCTAATATTTGCTAATTTAATAATTCTCTCACACTAGCTTCATGTTGTACACCATAGAAAATAGTGTACAACTTAAAGCTTTCCCATTTAATCCTGAATTACATTACTGTTTTTATTGCCCCAAAGAATGCCTCTAGTTTTGTTTTACAGCCTTTTGTACTAAAAGTCTTAGTAATAACAATTAATGTTAACTTATCAAGAATCTCTTTCTACACCTTCTTCATATGCCACAATTTCCCTTAATATCCATTTTATTTATTTATTTATTTATTTATTTAGTAATTATTTATTTAGTTATTTATTTATTTATCCTAGTATGTTTTATGGTAATCTCTTGATCTGACTTTAATTTAATTTTGTCATGTTTCACGGTTTTATTTGTGTTTAGGTTTTGTTGGTGTTAGTCTTGTCATGATTCTGGTTACATTCCTGGTTTTTGTCATGTTTAGTTTCTGTTTAGATCATGGTTTGTTTGGTTTTTTTGGTTTTGTCATGCTAGTTCAGTTTCCCTGTAGTCCCTGGTGTTGTTTTTCTGTCCCTGGCTCATTAGTTCACCTGGTTTGATTTTGATCTACTTCACCTGTTCTCAATTAGTTTCCTGTGTATATATGTCCCTTGGTTCCAGTTGGGTTTGTCAGATCCTCGTGTGCATGTATTTGTTTACCCCTTTTGTCCTTTTTGTCCCTGTAGCGTTTGGGTCCTTGTTTTGAGCTTTTGTTAAAATAAACCTTGTTACCTGCACGTTTCTGCCTCATGTCCTCAACTGCCTGCATTTGGGTCCTCACCACCATTCACTAAAATTTACCAGTTGGATCTGATTGGAGGAAGTTCCCCCCTGATAGATGGTGATATACATGGTAACACCATAGCTTGTTTTGTTCGTGCGGGGTGTGGCTGCTAGTGTTATTAGTATGTGGAAAATTCATCGTTTTTCTCTCCTGAAGATTTGCTGAAATAAGCTATGTTACAAAAAAAATCATTCACCTTGTTTGCAATCAACAGCTTAACGCTTTGTAATCCTTGTCAGTCCTTCCCTCCGTCGTCCTCCTGTCAACCCAGGTTGCCGGACCCCTCTTCCTCCTTGTGTTCCTCGTCTACCTGTCTTCTTCACTTTCCTTTCCCTTTAATCTTTTTTTGGACTCTGGAGCTTTCTCTATGCCACCCTCTCTGTGATTGAAATGGAGGACATGATGAGGGACTAGCCTGACTGGGGCAGGGAGGACAGGTTCCCTGAAGTACACACTCCACCAAGCTCTTTTTTTTTCTTCCAGTCAAACAGATCATGCTGTTGTTTAACTAATAACTTTTTTCATCTATTAAGTTCCTCAAAAAGGAAGGAAAAAATGAAAAATTTATTTTATACACAAATTAGTAACTTACTGAACATTCGATTAATATTTAGGCCGCAGATGTACGTGTCATTAAACTTCATTTCTTTAGTTGTTTGAGAATCATCAAAATTATTGAGCTTTTATTCTAATATGTGATTCTTGGATTTTTCTACCACAGCAGAAAATACCTTTCAAATGTTACTACTTATGTGGAAAAAGGTGAATTTTGCTCTAAAGTGTCACCGATTACGTGTGGAATTGTTGCAATTTGCCCAAATGTGAAAAAGGAACATTATGCTTGTCTCTGCTTTTTCACCCAACATAAAAAAGGAAGATACAACTGTCCAACTGTGCAACTGAAGATTAAAAAAAGGAAAAAGAACGAGATTTGGTCTGATTAAAAAAGAACAAATACAATTATACTGAGATAATCTGTCTTGATTTTAAAAAGTGAGCAACCAGCGAGACTGGGACACTGAAATTTTACATAATTTTGCTTATTCAGCGTATTCAGAGGACATTTTGTCTACTTTTTTCCTGTTGTTTAGAAGCAGTGTCACAATTCATGATTGTACATTGTCATATGTCAAAGTGTGTTTAGACCAGGTGTGTCCAAAGTTGGTCCTCAAGGAGCTGCTCAATGTTTCCCTGCTCAAATGAAATGGATCCAACAGCATATGAAGTTCTGCTCAATGACAAATTAATTTGAATCAGGTGTGTTGGAGGGACTTTTATTAAAATAATTTTTTTTATTATTATTATTAATAATAAAATGTCGGTTTCATTGACCTATTTGCATATGTTTGCCATTTTTTTACAGACACAGTCGCCTCAGGAACTTTGGCTCAGTGACAAACACCTCCTGAAAGCCCATGAGTCACTTAGGTATTAAACATGTATTTATGCTGTTTTTATAATAAACTTATACGTTATGTACCATTTTTCAACCAGAAGTATTCGGCAGTTGTTGATAGAAACACTGATGTATTTATTGAAAAAAATCACATTCATCAACTGTAGAAAACTTTCGGGAAACTTTTGGGTGAAAACAAGGCAAAGGAACTCAAATGTTTTAGTGTGATGGGCTTTGACTACAATTTTTTTTAAGAGTTTATGGTTTTCAAATCCACTTATCTGATTTGTAAGAACTTGTCATGATTTTTCATTACAGACCTGTCAGTCGGGTTTTCTTCTGTTCTTGGAATCACAAAGCTTTTCAATCTCACTGCCGTCAACTGACTCCAACTCTATTTTACGAACCAGACTCTTTGTCTGTGTGGCATTCACCTTATTTTATCCTTTCTGTGCTACGAAATCCACAGATATACATTCAGCAGCAGGCACACACACTCAGTCTTGCAGTTTAAATAGTCCTTTTCTATATTACTGATCTCCAGTAATATAGACATTTTACAAAATAACCTTAGACTATGAATTTACATACCTGCTGGTGATAAACTTCTTTAAAGCCCCATTTGTACGTCTGTAGTGTGGAGGTCTCATCAAAGTGCAGCATTGATTTATTTTGTACATTTCATGCATGTGCAAAACGGTTTTCATTTTTCAGATCCCTGCTGCTTCTTTAATATGTATTCAATTTAACAAATTTGGTATGAGGTCAATAAAATAATAAAAGCAACTAATAAAATAGAAAACGAGAAGATTTGTGATTAAATTTGCATATAATACATGAATATCTGAGACATAATATTATAAATTATCATAAAGCCAATAAATGTTTTTTATATGCGTGTCAAGAAGTCAATTTCTGTTATGTGTGGCGGGTGGTGGTGAGGACCCAAACGCAGGCAGTATCAGGCAGGAGGCAAAATGGTGCAGTTGAACAAGTT
>JBAMHW010000006.1:6698509-6712411 GCA_037177495.1 Rhadinocentrus ornatus | reverse complement strand
AAGAGGCCCCAGGATGGAACCCTGGGGAACTCCACATGTAATTCTTGTCTGCTCAGATGTAAAATTACCTATTGACAAAAAATACTTTCTATTCTCTAAATAAGATTTATACCAGAGTAGTTCAGTGCCAGAGAGGCTCCCCCAGTTTTCCATTCATTTAAGTAATATATTGTGATCAACTGTATCAAATGCAGCACTGAGGTCCAGTAAGACAAAGACTGACTTTTTTTCCATCATATTCAAACATATGTCATCAATGACTTTGGCCAGAGCAGTCTCAGTGCTGTGGTGTTGTCTGAAACCTGACTGGAAGACATCATAGCAGTTTTTTTCTGCTAAAAAGTCATTTAGCTGATGAAAAAATACTTTTTCAATAATCTTACTTAGAAAGGAAGATTTGAGATTGGTCTGTAGTTGCTCATTTGTGTCTTGTCTAGATTGTCCATTTTAAGCAGGGGTTTGATTACAGCTGTTTTTAGAAATTCTGGGAAGACGCCCGAAATTAGGATAAGTTAAGAATCTTTCACAGATTTGGCTCCAGAGTTCTTAAAACCTTTTTGAAAAGGCCTGTGGGCAGGCTATCCAAGGAGCAAGAGGAGTTCAACTCACATATGATATCGCCTAGATCTTTGCTGTTAATGGGATTAAACTGTGTCATGGTGTTTAAACTGGTTTTCAATGGACACAGTATATTTCCTGAACCCGTTGCTGCTGATGAACCAACTATTCTGATATTCTGGATTTTGTCTGTGAAGAATTTGGCGAACTCATTGCTGGCCTTGGTGTATCAAAGTTCAGGTGCTATTGAGACAGGAGGATTTGTTAATCTGTCGACAATAGTGAATAAGGCCGGATCATAATGATAGGTTTTGCTAATAATGTCAGAGAAATGGGACTTCCTTGCATTCCTCAGTTGTAGATTATAAGAATGAAGTTACGCTTTATACATGTCATAATGAACCTGTAAATTTGTTGTTCTCCATCTGCGCTTGGCTTTCCTACACTCTCTTTTTCCATTTTTCACCAGTGTGGAATTTCTCCATGGTTTAGAGTCCATGATCAGGTAACCGTCCAAGTCCCACAACACACAATAAAATGCACAGCAATAAAAATAAAACATGGGGTTACCTGACCACACTGTAAAAACTCAAGGAAATATTTTGCATCTTGTGACGCTTATTTTATGAAAACAAAATCTAACTAGACATCTGTGCAAAACACCTACACGTTTTCTTCCTTTCTTTGTGGTTTAGTAAATCACTTGTGCAATATTAATTTGTTTAGTATCCGAGCTGTACCTCAGACTGTCCTTGTAACCAAAGGTTGCTGACTCAATCCCTAGTTTTAACAGATAACAACGTTGAAGTTTTCTTGGGCACGATAATGAACTTCACATGGTCCCCAAACTAATCCCTTATTTTTAGGTCACTTTGTTTAAAAGCGTCTAATGTAGCGTAGCCTAATATTTAACTTCTCTCTTAGAATTTTCTTGATTTCCAAACTAGAACAAAAGCAGCACTTGTTGAATCCTTTTCTTTAGATATACCTAACAAAAGTTTCTGAATTGATTTTGATGAGTAACTGCCCATTCAACGGCAGAATGTTGATACACCTTTGATCTGCCAAGAAGCAGTGAGCTGCAACATCTAACGCCTCTTCAGCAGCTGATCTGTATCTGAGTGAAAAATTATCATAAAATCTTCTCTAATAATAATAATAATAATAATAATCTTTTTCCAGAGTTTTGACACATCCACAACTTCTCAAAGAGACTAGTATTTAAAAATCCGTTTCCATCACTACTGTGTGCAAAGCAGATGCAGTTTTGGTGGTTTGTGATATTTGAAACTAGTATAATGACAGCTATTGACATAGGGTGCCTTTGGAGAGTTACCAGCCCAGTCTCAGTAAAAATGGTTAAGTAGCAACATCTAAGTTAGGTAGTTGTTTTGTGTCACATGGTTTTACCTGTGACCAAAGAGCATTAAGTGTGACGTTTTCTAAACCTAACCATACATTTTTGGGGTATCTAAACCTAACAATGCACATTCTCTCTATCCTGAAGGATGTCTGCATAATTCCTAACTGTAACCATCAGAGGCAGAAAACAAATTATAGGACTGGGAAAAATCATGCTGACTAGGATTTAAATGAGTGACCTTAATTGCCACCAATCAGCTTCGCTTTTACCTCTTACATGAAACACTTGTGCTGTTCAGGAGTGGAAACAGAAGAAATCATGAATATAATGCAGACATCATTGTTGCAAAGACCTGAATTGTCATCAAAACTTTCTGAAAAAGACATGGTTATTCATAAATTTTAGGATACTAGTTCATGTGTAACATTAAATAGTGAAAATTTACATAGAATTGTTTTATTTTGTTTGTTTGTTTGCTTTTTTGCCTCTTAAGCTTCAGTAATAAATTAATGCCTTGTTGGAGCAAAGTTGTCCACTGTGACCCAGTTTAATATTTGCAGCCTTAAAAGTTTCACGAACTGCAAAATAGCTGGTCATTCATTCATTTAAACTGTCCCACCATCTCCCACCGGCTCTCACTCACTTAAACTGGGTGGCTCAGTCATGTGCATTACAGCACTTACAGAATCTTAATTCACGCCACATTCCCTCTCACTGACACAGGACAGCACAGGCGATGACAGAGGGGGGCCTGAAGCAGTGATGTGCAGCTTAAAGTAGCTGTTACGCTGATTTGCTGGTCTGGAATCAAGCCGGTATGCTGCGTCACCACTGCTGCTATTAGAGAGCAGATTCTGTGCCTGCTTCCCAGCAGGGAAGAAGCTCCTTGAGTGCAACGAGGCACTGAAAGTTTTAGCCGAACCGATCCGGATGACTAGTACTTCTGAATGGAGCCAAAGGGCAGTAGCAATGTGGATGTGCTGAAATGGAGAAAAGCAAATTCAGTCTGTCGATTGTCATAAAAAATTAAAAAACAACTGTTGTCTAAACTTTAGAGCATGTAATGTTGTTTACTGGTTGGGGTGTTTTGTGTGTGTTCAACAATCCTAGCTCAAAGGACGTTTGATTCTACTGGGGATTATACAAAAATATAAAAAATTTTTAGAGTTTCCTTTTAATGACAACCTTAACATCTCTTTAAAAACACCATGGCACTGGTAAGCAACTATTACTATGGTGGGGGAAATGGTTCCATTAGACTATGTTGAGCAGTGGATTAACAGACATTTGATGCAAGCCCACCATTTAGTCCCATTCAATGGTCTGAGCATCCCTAGCCAAAGCTCCATTGGGTCACTGGTCATTTACCAGTCATATTAGTGGCTGGAAAAGTAGCTGTGATAATGGCTAAACAGCTGAAAATGTCAATTACTTGTATTAAAGAAGCCTTATTATCTATCAAATGGGAACAAAAGACACCTTTTCTAAATTTGTGACAACTAAGCAAACTATGGTATAAGACAACACTTTCAATTTGTTGGGACCACTGAGGTTGAATAGACATCACTGTTCAGAATTAAGTGAGACCTTCAGATTATCAGGGAGCTGTTACCTCCCAGCACCGGCTCAGCCTTCTCATTTTTGTCTCCACCCACTTTTAACCTAAAGTCATGCTGCATTTACTGTACCTCCAGAGAGGGATTCTCTCTGACTCTTTCTTTTTTTCTATGCTATTAGCAGCAAATCCTTATCAGTATTAATGTAGTTCTGCTAACATAGAAAAGGTAATAATTCTCTACCAGTACTTTGTTCAATCATTATTGTAAACTTTGACATTTAATTGGGATTCTCTACCCCTCCTACTTATGCATTTATTTATTTTCAATTCAACCTTTGTTTTATCAAACAGATGCTTGAAATAAAATGATCACAGGCACAACCTGGCCAACACAGCAGCATGAACACAAACAAGAGGGGCTTACACAGTACAACACATTACACAAAACGTAATTTTAGAGCACAGTTGCACTCACATGTGCTTCAACACTGAAATAAAGCTTCAAAGTTGCAAAACAGTTTAAGCATGAACATTTTAAAGATAATTACACACTGGATAAACACATGTTTCTTCTGGTCAGTTATTTTATGAAAAATGAACCAGTAAATCTGAGAGAATGCTAATTGCATGCTAAGGTTATTCGGTTACATTGCAGCAGCCATGTCTCTGTGATGTTCTGTTGACATGAAACTAATTAATAAGTGTAACCACTTCTCTGTGACTTGCATACAGTCCAAGAACATCACCTCTTTCAGAACATTGTTATTGAGCATTATCGAGACAATTAGCTGAATATGAATGTACTTTTAAAAAGACATGTTTGCAATGTGCACGGCTTTCTGGCTTGCCTGCTCCAAGATAATAAATAATTTGATATCCACTAAGCCACATGGAATTACACATCCAGCTGAAGTTGCTTTTTTCATCTGGTTACACTTACTGCAGATTACTGCTGTTTGATTTGGTATTACAATAAATGGATGAGAAAGATTGTCTTTTTCAGTGGAAGACAGACCAAAAGATTTGGACTCCAAAGTAACTCACTACATCTATGACAACAATATTCAGATCCTAGAATCTCTAAATCTACTAGAAGCTAAAAATAATAATAGCATCTTTATGTGTCCATAACTTTGTTGTATCGTGAAAGCTTAATAACTACTCAAATGCAAATTAAGGGCATAACTTATACATTAGTTCCTGTGAAAATCAGGTCACTGATGTTGTCCCGCTTTGAATGGAATAATTGCTGCCAAGGATTTCTAACATCAGCACCACAGGAGACTGTTGCATCACCTGAAAGCTTTCCAAAGCAACTCACTGCACCACAATGGTCCCAGCATGAGTCCCTTAAGATCCAATTCCCAGGATTTTCAATGTCGTTCTCAACATATCGAGCATTATAATCCAATTAAGAATCAGCAGCAACTCAGACATTATCAGCCAGCTTTAGGGAGCTTGAGCCGAGGCCGGCTGATACTCAGGATTTTACAACATACACAAGCAGTTTAATAAAGTAGCAACAAGGAACAACAAACATGTTTTTTCTCGTGTTTTTCATTGTCACATTTTTTAACAGTTGATCTTTTTGTTTTATTGACTAAATTTTTACAAACATTAGGAGTGAAATAAGTAAGTGTTTGCAAAGCGAAGGGGGTTTTATAAAAAATGCTATTGAGTCGTATTATAAAGGTAGTATTTTTATCCAGCTTAAAATACCAGGGTGTACTGCATTGACTTTAACCCATTCAGACCTGATGCTTTGATTTAAAAAAAAGAAAAAAGCATTCTTTAACATGAGCAGTGTTTGAAAATAGCATCCTAATACCCAGAGGCTTTAACAAATCCACAAAAACTTTTTTTTCTCAACCTTTAAAAAAGTACAAATATGGAATAAGAACCATTTGAGAAGTTTTTTGATGCAGCGCTCACATGGCACGAGGCTTAAAATCTACAATCATGCAAATGTTGCTTCAGGTTTGTAGAGAGAAACTCACATGTGTTGCATCAGGTTTGTATGGACTAAATACACGTTAATAGAAAATACCGTAGTAAAAAGTATATCATGTGTTTATTTCTATGTTAGAAACTTAATGCTATGCTTTCCAGTTGAATGTGCAACAGATTCTACATTTTTGTAAAGTAGATACATGACATGAACAGTTAAGCAATAAGAGATGACAAGAGGCAAATGTGATGTCTGCTGTTGTTTCTACTCGAGATAGTTTCACAGCATCACCCCGGTCCACCTGCTTGCCTTATAAGATGATAAATGGAATTGCTGGTCACACGTGGCAGGCAGAGCCAGAGGAAAGATAAGGACAAAAAGGCATCAATCACATTTCCATAAATATTTAATATACCAATGTTGTAAAAGAATCATAGCTTCCAGGAAATGATTTGAAAGTGTCTTTTTCCATTTATAAATCATGAAGCACAAGGAATTTACTGTCTATCATACAGAATTTATGAGAGATGCTCTCTTTTTGCAACCAACATTTCACATAGCAGTGAGAGAAAATGTGTTTATCCCAAATACCCAACCATCCCAAAGGGAATCCAAAGTGTAACAATCCTTCGCAATGTTGTCTCAGAATGTTCTACGAATGTATGTGCTCCAAGATCAGGGTTTAATAGGCTGCATATTATATAGAGTTTCTTTAGTTGTCACCAACCATTACAAACCAAATATGTGTAAAGATTGAGTGGGGGATCTCACAACTCTATTGCTATAGAGCCAACAATAACGTTACATTTTTTTAAAGTGCAACCACTGCTGCTGAATGCCAGAATGAATCAATATACTTGATACTTGATAAATTAGGTTTAAACTGGTTTCTCTTTCCATTTGGTTTTAGTTTTCTGCACCTAAACCTGCAGCTTATTTGAAACAGAATATTAGATACAACAAAAAAACGGAAGGTAAAACATTTACACGGTTGAGGAAGACAAGTTGTAGTGGTCCTACGTGATTTATTCAACCGTGTATAAGTTAAAATCTGTGTTTTCTTTTTATTTAAAATAATTTTTGTCTAGAAAGTTCTTATAAAGGACATGGTTTTTAGATTAGAAATTTATTACAGTTGAACAGTTCTTTCAGTGTGTGTTTGAAATTTAGCCCTTTGCCTTTTTTTTAGGCCTGTGTTTGAATATTGCACACCCATAATTAAATGAGTTCATCACTACAATCACAACATCTGTCTTAATGTGTTGGAATCATCATAAAGGGAACACTGGTGAGATTTGTAAAGATGTGGAAATATCAGTATTTCTGTTACTATAATAAGTGACAATGCCAGATGGCACAAATTAAAAAAAAGAGGTTTCAGGCTTGCCTAACAAAAACCCCTTTCAGGATGAATATCTCTTTGGAATGATGCAGCTGTAGCTTCATCAAATCACAGTACAATGTGTAAACATCATCTCTGCAAAGGCCTGCTTTGATAAAGTAAAGCAGAACACAATTCGTACAAACAGTTCAGATGAGGTTTACAAAATGGCCACTTTGGCACAGTTTGGCCATCAAAAGCAAAACAATAAAAAAAAAATCTGTTTTGAAACATCTGTTCATGCAAAGTTTGGGTGGCTTTCATCTAGAGCAAAATAATTTCTATAAGCTCTTTTTTGTGTGTGTGTACTAGTGGCCTTTTTTCAAAAGTTTTGGCATAGGACAGGACACCATAGTTACTGCAGGAGTAAATCCACACTATACAAATACTGAAATACAGGAATGTTTCTGATTTTAAAACTCTATTTAGTAAGCACTGGTTTAAAACTTACTGTGGTGCACACACCACCAAACTACTCTGGTGTTAACCTTCTCAGAGGTTTCAGAGAAAGGTTGTCATTGCTTTGGTGCAGTGAGAGATCAGACTTGTAACTAGATACTATGAGAGTTTCTTACCAGCACCCCCATCCCTGCGGTGTCTTACATACATAAAGATGTGTTCAGAATAACTGAGTATTTTTAGACTTTCCACCTAGAGAAACAACTCTGAGCTGCTACACACTGTCAGGCAAAAGTTTAGTAGAGCCAAATGGACCAGAGGCGGCACCACCTGGAACTGAACCGCTGAGCTTCAAGCATGTCTTTTTTTTCTTTCCTTTTTGCTGTGTGCACGCAGGAGCTTCGGTGTGTCATTACATTTAGGAAATATTTTTAAACCACTAACAAAAACACTAAAGATTTGCTTGAAAATGATTAAAAACTTACTTTTTGTGCTCAATAGTTGAAACTAGTTTTACAGCTTTTTTCTTCCCATCACAATAAAACTGCCATGTTTTTTTACTCATTTATGTAAAGTTCTAATAAAATTAGCTTAAGCTTTTAAAAAATATGCAAATAATTTGACCTACCTATAATACCATACACTGTCATAATATAAGTGCTGTGGTGTACATGCGGTCAGCAGCTTGTATCAGTCAGACCTGATAGACAAAACCAGACAAGTATGTGGTTTCAAATTCGAAACAACACAGATGATAGTTTGCAGTTATCAAGCAGCTGATTTAGAAGCTTCTACAGTTAGCTTAAGGTTGTAAATAGACATATTTATCATCAGGAGCTTGTGATTTAACAACGCAAGAGTTTGTTTCTTTGGGCTAAAGTACAGGTCATATGTAACCTTAATTCTGTATGTGTATAAAGAACAGAATTAAAGACCAACTTTTGGACGTATTCCTGAATATTAAAGCATGTGAATGTGAACTTGTTGGTGCAGAAAGAGACTCGTAAAGTATATTTTCTCTGCACTTAGGGATTATCCAGGTGAAAATGTGGTTCGGTTTAAAAGGCACGGCTGCACAATAGAAACTATAAAATTAGCACATCAATAAACAGCAATTAGACATCCAAGACAATAACCAACATCTAAGATCCAAAAGTAAAACAATAAAAACAAATAAAAAATGTATATAAACTAACTTGTAGAAGACCGTACAGTCCTTCATATCTAACATTGTCATCTTTGATCATTGATAAGCTTTGTGAACAGTGGAATAAATTAATTTTCATAATGCACCATGTCACAAAGCTGAAATCATCTCGAAATGGTTTCTTGAACATGACAATGAGTTCACTGGACTCCTCTGGCCTTAGTCACCAGATCTCAGTCCAGTAGAGCAGCTTTGGGATGTGGTGGAACGGGAGATTCTCATCATGGCTTATTGGGTTTTTGCTACGGTTTTCTTTCTTTCCTCATTGTCCTGAGTCTTGTGTTTTGGATTCATGTTTCATTTTGTAGTCTTTTCCCTTGTGCATTCTGTTTTGCTTCCTGTTCATAAGCACACCTTGTTTAATTTGCTCGTTTGCTTCATCTGCTACTCGTTAGCTGTCCTCAGTGTATTTATACCCTTTGGTTTCAGTAACTCTTGGCCAGATTTTTGTATCCTGCTATTGTCCTTGAATTAAGTCAATGTCTCCATTTCAGTTTTGCTTGTCAAATATTTTTTAATTATTATTATTAAACCGTAGTTTCCTGCACCTGCCTCCTCCTGCCTCATCAGCCTGCATTCAGGTACTCCTTTCACACAAACCGTGACAACAACTGTGTGATGCTATCAATCTGTCAATGTGGAGCAAAAGATCTGAGGATTGTTTTTAACCCCTTATTGAATCTGTGTTACAAACAACTAAGACAGATGAGGACAAAAATAGGTCAAAACCCTGCACACCCTATCAAGGTGTATAATAAAGTTTTCCCTCTTTTCTCTAAAATCTTTAGAGACAACTTTTCTTGAGATGCATTTTTATCTTTCAAATGTAGAAATATAATTTACTAGTGATTCAGCAGTCCATTATATGAGCTTATTATGATAAGGGGAACAGCTAAAGCTATTTATAGTCTATTCTATTTAAGTTTTTAGCTTTAAACTATGGTTCCATTATCATGCTTTTTTGTGTGAGCAAGCTGCAAACCACTAATAAGTCCATCTGAATGGCTGTTTAAATAACTATAAATAGAATAAAGGCCAATATTTCTGACTCTGCTGCTACATGATAATTGTCCTCATGTCTCTGACACCGGATTAGACTGGTTTAGTTCAGGGCCATGGTTTGCAGAATTACACTGCACTCAAAGTAATCTTATGCTTTAAAAACCACACGATTTATTTAAATATTGCAGTGAATATACCCACTTTGCATTCAAGTCGGTATTATACGTGGAAATGTCAAAATATTCTATTCTGGCATTTATCTTTGTTCTTTCCCAAGAGACTTTCAGCTTGTTTAAATCATTACAAAAACCTTAGGCTACCTCTGCACATTGGTTTTGGACACACAAGCTGCTTTGCATCTTCCCACCTGGCCCAGACTGACTGGAGGAGCGAGACAATTCCCAGTGGCCTGGGCGTTAAGAACACGCAAAAAATGAAAAATAAAAAAATTAAAATGTCATGATGTTCTATATCAGTGCAGCTGATTTGCCTTCCTGGTACTGGCACCCACAGACTACACAAGTTGTCATTAATAAGCTAATTGGTCGGTAGCCGAATCCAAAATTTTGTAAGATTAATCAACACGAGCAAAGCACGCCGAAGCAGAGCAGCTGAGAAGACTAGGAACATGGTGGCGTAAATTGACTTGGAAAAAAAAAATATGGAAGGGGGAGCAGAGAGGGGCCTTATTAAAATAAAAAAGCACTTCAGGATGAGTCAAAGTTTTGTCCCCACCGGCAGCAGCTGCAGAAACAGATTGGTTTAATAAATGCGTGATGCAGGTGAAACGACAAACATCATATGATCATTAGTTGATATTCTTCATGACCCTTTTTATGTAGCTGTAGTAATGACCCTGGTACTACTTACTGTGAAAACCTCATTCTATTGTTGATGTGGTTTGTTGCAGTACTGTTATATCTAATGTTGGCTGGAACATAAAGCTGCTGGTTATTTCAACCTTGGATATAAAGTTGGTCCTGTATGGGATTTCCTGGTATCATAGATAAAATTAGTTAATATCATGTGCTCTGTTAAACTGAAAGGTGGACGTTTTACTTTGGCTGCTTGGTCTGTACACAGGTCCACATCTGTCCACATCTGTCCTTCTCCAACTCTATTAGTTGCTGTATGAGTTGTCTGTCAAATGTCCTCCAACCACTAGAATACAAAATAAATTCTGGCTGAGCAAATATTCCCCACCTTCTTCAGGGTGCGCTATTTTTACTTGACACTGTGCACTCATAAAATCGATACTTAACTGGGATCATCATTAAACAAGTATGGGTAACCCAAACCGGCAATTTCTAGTGAGCATTATGTTCTTATTATTCTCCTTTTTTTTGTCTTTTTATGAGGAGTCAGCTGGGAGAGATGATGAAGTTATTTGCTGCCCATGAGGCTCCGCAAGAATCGCTAGAATATAGCCCTGCAGAACTCATTTTTGGACACACACTTCAAGGCCCATTAAAGGTATTGAAGGAGAAGTTATTAGAATCTCTTACTTCCTCAGAGGACAAACTATCCGAAGTTGTAGCATCTTTTTGAGAACGTTTACGTCATTCTCGTAAGTTTGCTTCGGAGACATTAAATTCAACTTAGGCTGAGATGAAACGCTGTTATGACAAAAAGGCTGTTGAGCGCCCTTTTCTAGAAGGGGACAAGGTTTTAGCCTTACTTCCCCCATCAGTTCTAATTTGGAAGTCCGATTTTCAGGCCTGTACAACATAAAACAGCACTTATCTGAACTTAACTTATGTTATTGCGACTCCTGAACGCAGACGCAAAACCTGAACCTGTCACATAAATATATTAAAGGCTTATGTGACATATAATCCAGTAGTCTCCCCTATTTCATCTGTTCCGCAGGATTCGAAAGTTAAGACAGTTACCGTCGGTTTAAAAGAAGTTCTACCGGCCGAACAGGACTGGACAGAAAAACTGGCGTCCAGGTTAACACTGCATTTATCCAACACAGAAATGTTGGCTACACTGCCTACCTAATTATCTTACCTTACCGAAAGTCAGAGATATGAACTTTTAGCGATGATCGAAAAACACCACGCTCTTTTCTGATGTTCCCTCGCATACTAATGTCATTACTCGTGACATAGACGTAAACCGGACTAGACCTATAAAACAGCACCCATATCGATGCAATCCAGTTAAGAGACAGTTAATGCAGCAAAAAAAACGGATTACCTAGTGCAACATGGCTTTGCTAAATGCAGTAATAGTCCCTGGAGTTCCCCTGTTTGGTTGAAACCGAGCCAGATGGATCTCCAAGGTTTATCACGGATTATCACGGACAAGTAGGCCAGGGAATTGTGCGCCCTCTAGATGCCAAGATTCATATGATAACTGAAAGGTGTTGTACAGGTTTTTAGGAATGACCGGTTATTACTGCAATTGTTAAAAAAAAATCAATACATAGCCATCCCGATGTAGATCTATAAAATCTACACTTTATGTGCTCTCATGAAGTCATCTTAGTTGAGCCAGTAGCTGATCACATGGATTTACCAGACCCCAATGAGTTATAATGTTTCTTACAAATGAGTGTTTACTTTTTAAAATAAAGAGGAAAATTATAATTATAAGCAAATGTATTTTACTGCATGAAATATTTGGTGGGTCCTGCTGAACCAAACATAACTTCACAGGTGGATTGCTGCATAATAAAGTTTAGGAACACCCTTAAAGTTGGACGGTCTCTTAGCTGAGTTGACTTTTTTATTTACTAATGTTACATAAATGACATCAGGTGAAGTTGCTGTTGGCTACTTCTTATACTAAAGTAAACTGGCATTGAAATGATTTGCTGACAAAATGATACAATCATGTTGTTTATTTCAACACAATACCATCATTAATATAGGAGTCCTGGTTTGACTGTTGCATTGAACCTTTTGAAGAGGGCAGAGAAGAGAACCACACTGGACTAGGGGTTTTGTAGTTTTATGTGAATGTTGGTCTAGAAAAATTAACTTTGATGATTACTTACTTACATGTGTGTTTATGTGCACTTGTGCAAGTGTGAGGATATGCATACAGTAAATGAGCTGGGGTGGCCTGAGTGAGTGTATGACTTACTTCCGGCCTGACTTTGTGTCCTATTCCGGCCCTGCTTCTTATCAACATAACTTATATCTGACATTTACCTCTGTGCTGTTGTGGTGCTGGGCTTCTTGTTTTGCCTTCTGGTTTTTAGTATCAGTGTCTTTTCTTTTTCTTATTCAAATGAACAGTGAAGATAATTATGGGGTCCAAGAAATGCAGATTGACAGCAAGACAAGACTGATAGGTTTTTTAATTTATTCCAATGACTTAAGTAGTGCTGAGATATGCTGCTGAGATGCACACTTGTTTGCTAAAATAAGAAGTCACACACAGTAAGTTGTGGTAAATGTGTGATCAGGTACTCTCTATTGAGGACACTGCAGGGTAAATTTGTGACATATGACAAGAAGAACTTGTACAACAAAGATGAGCTCTTGTTTTTAATATTTTTTGCATTATCTCTTGTCTTTTCATGTAGATCATAAAACCTACTCAGCACATAAATATGATAAGAATTATACCAGTATTTTCTATGTACATGTTGAGGTATAACTTTAGAAAAGGCTGATAGATACTGCAAAACTCCAACCATGCATTCATCTACCAGGTCTGCTTACTCCAGTGCAGGGCCATGGGGAAGCTGAACCCCATCTCAGTTGCTATCAGGTGAGAGGCTTTTCTTTCTTTTTTCTATTTTCTTTGCATCATCTGATAGTATCCTGTTGCTTTTGTTTGCTGTATCAACTGTGGTGCATTTTCAAAATGGCCAGTGTGTTGATATCCAGTTGTTGGCATTTGATGAAACAAAACACATCTGTAACATAATAGTATAGACTGGAAAAAAGCAGTTGTGAAGTGCAGTTTTTCAGCTCCAGGAATGTACAAAAAGAATGTCAGTGTGGCATCAAAATGAATCAGAAGTACAGATGTAAAGTCACACAATTTAAGTTTTCAACCTTAAAACTTTGCATTCCTGATCCGTCTGGTTGCACAGTGATGACACACACATGATGTTACAGCTGTGTTTTGCACTACGTCACATGCTAGCAAGTGGATATCAACACAACGGCTGTTTTGAATGCACATAGTGGCTGATTAACAGAGAAACATAAGCAGACACTATTGAAGAAGAGGAAAAGAAAGAGAGAGACAGAGAAATAAGTTAAGAGTCAGCATAAGACTGACTTTTACTGTCTAGAGATATCAGTGCAGATAGGATGCAAGATGGAGGCCTCTTCTCTCTGTCCCACTCCCTCCCGGGGGAGTGGTTACTGTTTCACTGACACTGTTGGCCCAGTCTGGTGCTGTCCTCCTCGATGGACGTCCCAGCCCCATATGCCTGGCATACTGTGAGATGTCCCAGTGATACCTTTAGCCGGCCAACTCTGCGCTCGTGTTCTCATCCACCTTCTGCATCACGCCTTTC
>JBAMHW010000006.1:6686644-6697583 GCA_037177495.1 Rhadinocentrus ornatus | reverse complement strand
TTGTTTATTACTGATTCTGTTTGTTTATTTACACCTCTTTCTGTAAAGTCCTCCGAGACAACTTTGTTGTGATATAGAGCTATACAAATAAACTTGATTTGATTTAATTTGATCTTTAAGGTTGGAAACTTGTGTAATAAACTATCTTTTTATTTACAAACATTATTACTTTCCCTTCATCACACAGACTTTAGTCAAGTGCTAATTTAGTCATCTTTCGTCCTAACCAAAGAATATTAACTCCTATAACTGTGATGAATTGAATTTAAAAAAGTAATGAAACCAGGCCTGTATGTTATAATATTAAATTCAGATAACACAGAGTTCTCCTAAGACCATATCCATTCCATTTTTGGAGACATATCATTGATTGGTCTGAGCTATTGTAGTCATTTGAGATGTTAGATTAAACTGTTTACATGCAGTCATTTTTTATTTTATTTTTTTGTAAAGTAATTCTAAAACTTAAAATAGCTTCTAGCCATTAAAAAGCTTGAAACATGGTAGGTAATTTATTTATTAAATTAAATAATGCTTTGTGCCACAGCCCGGTTGCTTTTTTAAAATTATTTATTCTTTCTCTGTTCTTTTAGACCATTGACTTCATCCTTCTGTGAATCTCTTCCAGCCAGCTTGCTCATGAAATTCAATTTACACCCCCCCAACACCCGTTACCCACCCTGACAAGCTTACCTCTCTGTATTTGTCTCCTGCACTTTTCATTCTCTCTGCCATAAATCTCTGTTGTTGTTTTCACTGTGCAAGCTGTATGGAAACCAGCATCGAGTAAACATAAAATGCTTCATGTTTTTTTTGTTTAGTTTTTTTAAAGGCAGGCTGTACATTGTTTTCCACCCATAAAGACACTCTTTAGTCTGAGAGAAACAACAGGTTAGCAACATAAACAGCAAAATGGAGTGAGGACATTATTTGCGAGAATGCAGTTTGTGTGTGGGTGGGAAAGGCAACCGTGTAAACACACAAGACCTCTAATGTATTTTATCGCTCCAGTAAATCAGTGCTCATAGTCACCAAATGGATTTTTGTTTTTTATGACAGAGACAGTGAAATTTATATGATAATGTCAAACCACCAAAGTATTCATCAAGCAAATGTACTAAATATGAACTTCAGTTGCAGCAGTTAATGTGTTTTGTTACCAAAGGCAGCCACTTATTCTGGAGTAAAAGCATCATAATTCAGTTGTATGACAGATGCATTAGTTTAGTGTTTTTCAACATTTCTGTTGGCGCAACAATATACTTCTGTGGTTTTACTCCACTTAATTGTACAATATGGTAAAAGTCTGTTCTAATTTGCAGCATTAAAGAGATTAGGACAAAACCTTTTTTTATTAGGAGGGATGGGATTTTGTTATATGTAAAAGAATCAATCCATAAAACGTTTGATGCCTTTTATGACTGACCCAAGGCATCAATCATACTTACAAACTAGAAAAATAGACTTTTCTTGTTCTGTTACTTTCAGATTCCTGTTTCAGATACACAACTTCATTTATATTGCTCTACTGAGCCATTTTTACATTAAAAGAGCTTTCTGGAGATTTTCTGTAATAAATCGTAAAGTCTAGTTACCTATCAATTCCAACATTTCTCTAGTCTAGGGTATATGCAGACACATTTACGAATTGGCACAACTGGCTCAGATGTTGTGGCCCTGATTGTCTTTGCAGAGGTGTCACACAGGCTCATTAAACTAACAATACAGAACAATGTTTTAAATCTTATAACAACAGTTTCCTTTGTAAAATGGAGAGATGAATATATTTTTCTAGAGTATGTCTGTCTACCAATGATTTATGCTCATGAGTTTTGCGTTGTGGCCGCCATTCCAATTGTGCATGCATGAAAGTGCGTTAAAGTCTCTGTTGGGAGCAAAGTAATACATTTCTGTATTTTTTTTTTCTTTCTTTCCTTTTTTGGGGGGTGTGTGTAAACCACATTAGTTTAGTGGTAACCTTAGTTTAGGGGTGCATTAGCCCCAGCCCTAACTTAAATGAATCCTAGTTTGTTTGCTCTAAAAGTCTGGCTTGTTTGGGGCGGTTTGAATGCACAACCGAATTCTGATGCTCATCAAAGAAGTGACTGGAGTCAAAGGTCACAATGCATTTTAAATGAACCATATGCAAGAAGCAAATTACAACTTACCTAGTGAAAACAGAAGTTGGCTGCATAAGTGGATGATCAGGTTTTCTTGTTCATTCTTTGTCTTCTCCCTCTGTAACTCTCAATGCAGCGCTGCCTCAAGTGAGGGAATACAATATTGAAAAGGTTCTGTTTTGTTGGTAAAGTGCAATGTGAAATTAAACTCAAACCAGCTGAATGTTGCAACCCACATTTGAACCGAGTTCCCAATTTTAGTGAGTCTAGCAGACTATTAGGTGTGTAAACAACCTCAGACTCCACAGAGAGATGAGATAAGAATATAGTAGTTTAAGTGTTTTTAGATAAAATATATGGTTCATGATGATTTTTTAATGCTTCACTTTAAGTTTTGGCTTCACTACTGCGACACCCAGTGGTTATTCAAATTTGTATGTTGGACTTTTATATTACTAAATAGAAACTATTCAAAACTTTTCTGTAACGTGTGTTTTTTTATCATAAGGTTCACAGTTTTACTGAGAGAAATTTTCAGGTGAAAAATTCTAAATGCATCAGATTGTCATTTACGTCAGGACACCCTGATGAAACGCCTCTACAATTGCATCAGTATCTAATGCACTTGATAAACTGCCTTGTACCTGTGATATGCGCAATGACAATAAAGTTGAATCTGAATCTGAATCTGAAACATCATGAAACCACAGTTTCTTTCTAAATTCTAAAGCTTGTGATCCTAAATATAACCAGACAGCAACGTAACAGCATGTGAAACCGTAAAACCATAAAAACAAGGATGTAAAGAAAAATAACTGTGGTCTCATGAATGAATGAATGAATTTATTTATTTGGCAGGGACATGCACTACAATACATTGACCTCAAAAGAAAACATGTTTGGTGCCAGGCTTTAGCAAAGTAGTTGTTGATACTAGCACAAATATTTAAAAACAATTAAAAGCTAACAAAAGAATTACCACTAAAATTACCAAACACATTTTCATTCAGAAATTCACACGAAAAAAACATTTGAATTAGTGTGTACAGGTTTGTTGAGACAACAACCACTTTTTGGCCAGACATGAAAACATCTTTATGTAAATATTTTTGTGGGAAGTGTGTTCCATAGTCTTGTGGCTCTGTAAGAGAAGGACGCTGGACCGAATTACTTTTAAATTGGGGAATTCTGTATTCCCCTCTTTCTGATGGCCGCGTCTTCCTGGACATTTTCTCTGATGTAGAAGATATGAATTTTTTTAAAGAAAAAGCAGCTAAGTTTTGAAGGATTTAGAACACAAGATAATTGCTGTAATATTTTGTCATTTTTTCAAAACTTTGAATGTCGTTTTATTTTAGGATGTGACAATGATGGTACAGTCTTACCCTCTTGTATGATTCAAGAGCTTTAAGAAATAGTTAACATGCCTGAGATCACCTTGTTATACAATATAAAAAGTGTGGAATAATCAGTATTAAGATAAGCGTCAAAAGTCAAAAAAGATGTTAAAAATTTTAAAAATTAAATGTCAATATGTTAACAAGATTTTTAAATTAACTTTAAAACAACGGTCTGTATCCAGTATGACCCCTAGATCATTTAATTCAATTACATTTTTAATACTTTGTTATCAAAATCTGAGGAAAATGACTGGGTTTGTATTTAATCAGAATCAGAATACTTTATTAATCCCAGAGGAAATTGTGTGGACACAGTTTCGCCATACCAATTAAAGAAAGGATAAGATGAAGATAAAAATCACAATAAGAAAATCAATAAGAAAAAACACAAATTAGTTACAATAATTTAGATAAACAAATAAAGGATAAATTCTGCCAGTGAGTAATGTGGACAGTATTATCAGTATGATAAACAGTAAAAATGTAAATGTAGTGCAAAGTGTAAGTGTAAGTGTATAACAGTGGATGTTGTGGCTTTATGGAGGAGTCCTATAGTTTGATGGTCACAGGTAGGAAGGATTTCCTGTGTTGTTCAGTAGAGCATTTAGGTGGTATCAGTCTCTCACTGAACGTGTTCCTGTGACTGAGCAGCAGGTTGTGAACGGGTGGGAGGTATTGTTCAGTTTTTTCTTTATTATAGACAACATTCTCCTATCCGACATCACTGTCAGAGAGTCCATTTCCATCCCCACCACATTACTGGCTTTGCGGATCAGTTTGTATAGCTTGTTTGTGTCTGCAACCCTCAGCCTGCTGCAACATGCAACAGCATAGAGGATAGCACTGGCCATTTTATTGAAAAAGAACATGGGTGGTTTGGCCCTCCATACATGGGTACAGTTTTTATCAACATTTAGGAGAAGACTGAAAATTTGTAGCCATTAAATAACTTTTTGCAATTTATTTGGTAATCTGGTAGGAACTTATTTTTCATTTCTTCCATAAATTTAGAGTACAGTATCATCAGCATACATCAACAAGTCAGCATCGGTACACAGATAGAAGGTCATTTATGTAAATACTGAAAAGCAAGGGTCCTAACACAGACCTCTGAGGTACTCCCATTGTAATTGGTTTGAATATAGATTAAATATAGGTCACCTGATCACTCTGATGCCAGTCACTTAAGTAAGATTTTATCCAGTTTTGTGTTTGTATTGAGAAGTTATAGCTGTTTAGTTTGCACAATAAAATCCCATGGTTTTCAGAATAAAAGGCTTTACTTAGATCAAGGAAAACTGCTCCCACCACCCCTACTTTATCTAATTTAGCTTTAATCTGAATCTAAAGTAGCAGCAGGCCAATTATGTAGTGTTTTTTTTTCTAAAACCAAATTTCATTGAGTGTACAATAAACAACAAACAATAAGTCATGTTTCAGAGGGCTAATTTTTTCCACCTTTCTTCTTGCTTAATAAAAATATCAATGCTTGTCAATAAGTTAATATTTTATACAGATGTTTGACACATTAGCTGTCCCTGTCTTGTGTTGCTGTTGCCAATAACTGTCAGGGCATCAGTGCCGAGACAAACCTTGTATAAATCTAAGACACAGCTTTAACAAAGCAGCAATTTTTACTCAAGATCCACATACTCACATCTTGTTTTTGTCTCAGAAGGGGATATATTCACCCACTCCGAGAGGAAAGAGGAACTCTTATTCCAGGCAGCCTAGAAATTGCGAGTGTAAAGTGGATCCTCAGGGTAATGGACAACATGAAGCAGTTGGAAACATTAAAATTTCACCTACCAGTCACATCCAGGTATTTTGTTTTTCATTGCATGTTAAATTTCATTTGAACTCATCCTTCTATAAGCAATATTATGGTTAAATATTTTAGTTAAAGTATTTTTGTAGCTTTAGTGGATGTTTTACAGAAATGTCTATTTATATTTGCATTTGTCATAAGGAGCCGTGTTGTCCTGTAATGTTTCACTAATCTCTGTTATATAATATACTACATATACAGTATATTTGGAAAGACAAAGCTCAGTTGTGTGTTTTTTTATTTGTGTTGGGGTTTTTTTGTTTGTTTTTTTTCTTTTGTTTCAGACTAAAAACAACTCCGGAATGATGTTATCTTAATCTTTTCCAGGTAAGATGTGATTCCCAAAGTTCTTTTAATTTCTTCTTTAAATCATTTACTTCAGATGCATTTGTAAAATGTTGTTTAAATGTATTTATTGATTCCATTTAGATTAATTTATTTTTATTCACATCTTCTAAATGTGTGTTAATAGAAAGCCTGCCACTGTTACAGCGGAGGTCCAGGAGAGACAGCTGTCAAACAATGAGTCGATCTGAGGCTGAAACTAATTCATTTAAGTAAAATCCAAACTAAGGCAGACAGGTGTGAAATTACAATATGAAGGACACTGGACATTTAAATGAACACACTGACAATGATTATGGAAAGATTTTTGTTTCAGAATATTCCCATATTATCTGGAATAATCTAATGACAACATTTATAAATATTTAATAATTGTAGCTGCAGGTGGATTAAAAGTGTCAAAGGTTTTGTAAAATCATAAATAATGATTGTAATTCATAATGTGTAATTACGCAGACATTTACACGTCTTTCATATAGAATGAAGGACAATGCTAAGAGCTCAACAGCACTATAATGCACTTTTTGTTGTTGATCTTTGGAGCAGTCTCACCACATTGAACCCACATCATAGTTGGATCATCCAACTTAGAGTCCACATTCCATATTTTCTTGACTGGATGATGTTTAGAAAAGGACAGAATAAGTTTTGTCACTCAAACATATTAAAGTTTCACAACATGACTGACATGGATTAAATACAACGCCAAAAATGACACAAAGGAAAGTGATGTAAAAAAAAAAAATAAGACAATAAGTCACAAACATAGGACAAAAATATAAACATAAAGATAAGGGAACCTAGAACACACAGGTAAAAGATAAAGAATAAAGGCTCAACTCTTTTGTCTATTTCTAGCCACCTTGTTCCTTCTCACCTTGATCCTCCTGCCAGTGCTTCATTTAGACTAAGACTTCCTTCTTGCAGAAATCCTTCAGTCAGTTCCTAAAAGGGAAAGTGAGGAGGCTCATTGCAGGAGCTAAAAGTGAAGATACACCAGTGTGCCTATCCTTGCCAGGGTCTTTTTGGCACATGCAACATGTAAAGAGGGATTGATCCCACATTTAATTCAAAGAGTGAACAGATCAGATGCACTTTCAATGCCTTGTCTGACAGAAATATTGACACAAAGCTGTACTCTGATGCAAAAAATTGTGAGATAATGATGTTAAGTCACATATACTTCTAAAGCACTTGTCTCCAAAACATGTTTGTATTGTTAACTGAATAATCTCCTCTTCTTGAAAATGATGGAAATCAGGTGTTTGCACATTGGAAAATGAGATAAGGGCAAGTAAAATGAGAATAGAATAAAAATTTATGAGCTATACATTAATTTATCCTGTAACCATTATCACTTTCCCTGACCGAGTAAAAACTTTGCAGTATTTTTTGGTTGGTATTTGGTTGTCATTTAAATGTTTTGTATTTTTTGTTGTCTTTAGATAAAAAAAAAAATAAAAAAATGTAAGAATAGATTAGTTTTATTGTAATAATGGATTAATATTTCATTATCTCTGAAGTTAGTGGAGCATTTCTACCTAACTTACCCAACAGTCATTGCAAGTTCAAATCAGCAAGACCAAAATTGTATAAACAAGCTTTAGTTTTCTCAAAATAAGGGATTACTTCATCTTTTCTCAAGAAAGCAAAAATATCTCGAGAGAACATAAAATAATCCATTCGCACATCATCAAAATAATTATTTGCTGGCAAGGCAGTTTCTGACTTCCAAAAAATTCTTTATGTTTCCAAATTATAACTAAAAAGCACTGATCTTTAAAACAGGCTTTGCATGAGTATAAAAAGGCACTTTTTAAATTATTCAAAATAAGTAGGTGAATAATGCCCTTTGCTTGCCTTCATGATTATTGCTTTAATGTGCAGATTTATTTCATTAGAAACGTTTTTGGTTAATTTCGACTGGATATTTTAACTGCTGGGAACCTTAAGCAGGGTTTTAGATGCAAAATTTAGGGCAACAGCTCTAAACATTGAGTCATTTTGCCAATTCTGCAAGACAATATACCACACAATTTAACTGTTTGTTTTAAAACAATTGGAGTTTACAACAGGAATGGCTTCACACAGTTTAAACATCAGAAAAATCAGTCAAATAGTCAACAAAGAGAGATATACAGAACTCTGAAGGAGCTGTGGAAGCTCAAACATAATCATCACTGATCTTTCATATATTCTCTGGCTTTTTTTGGTGTCCATTTTTAGGAGGACGGGACAAAAAGTAAAAACTATTCTTTGCTGAAATGACAAGCAAACATTTCTAAAATTGTTGGTTCCACCTCCTGTTTGATATTACTTAACCTTTTAACAGTAGGTTATGAAGTGAGATTATATGATCTCTAGAAAAGAGGAAAACAATAAACAAAAAAAAATCCATGTTTATGACAAAAAAGAGGAAAGTCTTATAGAGCATTGATGCTCAAATGAGTTTCTGCTGTGCTGAATTGAAATGAGTCCCTTTCTTTCCTGGATGAGCATTTCTCTTGTCTATTCCACTCACATCCTCTCTGAAGGCAGTACAGTTTGAGGACTAGTTGGGGGTGAAAGGGTCTGTGTAAGATTTTCTGTGATCACTTACATATCTGAGAGCAAATACTTGTCACTTTTTGACAGGAGCTTAATCTCAATAAGGCTCTTTGGTGAGATTTGGCTAAAGGCCAAAACAACTTCATTAGACGAAAGTCAGCGAGCGTTGATCAACTGTTATGTAACTTTTCAGAGATATAGTGTTTTCAGCAGGAACTTAATCAAAAAAGTTGAGTCGTAGGAAAGTAGTTGTTGCTCCAAGGGGTGTGGATTTTTTTTTTTCTTTTACTTCCTCCTTCAGCAGCTTTCTCAATTACATGAATTGCTTTTTAGACGTACAGTATATCACAAGGAGCTCAGTTTTGTTTATTTAAAATAACCCAGATACTTAAAAACAGTTGCTTGCATAAATTATGCATTGCAGCCACCCGTCTTTGTCTAAATATGGGTGAAGGTGTTGGTACAACAGCTGCAGTCTAAATGTTGGACAACCTGACCCACAGGAAACAAAAGATCAACATTTTTAGAAAATTTTCCAGTTAGTGATGAAGGTTTTCCAGTAATTTGGTAAAAGGAAAGCTTTTCAAACTTTTACATTCTGTTTGGCATTTCATTCATTCACTGTACCGTTTAGTTCTTTATGGGTCATCAGTCATCGCAGGGCCAACGCAGACATGGACAAATAACCATTTACACACTCCTAGGGAGAATTTAGAGTGACCAATTGCATGTCTTCGGGTGGTGGGAGGAAGCTGGAGTACCCGGAGAGAACCCACACATGCACATGCAAACTCCACACAGAAAAGCCACACAGAAAAGCCACCGCCCCCCAGGTTCGAACCCCCCCCCAGCCGAGGTTCAAACCAGCACTCTTCTTGCTGTAAGGCAGCGATGCTAAGCACCACACCACCGTGCAGCCATTTATTAAAATCAAAGTGAAATGATGCAGTCATCAATGCAGCTTCTAATTATTGCCATTTCTAAAACTAAATTATTTAGTGAACTTTACAGTTAAATCAGTCAGGGACGACAATTAGTAGCCAAAAAAACATCTGAATGACCAAATTAAAAGAATACGAGATACCAACTCACAATATAAAATAAGCCTCTATGCGGATGACAACTTACTATATCTACACGACCTCCATAGTTCACTCTTAGAAACCTTTAAAATTGTTATTACATTTTCTGAAATCTCTAGTCATATAGTAACATATATTCTGCAACAACATCACCATCACCCTGACTGTGACTGGTTGAAAATAAACAGAACAACTAAATGACATTAATACCTTGTAAATCAACACCCATGTGCCATAAATTCAGACTTCACGACAACACACATTACTTTCTGATGTGAACGTATGAATAACTCACATTCATCATCTGAAATAATTAATTTAATAAATATTTAAAGCCAAAGTCCAGACGTAAAGAGTTGGCAGAGAACACTTTTTTTCTAATATCAATAGTCTAAGTAAAAGATTAAATATAAAAATTAACATATCAAATAATATTTTAAAGCCCTCTGGACTGAGTGAAAAAAACTAAAAAACATTGAGCTAAAAGAAATAGTAATATCAATCACTACTAATACTAATAAATTTAAACTGGGGGCGTGATGGCCTAGTGGTTACAAAGGTGGGTCTGAAGGACCCAGGTTCAAATCTATGATGTGCCAACAGAGGTGAACCACTCTGGGCCTCTAAGCAAGGCCAATAATCCCCCCCAACTGCTCCCCAGGCATTGAAACATTGCAGCTCACTGCTCCCTAGTAAATCTAGAGATGGATAAAATGCAGAACCTAATTGGGATTAATAAAGGAAAAATATTAGTATTATATAAATCAATATCAAGTTTAGCTACTGCAATCGCTGTAACCAAAACAAAGTGGGAAAATTATCTTAAAATATCTTCCAACTTCAACCTCTGGACAGATCTTTGCAGTAATATCTTGTCAATGACAGCAAATGCAAACTTTATAAATATAAAACTATTTACAGGATACACATTACTCAAAAGGAAATGTTTAATAATGGGCTTATCCAACACATACACTTGTTGACTTTGGGGGGCAGAGATGATTATCTTCATGCCACATTGACTTGTCAACCGGTATTCTCCCTCTGGATAGCAGTCATGGAAAAATCTATTGTTTTGAGCTGCAGAGTTATATAACTCTCCCTGCTTGGTGAAATGTGGTAAGTTGATTATCTGTTGATTAAGAATAAAAACCCACTCCTCATTTCTTCAGCCCCCCCAAAAAAGAGTAAAACCTGGAAAAAAAAAAAAAAAATCAATAAATATCAATCACTGTAATAATCTTTCTAGAGATTATATCATATGAGGAACCGATTTATGACATATTTCAATTTAGCTCACACACCTGGGGCCTCATTTATCAAGCTGGCGTAGAAACGAAAACCAGCAAACGCCAATCATAGTCAACTTTTGGGATTTATGAAAACCAAAATTGACAGGAAAATGTTCCTACCTCTATGCCAACTCTGACCCAGGGGTATGCACATAATCTAGAAAAACAGGAAATAGCGAAACCAACGGTACAGAATAAAATCAAGGAAATGCTGTGAAATGTGAGACATTTGTGCACAATCCACTATTACCTTTCACACCATGTTACCTATTAAAGCTGTTTGCAGAAATCAATAAAGACGCACATTCGATATTAATACTCCTAC
>JBAMHW010000006.1:6654158-6666214 GCA_037177495.1 Rhadinocentrus ornatus | reverse complement strand
GGTGATGGCTTAATCTCGTTGTACCGGTGTATAATGACAATAAAGGCATTCTATTCTATTCTATTCTATTCTATTCTGTGTCAGAGCTACCTCGACAATGCGTCACAACGAAATAGTCCACTCAGCCACTTCTTCTGAACAACTTAGGATTTTAACGGTAAAAACAACAATAAAGTATTATTAATTGATTTAATATTTATTTATTTTGTAAGTGACTATGGTGTAAGCGGGATAATGCCCTTCGGGGTGTCCATTATCATATATTAATGGATTATGCGGAGCTTCGTGTCGGTGGTTGCTTCCGCAAAGTAATAATGGACACCCTGTCGGGCATTATCCATCACGTAAAGAAACCAAGCTTGAGCTTAACAAATCTAGAACTTAAAGGTGCAGCATGTAAAAAAAAGTCAATGACAGATAAAGTTTAGATATCATGAATAAAATTGTTTTTATTTGTATATAATCACTTTACTAAATTAACTGTTATTTTTTTGCAACACAAATATGGTGTTTCTGAATGTAACTTTAAAACTGCAGTACTGGAATGTTACTTGTTTGTCCATTCAGAGACACCATAATAAAAATGGTGGCACAAATATAGTAGTTGCCATGTAAGACCCATAGTAAGTTATTTTAGTAAACAGATTAGATAATAGAAACCATTTTTAATGATATGTTAAAATTCTCTGTCATTGACTTCTGGTTTTATTACACACTGCACCATTAACAGAAGTTGGGCTACGGTTTTTAGGATGCTATTATTGTATGAGCAATACTTTGTATGTCATGTCATACAGAGTGTTCAAAGATCATTTACAGTGTTTATTTTAACATAACAACTAAGCGACAGTGGTGGAAAACCAAACCATTGATCCATTACAGTATCTAGTCGGTTTTTATTAGAGAAAGAGCTAAGTGTGTTACATCAAATCTTAAACACGGTGTCATCTAACCCAATAGGAAGAGATTTTACCCTGAAGAAGGCCTCCTAGCTGCTGTAAAAAAGCCTATTAAACAGCACAGACCATGAGTCACTGAAAACTTAACTGAGCCCAACACTAATAACATTCTTTAAGGCAAAAAAAACTTTTCCGCTTTAAAAATATCACTTTCAGCACATATGTGGAACTGCTTTGAAAACATTCATATTTAATTTACTTATTAAGCACACAAGTGTTTCATTTCAGGAAAACATGTTGGCCTCAATCAGTTTTTTTTTCTCACAATCAGCTGTTTTAGAACCAGGCTTTACAGCAAAGGAAACCAAGTCTATGTGTCTCTGCATTCAACACACTGTGTGCAGTATAAAACAGGCGTACAACTTTTAGGAAGAGTAATGCATTTGAAAAATCACAATAATAATCATAAAGAAGCCATAAGGCACATCAAGAAATTCATGATTCCCATTTTTGCATAACTTTGATTTGCAAGTGAAATGAAAGGAAAAAAAAGTTGTTGCGCAGATACTCTCATAATGCAATAAAATCAAAATTACATGTATTTATTTTCATTTTTGTTCCACATTTGACATTTTAAGCAAATCATTTCAACTAAAAGATGAAAAAATGTCTTGGGAATACACATGAAATATGATTTGCTAGTAGGACTAGGCGAGCTTTGATTAAATACTGACATCTTAATAATAAAGAAGATCAGAGCACGCTTCCTTTTTTAATAAAAGATCCTCCACAGATTTACTGGCACTGGAAAAAAAAATAACATGGCATCTAATTAGTTTCAGTCATAACAATTCCTTTTGTTTTTAACTGGAAATGAGTATCCAATTAACGGACAGAATAAAAGAAGTTTCATCAATAACAACAATTTTCCAAAATATGGATTTTAGGTGGAGGTGTTGCTTATTCTAAACTTCCTTTTTGTAGTTTATTCATATTGTCACACAGTTGTGGGACATAAATTCCGACTGCCAGCAGTGACAGCAGCTCCCTCTCAGTCGCAGCAGATACTTGTAGTGACTTTGAATGTGTTTATTAGACCAGACAGCAAATGTGTGTAATTTCACACAGCAAGTGGTCAACAGAGAGAACTGCCGTCTCCCCATCAACTCCCTCCTACTCTGTTCTCTTGACTGTTGCCCTCTGTGTGACTCGTCTGCTCAGAGCTCATTTCAAGGCAGAGCATGTAGCCACAGAGCTGGTGGTATCTGCATTCCCTCATATAGAACCTAAGCATGCATAATAAACCATTTGCCCTATCCACTGTATATATCTGCATAGACATATGGTGGCTGTTTTATAGCTTTGTCATTTTCCACAAACCCTAAGCCTGAGCTGCAGCACAGCTAACAATGTACCTTTGATAACTGCCATCCTTTACTTTACCTCCCTTTAAATGGAGGTCACTTGCTGAGATTGTGAAGATATATAAAGCAAGAAAATGTGAGAGCCAAAACAGAAACACCTCTTCACAAATTTCAGTGAAAATATCAGCTGATTATTTAACGAGATTTAAGATGTGAGCAGTAGTAGAATTTCTTCTTTTGAAATCATGCATAAAAAAGAAAATGCCACAGAAATAGGGGCAGCACTTAAACCTGCATTATGTGCATTTTGTAATATTAACATACAATGAGGTGGCTCAGTGTGGTGTGAAAGGTTTGAACACTGTGCCAAACCCACTTAAAAAAAAGCCCACAACCCTGCAGCCCTGTGCAGCCCTTAGTTTGTATTCATGGTGCACGCACACTATAATAGTGAAATGAGAGAAACTGAAAATGTCAAGTTGGTAGCAGTGAAATATTGTTCCCTTAACCGCTAGGGTTCATCCACACAATTAAAACATATTTTCTTTTATTGACATTGTTTTTCACATTTTTTAAGTCAAATAATCCAATATGACTTATAACTTTTTCACAAGGTTAATTCATCATATTAGTGTCAAGGTTTATGGGTTTTTGCTTCAGTGTTTTTTCTGCTTAGTTTCTGTTACCCTTAAGTCTTCTGGTTTTTTTGGTTTCTTGTCTTATTTTGTACAGCCACACCCTTATGTTCTGTGATCTTTACTTCCTGTTCATCACACCTGGTTTAATTAGATCATTCACTTCACCCGCTCGTTTTAGTTATCCTCAATATAAAAATACCTCATGGTTTCTGTTACTCTTTTTTAGATCATTGTTGTTTTCCCCGTTTTGTTGTCTCTGCAAGTTGTCGTCCACATTAAACCTTGGATTATTACACTTGTATGCCTCCTGCCTCTTCAGTCTGCTTTTGGGTCCAATTCCTTCCTCTCATCATGACAGTATGCCATCCATTGACCTAGTGAATTTAAGAAAGGAAGAGGAGGCCTTTGAGGAAATGCACCAGGCCGCAAAGGCTTATGATGATTGCACAGCCGGACCTATCTCCATACAGGACCAACTGGCAACAGCCAAAACAATTATAGACTTACAGGCTAAACCCTGGTACCTCAATCTTCTGAGAGTGGCCGACTTTTTGTAGAGGTAAAAGAGGACATTGATTCCCTATTAGAAGTCAACTGGTCCTGAGTCTATCTACATCCGAACCTCTAGTAACCAGTCTACCACCCCCAGCTCTCCTATCTCTCCACGAAGCAGGCGATCCAGCAAGTGGCAGGGCAGAAAACCTCGTTTAAACATGTCATCTCCTGAGCAATAGTCAACATCTCCTGTGTTGTCTCCAGCGCTTCAGCTTCCTGCGTCTCCAATGTCATAATTTTTGCTTCAGCGTGCCACGCCGGTGCCAGGATCCCGATCAGCACTTCAGCATTCCATTCTCTGTCCAGCGTTTCAGCGGTTCACGCCACCTGAGTCCCAGCCCTGGTCCATGCTGCTGACACCACCAACGCCAAGCCTTGCTCCTGCTCCTCTTTCCGAGGGGGTCCTGGGATGGGAGGCTCCTCACCCAGCTTGAGTTATGGTTTCTGAGGGAATCCCGGGATGGAATAATCCTCCTCTCCTGTGGTTTCTGTCTTATAAGAGGTCACTCCTCCTTTGCCTCTGGTTCCTGCACCCAAGGAGGTTGCTCCTCCTCTGCCTCTGGTTCCAGTTCCTGAGGGTACTCCTCTTTCACGTCTGGTTCCTGTTCCTAAGGGGGTCCTGGAAAGGGATGCTCTTTCTCCGCCTCTGGTTCCTGCTCCATTTCATATTGTGTCCTGGTCCCTCCTCTAGATCATTGTTGTTTTTCCTGTGTTTTTGTCACTGTAAGTTTTTCAGTCATCTATATTAAAACTTTGATCATTACACTTATCTGCCTCCTGCCTCTTCCTCTCTTTCGCCGTGACAATTATTGTATATCGGAGCTTTAAAGTTAAAGGAGGGAAATAACGTAAAACAAACACACGAAACTGTTACTGCTGCCACGTCCAGTGCTGTAATGTAGGGTTTTTTTCTTACAAGAACAATTCTCACCAATACATTACATTTTGACATTAAAAGATAACAAAATTAACTGTAATATAACTTCATATTAGTTGCCAAAATCTCTATACAAGCACAAACCTGAATAAGTACTGTACTCTAAATATGGGTAACTACATTCCTACGGTCATATTCAGGAGTTAGCATGTACATTCACAAACAGAAATTAAAATATTATGCTATTTAACAGTCACAATAATTTATAACAAGGCCTATCTTCTCTAAATGCTAAACATTGCACACACTCGACAACCGTCTCTGCTGCAAGGCTGCTTCTGCCATGTGATGCGACTAGCAAGAAAACTGTGGCACATAAAACTTAAATACAGCCTAAATCTACTACTCTTAACAGTCTTTCGGTTCAAACTTGTTTCCCGTATTACACAGAACATGCATACAGACATAAAAATGCATAAATAAAATTAAGGCTTTACCTGAGAGGGGAATAATGTAAAACAAACACAAGACACTGTGTTACTGCTGCCACGTCTAGAGCTTTAATGGACAAGCAGAAGCAACACGTTTCCCCTACGTTCACTCAGGCATGATCAATCGAGACACAATAAACAGGTCAAACTCTTCTAACAATAAAACTTGACAAACAAATGCTTAATTAAAAGTCATGTATAATCAAGATGAACTGAATAACATTCAATCAACGGCCATTTTCAATCATCATCTTTTCATAGCATAACGGCTTAAAGACCCAAGTAGTCGATCATAGATCATAGATCACTCTATCTGTAATTCACAGCATACTTGTTCTGCAACTTCCATTTACCACAGAATAAATTGTCCTCTTTTCTCCCTTTTTGGCACTATGATGGTTATAAGCAAATAACATTTTTACCACATAGTATTACCAAATTATATCCTTTTGCTTTACATCTTAGCAATCATTTTATAACCATTACAGTAACATCTAGTGGTGAAACTGAAGATTGCAACCAACTGAATATAGATGTCCTGTGCTTATGTTCATAAATGATTGGTTAACATAAAAATAAAAGAATAACAAAAGAATAACAAAAGAAGTCTATGTCTTTCCCTACACAATCCCACACACAAATACATAAACACTGGAAAACACTCACATGTTCTGTGAGAATTTCCACACTTCAACCTTTTGCTCAACACGCCCTTAAGGTGACATGGACAATAAATTAAAAACAGCATAATTTTCATTAGGTTATAAACTGCAGTCTTAGTAAGTAAGTCTAAGTAAGTAAAGATGGCTGTGCTAGCATCATTCCGAATAAGCTTTTAGAGGTGCAGTGTGTAAGAATGACTGACATTTAGTAGTAAAGATGGGCATAGAAATTACTTCAAATGCTAAGCACAGTTGTGAATGGACCATGGCTGTCAGTGGCCAAAATTCTTCTAAATATAAACATGTTTTCATTTGCGAGTCAATCCATTTGCCTCATGTGCAACAATGACTGCACTACAGGTCACTACTTCAAACTTATTCTATATGCCTTTTTAAGGGGTCTTTTGGCACCTACCAAACAAAGCCAGTATTGTAGTTGTAGAACTCAGGGGGTTCTTACTTCACACACAAAGTTGTTTCCACAGATCACCAAGTAAAGCAGATATCTTTACTCCTTTTAAAATGTTTTCATCTAAGTTGTGTTTTTTACTTCTTTTTGTTGCTTCCATATCCATTTTTGTGCTGCAAACAATGTTTTATATGCAGATAATCAATTAGAGAAGTGTTTACACCCATTTGTTGCAAAAGATGGGAGAGGATATCAGGCTTGTAAGCATGCTTACAATTTTATGATGACTAAAATTCATGAAAGAAATCCAAATGTACATGCCACTTTAAAAATCTCAAAACAATATAATGCCATGTTTTGCCTTGCCTGCAGTTTTAAACCTTAACCTACAACCTTTTGTACATCTGAGCCACAACATGCAACATGGCAGATCAAAGAAAGTGAAATCACATGAAAAGCTGCAACTTCTACTTGCCAAAAAAGATTTAGTTGGCTGTAATGTTCAGTATAGTGTTGTAACATTTTGATGGTTTAAGGTGGATGGTCCAGGCCAAGAGCTGGACAAGTGTCAGTGAAAGACAGACTGATAGATTAAATCTGTTAACTCTGCACTATGATATTTGCAGACGACATCATGATCTGAGGCAGGAGACATGTTGAAGAGCACCAGGAGAGGTGAAGATACTGTTATGATGTTATTTGGGAGTAAGACATAAAAATAAAAACTCAGGTATTTTCATACCTGAAACACATGAGATTGTAACAAAACTGGCTGATAAAAGCTGAGAAATTTATTTATTTTATTTATTTATTTATTTTTATTTTTTTCGTTCGTTTGTGGCCACCAAACCCAGTTTTTTAATATAACACATTTTACTGTTACATCAAGTTTGTGTGTCCGAGAAGGTGAAACTCTGCCTCCAGAACACCAGGACATGGATATTATGATGAAATATGTTGTTACACCATCCACATACCATTAACCATGCAGTTCTTAATGACTAACTTGAACTAAGTAGTTGGTAATGTGTACACTTGTAACATAATAGTAACTAAAATGGTACAGAAACATTGGCTTAAACTCACTTACTGAGTTTGAGTTGTGTATGTAGCTCCATCTAAAAACTCCTTCGATCTCCAAATACAAACAGCAACTTGTTGAAATTGGAGCGGCAGTTTCATGACTGTTTCACATTTTACTGTGAGAATGAGTCAGATATAAAGATGGTATCTTTTAATAAAGTTCTCTTTGAAGGACGGGTGACAGTGCTACAGAAGTTCAACAACAGGGTTGGAATCTCTTGTAAATTTGACAGTTTTTATATATTAGAATTATATTTTTTTTTACTTCGGCTAAATTTACACATCGAACCTACTTTCTTAGAGTTATAATCAAACTCTTTGGTGTAAAATACAGCCTTTCAGATCTCTGCATGTTTCTTGCAAGCCTAAGGAAAGGCCTTTTTCCGGCAATGAGACTGGCCAGTAGATGCAGCTTCTCTGTTTTTAGCATCAACATTCCAGAAAAGTGGCAATGTCATCAGATCATGTCTCTGGATCAGCCCGACCTGGCTTATTTTCAGTCTGTACAGAACATCTGGTGAATGCTTCAGGCCTCAAACAAGATAGCACTGTGCATTGTGTGTTACATTTTGAAAACACAGCTCTGGTTATTGAATACAAATATGATCACACTACTCATGTATTATAATGCTGTCCTACATTTTCCTACAGAGTAAAGTTAAAGGAATTACTTTGGCAAGGATTTTAAAAACACAATCACTCTTTCATAGATGAGAAAGGTACCATTATATAAATGTGAAACTTAAGGAGCTGTTCAGTAGCTTCTCTTCTAATTGTAATTTAGGAGACTCCCTTGCTCATTAGCTTAGCTTGGCTCTCTGTGTGGAACTTTTATTTACTCCACTGGAGAAAGAAACAATATATCTAAAAAGCTTGGACAGCTGCCCTTTTTCCTTTGAAAGCGAGACACTTGTTACTTCCAATTACTGCTGTTCAGTGAGTTAATATTGTCTGTAAAAGTCAAGAATTTACGCTAAACGGTGAATTTGCAAGTAATAAATGTGCTCCACAAACAAATGCTCTGACCATTTGATTTAATTGATTTTCCATAAAATAAAACAAATGACTAAAAAATCATTGTGTGTCACAAAGAAAGGTTTTTTCTGCAGGTAATGGGATTTTGGATTGGAAGAAAAACTTTTCTTTAAAGAAGTGAAAAGTCCTGAGCAATTCTCTAAGTAATAATCCCTGAAATCCTGTAAACCATCAGGCAGATCCAACAGCATGCAATAATGGAAGGGATGTGAAGATAGCTGCTCTTTTTCTATCATCTCCACTGCAGGTTTCTCTCAGATGTGTAATGATGCTATTTGGGAGGACAGTCTTGATAACTCTGCAGAGATAATCTGTCGGTGTAATCCTTTCTTTGGTAAATTGGGCTCTTCAACTGCCAAGCTGATGTTTTTCTGAAGTGCTGTTGAAAACCCCTTGCCTTCAGATAACCTTACTTGTTTCCCATCTCTTCCTCTGTTTCATCTCATTTCTTGTTGCCACTTTTCTCTTTAGTGCATTGCTTTATTTACAGTAAGACGACGACCTTTATAAAACAGACTTCTTCTAAACTTCATTTAAAGCGTTTTCCCTCTATACTGTCTTGTGAAATTGAAGCCCTGCCAAGAATAGTCAACAGCATTTGGGGCACTGCATGAGCTGGCTGTTTGGAAGATTATGATTGCTCATAACTATCAGCGTGCCTTCGGGCAATGCTGTGTTTTTTTTATGCCTCATGGAGTACAGAATGGTAAGGAAGGCATAGGAGAAAGAATGTATATATCTTAAAATAACTACAGTGAAGCAGAGTCCAGTTCTGGTGAAGTGCTGGCTGACAAGTTTCTTGTGCGTGAAAAAGAAGAAAAAGAAAAGAAATATATGTGCGCAGACTGTCTGGGCTAGGTTTGGCTATAGTGCCTGATCTGATTTAATTTATTGAAAAATGCAAATCTTTTCTCAGTGATACGCCCCCTATCAATGGTTAATTCAGCATCCATCTTCCTACCAGTACTGTGAGAGCTTTCCGGCTAGAAAAAGGTAATCTTATCAAGACTCTTGTCTTATATTTTGCTCTGTACCTTTCTCTCTTTCCTGTCCTCTTTGCCTCCGATAATGCCTTCTTGTGTATTTTTGCTGAATCAGCCATGGTTGCACTTATATCTGCTTGCTAGCGCATATAAAGAAACTAATCACACAGAATCCCGAAAAAGGTCAGAAAGTTTAAGGTCAGAAAGTTACGTAGCGCATCTTTTAGCATGTTAAAAAAATTATAATAAAAAGTAAGGAAATGTGTGTTTTGTCAATTTCTCCGCTTTAATAAAAGAAATTGGTGTTGTATTAGACGTTGTTGGAAAGCCTAGCCTAGGATCTAGCATTTGAGGAGTGAGCAAAACAGCTAAACATTTGAGTAGTGCCCCCCAGAAAATCCCCTGCAGTTTTCAGTCTTGTTTTAAGATGTGTGCTGCTAGAGATGTGTCACAGATGTATGACTGGCACCTGATTGGCACCTAACTGACATACTGTATGAGAATGAGATTCTGGAGCCAGTGTTGATCCCATATCTCCAGAATCTGGGACCTAACTCCATCCTCCAAGATGACAATATTCTCCTCCACAGAGCCAGGATCATCACAGAGTATCACCAGAATTTGGAAGTGGAGAGGCTGGAATTATCTGCTGCGAGTTCAGACTTTGGCCCAAACAAACACAGTGGGATTACTGTAGCTGTACCTGCTAGAGTGACCAACACAATTACGCTGGTTGACCTTCACCAACTCCTGGTTGAGGAATGGGATGTTATTCCACAGCAAAAACATACAAAGCTGATTTGAGGAGGTGCCACATTCTTGCATCTATGTATGGATCTTCCACACTCTACTGAGGTCCTTGACAGTATAAAAAATAAGTACTTGTGTGTGTGTGTGTGGGGGGGGGCAATACTCACACATTTAGCTGTGTTGCTCATTTGAGCACAATCCTTACAACTTAAGGCCCATTTATGCTCTCTTACGTGCGTAAATAGGGACATCCATTTCAAATGTTGTCATATATCGCCGTCCTCATACTTCCATGACTGTCCTGTGTTGCCACGGTGGTTCAGTCAACTCTTCCATTAGTGGGCAGTGCTAAGTACAGATTTCACTCTTGCGAGCCGATGTCAGTTTCAGACACAGGCTGGCTGCAGTGATGCATCACTATTAAGTTGTTTCCAACCACCCGACATACACTAAACACTTGTGAAGCTTGTGAAATATTTACAGTTGTGCTCATCTTCATTCTTCTTCTGCTTTTTTCATTTCCTTCCTGATCCTACTCTTCTTCTCCGGTTTGTTTCTTTCACTGGTCACATATAAGCTGTTCTGCTTTGCAATTACCCCGTAATTTCTGGTGGTATTGCTCCGTCTTTTGCATCAAGCAACGAATAGCTAAGCTCCCTGAAAATGAACCAAAATATGTGTGTAGCCGAAGCAGAAGACGGACGAAACTGTCAGTCCATCCGTCTTAAGTAAGTTTACCTTTCCAATTGACGCCAAGCAATTAAACTGCTATACAAACTGTGTCTCATGTTTTCGCTGCAGATTCAAGCATCAGGCCCAAATGCCATTGAGCATTAGAATATTACGTCCGTATACATTTTGCCCTGCTGAAAATAATATTTAAAGAATACCGACACAAATAAAACCAATTGCCCTGGATTTTACAGTTATAAAGAAAACATGGAGAGGAATTAGGAATTTCTTAAGCTGTTATCATTATTCTTTCTCGTAAACAAAAGCTGACCATTTCATTCTCTAAAAACCAGGTGATCATTTATTGGAGTAAAAAGTTTTCTACAGAACTATCAAAACTTATTCATAGTCGGGAATTTCATGTCCCATGAGTACAAACTACAGCATACAAGCAAAGACAAAGATTTTAGTGTAACTGAATAATTTTCCTTTTTCATTTAAAAATTCCATTAGTCTCTTCTTATGCACAACTTTATTTGCATTGACACGTATAAAAATACGACTGAAGACAGAAAAAGAGCCGAACGTGAGACGTCAAATACTTAATTCAGATAAGGTACACTTGCCTGTTCATACATGCACAGACAAGACATTCTTTGTAGAAACCTCTTAGTACTGAAAATACTGAAGAAAGACAATGAGAAGAGTAGTCTGTGTTCTGTCCACAACGCATCAAACATGGTGGGTGAAGCTGCCAGCTTATCGTTTTTTTTCCATTTATATCAATACTGTATATATTTGGATGTCTCTGCAATATTAATGAGTGTGAAAAACAACAAAGAGGCAAGCAGAAAAGAGTACAAATCTGCAAATATAATCGACAAGCTGACTTGTTTACAAGATAGTCTCAAGACATATATATCTGGCATTGGACATCAAACTCCACACTGATTCAAAAATTTGTATTCTTACACTAATGTCCTCTGGATAAGGTGTAGAAAATTTCAGGCTTGTTTTTACATGAGAGAAAAGCTTTTATGGAAACACAAAGAAGGTCATACATTTAAATCTTCAGTCCCTGACAAAACCTAAAACAATGACACACAAAGAAACTTAAAGTTGTGAAGTTCCTATTTAAAAAGCTTCAAGTTATATTAAATGCATTCAAATTAGTGTATAATTCATAAATATTATTTTTTCCCTGGTGTAGGTCAGCTTAGTCTTTCTGTGAGCATCATGTGGGTTGTTATACTGCTGAAAAGTTTACTGTTGGATTTCAATCATACAGGTAAATACAGTGCAACAGCATACATCTTTGTCATCATCTTACAGTAACATACGATAAAGGAAGGTATTTTTACACTGAATAGTGTTTTCCTGCCTAAACTTAACCAGGAAACTTGTTAACTTAACCTAACAAAACAGTTACAGAACCCTAACATAAACAAACTGCAAGGCATCGCCTCTTCAAGAAACTCCTCACGTTTCCCTTCCTTTAAAAACACCAAATCCTCTCCTTTCTCAAATTTTTTCTCTACTAGTTCTAGCATGATATCATTAGAAATTTCTCATAGTTTTGTCCTCTTTGCCACTATTTCAAGATTTTTTGCAAGAACCTTTCCTCATTCTGCGACTGCA
>JBAMHW010000006.1:6631929-6645273 GCA_037177495.1 Rhadinocentrus ornatus | reverse complement strand
TATCTATCTATCTATCTATCTATCTATCTATCTATCTATCTATCTATCTATCTATCTATCTATCTATCTATTCAACATCTGGAAGAAAAGTGAGCCCTACCAGGCGGAGCACAAGATTCATACTCGAGTCATTAGCCAATTAGAGGCGGCAGATAATAATATAATTTTGCTATTGGTTGGAATAGGTGTTAATATCCGACAGTAAGTCAGGGTGGGATCAGTCAGCAGCAGCTTTAAATCTTGTCATGGAGCAGAAGTGAACATCCCCTGCTCTGCAGCTGGGAGCCTGGACTGCTGTTGAGTGCTTTTGGACGGGGGAGGAGCCAACGGCTGAACTGCCGCTCATTGAGAAGAGTAAATGTTGCATGCTTTCACGTCAGTCTCCAAAAGTTTCCAATATCACCAGAAAGAGTCTCTAGATTTATTGCTAGTTGCTTTTTTTTAAAAAATTGAATTGCTAGATGGGTCTGAAAACTTGCTAAATATAGCACCCAAGCTCCGATGTATGCGCCGGCTAACTGTTGTATCGGAACTGATGAACGTTACGTGTTGTTTAGAACACAAATGGCAATTAAATGCGTTTCTTTTTTTTCTTTTCAAAAAATTGCCTTTGTAAAAATGATATCTTCACACATAGAAAAGTCCCCCAATCCATGGACACTCATGTTCTTATAGACCATCACAGGTAGCTTTGACTGATAACAGCCTGGACGACCTATCCCATCTTTGGCACATAGATGGGATAGGTCGATGAGTGCCATCTGAAATGAGTACTCATCTGAAACCCAGAACACTTGTTCACTGTTTTTATGGCCATCTATGATGAGCTTGTGCCCAGAGAACTTGGCAGTGTTTCTACTCAGAAATGACATATGGCTTCCTCCTTGTTTAATACAGTTTTCAGTTCTGGATGCTGAGGCTGTGTAGAGCGAAGATGGTTTTAGTACTCTCAAGCTCATGTGACTGAATTATTAGTGATGCCATGATAGCTTTTCATGCAATGCTGCCCAGAGCTTGAAGATTATGTACAACATCAAGAGCAGTTTTCATCTGGATCCTATTTGCTCTGAGATTCACCCAGACCCTCTCTGAGTCTTTGTAGATTGTGAAAGGCCAAAGTTCTTTACAAATTTTCTGTTGGGAAACACTTATAATTTACGGAAGTTTTGGCTTAAAGTGGTGAGCCGCAACCTGTCCTCGCTTGGAAAAAATAAGGCTCATTATATACCAAATTCTGACACCCTTACCTGTTACAGATTGATCTATTGATTGTAGAATCTTCCAGAATTCATTTCTTTAATTGACTCTTTCCCATGTTCTTTTGAGTAAATTGCAGATGTTAAATTTGGAAAGACAGTATATAATTTTAAATACAATGAAGTTGGTCAGCAAATGAGCTGAGAGTGATTTATTTGAACTTGTCAGTGTTAAATTAAGGTACCATTGATTTATGTAGGGAAGATTTACGTTTCACTTAACTGGAAAAAAAATTCCAACAACTCTACAAATAGGTTTTGTTAAATGGGGCAGAGATAACCATGCTTACCTGTCATCTCTCTTTTAAAAACACACAATATGTTGGTTTTTGGTTACTGATAATGAAGGATTTGTCAATTGAATGTCTATGGGTTTTGCTTAATAACGTGCCAATTACGTGGCAGGAATATTAAAGGATTAATTAAAAAAAATAAGAAAAAGTGATTAGTGCCAAAAAAAAAAAAAAAAAAAAAAAAAAAGAAGAAGAAGAAGAAAAAGAAAAGCCTTAAAGAGACAGGTGAATTCGAGGGTTTTCGTTTTAGGACCTCACGCTACAACCCAGCATGGCCCAAATAACATTAAACTAGTAACTATACTAAATTTTGTAATGCTGTGGAAAAATAACTAATTAATGAGTAATGATGTCACACATTTGCTAATGTGGTATAACAAGTATAATTTGCAAGAGAATAGTGCAGCTAATATGTTTTTAGAGTCGTTTAAATAGATCTAATCCCTCCCATAAAGTCAGAATGTGCGCTTGTTTAAATCCTTGTTCCCGTGGTCTGATTGGCCGTCTGCTTTTGAAGGGGCTCAAATGCTCAAGCATTCAACATCTGGAAGAAAAGTGAGCCCTACCAGGCGGAACGCAAGATTCATACTCGAGCCATTAGCCAATTGGAGGTGGCAGATTATAATGTCGTTTTGCTATTGGTTGGATCTCCTGTCAAACTCCCCTGTGGAGGCGTGGCCTAAACTGCTGCCAAAATGTTGTGATTTTCAGTCTGACTGTCTCCAGTCCTGAAACAGCAGTGACGGGCGCCTTCTTGCAACGCTGGCGCTCTGGGAATACAAACTGCAGAAAACAACCCAGCTTTAAACGCACAACTCTCTCCTTTTCTTAAATCTTCTTCATTGAGACTTGGCTGCTTCGTCACTGCGACACTATCACCGCAGAAAGACTGCGACGTTTGTTTTTCACGGTGGAAGTACCAAAGAAACAATGAGGTAAGAAGTGGCTGGTTTTCTAGTTGCAGACTGAGCGGAGAGCTTCTGTCGCAGCTGGGCTCTCCTTCCTCATTAGGGCTCCGATTCTCTTAATTAGCCACAGATAAGATGATACTTTAGCATCTGATTAACGCAGTTTGCTTACAAACAGCACTACCAAAACATCTAATAATTAAAAAAAATGTTCTTTAACTCCCACCAAGTTTAATTTAGGCTCCAGAGCTGCTGGTTTTCATTTTTCTCGGCTCTTTCTGAGACAGTTGCAGAAATGACACTCTTTTACTTGCTTAGACCACAATGTTTTTATTTTATTTTGTATTATTGTTTATTTATTTCCTTTTTTATTTGCAAGAGATCGAAGATAGTTTAGCGTTGGCAGTTAATTATACGGGATCATATTTCCACTCCTGTTATTGCTCCGAGAGTCCCCGCAACTTATCACGCGCGCGTCTCGTAGAGTGGCATTTTGCCCGGAACGTTGATTGAATTTGTATACCGATTTATTTTCTAGCGAAAACAATCTAAACTTGTTTACACTGGATGGGTTTGTGCAGAATAGGCAGCAGATGACAAAGAAATAAATTTAATCGGGATTTGCGTGACTGTATAGTTATGAGACGGCACATTTCCCTCCCTCTTCGCCTACATTTTACCTCCTAAATCATGATTACTTCATCTGCAGTTGTGTCTTAATGCTAAACTTGCAGGGGGGAAAATAATAACGACGAGCTCATTGTTCTTCTGCACGTAGTTTTTACTACAGCCTGTTTTGGACCCCACTGTCATGCAGAAAGAGACCTGAAACCTGTTTTTTTGGCCTAAAGAGTCCAAGGAGCTGCTGGTGAATATTTATGTTGAAATGGATGCGCTGAGCGGCGCTTGGCCGTTTTCTGCAGAAATATGGGACTGTGATTTGTCTCAGCCTGTTGTGCATTTACTCTCTCTTCTCCCTCAGTGGGTGTTCAGTTTCAGTTGAGGCTAAGAACATTTCAGCATTAAATAAATCTTGCCAGGGTGCAAAGAGCGACATACTACACCACTTCTTTTTCGATTTTGGCCTGTTGCAAACTAATAGTGCAATATTCTGTTATTTTTCTGACCAACACAGGCTTTGCAAAAGTTTTGAAGGCATTTTAAGATTTTATGCTAAACTTTGCCCCAATTGCACAGCAGTATTTAGTGATTCAGAATGTGGCTTTTGTTTTTGTTTTTTGTTAGGAAATAAACATCGTGCACCCCCTGGTCCAGGCAGTCAGATGCTTTAAGTGGAGACAGCGTGGTCAAACCTTGTGACTTTCTTTGGTTTAGCTTTGTCCCAACTCCTCTCAGCTGCTGCAGTGATATCATAGGATGGGGAGGGGGGCACTAATGACTTGTGGTTTCTTACCGCAGTTGTACAGTGACTTAGCAATTAATGCTACTAAGAGTACATTGCAAGATGGTTACAGGTTATTATTTTTGACATGACAAGGTGAGGTGCTGGTTCTGTGCAGGGACAAGTGGGACGCCTGATTCTTAACCAGCAGGTCTGTCTGTGTTCCCACTCACACTGTGAGTAGTGCATTGCAATATACATTCAGCCCTCGTTTGTGCTGGTTGCCCACACTTGGAATCAACCAGCTCCTCTTTGTTTTTTCCTCCTCTTTTACCCATTACCATTAGGAAATTCTCATTCAGCTGACGACAACGAGTTCTAGCCGTAAATGTGGCACATTCCTCATCACTCCTGAAAATTGCTTGCTCTTCATCCAAGCTCTCATTCTCAGGCCCAGATAGGTCCGTTGCTCAGTTAACCAGGTTAATGATGCATTTAGCCCACTGTATAATTCTATTTCTGATTTCCATTTTGTCGTTTGGTTTTAGTTTAAAATGACAAGAGGCCCAGATGGCAGGGCCCTATGTGTGTGCAGATGGCATCCTCCTAATGGTCCTGAGGGTAATGATGGTTGAAATAGGTTCCTAAGCAGAGTCTGAGGGCTGTGGCCCTTGGGGGACATTCAGCTTGCCTATTCCATTTTCATCATCAAGATAAAGTACTCAATATCTGAACACAGCTACATATAAAACACACACTTTATTCTGCAGCTTGAGTTTGTCAGCAAGGAAATAAAGCAGAATTTCAGTGGAACTGATGAAGACACTTTCCATTAGCTCCTCAGGTGTTCTTGAAGTTGCTCAGCGGAATGCGAGAATGTTGGATGATATATTTTGGGCCATTGTTGTGCCACCTTAACAACAGTGATTTGTCTAAAGTGTCTCCGATCTCAAGCACATGTGCAGCTGCTGATGTCTAAAGAATGGGTTGGTGCAGTGCTGTGCTTCAGGAAGCAACAGTTAATCTCCTCTCCACATCCGCAACATATGGGACTTTGTTTGGCCCTGCACCTGAAAGCGGCACCGGTCTGTGGCACCTCATATTTCATTTTGATAATGGCTGGTTACCCATGGCAACTGTGCAGCCAGTGAGAGCCTTGTTTCTTGAAGGGCATGGAAGGAAAAGGGGATGTGAGCTCCAAGGCTTTTTCCTCTTCTGCACCTCCACTCTTTACTGGCTTGTTGCGTTGTAACCAGCGAAGGGTGTGGGACCCCTGGGGAGTGAATTATTACCTGTCAGCCCTGCAAGCTCCCTGTCATCCATAATTCTGGCCTGACACAGCCCAGGCCAGCCCGGGCTATCTGCTGAGACCACCAGGCATTGGCCTCCAGGCTTGGCCCCATTTGGCTACAGCTGGTACGAAATCACATTAACATGTTGCATCAAGCGTTACAAACACACAGGTTAAGCACAGCAGACGGACCTGTCTCATGCCTTCTGAAGCACGGCAAGTAGCTTCTCCATCACTGCTCTGACTGGTAGTTTTTTTCCTGTAATTTTCAGCTGCTCTCCCAGCTGAGCAGAAGCAGCTTCTTTACTGTGCCTGGATGAAAAGTTTCCTCATTGTTTTGCTGATGCAGTGCTATGAATCTCCCAGGTATTATTAGCCTGCATGTTTTTTTTTTAAAGTTCATTTATAGATTACCTGTGGCACACACATAATAGATGGTGCCAATTTAGTTGCATCTGTTTCCTCGTTAATGGTGCAGCCTGCCTGAAGTTAAGGTGAATTCAGCACTGACAGTCTTTCCTCCCACTGGTCTGATCTGAATCCTTGGCACACTTATAATTACTTATGATTCCAAAAACAGATGTGCAGTCATATCCCTCCTGTGGTCCTGCTTTGGTTAGTCCGGCAGTGGAAATTACAGCCAGGCTGATGAGAGTGTAAATTTTGGGAGGAAAACCTGAGGGTTCAGGAAAAGGCTATGGGGAAAAGGAAGAAAAAGAGGCGGGAGGTGGCAGACCACAAACTGGACCGGTGACAGGCCTCAGTCCGTCCATCCAGACTGGCTGTCTTCCTGTGGTTTTTGTCGAGCTGCTCTTCAGAAACATTAACCCCTTGTCGAACACGGGCTTAGGCATCACTTGCCAACCCACTATAGCCACAAGCAGAGCAGCAGGAACACTGTATGACTGTCTGGTTATGCGCTTCATAAAACATAGGGGACAGAGTCCAGCTTAGAGGGAAACGTATAATGTGAAGCTCGTAAAATCAGCAAAATGACTGTGATTAATGTTTCTAGACTAGAAAGAGGGGTCTAATATCCAACGAAAGAATCTCTGCTAAGAATTAAACCTCAGCTGCTTTTTTTTTTTAATTCATTTTTTTCATAAAGGGCTTTGGTCTCTGTTTCATGTCAGCGTTTAGACCTGTGCTGAGGTTTGTGTTTTCATTGAGGTTTTTCATACCTGTAGACTCGTGTTTTTTGTCGCTCTCATTCTTATTTAGGCTGCCCTTTTAGATGAAGGACAGAATACCTTCTTTTTAATACAGCGTCACAGGCACACACACTTTGATTTGTGTGACAGAAGCTACCAACCGGCTGCTTGGAAGCGGCAAACACAACAAAAAGGATCTCTCTTGCAAGGAAAGAAAATGAATCATCCAAAATTTAATCCTCTGTGTTTTTCATGCATATTTCATGTGATAAAGTACCTAGCATGGCCTGCTATGTGCATGGATTTGTATCATTGTAAAGGATAATTATCAAATGACACACAGATCTTCTAACACTCCCATCCAGATTTTAGTTTTTTAAACTTTGATACTCAGTAGCATCCGTTAAGTCTGACAATATGAATAAAGTTTGTTTTCAAAAATTGGATATTGATTTATTTTGAGATGATGTACTGTAGAACAGTAAATCATGCTGTGTTCTGTAAATGCATCTGTTTAACAAGAGTGTCCTGAGCGTTGTTGTTGCCAGTCAGTTGTTGCCTGATTCCTTTGTTCCAAAGAGAAAAAGCTGAGTCACCTTCGTTCCATTTGGCTATTTTTATTTTTTATTTTTATTGATTTATTTTCTTTATGAACGATTAGAATTGCATGTCCAAACTAAGCTGGACAAAGGCAGCGACTCTGATGTTGTAAAAATAGCAGCTGGGGTTGCAGATGAGGAAGGTATGAGGACTAAAATGCTGCATAGGATGTCTGGGGAGTCAATGGCTTCGCTAAATACTATACAGGACAAAACAAAGCTAAATGTAAGCGGTTACAGGTTGAGAGAAGTCCCATGAAATTGGTTGCTTGACCTCAAACAGCCTCAGCATTGGCTACAGTGTGTTTGATAAGCAGAATATTGGTTGAAGATCACACAGTTGCCTTGTGTGTTTTATATACGCTGCAAACCCTACCCTCCCACTGGTGAAATCAGGTGATGAAGCCAATGATGTGTTATTGCTATATCTATTATATTAGTTGCTTTTAGTATTTGTGTAATTGTAAATGTTCTTTACTAGGGCTGCAACTCATGACTATTCTGATAGTCGATTAGTCACCGACTATTAAAACGACTAGTCGACCAATCGGATTATGTGCAACTCTCAGCAGAGATGGAAAAAAGAAGACGATGTCTCACTCTGTAGTTTTCTTTCTTTAGCATGTGCAACTCTCAGCAGAGATGGAGGAAAAAGACGATGTCTCACTCTGTAGGTATTTTGTTTATTGTTCCCGACAATAGTCGACGGGTAAATTCGTTGTAGACTATTTTTATTGTCGACTAATCGTTGCAGCCCTATTCTTTACACACATTTTGTTTTCCTTTTATTACTTTGGAAGTCATTGTTGGATAACAATATGCATTTCCTTTGAATCTAAGAACAGATGCAGACATGTGGTGCGTACCACTATTCTTAAGATTTTTCTCCTTCTGTGATAAACATAAATAATGCACTTACACAGTCTGACCACAATAGCATGCTCAGTTAGGTTTCAGTTCGAATGTGTTAAATTTTGATGGGAAACACCACGAGTGGTATTTAACACATTCACTTTTTGTCTTTTCTTTTTCTCTTCACTTTTTTGCTTTTCACTTTTACCTCTTACGGTTATTCTGACTTCTCTGTCTATATAAGCATTACTAAATTAGTTATTGTTTGTAGAAACATTTTGACAGCAGATTGCTTTTACTTCTCCATGTGGTTTTTTTCTTCATTTTTTTTATTTCCATCTTCATATATAAATGTTTTTTGCCTGCTTCATTTCACAGAGATTGGCTCTCAATCAAACCGGGTGGGCGGCACAGTAGCGATCCTTTTTTTTTTTTTCTTTTTCTTGGATTTTCAATTTGTGGAGTTTTCGTTTCCGTTAGTGGAGTTATTTTCTTTGCCTGTTCAGCCACTGAGGCTATCACAGCTTGTACTAAAAGCCTAGTTACTCTCCTATTTCCTCCAAACAAATGTCTTTCTTCTGAAGGAAATGTAAGCATCCATCTTTGTGCCAGAGGTTATTTCCCTGGAAAGGCCGATCAGACACCCAGAGCCTTTCACCACCTCTCTTTAATTTGGTCCGCACTCTCTAAATGAACATTTGGCACTGCTGATATCAGTTTAGTCTTCAACAGAAGAAGTTGTTATTGACACATGTTGCTGTGCTCTGGATCACGTCTGTACTCAACTTGAAAATTAAACTTGATTCAATATATGGCTAATTCCCCCTGCACTGATATGTTTGGCTGCGTACCATTAAAATATCCTCTCACATGCAGCCTTTAGCAGCACAGATTGAAATCTCACAGCTGATGGAATGATGAAATTCAGAGAAAACAAAACAGATCCAGATAAGATTGAAAAACAGGTTTGCTTTAGTAAAGTTGGCTGACGATGCCTGGGAATCTGCTGTCACACGTGTCTGTTTTGGCAAAATTCAGCTTTTAGGCTGTACATGTTTTTAATTCATGAGAGCTGAACAAACTTCTCTGCCAAACTGTTAGCTTTTTAGCCCCGTATGTCTGAGACGGCTGCATGGTTAAGCTCCTGCTTTGTGCAGTTTTAAGATAAGAAAATGTCTGTTTAAACGCGTTAATCTCGTTAAGGTTTTGTTAAGACTCTTTCCTTGGTCCTGAGTGTGAATGAAGAACTTGTGACATCAGCTGAAGAGTAATATTAGAGCTTGCAAGCTTTGCTTCATCATCAGCATCAATGACATGTCAAAACATTCAAACACAAGCCCAATGTGTTGTTTTTAAAAGGCAAATGCAAAACACATTGTAGGAGCCAAAAAACATGTTTGGAGTAATGATCATTGGGTGGATGATTTGCTTTATTTGATTGTCATGGTGATGTGCAGTGAGGGGTCACGGTAATGTGGCAGGTGACGGGATGAACTATTAAGAAGGAGTTGTCAGTCAGTTACTGGTGGTTTTTTGTCAGAGAGAGGAGGGCTGGGTAGCCGTAATTTTTGTTGGCCGCTGAACCACGCAGAATGTATACGCTGAGCCACGCTGAATTTATAAGCTGAGCTCAAATGCGCTGAGCTAGACACTCCGAGCTTATTAAACCAGCAAGTTTGTTGTTGCATCCTGCCTGGTGCGTGAATTCTGTGAAGCCATGAACTCCGATCAATAAAGGGAAATATGCATCGAAGTGGGTTTTTTTGGACAAAGATGGCGCGTCATACAAATAGCCTGAACCCATCCTTTACCTCACTAGTGGCTGTGGAAGTCACTACACACATTATGAAATTTCATCTTTTTCTCAGCTTTTTTTATGTTATGGTTTTGGACTTTTATGAAAAATGAGAAATTTGGAAGCATGAGTGTTGGCTTTAAGACTTCATGTTTCTGCTGACTTTCAGAAATATATTACACTATATTAAAAAAGGAAAAGCCAGTCAGTCAGTCATTATCTGTTCCGCTTGTTCCTATTGGGGTTCGCGGGGTGAGCTGGAGCCTATCCCAGCAGTGTTTCAGGTGAAAGGCAGGGTACACCCTGGACAGGTCACCAGTCCATCGCAAGGAAAAGCTTTATAGCTAAATTAGCAGTTAACTGGGCAGTTATTTAACCAATGTGTAAACAATGTATATGAACTCCTCCTTTACACCGGGTGCGTGTGCGGCATGTTACGGCTGCGCCGCGGCCTCCGGTGCTATTCATGGTCATTTTCGTCAATTTTCCACCGGGTGCGCCGCAGAGCGTATCAGCAGCGCTCATTGTCCTGGCGCTCCGCTAAATTAATTTTTTTAAAAGTCTATTTTTGACGCTCCACGCACCCAGAATGTGTCAATGGCGCTCCACACCTGATACGCACCCCGTAAAAATTACCGCGCCACAGAGGTCGAAACAAAACCGAGGTGCAGCCGTAACGTGGCGCACAAGCACTCTGTGTAAAGGAGGGGTGAGGCCAATAAATGGGGAAATAAATTTGCTGGTCTGTACTGAAACTAGAGGCATGCTAATGTGGTGAAAGCTGCCCAGAAGGGTGCAAAGCATTGTGGGTGATGATGTTTTGTATGTTTACCCTGACATCTGATGTGTATTGTTTTCCAGGTTTCTCTTGTCTGGGTTTCTGACTGATGACATGAGGGAGGGGGGGGTCACTGCTTGGTTACCAAAGAAGTAATTCTTAGTTATGATCATGTGTCACGGTTACTCATTGCAGCTTTTTGAAATGAGAATTTTTATGGCCTTAAAACGTAAAACGAAGCAGGAAATTAAAATCCCAAGATGAGGTCTTTTTTTTCATATTTCTTCAAAGCTGCTGGTTCCCCTAGTAAGATCCCATTATATCTGATCCCTGCTCTTCACACAGTAAGGTGACAGGTTTTCACATCTTTAATTTATTTAAGTGCTCACAGACTTTTTTTTTCCAATTGTGATGAACAGGAGAATGAAATGAAGTGGGCTTTCCTCTCAGTAGTGTAACATGGCATGTAGTTTCTCGTGTGTGTGTGTGTGTGTGGGGGGGGGGGGGGTCGTCAAAATAGGGCTATTTGGCTTTGTCACATAAGTTGGCCAAGTTCCCCTGATTTTTCCCCTTTTATCGTGTTTTGAGTAAACTGCAAGAGCTAAACTCTGCAAGCCCAGATTTTAGTTGGAAGAGTTCATTAATGGTTTAGGAAACTCTGATATGATCCCAACCCTTAACCGGGGTCTTTATCAGATCCCTTATGTGTGCACCCTGTACACTGCAGATGGGAAATGCAGCCAGTTTTTCTGCAAACGACACCCTGCATACCTTCTTACTTAAATCTGGAATGTGTTAAATTTAGAATCAGCTGTGCTTTTGCTCATAAGATGAATCTGTGAATCTCTGTATGAAGTGTTTTGCCGTGTGAACATTTCGGGGCAGATGCAGGCTGGTTTTAATCGGTGCTTAAGCTCTCACGCTATTATTTGTGTATGTTTTAGTGTTCACCATATGTGCAGCGAATATTTGGCTTGGACATCGTGTGAGATATAAGTCTGCCCGCCTACACTTAGCTTGGTCCTTTTCATCCATTTCTCAGAACTCTGGGCTGGTTTCCATCAAACTTAGTCTATTTTTAAAACAGTCTTTGAGGGTGGAGGTGGGGGGTTCAGTTAATGATATATGAATTTAAACTGGGCAGTGGTCCAGACTGACACCACCACCACCTCCTCCTGCTCTCCTCAGTACCCTGAACTCTTCTCATTCTGATAATGTGTGTATGGTCTTCTCCGAGTACACTGCACTGGGCTGTGAAAATTTGACCAAAACCCTTTCAGATGGTACAGTAGTAATGGTTATGCATAAATTAGTCTTAGCTAGTGACAACCCTGCACTTTCAACAACACAATAGGGGCGCATGTCTTTGCAGATGAAATAGCCTATAGCCATAGTGTCACGCAGTCAGGAGAGGCTCTCTCTGCCACACTCTACACATTTTTAACATTTTGTTAAGTAAAAATGTGAGTTTTTCCCAATCAAATACAGGGGAGAAACCCCGGGTGAGGCAGTGGCCAGCTGTGCCTCAACTCCGATTGTGTGATCCAATACATACTGGGTTGCATGGTGCGTAACTTTACAGAAATATTTGTTATAGACCAAGACTCTCTACACTCTTTGTAATGTCTTTAATGTATGTGTGAGAGAATTATTTCTGTTTATCGTACAATAAAGTGCAGAGAAAAGTCAGCAGGTGAGGCAGGCAGTACTCTGCCTGACCCCAAGGGGGCACACTCACACACCAATACAATGTGTTGGTGTTTGAGTGTTATTGAAAGAGAAATGCTGATGGGATATGAAGCATTACCAGTAGTTGCATGCTGTTGGATGAATAGTGAAATAAGATGCTATTTTAAGTTCTTAGAATTGTAAATCTGACTCCAGAGAAATCAGTGCCTCACCAGCCATGAACCTCACGCCACGTCACTGCTAAAGCTTGTTATTGCTTTTGAAGGGGTGGAGTTATCAGCGAACACACTGAAAGTAGCTGCTAGCACTAGAAGCACTTTTACTTGCCTCTTGCTTGCATTTTTTTCCCCTCCATTTCAACATTGTGCCAGGTGGAGAGCAGAGTTTGTTGTACTTCCACTATACCTAATGTCTAGAGATCCCTGATTGTTTTTATGGAATCCGATATACTTCCAGACTTTTGACTTTAGGTTAGCCGATGCGCTGTGCACTGTAGGGTCTTCCTTATTTTCTGCTTGCGGCTGATTACCCTCCCAATGGTTCACGTTGACCTAACTGGACCTGGGTTGGTAGAGCCAGGCACATGATTGGACGCCTTTCTGGTTGCATCACACAGATACATACACACGCACACATACAGAGCAGACACCAGAGAGCACAGCAGGAGGAGAAACTAATGCAAAACTTGCCAGAAATGGGTTATGTCTGATCAACGATATTTCATGCTGTTTTTATTAACAGATTTTGGTTCGTGTTTTTAGTTTTGGGCCAGCATTGCAAAATGGAGTGATAACCGTACTTATTTAATATCCATTTTACCCTGCACAAATCTCCAACTTCACCGACTCCAAAGCATCCCCAGACCATCACGTTTCCTCCACCAGGCTTGACGGATGGCGTCAAGCACTGCTCCAGCATCTTTTCATTTGTTCTGTGTCTCACAAATGTTCGTCTTTGTGATCCAAACACCTCAAACTTAGATTTATCTGTCCATAATACCTTTTTCCAATCTTCCTCTGTCCATTGTTTGTGTTCTTTTGCCCATCTTAATCTTTTCCTTTTGTTATCTTGTCTCAGATATGGCTTTTTCTTTGCTACTCTGCCTGGGAATCCAGCAACCTGGAGTCATCTCTTCACTGTTGACGTTGAGACTGTTTTGCGGGTACCATTTAATGAAACTTCCAGTTGAGGACCTGTGAGGGGTCTCCGTTTCTCAAACTAGAGACTAGGGCTGGACGATATGGCCAAAACTTGTATCACGATATATTTCTTAATTTCCGTCGATACGATATAATTCCGAAATTGATATGAACAAAATAAAAACCTCAGAAAAACTGCCAAAAATGCCACAACAGATGCTGTAAAACTAAAAATTATTTTCCCAAGTCTA
>JBAMHW010000006.1:6610324-6631829 GCA_037177495.1 Rhadinocentrus ornatus | reverse complement strand
ATATATTATGCAGATTTTACAAAAAGGCTCAAAACTACTGATAATGCACGAGGTCAAGATGCTTTTTGCAAAGCTGAGTTGGAGGCAAACTGTGATGCTCCAACCGTGTAAACAATTTCAGAGTAATTATGGATGATAATTTAGCATAAGTGTGTGTGTCTTTACCCCTGCAGTGATGTGGATGACTACTTCAGGCAACAGAACATATTCATTAATTTACTCTAAAGCTGTAAACTTATTTTCACAAGGAGACATACAAACACAACAATGCCCCCCTCACTCTCTCTCTACCCCCTGCCTCTCCATCGTCTCCCTGAGGGGCAGTTTCTGGTGACTGACGGGACGAAACCATCCAACGGTAAACAAAAGCCCAGACCACAGTATTGCTTCAATGTCGCAACTGAATGACAGGAGAATGTGACAGGAATAAGGGGGCAACACACACATGTTAATACTGACTCCACGCCTGAGACTGACAGAAGCCCTCCAGGAAAACACTGTGTGTGCTAGTGTTGGCCTGTAGCTGCATGTACCAGGAGGACAAAATATCAGGAAGTCCAGTTTAAAGGTTTGGACATAATTCATAAATCTTTCTTCTATTCTATGCTGGAATCCTCAAATTACCAGTGATAAAAGCAAAATTTCTAAGTGCATTGCTATAGTGGGTAAATCCAGGTATATATTGACCCAAAAACTCTGCATATTGTTTACTTTACTCTTGTCACATATTTGCTACTGTATAGAAGCAACCCACTGTTTTTGATATCTGAAGTACTAAAGATTGAAGATCTAGTGAAATACAAAACCTTACAAATAATATAAAGCCAAGTACAATCTCCTACCTCATAATATACAAAAAATGTTAAGTAATAAAGGTTTGAAGTATAATTTAAAAGGAGAAATTAATCTAAAAAAACAGTTTGTGCAAACCACCCTAAAAAAGATGTTCATCACTCGTTCTGGAGTTGATCTTTGGAATGAGCTGGATGATCAATTAAAGGTATACAACACTTAAGCATTTTAAAAAGTCATATAAGCACAAAATATTACATCAATATGCACTTATTTCATAAGTTAACTCGTGCTAGTTGATACTTATAAGGTTACCTGTTAGATACACACAATGCTGCTAGCAAAGAAGAATTTCCACTTATTAAATTTGTGTGACTGACATTGTGGTTGCACTTTTGTTTGATGAATAACAGTGACCTTTAAAAAATGAGCAACCACAGTCCCGTTTCAGTCTCTGCTTCTTACTGCAGTGTTGCAGCAAAATTCAGTATGGTTTCTCCTCTGTGTCGGGGGCATCTCAGTATCAAAAATGGCTTTCTGTAAAATAACACAATCAAGAGGAAAGCCTAGTTAATCTATGGTCATGGTTTTCTGTTAGGTTGTCTTTACTTATTTAGTCCGTTGTGTTTCTGTTGTGAGGAAATCTGAACATCCTGCCTTGAAAGGTTTAGATGTCTTTAATCTGGTGTTATATAAAGACAAAAAAACTGGATACTGCTACCCTATAACCCTATATGTCTGGCTTTTGATTACAGTGGTTAAGTGTTTAATAATTAATATTATTATAATAATTAATTAGGTCCTGCATCAAATGACCCTGTAGTATGACACAGCTTCAACTCCTTGATGGGAACGCTACACGTTTTTCGATGTGCAGTATAAATGTCATCCTTTGAGAGAGGATGTGCAGAGCGTATTTTTTAAAAATCCAGCCAGTCATTTTAATAAAATATGCGCTTGACAAGCATGGCAGATGCATGGATGAAATATACAGACACAATTCTGGATCCAGTGTGCTCCCTAACCTGCCATTCCAGTCATAAATACTCTTTAGGAGACACTGATGAATCAGCCAGTTTTCAGCTGGATGATCACTCTCATATGTTCTATTCCACTTCTTTCACATTCACACTCATGAGCTTCAGGATTGTCCTCATCATGCACAAAGTGACAACCGTAACAACACAGGTGCACACGCGCTAGCGGGCTGTACATGTGGAAGCTCTTCACCGTGAATTAAAAAGGCCGAAAGCTTTCAATATGTTCGGGCATTCTGCTTAATTTCAGCTAAATGCATATTTTGCTGTGTTTGAGTGAATGGAGGTCCTGTTTCCGGGGAGTCCTGCAGATTAATCTATCATCATTTAATGTTTAATTATTAACAAATGGATATTTTTTTCTTAAAAAAGATGAGATTAACAAGTTTTTTGTAATCTGTCAGATACTGAAAGGATATTAGAATTGGTCAAATTTGGAATTGGCAGGCTCGAGGTTTACTAAATCAGGACACGTATGGACAAAGAGGATTGCAGTAGGTGCATCTGTTATTTGTCAGTCAGTTATCTGTACCACTTAATCCATTACGGGTCGCGGGGTAAGCTGGAGCCCATCCCAGCATTGTTTCAGGTGAGAGGCAGGGTGCACCCTGGACAGGTCACTAGTCCATTGCAGACTCTTATTTGATTATCATTTATTCATGTTTATCTCAGACATATTTTCTTAAATATACACAGTACAAACAACTTCCACATCAAAGAATGATTAAATCCCAACAAAAATCAGAAATCTACTTGCAGAGCAAATTGTTGTGAAGTCATTTATGAGGAATTTATTTGTCCAAATGATGTAGAATTTAATCTGATGTCTTGTACCAGCACCACACAGTGATGTAGCACACTTCATGCAACATGCTCCATGTCTGTGTTTGCAGCTCCTCTGACGTATAAATGAAATGTGAGGCAGTGTATTCACCAGGAAGATCTTTTAATTAGGCCATGTTCTTTTAATTAACCAGCCAACATAATGTCTGTGTCCATTTGTCACTCTCTTTTGTCTCCTTGCAGTTCCAGAGGTCCTTGCCTCCTATTATATATATCCTCATTCACTCAAATGTATTTCTTTCCTCTTCTCTTTCAGATTAGCATGATAATACCCTGTAGTATGGAGGCAAAGAGCTGAAGAGCAATTGCAGGACTGCTCATCAGATTCAATGTGTGCAAGACCACAGTTATTATCATACTGAATGCACTATCAGTTAAACTAACAGCCTGAATTCCAGCATTTATCTCCAATATCATAGAATGAATGTCAATTGCATAGGGACTACAATAGCAAATTACAGGTTATGTCTTGCTCCTTGGAGCCTGGATCTTTCCCCTGTGTAATTACGCTATGCACAGTCTGCCCCCATGCAGCAAAGAAGGCTCCCCAACTGTTTTCGATATGAAGTGAAATTTGAGTGAGAAAATGTGTTCATTTACACACTGGTATTGGCCCTGAAACCTGAGCACATCCTCTGTTTCTGCCTTGTGCTCAGAGGCATGGGGGAGGAAAGGATCAGCTGGAGCTTGTAGCTGTGTTTCCAGAGACCATGTCAGATGCAGGTCAGGCCACCTTGAACTCCTCAGCTTTTTGTGTTGGAGGTGGACAGGATCAGGCCGTGCTCCTCCCCACAACACGAGGACTTTGTTAGTCGGACACGGCGCAGACGCTGGCATGACGGACAAATCCCTGTCACGCTCTGAGTAGAACCCTGCTGGGGTCAAAGGCCTCGTGTTAAGGGTGGTGGTGTGACCTGAATACTGATTGATTTTTTTTAGGTTTGTTTCGAGAGAGGGGGGCTTTGCTTGGTGATATAAGAGAGGGGTCAAGCTGCTTACCCTTACCCACCATGGGGACTTTGAATAAGTGAATTTGGGAAAAATAAAGCAGAAAAGCTGTGAGTCATGACTTGTTTGACTCTTCTGCTCTACTGTATACCTCAGTGGGTGTGTCTTTTCACTTTCCCTGAAACAAGACACTAGACCACATGTTTCCCGTTAACAGACAGCTGAGTGGGAAAGGGCATGAGCGTGGTCTGTTTGTCATTTGGTGGAAGACAGAAGAGGCCATCTTTCCCAGTTCCTCTGCAAAATTTATTACTTGTTCAAATGCACGATCACACTGGCCATTGACAATTATATTATCAATCATTCAATTAGTGTAGTTCAAAGTGCTTGAAAAGTGACGTAAAGGCAAATGGAAATCCCATTATCATACAAGCAGATAAAAATAATGTTGTCCAGAATTTAAAATTACCCTTAAAACTGTCAAAGTCCTTATTTAATCATACTTAATCACACTGTTCTCAGGCCAGCTTTGTTCTTTCACTTTTTATTATCAAAAATACAAGTTTTCTGTGCATTTGCAGTGAATGAGGCACCACATGGGCTATATACTTTCTTTAGATAAACATTTTAGAAATAAACGGGAGAAAAAATAGGGTGGGGAAAAATTTTAAAATATAGGAAACAGAATTCAAATGAAAAACTGAATAAACGTGATCCAAACATTCTGCTGTATTTTCTATCTATTTAGAAAATAGGAACTGAAGTGAATTTTAAAACTATTTAGTGGTTTCTTTCACACAGTTTTCAAGATTAACATTTTATACAGCACCACAAGGTAGGGATATTATGCGTCAGTTAAATTTCTTCTGTAATTAAATATTTATACATTAATTTCTTTATAACTGCAATATTAGTTAAAGCAATATTAGTTTTGGTTCCACATTATTCTACTGCTGAGACATTTCCATTAGGCCATCTGTAATTAAATGAATAAAGTTTGCCCTCATCCTGTTTCTTCACTGCTGTTTAAATGTCTCCCGTCTCCACCCGTAAAAGGTCAAAAAACACTTTGGGCACAGAACTTAAATAAAATTGAACTACCTTCATATTGAACTAAGATCACTGACTGGATTTCACTTAGAAACACGACCGCTGTTTTATGGGTTTAGTTCATACATAGCTTAGCGTGCTAAGAAGAAGGGTAACTAGTTATGTATGTTTAAAAGTGCATTAAGCTTTAGGTGATCTCAGGGATTTTCTACTTCTGACCATGGACCCTGGAGTTTATCTTGGTTGTTTATTGAGTGAATTTTCCCACAAGCTCAGTTGATTAAGTTAATGCTGCTGAGGTATCGGAAGAGTGAGGAAGTGTGTATGTTTGGTGTGTAAACCTCACTAAGCTAGTTCTTTTATTATTTTTAAATAGTCATTAACCGCTTGGCTCGAAGCTTTCCTTCACTGAATTCCTTTGACCACACGTTGTGTGTTTTGTTTATTGGAGCTGAGAGAACCAGTGAGGTCAGGGTATCAGTTCAACCATCACTGTCTTGTGTTCACGACTGTTAATAAAAGAGTCATTTCACAACTGTGAGGTTTGAAGAATCCATACATCCAAAATTGATTCTGCTGACTATAAAGGTTAAAAGCCGCAGGTGGGCCAAACAAGCATAACAAACATCCGGTCCTGCAGTCCAGAGGCCAATTTGTCCTGATTTGGATTAGTCCTTCAGTTGTGGTTTTGAGATTGCTCAGTTGCCCGTTGAGGGATGCTGTTTATACATTTCTTCAGCACTTGATTCTGAGCCCAGGCATAAACTGGATTCATTTATTTATTTTCTCTCTCTTCATTCTCTTCACATACACTGAATGAATTACCCCAGTCTTTAATCTTGAACTTTTTTCTTTTATCTATTTTCAAGGTGGTGCTGCATCGTGGGACTTGTAATACTGGAGTTTTCCAAGAATCAGCTTTCCCCTTTATCAAATGGATAAGTGTTGGCGTGATTCTAGCAGATGGTTCAGTCTACCTCAGTAGCTCCTCTTAGCTATGTTTCAAACCCCAAACACAAACTATTAAATTCATCTAGATGCATTTAGGAGCAATTTGCAGTCTGGAGACTCGAGGTGACTCGGAGATTCTGTAGTCTGGAACCTTTGTTGTGCCGACACAGGAATTTGTTTCCATAAAGCTTTATCTGCCTTTTGATGTTTTGTGTTGCTCCCAGCTTGTACTATAAGTTACTATAAATGATGAGTGCAGACCCATTTCTATCAAGATTTCATTGTACAACACTGAAACAAGAAAATGACCATATGCCTGAATGTATCACTACCTGGGATACACTGTTACTGACACCCAAAGTAGTTTCCATTTGGGATTTGTGGCTTTTATGTCAAAACAAAGAGAACGTGAGAATAGAGAAGAAAAAGAAGTTGGCAGGCTGGATTCTGCCTTACCCTTAACTAAACCATCACCAGCATGTGGCTGCCAGCTGGAGTGCTTGCTAAGCCAGAGGATGCTGCCTCTGCAAGTCTTACAGGGCTCTGCTGGTTGAAATGGGCTGGGTCTAAACCTCCATTATCATCATTTGTCAGAATTTACCTTTGCACGTAATCACATTTCCTAATGCCCCCAGAAAGTTTAAGGAATGGGGCCAATGGGGCATTGAATCATTCAGAGCTTTCCCCAAAACAATAACTACACAAAGGAGTTTTCTAAAATTATAAATATGAATGCTTAAAGAAATTTCTAACACATTTTAAACTTCTGATTGCTTTTTGGCTCGAGCAAGGTACTGAGTTATTATATGGTTGTTTATCTAGCAGTAGTTTTGAAAATTTTTTGGAGTCTTTGCCACGAAGCATAACAGTTATTTCCTTTTTCCCCCATACTGGAAAATAAGTGGTGAAGTGTGGCTTCTCAGCTTTGATATGCTGCAAGGCAATGATAGCCCCAGGAATATGCATAATCAATGTCGGAGGACTATTAAAAAGGGTCAGAAGCTCAGAGTTTTAAGGTTGCAAACTTGAATAATATCCCTTTAATGCTCAACTTGAAACTGCTCTTTAATAGAATCTAGCTTCTTTAACACTTGTTTAACCCACTTAAGTGCTGAGTTTTTCAAGCTTTTTTATGCATGCTATTGAACTTTTATTTTTACATATTGCATTGGCATTGTTTTAGGTAATGTTTCACTGTATGACACTTTCTGGGTTCGTGTTCTGGCAAGGTGAAGACATTTTCCTGGGAGCAGCTTGCAGAACAGATTGTGGGCTGAGATGCTATCATCAGATTTGGCTAGTTTTGAGCTCTGGGATTTGTCAAAAGATTTTGTTCACTTATTGCAAAGCAAGCTATTGTCATGCAAACAGCATTTCCAGACATGTTTTTTTCCCCCAAGATTTAAAAGTGGATGAATTCATATTAACATGGAACTTTGCATTTTCATGATGAAAGAGATATCCAGCATTAGTTTGCCACTGTTATACATACTTTTTGGTCTTAATGGAAATATGATCGTTAGCAGCACTGTAAGCTTCCGTGTTTTATATTTTCTATAAACACACGTGTAAGACTGATTTTTTTACTTTCCATTCAGATTCACAGACCGCTGCAGCTGAAGCCTGATCCAGCCCGGTGTACTTACCTGCTTGGCGGATTGCTGCAGTCAGCAGACTGTTGGATAGCTGCGGTAAGGAGCGCTGTTTCTCTCTGAAAGAGGTGCTCTGTACTTATAAGTGAAATATGATTAGACTGAGGTGAATATAATGTGATGGAAGAAGGTCTACTCTTGAGAAATCTCTAGAGAAAGCACCTAATTATTAGATACTAAAAGGAAATCCTGCTGCTGCTGCTTTTCAAAGCCCAACATGAACTCAGAAATATTTGCCATACTTTTGTACAGCTGTTTTTATGAATCCAAGGACAAAATATGTTTGCAAAATGGATTCACACATATACGTACATTTTTGTAACTATGGTTGTGTTCCATTTTAAAGCCATTTTTTATGGGGTCTCGCATAAGTTCATGAATAAATCTGGCTTTAGCCAATGCCGGATAAATTTTGGCTATTTAAAATGAGGAATTTGTGTACTTGTGATTTATCTGAAGGGTTTGCTTACAGCAGAGAATGGAGAATGCAGGGTTTTGTTGATTGCACTTGCCGTGATTAACAGATGGAAAATGGATTTGCAAATGGGCTTCATTTAAATTGTGAAGTAGAGTTCTTTGTGCTGATTAATGGTAATCATCATTACTGTTCCTTAATTAAAATAAATACTGTCTGTAGTCTCCTAAATCAAGGATTGTCAGTAAACTTAGATTGGCACATGCCAAGTTTAGATCTTATCAGTGATTTTAGTGCCGTACGCTTTGTTGTTCGACTGTCAGGTGATCAAGTAGAATTGAGCTACAGAAATGCATCAGAAACTTTTAGAATCACTGAAAAGCTACTTTGTCTGGTCGAGAAATTTCCCCAGTGACTCTTGAGTGTGGACAGTAGAGGACAGGGCCAAGGAGCGGAGATGACAGCCCGCCTCGTGGGAAGGCCGGAGACAGATGGTTGGACAGATGCAGGCCTGCTGTGACCTTGAAAGAATCAGTAGGAAAAAGGAGTAAAAATCTCTCAAACAAGTGGTGCTAAACAATTCACCTGGAGGGCCAGTTTTATGAATTACATGCTTCTCCTGAATTGTGTTGTTAGATGTGTTGTTATGCACATGGATGCTCCTGCATTATCGAGGTACAATGATTAATGCAGCAAACTTAATTTGGTAGAAATTCTGCTGTAATTTGATTTGTTTTTGTTTACATTGTTGGAGCTTAACTGATGGCTTGTTAACAAGACGAACAGGAGATTCACTGACTAGAGCAGTTGTTAATTAGAAAGTGGTGCTAGTAGCCTTTGTAAGCAGGTACAATTCAGTTTGTTGTCTAATAAACAAATGAATAAAATCCAGTTCCCTAATGTTTCAGTCAGTATCCACTCTTTTATGAATCATTTAAGCTTTAAGGGTTTCTGTGAGAATTTAGTTGGATTAAATTGTTAGGCCTGTTGTGATAACAAATTTTGCTGTGCGATAAATTTTTTAGAAATTATTGCGATAAGCGATAATATTGTGCAAAGCGTGATTGTTATTTTCAGACCATTTTCAACTAATACAATGATAATGCCATAATATTGCAAGTACACCCTTTCAAAGATCAATAAACTTTCATTTTTAAAGAACATTTTACACTGAACTGGAAGAAATTTTAAAAACAAAATAAAAAAAAAAAAAGGACCTTCAGTCTCATTAACAACGAATGAAAACCAAACCCAACCAAAAACAGTGAGTATGATGTAGGAACGTGCGATTAATCGAATTTTAATCACAATTACGATCTGGATTTTCAACGATCATAAAAATGAAATCATCCGATTATTTTTCTCCTTCGCAGTTTACTCTTGTGCTGTTTTCAGCCACAAATCGAGCGCCACTGGCATTGCAGCGCTGCGCTCTGCTGCAGACTCCTCCCACAGTCCCAGCCGCTTTGGTTTATTTCACCTCGAGATGCAAACACCTCTCAAGTTATGTGCTGGACACACGGGACGCGACGTCGCTCCTTCTCCATTAATTTTCTATGGAGCTTGCGCGATGAGGCGGAAATCGCTGCCCTCCTCCAGCCAAGCAACAGGCGACATTTATAATAATATATGATATTATTATATAATATTTATAAAGCCCTGCAAAGGCTTTTTTTTTTTTTTTTAATTATAACTTACCTGGGGAAGTGTATGTGTGGATATACCTCATTTCTTGCCCTTTACCTGTCCACATTCAGACATCAATGGTCTTTTTGAAGAGCTTTATGTATGATGCTTTATAGAAATTAGTTTGCTGATAGGTTTTTGCAAAGTAGGATTAACTGTAAAACTGAATTTTGATTTCTTTAAATAAATATTCATACATTTGTGGAAGTTTTGTTACAATGAGTTGGATTCCCAATGATTATGTAGAATGTACTGATAGATTTATAATTTAAAAATAATAAGGGCAAGTTGTAAAGATCTGTGGGAAGGTGATGGGAAAGGGCATTTTCACAAGCACAGCTCTAATCAAACCTGGTGTGAATGTTTACGTTAAAGGTCATCTATAAGCATGTAATATGAACAAAAACGAAAATGTAAGAAACTCTTTTTTTAAAAGTAATAAAATAATATTAAAATTTATATATATATAAAAAAGAAAAGGTTTAGTTGAGAATCTGCATTGCTATTTGCCCCTGTACTCGGTATATTCATACACATGGGTCAGAAGTTCCATACAGGTGCAAACATTCCTGGGTCAGACTTGTTTATATGTAATCTCATGTTTGCCCTTCACTCTGTTTATGCTGTAATTACTGAAGAATATTCCATTACTACTAGTAGTTTTCCTTTTTTTTTCTGGAATGGGATAGCACTGGTAATGAGTTGCAGTAGCTCTGGTGAAATTATCTTGTACTTTTCAATATTTTTCTTATTTTATTTTTCTTATTTTCCAAGCTTATTTCTGTGAAAACACATTTTGGAAACAATTTTCTCTGCTGTTTGGTTGCTGTACTGTTTCAATGATTTCTGATGGTAATCCTGGTACTTTTTAACATCTCTTTTGATGTATAACTTATCCAGTTATTTTTATTCTACTTTTAACAAATGGGAGATTAGGTTTCCGAAGTTGAAGATGAAGAGCAAACGCCAGATTACAGGGGAGAAGCAAAAAGGAAAGGGGAGAAAGTTTAAACATTTTGTACCATAGTGGAGAATGTGAGCTCACTGGCAAAGTAGATTAGATAGCAACTATGAGAACTTGTCAGACTCAAAAACCCTCTACAGTGCTTTCAGACAGGGAGCGCAGACAGAGTGGTAACGGAAAAGGATTAGTGGCTGCAGTTCTTTGTAATGACTGATGGTGTAATCCTGGCCATGTTACTGAGAGAGCGCATCTTCGCATCCTGAAAGTTGACCTTTGGAATATGAGGCTCGGTTGATATTTGTCTGCAGAGAGTTTACCTGTATTACCTGCTTATATTACATGTGACATCATCGGCTCGTTTCCTGCCGGGCTACAAACAACCCAACGTATGCACGGTAATCTCCTGAGATGTCAATCATCTCCTACTTGCCAAACTTTTTCCTCTGTTATTTATACTACATCACAGGGCTGGTCGATATGGCCAATACCTGAAATCCCGATAATGTTTTCCCTTATCGCGATACATGATTTATATCTCGATGAAATCTCCTAGAATAAAATTATGTAAATGATGAATTCAACATTATTGTGCATAAAAAGTTAAACTTAGCTAGATTTAACTTAATTGTGATTTCTTTTTCAACAAACTTTAATCGTAACCAGGGACCTGAACTCATGAACTTAATAAAAACAAGTGTTTTCCTGACCATTATATTAGGAGGGCGCCCCAACCCCCTAACATCAACCCCGCCACCCCTAGGAGATGAAGTTTATTTCATTTTCTATAATTACTTAATTAATATCTTGTATATTTTTTTCATTCAATTATTTTATATTTTAATATTACTTACTTTTTTTTCTATTTTGCACCAGATCACAACAGAAGTTGGGTTCCCTTTATTCTAGAACAGGTTTTTGTTCTTGTACTATAAAAACTTAACGGCTTGATTTTTATCCATTTTCTTCTCATGTTGACATGTAATTATGTGCACACACAGGTGAGCTTCACTCCCACCAGCAGAAAGAAAGCACACGTTAGAAACTGTCGCATCAATCACCTGTAAATCAGACAAAAATATCTGCTTCAATTATACGTCTGCTCAAAAGAGCAGCTGGAGGGAGTTGGTCTGCTGTGAATGAGAGAATATGAGGCGTGTGTGGTGAGCTTCGCTCCGACCAGCAGACGGAGCGCTACGAAGAAAAACTCTGCTGTGGTTATACTCGATGTTAGAGATATAACCATGTTATATATTCTATATAGAACGTCTCAGGATACATCGAGTATACTCGACATATCACCCAGCCCTACTACATCAATATAATTTCCGTTTAGGGACTCGAAGTGCAATTCAGTTTAATTGTCATGGTAAAGGCTTGATGGAGATTTCAGCAAGACACATGATGAAATGCTTCAAAATAATATGTTTATAGAATAAAGTGGTCACTTGATTCTCTCTGGGGGAGACTGTTGCAGTACATGGAAGTTTATGCAGTTCCTTGCAGAACAATAGTTATCTTGTGTCTGTAGTGAAATGGAGGCACTTCTGATGCAATTTAGGCAGCAGAGAGTGAAGCAAAAACCACCATCAGCCTGATATTGTTCAGGCCTCTGGCTTTTATCACAGTAAAAGGAGAAGCATGATCAGAGCTAGGGACTGGATGGTGGGCTGCCGGTGTAGGGAGATGTTGTGATGGAGGACGATAGAGGTGTCAGGCGTATAATTGGGGTGAGGAGATCTCTGGGGTGGATAGAGGGAAGCTTTATTAAGACTGTTCTAGTCTGATGTGCTTGCATGGCCGCCTTGCTCTCCCTTGCACACCCACGCCTCTTCTCCATTTCCACTAGAGACTCTGTAACAACAAAGGGATGAAGGCCAAAGTCCTCAAGTTCCTTTCAGTTACAGATAAGACAAAAGACCCCATTACTTGAAAAACACTGATGGGAAGGCAGCAGTGTATGGATCTGCCTTTTCTTTTAATTCAAGGCCTATTGTTCCTTCTTCCTTTTCAAGTTAAGTCACTATTACTTATTGATGCTGCAGCATTGTATCCTTAGAAAGATTTGTGAGCAAGTTGTACTATAATGAGGTGCTTATAGTAGTGTCAGACCTGACGACAGGTTAATGACCTTCCTTAGTTGTTTAACTTGTAAATTGAATAAATATTCTCATATCCTAAAATGATGCACATTATTTGCCTAAGCTTTATGATAAGTCTTTAATACATTTGTTTTTCACAGTATAATGATACTTTGGTTTTGATCCAGTTAATGCACAGCTTGAAAATGTATGAAGAGCCCAGTAATAAGGGCATTTACAGCCCAAAGTGTTGACAAATATTGGCAGTCACAACGGCTAAAATGGCAATAATCTTGCTTCTTTTGGCTCACGACAGAAAATAACTTTCCAGGGTGACTTCCCCTGTGACTGATCACATCAAATTCTGATTGTGAGATTAGGAGCTTAACTGCTTATTTTCTCTTGCTGTGTGAGCACTGCATTGTTATTTTGTAGTGCTCATATCAATAAATAAATCTTTTGTAGCGCTGTACATCCTTGACTTGAGTATAAAAATGTTTGCTGTCTCACAAAAGTGGGTTTTGTGAGTGACAAAGATTTTCTGTTGAAGCAGGGGTGGTTATGGAAAGAATTAGGGCCACCCCCTGAACTTAACTGTAATTTGGTTTCTCTGGAACTCATGAAAAGAGGACCGGGGGTCTGTTCTCCGCTTCCTTAGAAGCTTGTTAATCCCCCACAGCTCTGAACAGAGGGAGAGCTGCTGCAACATACATGACCCTTGTGGGAAATGGCACTACTTCTCTCCAGCCCTCTTTGGGCCTCTTTCTACTTGGTACTGCGGGCCTTATTGGCTAATCCTCTACCTAGTCATGGCAGGGAGATTGCAGGCTTTTTCAAAGCTGACCGCACTTCAAAGTTACAGGGATACGGGAACTTCAGGTGGTTTGAGAAAATTGGGTAAACCGCAGGCAAAATGTTCAGGGTTCGCCTCAGCTTTTCTTTGTCCTTTCCCGAAGTTACACTGAAACTGAAAGTACATGCTGACTCACATCACTGAATCTGTGTTGGTTTACAACATAATGTCATTAAGATTATATGAAATATTACTGGAGAGTTTGTTGTGGTTGCATTTGCAAAAACTGCATTACACAAGAACTAATTAAATATTGAAACTCAGAAATTCTATTATTTCTGAAAACCATTCTGATTTGGATTTTTTAGCTTGTGATGGATTCCTGGAAAAAATTGGCAGCAAGACAGGAGAAGTTGTTCACAGATAAATGAATAAACACCCGGTGGATGATCTCACCGCCTCTGAGATTAAGTGACAGCAGATCAGTAACATGATTGATTAACATGAGTTTATTCTTGTGCTGTTTTCAGTTGCAAATCGAGCGCCACTGGCATTGCAGCGCTCTGCTGCAGACTCCTCCCTCAGTCCCAGCCGCTTTGGTTTAATTCAACTCCAGATGCAAACACCTCAAGTTATGGGCTGTACACACGGGAGGCAAAGTCGCTCCTTCTCCATTAATTTCTATGGAACTTGCGCGATGACGCTGAAATCTCTGCCCTCCTCCAGCCAGGCGACATTCGTGCATGTGAAATGTTGCGCTCGTACATGTAGACGTGCGCACGGGGGCTTACGACACGACACAAGGAAATAGAAACATGTTCAATCATTGTGAGTCGCGACTAAATAATCCACCAGCTCTCAGAGACACAGATAGATGACAAACATATAAATAGGGCTGGGCGATTAATCGTTAAAATCGATAAATCGAATTTTCCATTTCTGGAGATTTATTTGAATGAAAATCTAGATTTTTTTCCTTAGTTAGTTAGCAGCAGACTTAGCCCTCCCTCCACACCAGAATTGTGTGTCTGACAGATTCACAGTGAACTGAGCCGTCACTCACGCCTGGAATTTAGCTGTACGTATAAATGCGGTGAGAAATGCTGCTCTCTACGAGATGCACAAGTAAACTTCAGCCCACAAATTCATTAAGAGATGACCAACATCAGGGAAATTATTACCGCAGTGGATCCTGTATGATAAGGATCCAGATGGAAAGAGATCATGGACGCAGTTGTGTTGCGTATTTCTATGCAAGATATGAAGTCATTTATACCGTGGAAAATTTATAACATCATTTATTTTTGTTTTAGCTGGCATTCATATATTCATAGAATTTATATGAATGAATGAATGGCAGCTATTAGAAAGTTTTTAATTTTTTAAAAGTTTTTAATAAGTTTAATTATGTTTTTTGAGAAGAAAAGAAACCAGCGCTCAGTTAACACAGGGAACAACCCGGGATTTAAGAAACTCATCAAGCTTTGGACAAACTGCATCACTGCCCTCTCGTCACTATTTTTGTCGCGGGTCTCTCCCTGCCCTGAATGATGAGTGTCATGAGGGTGTTGTGAAGGATGTGGCTACAGTCCAATGTTTTGCCACCCATACGAACCTGTGGTCAAGCCGCACCATAGAGCCGTATATGATGCAGATTTCAACGTGCAAACGAAATGTCTCCAGTCTCCTTTATTCCAGATCACACCGAGCAGAACATAGCTGCTGGTGGTGGAAAGACACTAGTCTGTATTACCACAGATGTGGTAGATAATGTTAGATAATCGTGTTAGATAATCGAGATCTCAATTTTAATCAAAATAATCGTGATTATCATTTTTTCCAATAATCGAGCAGCCCTATATGCTGCTATGATGATTGTTAGTATAATGGTCGTCCAGGTGGTTAAACTAAAATAGTGGGTTACTTTTTCCTTGAGGAAGCATCCTTAATGAGTAAGCTGACCTAGAAAGATTTAAGTGGCAGCCATTATACGTGCGACTCTTAAACCCTTGAGAGGAGCATCAATGCTTAATTTATTAGCTCCTGTATCACAGGAAACACTGGACCATCCTTAATGAAGGGTGGCTGCAGCTTCAAGTAATGCCCGATTATTTTAATGCATTAGACAAACTTCAGTCATGTAAATTAATTATTTACATGAATACATCTTGTATGACATTTTTGTGGCTTTTTAGTATTTTTTTTAATTAATTGCAAAATTTCTAACAGTCATCTTATGACTTCTATTAATGTAAATAAAATGGCCTCTGTGAAACAGTGGTAAGATGTTCTTAGACATGGCCTAAAGTGCTTTTCATGGGATATGTTAAAATTTTGAACCTGTAGTTTTACTACTGCAGACTTGTATCACAGCTTTTTAATGATTTTATGATATTTTTTTTTTTATTTTAATTTTATTTTTTATGATTAAATTGTTATTCTTTTTATCTTTCCAGTAATGTCAGGTGAAAGTGCTTAGGACAAGACAATGTGAGGTCATTATTTTTTTTCTTTAGCCGTACCCAAAGCCTCTTTCTCTGAATGCACTTTGTTTTTTTAGCAAATTGATGCCAAGATTTGCTGCAGCTGTTACCACAGCGTGGCTCTGCCTTCAGGCCAGATGTATGACCCACTGAAAACACTCGAAGCACAATGTGTCCCCTTCCTGTTGAGCAAGACAAATTCTATATCCGTCTACAACTTCCACTTGTTTTTTTTCTATGTGTCAAGGTATCAAATCCCTAAATAATCAACGCATCCAGACTTTAACTACATATTTTTCTTTAAAAGAAAAATGATGTTTTTGTCCAATATTAAAGCAATTTAAAATTATAATAAATTTTTGCACGTTTACAGTTTTTGTTGTTCGGATACACTTTTAACTTTGTTTTTTCTTTCATAATTAATTGTTAGTTAACTGTTTAAATTGCTTTAAAGGTCCAGAAAGGTCATGATTGCAAATTTCTTGGTGTTATATTCACTCACTTATAAATTTGCATGTACAACACAGCAGCTTAATTACTTTAGGTGGAATTAGGTGGTTATTAGTTCCCACGTTGGTACTGAAGAAATGTTTATTGTGACTCAGTCAGACCTTAAAGAACACACACACATTTTGCAGGTCTGTGTGAGCTCAAGATGTCAATAAGCTGTTTAAACCTTCACCTGGAGCAGACCCTTCATAAAGGTTAGTTAGCTTTAGCTAAGCAAGGAGGATTATGTCTTTAACTAGTTTCTTTAAGTAGCATCTGTTTGAGTTTTATCTTATTCTGTTCATCCTATCTCATTAGTACTGCTTACTTCAAAGGATTTCAGAATATATCAGGATGCTCAGAGTGTAAATGTTTTATTTTTTTCTACTTTCCATTTTTCCTTCTCTTTGAATGGTAATTTACTCATTTGGAGCTCTGATACACCTGGCATCTTTACACGACTTGTAAAGAAGCTCTTTAAAAACCACATAATAGTTTAAAAAAAAAAAAATTTATGGTCTTTTTAATTTTATGTAAAATAAAGTTTAGTTATAGACAAAGTAGAAAATTATGGTTTAAAAGATATCTAACTCTAGCCAGCATGCATTAAAGTATATTTACCAAGTATTTTATGTAACAGTTGAACTAAATTACAGGTGTTCATAGATTGATGTATTCATTTACAGAAAATTCATTTATCTTGATCGTCGATAGCCAACACTTGCTGATCACTGTCACGTGTGAGACTTTTACTTTCTCTTTTGATGGTTGCATAAAACAAACCTGCTCAGTATGTCTTAATGTTAGGTGGAAAGATGGTTGACATTTGACTATTTTCTGTCATTTTCTAGTTAAGAAGAGTAATGGATTAAATTAGTGAAAAATTAATCAATAGTGACAGTAATTGTTAGTTATAGCCCTTGAACAGATGATTGAGTCTTTCCTGTCCAGGCTTTTAATCACTTGTTTCATCCCCCACAGGGCAGCCAGGCAGTGACTCTATTGACCATAAAAGCCTGTGGTTTATGGCTGCAGTTGATGCTTCATGTGGTTATTGACCAGAAGCTGTTGGCGTAAAGTGGGCGGACCTGTCTGATTAGTCTTATTGACCACAGAGCAGTGAACCTCGGATATTTCCTTTTTTTTATTATTATTATTTTTATGTGTTTTTCATCATACGTCCATTATGAACACTTAGGTAGTTTTCACACTTACTAATAACATATTTTCTCCCTCTGGAAATGATTTGGGTTATTGAGGGATGCAGAAAGTCAGCCTCTAGTGAGACTTGCTGATATCATGCTGTTAAGGCCTGAGAGGATGAAGCGATTTATATGAGAGCCTCTCATATTTTCTTATAATTGATGTTTACACATTTTCTCAGAGCAATAATAAAGATTGGTCTTTTAATTGCTGATGCATGCCACCCACACAGGTAATTGCAAGCTGTTTGCTAGAATGCAAATGTATTGCTCTTTGGTGTTGGCCTCTAACAAATTAAGATACTTAGATTGATTCCCTCTAATTTTAAGGAATTACTTAGTTTTATTGTTGAAGGTATTACAAACACCAGCTTCATTATTATTTTTCAGCCAGAAAGATGGCAAACCACACCAGGTAAAGTTAATGTTGGTTAATAGTGACTATTCATATTTGCCTCTTTGAGATTTAGCTTGGAAGTAGAGAGAAACTGAAGGTAACCTACCTTAGGTTGTTTGTCCCGAGTGGCAAAATATATATCTTAGAAAATAAAGCCCAGAAAAAAGATAGTCGGGCTTCCAAATAACTATGGAAGCAAATCTGAAGCAGTATTTTGAAAAAAGAAAAAAAAAATTAACTCAAACGTTATTTTCTATCAGTTGACTGAACGATGATGAATGATGCCGTGTAGTGTCGTCACAAGATGACAGTACAGGCTAGGGCTGGGTGATATGGCCTAAAAATAAAATCTCCGATTTTTTTTCTAACTAAATCCAATTTCCGATTCTTAATTATTATTTTTTTCCTTTTCATTTCAATAAACATAATTAAACTTATTAAAAGCATTTATTTATGTGAATGAATGCCATCTTAAAGAAAGTAAATAATGTCATAACTTTCCCATCGTATAAATGACTATCTGCAACATATGCGACACAACTGCATCGATGATTTCTTTCCATCTGGATCTTTATCATACAGGATCCACTGCGGAAATAATTCCCCTGATGTTGTTCGTCTCTTAACGAGAGTTTGTGGGCTGAAGTTGACGTAGAGAGCAGCATTTCTTACTGCCGTTATACCTGAAGCTAAATCCTAGGCGTAAGTGACGGCTCACTTCACTGTAAATCTGTCAAACACCGTCGGGGTGTGGGGGGAGGGCTGAGTCCGCTAACATAAAAACAAATCGGCAGAAATGGAGAATTCGATTTATCGATTTATTGCCCAGCCCTACTACAGGCTCGGCTGCTCAAAGTTGGAACTAATTAGAAAATATTGTTGCTTGACGAGGAGGGGGAAAAAAAGAAAAAGAAATGCTAGATACATCTGGGACAATATATCTCGTTTGGAAAGACATCTGCCAGTCAAAGTTTACTGTGTTCCCACTCAGACCAGAGAAAGCTGGTGAGTCACTTAATTTCTACACTGACCACATCCCACCCCATGTTGCATTTCCAAACTTCATCATAGACTTAATTTTCATAAATTACTGAGATGCTGTGATTAAAAACAACCCTGGGACCGAAAAAAGTCATGAATTTGAAATGTTTTGATGAAGTCTGTTTCATCCAGTGGAGTTGCTCTGATTATGCTTCGATTACAGATGTCAGATAATGTGTCACATGTAAAAACCAACGAATGTTAGTTTGATTTTTATAATACGTCTCAGAAATTACTATAATGATGCTACGTTCTGATTGTTTAACTGTGCACGTTTCTGCAATGGGCACCAGGGTTTTAGTGCAACATCGGAGCAGGAAAACCTCTCGTCTTCCAAAGCAAATGTTTCCATCTTGCTGTTTCTTGATGTGCACGCTCTATCTGCTGGTGGGAGTCTGCTTACCTGTGTGTGCGTGTAAGTGTCCGTGTGTGTGGGTGGAATGTGTCTTTGTTGCCGTGCACGATACAGATATGACATGCTGTTGTATAAAAAAGATAAATGACACCAGACTGTTTTTAATAAAAGAATAAAGTATACCGTAAACCTTTTGTAGAGGAAGTTATTTTTTTAATGACTTGTGTTGTGACTTGGCTTGTATAAAAATGACATCAAAGTAAATTCACTTTTAGGGCCCGGTGGGTCTCTCCCTGCCCCTCCACCAATCTAATAGCAGGGGAAACAATGAGGTCCTTATTGGACATTTGCTTTATAAGAATGGATTAGAAAAGATGGGGTGACATGCAGGACAAGGCCTCAGGCCAGAATTCCTACACGAGATGATTGCATCAAGAAGCTGTTAACCATGTCCTCAACCAACCCTAAACCAGTTTTTTTGTATATGTTTAGATTTTTCATTTAAATACGTGGCAGTCTCTCATATCAGTAGTTTCTTCTCTAGGACGGCCACCAGGTTGTAGGTGAGTTTGATGGAGGCTGCTCTCAGTCTCTGCCGACGTTCCTTTTTGTTTGAGAGCAAGAACCAAATCAAATCAAACTTTATTTATAAAGCACTTTTAAAAAAAGTGCTTTACCTGATTAAAAACATTCAAGCATATTTTAGTTCATGCATATTAAATATAAAACAAGCCTTTACATGCATCAAAGTGGAATTACATAACAAACACTCATTAAAATCTTTTACACAGTCGCACGCACACCCACACATGTATACACCCCCATTAGTACAAACATGACTCTCTATAAATATGCTTGTAGGTATAAAATACTAAATGTGAATTACATCTGACCTAATGCTGCTGTCAGGAAACAATATCATAGGGATCCATCCACACCAGGAGCCAGTCCACCCAAGTCCAACAGCAGCAACCACCCCAATCAGGACAGACTGGGGCCCACATCGCAGCCATAAGGCTGCAGTGCAGGACTCCAGCCACCCAGACTAGGGTGATCACCGCGGCAAAATCCCCCAGACCGAGCAGGCAAAACCTCCAGTGTGGAGGATCCCTACGAGGATAACACTGGAGTTAAAATGAAGATTAAATAACCTTAAGAAACAAAAAGAACAGCTAAGAATGAATGAATAATAATAAATATAATAAAAAATTAATAAATAAATAAGTAATACAGTTGAGTAAAATGAAAATAAAATAAATAAAATTTAGTATAATGCTAAGCTAAAAAGATGTGTCTTAAGCCTCTTTTTTAAAAACATCAACGGTCTCTGCAGCCCTGAGGTTCTCTGGCAGGCTGTTCCACAGTCAAGGACCGTAACAATGTAAAGAGGCCTTGGTATGTCTTGGTCCTCTACCCTTGAAACAACTAAAATGCCGGTACCAGAGGACATCAGGGTCCGCGAGGGTTCATGGTATAAAAGAAGGTCTAATAAATAAGAAGGCGCTAGACCATTAAGACATTTATAAACTACTAAAAGAACCTTAAATCAATCCTGAAATGCACAAGAAGCCAATGCAGCGATTTTAAAACTGGTGTAATGTGTTCCCACCCTCTGGTCCTTGTCAGAACGCATGCCACCGAGTTTTGAGGTAGCTGTAGGTTCGAAATGGACTTTTTGGGAAGACCAGAGAGCACGGCATTACAATAATCTAATCTACTAGAAATAAAGTTTATACCTTGAGTCGCGATTTTCTTCCGACATCTGCAGCAGGTCAGTTCACACCCGAAGTGTGTCAGATACGAAGCGCCTGCGAGTGCGGTCTGCCTAGCTGGATCCGGAAGATCACAAAATCACAGGAGAATTCTGATTTCCAGGATTACCGTTATGGTTCATGATAAAAACGACACACGGGGACACCCTGACCATTAAAGACGTGTTGTTTACATGGTACAGTGAAAATCTGCACGTGTGCTTTTATTTGAAAGATTACTGGGAGCTTTTGCACATTCTAATGCGCGCTCCATCAAAAATAGACTGCGTATGTTTAGCAGAGAGCTGCTACAAGGCGCATCTGAGACGCGATTTCTGCACGGTAACTTTTAACTTCTCTTTTTAATAATATAATAAGTAATTTATGATTTTATTGTGATTCTTTCTATTTTGTACTATTTCTTAATATCTATAATGCTTTTGTTTTATGTAAAGCACTTTAAATTGTCCTGTACATAAAAATTGTTATTCAAATATACTGCTTTGTCTCTGAGTGGGGGGGGGGGGGGGGGGGGGGAGGGGGGGGGGGGGGGGGGGGGGGGGGGGGGGGGGGGGGGG
>JBAMHW010000006.1:6590875-6604526 GCA_037177495.1 Rhadinocentrus ornatus | reverse complement strand
GCGTCAGGTCTGTGTTATCCAGCTGGAAGTTTCATCTCGCTATGACCAAGATTCACCGAACCAGAGGCAGAAGAAGTTCCAGTTCATGCTTCACGTTTGTAAAACAGTCAGAAAACACGTCTTACCTTTGCTAAAAAGTTTCTCATTGTCTTTGGGAGCCGTTTCCCGTCCAAAAATCACGATGTTCTGCCCATCTGCATGGGGTGTGACAGATAAAAAGAAACTTGGGTTCTTTTTCTTCTTAACTTCCAGACAATACGTCTCTTTATTTTAATAAACCCGCTCTCTCACAATTACATCAGATGCACCGCTGCAGCAGGAAGGGAGACGCGACTGCATGTTTCTGTGATCACAGCCAGTGAGAAAGAAAAAAAACAAACAGCGTTAATTAATCATTCCGTTAACGCGCGTTAACGTGCCCAGCACTAATATAAATATTGTTGTTGGAATGCAGTTGTTCATCTAAACCCCTATTAAATCATAGTTCAATATGTGGACATTACTTATGCAAAGGTCAACTCTGATCTAGTGACGCAGAACAAAACTACAGAGGTTTTAGTGCAGGCAGTTTCCAAAATGGACGTTTTGACACCTTTTGTTCTTAAAGTCCATCAGTTGGGGGACCTCAGGTTTCGAAAGAGTTATTATAAAGAAGGGGTTTGACTGAACAATTAGCTGTAGAAATCAATTAGGTCAAAACGAGAGAGGTTTAGTTTAGTACAAACAGTTTGGATGAAGTCTTTCACAGTTTAACCCAGTTTGGCTGTCTGGGCGCTCCAACTGTAGGATCTTAGGTTTAGAAGATTAAAATGCTCTTAAAGTTGGGTTGTTTTTTTTAGGAATTTATGGTTTGCATCAATTATTTGAAGTCTCAAACTTCCAGACAAATGTTGAAGCTTTCTTTGGCTGTACTGATGTCTGCAGCTGAGCTAAAGACATGTTTGTTCGTGTGCTGCACTTCCTCCAAATACCACATTTAACAGAAACCAGGAAATCGTGTTGTAAGAAGGACCTTTTTATTTGTTGATGTCAACACCCTCAGTTTTATTTTTAAAGTTGCTTTTTGCCCGCTATCTTTTTTGGGTCTTGTTTACAGTGCTAAACAATGAAAGTCATACACTAAAACTTTACCACTCCACACAGTATAAACTTTATCACTGTACACACAGTATACACCACACACAATTCCCTGTATCCCATAATCAAATAAATGCCATGACAGGTTTTTCCCAACCAAAGGTCACATGCATAATTCAGTAAATGGAGACGGTGGCAGAAAAGGAATATTTTAAAGCTTAAACTTCATTGGTGTGTTGTCATGTACTCGGGGTGGAAGTATGCAAAAGTGCATCTTCTGAGATCTTTTTACAAGTCTGATGCAGTGGGTGGATTGTTTACCCAAGGTTGTTATAGTCCCCGGCACGAGCCCTGCATATGCTCTCCAACCGCATTAAACCAACTCAGACCAGGTCGGCATTGTCTCAAGGGCAAAACCTGAATAGCTCTCTGCCTTGTTGACTGATGAAGCTCATCCATGCGCCAAATTCAACAAGTCGGCTGCCCTTCCCTCGCTGTGCAATCCTTCAGCCTTTCTTTCTGCACACGGATGTATCTGCCCACTGCTACTGCACTCATCTTCTCCCTTTTCAAATGCTAATGGCACTGAACCATGCTGGAGCTCCCCTGCTAGAAGCGAACTCTCTTCTCAGTAGAGAATTTATGGATTGTCATGCAGAGTTTTTAAGGTTTGGCCCAGCGGGTAGTTAAAATTTCTTCTTGTGGCCAACTCCTTTTGGCCACAGTCTCAGCAGCGTGCTGCAATACATACACCATGGGTCTTACTGTTGTTATGCAAAATGGAACCAAATCCAGTTTCGGTGCCTATTCTGTATACCCACCCACCACTTCAAACCCTACAAAAAGCACTAGTGATATGTTGGAACTTTTGCCTGGCTTCAGCATCCTAATGTACCGACAGTGCTCCCAACTGTTAGAAAAAGAACAAATCATTCTCTCTTGAGAAACACTAACAATGCACGTTCTGTTGTCCCCGTCTCCCCCTTCAATCAAAGCTTGTTTTCCCAAAGAACAGACAATGACCTTCAAAAGCTGAGCTCTAGTAAGTCTGCTCTTTTGACGTGTTTGGTTTGTGAAAACGTGGACATGATCACACGTAATCTAGAGAGAGGAGTCAAAAAATTAGCATCTAACTGTCTTTTATTGTTACTTAGTTCCTTGCCTTTAATCCCACAACCATCAGCTGTCAGTGCACCTGCCAGATAATAAACTAACAGCATCTTCCTCCAGACTGAGTTTTAACAGATGCAGCGCTTTGAAACTGGCACGATCTGTTAAAGAAAAACAGAAAAGCAAATATTTGAGGGCACTAATTAACAAAAACCACTGTGCATGCATCATAAATCATTTTAATAGAAGTTTTTTTTTCTTTCACAGTTCACTGGGAGTTGCTTCTCATATTTACTTTAGAGAAAAGCAGAAGACACCTGAAAAATGTCCTTGCCTGCTTTGAAAATGGGTCTTCACGAGTACATCACAAGTTATTCTGATGTCAGAGAATAAAGCTGACGTGTTCAAGTTCTTCCCACTCTGAACTGTTTATCTATGCTCCACCAAATCATATATTTATTATTCTTGTTTTAAAAGGTAACTATTTCCTGTTGGCTGCATGGTGGTTGCCTCACAGGGCTGCATGTCCCTCCCCATGCAGTGTAATGTAATTTGACCTTAGGCATGAGTGTGAGCATGCAGGGTTTTTGTCTCTGTGATGGACTGGGGACCCATCCAGTTCCCCCGTGTTCCTGAATTTAATCAAGCAGGTAAAGAAAATAAATGGATGGAACTCTTTCCTGCCTCAAAATAGGAACAATGCTACTTTTCACTTCAGCCTCATTGAGTACTGCGTATGTGCATCTATGAAAATGTTAACTAGCTCTGAGGACCACCTCTCTGCTGCTTGCCTTCAGCTTGTTTTTACTCATATGTTTAGCATATACAAAGACCATATGAATATGTTGGTGTGGTTAGAAACTTTATTAAGATTGGAGCAGATGTTTAGTTGAAAAAAACCAACATGTTTTTAGTGACAGCACTCTGTCATTAGGACGCATAGACAATACTTCAGTACTGATTCTATTGATAGTAACAAACTTTGTTTGCTGATCTGACCTGAAATGAATCTTTACCTGCAAGGGTAGCTGAAAGTATAAAAACAATGCAACAGGTATGAATCATGACTCAGAAATTGTTTAAAGCTGTTTTTATTAATTATTAAACGCTTTTGTATGGTTTTTATGTTGATCACCCTGTGGGTGTGTGAATTTTTCACTGAGGCAAAAAGCTCTGTTAAATCTATGTTGCATTGAACTCCTGCATGTATGTTAGCAAAACTGCGGAATATTGTTTAAGGGTCATATAGTTCATAAAGATTCATATAATAAAGTAATCTAATTATCTGAGTAAATCATGATTCTTAGAAACTGGTCCAACACATCCTCTAGGTTACAGTGTAATCCCATCGTTTCCTTTAAAGTTGTTCTAGCTTGTTCCAGTTGGAGGTGGTGGTAGTTACAGGAGCAGCTCTATAGCCTAAAAGGACAGGTGGAAATACTCTAATACTAATGGCAGTGGGTTGTTGTAGTCTGGGTTTCTTTGCCATGGTTGGTCTCCCCTTTTTTTTTAGGCTGATTTGACTTGGACAGCAGTAATGATGGAGGACCCACACCTTTAACATGCCACACACAAACTCTTCCTACTTGTCATCTTCCCATCATCAAAACAAGCAACACTTTCACAACAATGTGGCCATGTGGAGGGGAAAAATTATCATGACTGAAGTGAGACCACCTCTGTTTGACATGACTGAAAAACACAAGTGCATTCTGCTATTGTAACTTTTTGTTTTTATCTCCGTCTTCTGTGTTGCCTTGCTGTATGACGTCTGTTCTGCTCTGGGGAGCTTTTGCAGAGGCATAGATTGTACATCCTGGATGACAGATGGAAGTCATTCATCAGATCTGTTATGTACCGTTTGGTTCATTCAGACATTGGTGATGTAATTACTGCTGGTTCTTCTAGGACACTGTGATCCTACATTTGCTGTAGGTGTAATTGTAAATGCTTTGGTTTTTATTCCCCAAACGGACTGGCCGATTAAGCAGAGTGAACCCAACTGTCATCTGGAAAGCTTTTCAGCTTGTTGTGATGATTTACTGGATGAAATCAGTGTATTTAAGTGACATAGTTCTTTTTGTTAAACATTTTGTAGCATCTGCTGCATCAAACCTTACTTCCACAGCAAGGTTTAATTTGCAGACAGAACATTTAATAAAAACAACAAAACAAAAACAAAACAAGACTGCTCTCTTTTGGCGTTACTTTATTAGATCTGATTTGATTATAAAGATGGAGTTTGTTCGTTCTGTCTGTCTGTCTGGTCAGCATACATAATTTTCTGTATGAGTTGTCAGCTAATAGCTTTCCACAACTATTTTGACACCGAAATACACAGTGATTGGTTTAATCCCTTTAATATTTCATCAGTTTCTTTGTTTTTATCAAGCACAATAACAAAGGTTATTTACTGTAGTTAATGTGTGAGGATGGCCTAAGCAGCTTTGAGTTCATCTAGAGGAAATGCACAGTACAACAATCCAGAGCTTGTCCCAGGAAGAAAAAAAGCCAGAACTAAACAAATTGAGCACAGAAGCAAAAAGAGAAGACGAGCCAGACCATTGACCATCTGGTACTCGCTGTGTCACTGACCCCAGCTGATGCATTGTCGAATCATTTTCTCATAAAAACCCTCCCGTCTTTATTGCCAGAGCTTTCATCACAGTCTTAGATGTTGGGAATGAAACTTTGTTGTAAACACTGGATCGTAAGCTTGATTACAGTCACACACTGGTGCTGAGGAAATCCTGTTGGCTGCATGAGTTGATTGGTGGTAATCTGAGTAATTTAGTTGGGGAGGGATAGAGTGAAATAGCAGACTGATGTGGGGAGTGGAATTGTTGGCAGCTTAGTTGTAGATTAACATGTAGTTTAAAACTCAGATGAAATACAAAGACAGGAAATGGCAGAGCAGCACCAGATACACCGGGTTTGGAACCTCTTTCTTTGTCCAAGCCTCTTTATTGCTCTAACAAACCTCTTGACTTGGAAGTTTTGTGCATTCTGGCAGTTAGAGGCATTTTCCAGTAATTAAAACAAGGTTGTAGCTCCAGTTAGTTATTTTTTCCTGTTGGGGGTTATCAGTGAGGACCACAGATCGGCTGGCTGTATGAAGGAATGGCAGCAGCATGCTCAGACTCATCTCCTACAGCTGTAGCAGCACTTTGTCGCTGCATTTCGCTGAAACAGATGCTTCTGCAGGCTCCAGACTGTTGAGCATCAGCTTTGCATGAATACTTTTTCTATTTCTGCTTTCCTCTTTTTTTTTCTTCACATTTTTTCTTCATTACTGGTGTATAAATAAGGAATGGAGGCTTGTTCAGCTGAAACTTGGCCAGAAGGAAGACTCCATAATGGAGTCATTTGAATAAGAGGGTGGGCTGCTTTGTTTTCTAAGGTTCTCTCATAAAACGCTCCCACTCAGTTTTTCTAGAGGATTTGATACTTAATTGAAAGCTGCCTCAGAGCAGTGTTTTTATAATTCATGATGAGGGAGACTGCAAATCATGTCTGAAAGCAGACTGTATTCACACATCCACATGTTGCATCCTCAGCTCAGCTGTGTTTGTTCCCATCAGTCCTCTGTCATTTTTTTTCTTATTGCCTCTCTTTCCTGTTTCTCTGCTCCCCCTGTCATCACCTTGGCAAGAACCCGTTCACAGGCTCTGAAACACTTAATTGACTTTTCATCAACACAAGCTGTAATTGGCTTTTAATTAACGTTTTACATCATGTTTTGAAATTCAAATCAACAGTGTCAACTCGGTGAAAGGGGGCTCTTCAGTGCTTTGCTGTCATTAACTGATGCTACAAGAGGGGAGTCTCAATATTTGTGCCATGTCGAACATGTTGCCCATACTCACTAAATGAAGGAAAACGTCACCAAGCTGTTTGTCTGCCTGGAATCCAATCGGGGAGCCCTGATACTGAAACATTTGGAGTGACATTGACTGTCACCCGTAAGAAGATAGCCTGATAGACACAGCTTAGATGAACTCATATCCCAATTTGATGCAGTCATCACTTTTCATAATGCAAGCTCAAAATGATTAATGTATCTCACAGGGCTTAGAATTTCTCATGCATATGCACATTTGTGCACGTAAAATCGGAGCAGTGCACGTAATTTGTGCCCTTTGTGGAAAAAGATGTTAACATGGAGTGTAGCAATCTTTGTCGGTTTATTTAGCTTGTTTTTAGGCCCCTCCAGCTATTTCCTTTAAAAAAAAACAACTTGCAACACATCTACCAACTTTTTCTGCTGTTACTTGGGGATAAAGACATGAAAGCTTGCATCGTCTTTACTTTTCTCAATGAGCAGCAGTGCTGCTGTAGGCTCCTGCCTCGTCGCAGCAGTCCACCCCAGCTGCAGTCAGAGCAGAAGGCGTTCACCCCTCTGATCTGCACCCAGACTGAAGAATTGCGCATACACGAATCCCTGGCTTACAGTCAGAGATTAATATTTTAAGATCAGGGATTCTCAATCCTGGTCCTTTGGGGCAAGGGTCCTGCAGGTTTTAGAAGTTTCTCGGCTGCAACACGCTTGATCTAGGCTCAGACTTGTGCAGAGCTTGACGACAAGTCTGCTAATTACCTGTTGATACTCATTCATTCATTTGCAATATTTGTAGTTTGCTTACATTATACCAGTATGGTTTTAAACTTTACTGGGGTAGCAGTTAAAATGCTCTGTTATTATTTTGCACTTATTTTGCACTTAATATTTAGAGTGATAACAGAAAACATCAGCAGACAAGACTCATCTAGAGAAATGAAGTTTACCAGCTTAATAGTGCAAAACATGCAATCTTTATTACAAAATAGCTTAAAACCACAGCTGATTTGTCCATGACTTCTTACATTAGAACACTTCTGTGCAAAAGAAGCACTAGACTGCTGCAGTAAATAAACCAGCATTAGTTGGAACCCAAACATGATGAAAACTTGCATAAAATTTAGTTTTTGTGTGCTTTATTTTTAAGCGATTCAATAATATTTTTTTATTTCTTTAAGATATGACATTTCAAGTGTGCTTGAGCGCCCCCTGGTGGTGTCTCCAACAGCCATTTAGTTCATTTATGCCTTTGGCTGTATGCTTTAATGTATTGTATGTTGTAAAGTCTACAAAAACTACAAAAAATTTTTTGGTAGTTTTTACTAGATTTCTTTAAGACTTAAGGTTAAATGAGGTTAAATTTAAGGTAAATATTTAACAAATTTGGGTTGTAAACTTAAATTAATTTTCATCCAAGTTGTTCTATAACCAGTGCATTTCTTGTCAAATGTATTTTGTGATATTGTATAACTTGGCATGCAACAATGTGGAGTCTAATCTCAATAAATCAATCTAAGTAAACTGTGAATAATTAAACTGTTTTAAAGCCTAATTTATCTGCAAATAACCACATAAAGCAAACGCATGTGAGGAATTTTCCAAATTAGTTTTAACACTTATGCATTTAAAAAAATGTATAAAGCTTCATTGTAATCAATAGGTTTCATATTTAAAGAGATTGCATTTGGCAGGTAGCCACATCAGCCATCAAGATATGCATTGTGAGCACCGGTCGATAAGTCAGGGTCAGTCTTCCACCTCTGTTCGGCGCTCTAAAAGCAGTTCCCACGCTCTTTGCTTCTTTGTGGAGGGAGAATGAGGGTAGGCATCTAATCTTAGACAGCATCAGTTCTACCGCACAAAATTTTTTTTTTTCTTTCATCTGACTGAACATCGCAGCTAAACCTCGGCATTGCTCTGAGATGTCTATAAACTTACAGACCTCAGGATGACCTGTGGTTGTTTGTGCTTTTGCTCGGATAGCAAACGTGTCTGGTCTCTTAACGGCTGCTCGGAGATCTTTCCTCACATTAGGCTGAGCACTTTGGGAGATGAGGATTGGAATACATGAGTGTTTCTTTTTTCACTTCTTACTCCGTTTCCCTCTTTCTTCTCGGCCACTGTCAGAGTTTCTCAGTTTGTCTCGTTTTGTCCTTTTTGCCACATCTCTGTTTTCTCACTCCTCTTGTAACGGTGGTTCATGGATTGGCAGTGACGTTTACCAATGCTTCGGCCGCCAGCGGGGCTTTGTGTGAAAGAGCGATCTATTTAGAGCGTCTGTGATGCTCCCCAATAAACTGACACTAAAACGAAACGTAAGCTGGCAGCCAATGTGTAAACCATTCAACCCCCCAGACCTTGGACAGGTTCTTTTTCATCGCTCCATAGAGCTCATTTTGTTCTCCTTATTCTCTCCCTTGGTACACAGTTGGAAAGTGTAACAAGATTTTTTTTTCTTTACCCCTTGAAGGAAAAAACAGATGCAACCTCGGTTTGAGTTATTGCTGCCACCACTACCCTTCCAAAATTTCAACATCATTAAAACAAAACTTAGCAATTTGATTTTTGCTCATTTGAATGAAAGCCTTTTCCCAACCTGTACGCTTGAAAGCTTATTAAAAATACTTTGGTTTTCATTATTATTAAACCATCAAGACTGAAATGCAGAACCCCTGCTGAAAACCACAGCTGTGTGCTTACCTTAGCAGGAGGGATTCATTTTCCAATTCACTTGCCCCGTGTGATTAATCTTGGCTACAATGGAAGCGAGCAAATTATTGTTTCAGTAATTTATATTTTCAGAATTTATCTATTGTTCAATGTTCAGTGGAAACCCCACCTCCAGGCAATTTGATAAGTCATGGGAGAATAGCAAGATAGCATGATATCAGGAAGTCACAGCCAGAAACTCACAAAAGACTTTTCTTCGATTCATTTTACTTGTCAGTGTTGCGCTCATATTAAGCTTCAGCAGGTCTCATGTCCAACCTTTCATTACCGATGCCCCATTATCTAACTCTCGGTCCCTCTGAGGCTATGAAACCAGGCTGATAACGAGACCTGCCATTTAAAAGGCCACAGTTTTCTCACTGTGTCGTGTCTTATTACAAACCACCATGTTATTTGTTTATACTGCTGTCCTGGCCTCCCAGCCCCTTTACCAACAACTGCTTTTGCAGGAGCGTGGCACCCTTTTCTTCGACAGAAGTTCGCCATTCCCCACTCTCCTCATGAGGATGTGACATTTAAGAGGGTGGTGTCTTGTTATTGCAGACCTAATTAACATTCCACGATATGCCAGCTGGAGATGGACGCCCTGCCAGTCCTGTCCCCTTTTTCACCCTCAGCTGTGTTTGTCTATCAAGTTCTTTCACTTTCTGTAAACGTAACTGGCTCTGGGTGACTGCTCCCATCGCACCCTGAGGTCTTTATTGTGTGACGACACACAGGCCCTGCCAGCGTCTTCTCAAATGTTTCACTGGGGTCAGGCAGCGGTAACCATAGCGACAGAGCTGAATCTGAATTGTTGAAGGTGTCTGAGCCCTTGAGGCACCAAAGATCCAACAAGAAGTGTCTTGCTAGATGCACTTTCTTTGCCAGGTCAGTTACAATCCTTTTACAAATGTCAAAGGAAAGTGTGACAAGTCTGCAACCTTCCTGCAGAATGCTACACAACAGCTGGGACACAAAAGTATGACTACTTTTTTTCTTCTTTTTTTTTCTATTGTTTGCTCCTTCACTTTCCTACGCTCAATCGTTCAGTTCAAGCCATTAATGTCAACTTCCAAACCGCTGTTGCTGCCTCCAAGAGGTATTGCAGAGACTTTCTCACAGAAATAACCAGATACATTAAAGTTTCCATAAAAGATTTTAATCCAGGGCTCCAGACTAACTTTTTTTACGAGGAGCACATTGGCCCCTAACTTAAATTTTTAGGAGCGCAAGCAGAAAATTTAGGGGCACACACTGAAATCGCCTTGCATACCAAATATTCACATTTCCTCTCATTTTCACCGTATTAATGATAAATACTTGAACAATAAATTCAGAAATTACAATGTTTACAATTCACATTTTTTTGTGCAGCAGTTGACATAACATTAAACACATCTTACTGGCTGCACTAATACAAAACAAGTAGACGGAACTTGTCAAATCAAATCAGATTTGATTTGATTTTCACTTTGTAGTCAAAGCAGAATGGCAACTTTGTCACCATTATCCCCCACAGGGCATGGTATGACTTGTCCATGTAGTTCCTGGCAATAAAAAGCTTCAGGGACTGATACGCCGCTCCAGCCACTGTTGCCAACTCCTCAGTAAGAAAAGTAGCTGTTGGCTGTCCTAGAAGTTGCTAATTAGCATAATCAGCCTAGTACATATAGTTGTAATGGATGCTGCCATAAAGAGGAATGTCGTAGTAAAGAGAAAAATTGATAAAAAGACAACATAAAAAGGTTTAGAACAGCAAAAATACGTTTCATTTTCAGTCTGGTCATTAAAAACAGGTGAACGTCGTCCGCTCTGAATACAGCTGGGAGCTTTGTGTTGCTGCGTGAAGACCTCGTATGAGTGCTTTTGGATGGGGGAGGGGTGTGCGCAGCATCCCCTCCTCATTGGGAAGAGTAAACTACGTTCATTCACATCAGTCTCCAAAAGTCTCCAATAATACCAGAAAGTGGCTGGAAGGGTCTGAAAAGTTGCTACATATAGCGACAAAGTCGCAAAGTTGGCAACACTGGAGAATAATAAATCGCTTTAAGACCCGTCTCTTTTCACATATACGTCAATCAGTCACACTGGTCGTTCGTCACCGCTCACATGCACGTTGGCTGTCGTCGTCTTGGTTCGTGTTCGTGTTGAAGTTAGTTTGAGTCGGCAAACCAGCAGCTAATTTGCGCATTTCTGTGAACTACTGGGCTGAAGAGGGGAGCAGAAGTTTTTCAGTGGGAAAATAAATTCAATTATAACTACTACAAGAAAAAGACTGGTAACAATTGCGGGAGTAGATGAAAAATTCACTCGCACTGTCTGCGACCATTTGGTCACAGTCTGGAGCCCTGCTCTTATCACCGTGTGAAAATGATCTAAGGTTTGGACTGCAATGTCTCACACAGCAGACGTCACCGCAAAGTTCGGAGACCAAATCCACAACGCAAGCAGTCCTCTAAGCCTGCTGCTGCTGAGATCAACTAACATAGGCACTTACAGGGCAATGAAATGTGTTAAAGTTAGGTAAAATGCACCAACTCGTCACATGAAAAGTAACTCTGATACAAGAGGAGGATTGCATCACAGCTCTGTTGTGGAAATTGTGAGATTCTGTCATCTGTAAGCCAAGCTTTGCAGTGAGATCCTGTCTTTAGTCATTTTCTCTCAGATTTTATGTAAATGGTGCTTGCATAAAAATAGGATGAGAAATGCAAATAAAAATGATACATTAATTAGCTATATGTTTGTCACTTAGTCTGATGAAAGCTCTGTTTTTATTTTTGTGTTAAAGAGTGAACTGGAGTTCCAGTTTCTAATCATAAAGAAGTGATTTATGTATTTGTTTTTTATTCTTATAAATCTCAGTCACTCACATCAGTGAGTATAGAGCTTAAATAAAGTACATTTTTAAGCTGATTAATTTTCTGTTTGTACATGTTCTGCTCTCTTGTGTTGTAATTCAAGCATGAAGCATGATGTTGCCTCAGCATGTTTTTCCTCTGAAACATGAAGGCATTAATGACCTTTTGTGCAAAATGAAAGTATAAATGAATGATACAGAAAGCGCGCTGCATCAGCTGAGGACAAAGAAGAGAAATTGAAATAAAAAGGTGTTTAGAAATGCTTTGGAGTTGTTTTATGTACTTATCTATTTCCTGATGTTACACCATCATTTTTAGTAGATTAAATGTGAAAATTATCTGGATTAAAGCAGACCATAAATTCCATAAACAGAAATTACAGTATAGAAATATATACATTTTTCTGTATTTTTGTGCAAGGAAAAGAAGTGATACATACAAAAAATGACTAAGCGATGATCTTTGATTCTTAACCAAATAAAACCCTTTAAAGCTGTAGAATTCGTGCTTTATCATTTGGTTAAGGTTCAAAGAATTCTGCAGAAAGAAACAAAAATACACCAGATAAGTAGGTCTCGTCTCAGTTTCTGCTGGTGTTTCTGTGCTGTCTTTGGTGTTTGGCTGCTTATCAGCAGTGCAGGCAAGTATGGAGCTTGTGGAGATGACAGAGCGGCAGGACTTGCCGCGGCAGGTTGAATCTCTGAGCCTGGAACAGCAGTCGCCAAAAGCGAGAGTGGCATCTCGAGGTTGGAGGGGGGGCGTTGTCACTCGTGTGAGAAATGGATGCCACACAGAGCCTGAACTAAAAGTGGGGCAGTTCTCGGAGAACAACACCAAAGGGGGGGGGGGCTAAATAACATCCCAATCTTCAGTCTGAGGAGACGTTTAAGGAGTGTTTCAGCACTGGTTTTAGTTTAGGACACGTGATAAGCAGGAGATGTTTAGGGCACCTCCTTGCTGATTGTTCAAATAAAACTCCCAATTTCGACTGTGAGCAACAGTGCATTTGTTCCTGTTACTGTAGGTGGAGTTTCCTCCCACTGGTAGTAAATTCCAGTGACAACTCGTTGTCTTTGATACCCTTGATTGTGGGCTGCAGCTCAACTAAACGCAGCCTCTGAGTCTGTGCATACCTCTGTGGACCGTCTCCATTGATCAATTCCTCAACCCATCTGTCTGCCGGGCTTATTCACAGAGCCACACCATAGGCGAGACGAACAACCGCTGCAGGAGTCTTCATTAAACCTATCCTCCCCCCGCCCCCCTCCTCCTTTTCTATCTCTGCAGGCTTGGGGAAAGTTAATGAGAAGATTCGATCAGCTGGCACCCCTTCTCCCCTGCACCTTTCTCTGCTACATCCCCCTCCCAGGTACTGTCCTCTTCCAGTGTTTTTTTTTTTTTAACTGCCTTTTTACATTATTGAGCCATTTCAGCAACTCTCTCCCACTGGAGACCCTGCCCCCAAGCTAGTTAAATAGTCTATTGTCCAAGATGTTCTTCTTTTATTTAATAATATCATCATGAAACACATTTGCTTAATGCCTCCCATGTGGTTTGTTTGGTGAGCTGTACACAAAAAAAAACAAAAAAAAAAACCGAGAAGCTGCTTTTTGTCCAATCACAGCAGATTGGAGCTTTCTGGAGGAGATGTTAAAAACACAGGAGCTGACATGTTGCATAGCCAACATAAGTAATGTGCAATCCCTCTTGTTCAAAAGGTTCTTAGTTCACAGCTCATCTTTGTCCTTGTTCCTTATTTCTCTGCTGCACTGTCTCCCATAAATGGTTATGGTTAAACATTAAAGTAAATGGTTGGGTTAGAATTAATATGCTTTGATTTGACAGTTACAAAAGCTTACATGGTTACCATCTACACATTTTTATATTCATTCATCATCCCCATCACACCACAACTTGAGGGGAGAACAGCAGCTTAGGGATATGTTGTCTGTGTTTCAGAGTGTGACGAGGTACGTGTAGGAGCTCAGTCTCCTGCTCTACCTCCCGGGAACGTGGTTCAGGCGTTACCGGAAAATCAAGGCTGGAGGCAATC
>JBAMHW010000006.1:6568678-6590775 GCA_037177495.1 Rhadinocentrus ornatus | reverse complement strand
CTTCTATCCACAAGAATATACAAATAAACAAACAAATAAACAGACAGAGCAATTAAGTGACGGGGCTCCGTCACACAGAGGCAGACAAGTGTACATATTACATGATGTGAGACTATTCTGGAGATAAAATGCAGCTGCTCTTTCCACTGTAAACTCTAGAGGTAAAGTCTGTCTTCGTTCCAGAACTTTGTTGTTAATTATGATCTGAAGTTAAACCCACAGTTTTCTTTGGAAAAAAAGTGTCACTCAGTTCATTTTCATTAAAACATGGATTTTTTTAAATGACAGCACCAAAAAATTCAGGCATTGGTATCAACTCAAGAGTCAACTTATTAATCTGGCGTAATAGAAATGTGTTTTTGTTATAACTTTGTACAATCAGGAAGACAAATTTAACTTTTCAAAAGTGCTTCTGGTGTGCTATGCAGCTGTTAAATGTGAGTTTTACGGTGACAAAGATAAATGTTTGCAGCAACATTTATGTCATACTCAAATATTTATTGTACACAGATGGTTGGACTTAAAGATCACTTGAAAAATATGAGTGAATTCAGTTTAAAAACACCTGCATAAGTATTAATGTAGTATAACATAGTTGGGGATTGATGGTATGCCAAGTGCCCTGAGATGACATTGCTGTCATTTGGAAAAATAATTCAGCAAATAAAGCTGCATTGAATTGAACTTTGTTTTTTCCCTTCCACCTGCTGCAGTGTAGTGTGGGAGGTGCAGGGCGCCGGTGTGGCTCTGTTGTTCTGGCAGAGAAATGGATTTGCAATGATGGATGGCACCAGTGGTGCTGTACAGGTCTCAGCCTGTTGCTGAATCACAGCTTTAAACTAATTTTGTGGACACAGTGAAGCCGTTGTGCTTTATACTCCTGCTCAGGACCTGGCACGTCCAACGGCCCCACTGAAGCTTGCATGCCAATTACCCACAACCACTCCCTCCATATTAGTCAGAAGGGAGGGTGCAAAGCAAGAAAATTAAAAGAATATATTTGCTAACTTGGTTTAGTGCCATTGTAATGCAGGTACTGTCACTCTGAATTATTTTCCCCCTATGTAGAAATTAAAAGCTTGCATTTGCAGCAGTAACATCTTGGACACGTGCACACGTCTGGTGTTTCTGTGTAGAGCACAGATCTCTTAATATGACCTCACTGCAAACAGCTTATTTTATGTTTTTTTACAGGTTTAATTTCATTAAGAGTTTGATGTTGTGCAGCTGGAAAGGTCTTGCGTTTAAAGTCTGTATTAAAGAAAAGTCTAATCACGTGTTCCAACGCTTTATAAGGTGACCTTTAACCCATTCATACGTGTGCAGTTATGGTTTTACTATCTACTTCCTCTGTGTTCTTTAAGACTTTTAACTTGCTCCTTCTTCCATACGCTGAGCGATTCATACGGCTATTAAAGCCAGGAAAGAATTACATAGTTGCACCTGGATGCACCTCACCGGGAAACCATGTCTGAGAGGAAAATCCTGTTAAATGTCCTCCTCAGTAAATTCAAGACCTTTGTTTATTTTACATCTCTCCAGCTCAATAACGACAGCGAGTAAGCATGAATTGATTTCAACTGGGGGGATTTTAGTCATGGTAAGTAAATATAAACTGCTTAAGGGCATGTCTATATTTTGGGCTGTATATGATCACTGTTGCGCTCCTTGTGACTGCTTGCTTTGCAGTGTGAATTAAACGACTGTAAGCAGCAGTTGGTGCTTCCTCTGCATGTCTCTCTCACCAGTTTGCAAAACTTACTTGTTCAGCAGCAACATTGCTACATCCTCACCAGCATGTATATTCTGTAAAATCCTGCTGTAAAGATGACAATATGATGTCATTTTGTTCATTTGTCAGCTGGAACAGTAAAATGTGTATTTCTTTATAATGCACTGGGAATTTCCAGGAGACTAAAAGAGCACTGCTGACATCAGGGTCATCAAAGTTGCCCCAGGACACAGAAGACTCCACACACAATTTCACACCTTTAAGTGTGAAACTGAGGGCGATCCCCTTCACAACAGCATTGTCTTAGAGATGCAAAGAACACTGCCAGGAGCTGTTTGTCCCTGTAGTTATTCATGATTCAGAGTGGATTTATCCCATTAAGACTGGTAAAACATTCCAGTCTCTCAGGACAACCTTCTCTAAAGGCCTGTCTTCATGCAGGTAATGATTGGAAGGCGATGCAAACATTGAACTGACAGTATTGTTGTAGTTTTATCTTTGTGGACTCTCCCAAAAGTCCTTGGCCATCTCATCCCTCCCTAGCTTTTAGTGGGAGGATTTCATGGCAGTCGTGTGTGACCTGGGACCTTTTTGGGTCTGTAATGCATTAAGATGGATGCAGCCATCCCTCTGTCAGATGATGAATTGCGGGCTGCAGAGAAAGCTCTTCGCTATGTAAAAGAGGTGCTTGCAGACATGGCACTTTCATCAATCAGCTGGGGACTGCTGTAATGTTGTTACACTGCAGAAAGAAGAACACACACTGTTTATATGCAGCACACAGACATGAACAGAAGACTTTTTTTTTTATGTCTGGATAAGACGTGTGACTTGAGTACATTAATGAAACGTTTGGGGACTTGAAATTCTTGTTTTGGACTTAATTCCAGTTGATCCCACTATGTAATCAGCTGTCTTCTTACAAGTATAATTCTACCTTCTCTTCCCTACAATTTTCTTGGTTTGCTTAGGCGTCTGTATCAAGGTCTCAGTTAAAGTGACACCTGGAATCTTGCATTCACACATCCTCACAAAAGCCCAGCAGAGCTCCCTGACAGTGAGGCTGAAGCTGCTCACTTAACATTTCAGAAGCCCTGGAGATAGTTTTGGCAAAGGTGCCATGGCTCTGGTGAAATGACGGTGTGTCACAGCAGACGTGAAGCGGGATTACCACAGCAAAGTCGGTTACAGGGCAGGTAAAAGTGCCTGATGTAATTCCCAGGTTATAAAAAAGAAATCTAATTAATTTAGCTTTATGTTCCTTTAATTCCAGTGTCAACTGTCAAAGCTGATACCCAGACCCAGCAGAGGTGCACATGGTTAAAATGGTAAAAAAAAAACACTTCCGCGTAGCTTAGAGGACCTACTGACTTTCCTGAGTATATGTGAGTAGCTGATCTACCAGAATGCACCGTATCTCCGCCCTCCTGTTCTCTCGTCTCTCCCTTCGTGTTGCCACCCTGTTATTCTCTCTGCGTGTGGTCGTTGAGTCGTAGCAGCTCTTAAGGCAGGAGGTGTGGTGCAACCCTGGCTGTTTTGGCAGATAAGCCTCAGCCTGCCCACCTGCATCTCCTGCTGCTCATCAACCAGAAAGACTTGCAGTGTCACAGACATTAATTCTTCGGCGGGAGGTTGCTACCTCAATGGGTCCACGGCAACCGCCTCGCTGCCTTCATTTTTCACGCATGAAAAAGGAAAAAGAACATCCAAATCTCCTTGAAACAAACAAGAAGTCTCCAAAGAATGAAACCATTGACTGGTAAATGCTCCGTGTCAGAGATGAATTTATAATTTTTTTTCACTTGACCTTTCATTTTATCTCGTGAAATCAGAGTATTGCTTTTTCCAGATTCCCTGCAGTAAAAGCACTGGAGTTTATAGATGAAAAGTGGGCTCATTGTTTAGTTCCCAGAAAAGGAATTGATTAAGAGAGTTTGGGTAAATCAAGCAGTTTTAAAATCCACCCACTGGAAGTGTATCAACCCTGCAAACACTGCTTGTAAACACAACAGAGGACATATAAATGCAAGTATTTCCGTGAAGCATGACATCTTGTGGGCTTCACTGTATATTTCTATTTAGATATTTTGATGAAAAGCTAACTCTGACCTGCTTGAAAATCGGTGGACTCGATTCAACTGTGAGTGAAGCCTGGTGCAGTTAGCCTACAGTGTGAAAGAAAATGGACTATTGGGTGAACCCATGAGAGGAAGTGATGTATTCCCCGGTCTATGTGTAACCACAGCAACACACTCTTTTTTTTTTTGGTACTGATGCATTTATGTTATTTACAGAGTGACATGCTAGCTAGCTTGTTGCCTCGCCTGCGGCTCATACTGGACAGAATCTGGTGAAAACCGTATTAGTTTTGAACACAGAAGTAAAAACAAAAACCCAAAGACTGCATAAATTGGGTGTTGCTCAATTGTTAACTTGCTGTAAACGAGCTGGCTAAAGGGAAGCGATTTCCATTTTCACTCCTGGCCAATCAGTGAGCCATGTTTTCTTCTTCCGCCTGCATTTTTATCTTCTTGGTCAGTGCTTATTTCGGGAAGCTCCACCCTAAAGTTCAGGGTGAAAACAAACCGAACAAAAGTGCAGTATTTCTATACATTTCCCACCAGTCCAACAAAGCGACTGGACTGTCCTGATGTGAATGTGTGCTGTTGAGTCCTCTCTGAGTGAAGTGACCTGGAAGTATCTCCAGTGGCATCTATGATGAGAGCTGGAGGAATTCTTTAACTTGTAAGGAAAGGGCTTCATTGCCTCCTTTAGCCTAGGAAGCACTGCTCCATCCTTTTATCAAGGATGGATGATTCTTGTGATCACAACATACAAAGTGACGCACAGTTATTTTCATGAATTTGTGCTGTGATTCAGGTATATAGATAAATGGACATGGACTTTGGTGTGATTAGTCTGACTTTTTTTAATTTTATGTATTTAGTTTGATCATTTTTATTCCCAAACTTTAGAATAACTAAACCTCTATATCTTATGATAGCCTCTGGAACAATGCAATAGCTTTTTTTAACAAATACATACCTATCAAAAAGTTTAGAATCAGTGGGAAAGAAAATCAATCAGACCGTCTTTCAGAACTAATTTGTTTGAGAAATAAATTGTAGGCACAAGCTAGATTTTCCAACTCTTCAGCTGATTGGACTGCATTAACAACTGTAAGAAATAATTGTACTTTAATGATTAGAAAAACCAAATCTGAGTTTTATTTAAAGTCACTTACAGACAACCTAAATAACTCTTTAAAGTTTTGAAAGATAATTATATCTTTGTCTGGTGCTCATGTGACCTCAAACCTCCCAGAACAGATTTTTGTTGGCTCAGATGCAGTAAACGATAAAGTGACTATGGTCAATTAATTTAATAAACACTTCATTCAGGCTGGATTCATATTTGACCAAACTGTAAACCCATCTGTCCAATGTCCCACCATTTCAAAAGCGGAAACTGAAAACATTAACTTGAAACTCGTTCATTTCAAAACTATTTTAGTGTCAGAAGTACATAAAGCTGTGAAAGACATTGATAACAAAAAGTCTGTGGGCCCAGATAATCTGGATCCCTTTCTGTTAAAAGTGTCAGCGGATATTATTGCAGAGCCCATTACTTATATTTTCAATCTGTGTTCTTTACAATTTCTTTCCTAAATGTTGGAAAGCAGCCAATGTCCTCCCCTTACATAAAGGTCGAGACCCATCAGATTTGAATAATTATCGTCCAATATCAAAACTTTCAGTTCTGCCTAAGATCCTTGAATCACTGATTAACTCACAGTTAAAACAATTCTTAATTACCAATAACATTTTAAAATAATCTCCAATCAGGCTTTAGAAGTGGCCATAGCACTGTCACTGCTACCACAATTGTGACAAACGATATTAGGTTGTACATCTGAATCTCTAGGGATAACCAAAGGTGTCCCTCAAGGATCAATCTTGGGTCCCATTTTGTTTTCTATTTTTATAAATGATTTAGATAAAGACATTCAAGCAAAACTACATCTATATGCTGATGATATGCAGTAATTTACACCCAAGCTTCAACCATTGCAGGAGCAGTACATGAACTTCAGGCTGCATTTCAGGCATTGCAAAATACATTGTTGAGTCTAAAATTGGTCTTAAATACACAGAAAACAAAGTTTATGGTCTTCTCAAAAGCTCGATCACAGCTACTTGACAATTGTTGTATCTCGTCTTTAGATGGACAATCCATAGAGAGAGTATCTTCATACAAGTACTTGGGGATACAGATTGATGACAACCTCTCCTTCACTATACATATTACAACTTTAGTCAAGAAGCTTAAAGTAAAACTTGGCTTTTATTTTAGAAACAAATCTAAAAAGAAACTTGTGGAAAGCTACTTTTCTGTCTGTGATTGATTATGGTGATATATTGTACATGCATGCTGCATCCTCAATCTTACGTCATGTTGGTTCAGTGTACCATGCTTTTCTACGATTCATTACAAACTCCAAGTCCCTCACTCATCACTGCACTCTTTATGATTTAGTTGGTTGGACATCTCTTAAAATTCGTAGACAACAGCATTGGTATATTTTCATTTACAAAGCAATACTTGGCAACTTCCGCTGTACCTCTGTAACCTCCTCTCTGTTTGCTATAATACAGATCAGTTACGCTCCTCAAAGTGGTTGCTTTTGTATGTTCCCAGAGTTGCAACAGAGTTAGGAAAAACTGCATTTAGTCTATTCAGCACCTTGGGGATGGAAAAATCTACAGAAAGAGCTTAAACTAGAAACACTTATGTCCATAAATTAATTTAAAGCTTCCGTAAAGAATGTGGTGATGGAGACATGTGCTTGTTTTACTTGAGATGTTTTTATGACTATGTACTTTATTATGAAAATGTAAATTGTTATAAAATGTATGCTGTATTTACTCTGTGGTTTCGCTGCTACCTTGGCCAAGTCTCTCTTGAAAAAGGGATTTTGAATCTCAATAAGCCCTCCTGGTTAAATAAAGGTTACATAAAAATAAATAAAATAAAGCAAAAACATTGATGCTCCATAGCTTCTAAAGTAGGCTGGAAGTAACAGAAGAGGGCAGCACAGAGATGAAGAAGAAGATTTACAAGGTAACATTTAAATCTCAAAATGTGTAAACAAAGCTCTATGTCAACATGTTTTCATTGTGAAATTGGACAATGGTGCCAAACCCACTCAGGCCTTTAGTGTTGCGATTCCCCTTTATTGATTTGTTTCTGCACTAATGATGGCTATAACATCAAGTTGTCTTCTTTGATGCTCCAGTCATCCTGGCACTCCCTCCCCCAGGCGCTCATCACACATCCTGCTGTGTCCTGAGCAGTGAGACCGGATATGAAGGCCTGTTGTATGTTAAGGGAATTTAAAGCTCTTAGTCAAGCAGAAGGATCTATATTTCTCTGACCTAAGCCAAAAGAAGGGATTGGCTTGTGAAAAGCACCGTGGTAAAGGTCAGTAATCAGTGGCTAGGTTATTGTGTGGCAGATTGAAAAAGGAAATTAATTTCTGGTGAAGGCAGGGAAGTGCGAGTGTGTGTAGATGTAATGTCTTTATGTGTGAGACTGTGTGTAGAGGTGTAGCCTTATGCCCTGGTCTTTCCGTCGAGGGTTTCTCTTGGCAGTGAGTCTTCCAGCTGACCTGTCAATGTTAGTCAGCCTACAGGCCTGTGAAATGACCCACCACAAGGCTCACCTGGGGCCCTGCAACCTCTTTCAGCTGTTCCCTTCACACTGTTGCTCCCTATTTTCTATTCATTTTCCTTCTCTATGACTTTGCGGCTTAATATTCAAGCCTTTCACTCTCACACAGGCACAATTACTTGGTTTCTGTTTTTCTTCACAGACACAAATCTCCCTGCTTAGATCCTGTTTTCCAAGTTTTAATAAGAATCAGTTGAAGAACTGAGACATGGGAGAAATGTTTTATTTTGTTTTTATTTTTTTCTTGTTACTACTGAAATTGTTCCAGAAACACAAACAACCTATTTTAACAGCAGAGTTTTGTGTTTTGAGGCTGTCTGATGCTCTTCCATTATATACAAAATGAGACAGGCAAGGTTTTCATATTTCTTTTGTTTTATTTTTTTTCTGTACTTCAGTAAATTTACTCTCTTATCTTCACAATACTTGTACACCCCCTGCCGGACCTGCAAGTTTGAAGTTTCAAGTGTTTTTTCATGTCACGAGCTTGATTCTGGGAGTATATTCCCGCTGCTCTGGTCCATGGCGCTGCACTTTTTCTCTGATGGTGAAGAGATGGATGATGGAAAGAGATTGATCTTCATGGTGCAAAAATCAGTCAAGCTGACAAATGGCAGCCCCAAACTTGGAAAGCCATTAGCAGCCCGAGCCGGAGTGAAATCCCGCCAAGACCCACTGGTTTCCATGAGCCTTTCTTCCAAAGCACAGGCCCTTGCTATGCCACGACAGTGGGTGTAAGGCAAGTTAATTTGTATAGTATTATTCAATGACGGGGTGGTTTAAAGTGCATTAACAAAGTAAGAAGCATAATATAACATTAAAAAAAGGGAAAAGAACGTTGAATAAAAACATGATCAAGTTTAAAAATTCAAGCTTAAAAGAAACGGATGCAGATTTAGACTTTTTTAAATAAAAAAATTATTGATGGCAGCAGAGAACAGGTGGGTCTTTAATTTGGATTTAAATAAACTGAGTGTTTTAACTGATCTGAGGCTTTCTGGGAGTTTGTTCCAGACATGTGGAGCATGGAAGCTGAATGCAGCTTCTCCATGTCTGGTTCTGACTCTGGGAACTGATAAACTGGATCAAGATGGCCTGAGGGATCTAGTAGGTTCATGCTGGGTCAAGAGGTCACATGTATTTTGGTCCCAAACCATTCAACCAGCAGCAGAACTTTAAGGTCTATCCTCAGACCTCAGAGCGGGACTGATGTGGTCCTCTTTCTTGGTCTTTGTGAGGACTCGAGCAGCAGAGTTCTGAATAAGTTGCAGGTTACAATAATCAGGCTGACTAAAGATAAAAGCATGGACTAGTTTTTCCAGGTGCTGTTGAGACATCCGAGGTGGTGTTAACACCACCTCATGTCCTGGCTGGCCTTTGCAGCCACTCGCCGGCATGTTGACACAGGGCAGAGCCCCAGTCATTAATAACAAAACCTACCAAAGACACATGAAGGGGTCGGCTGTCTTTCTGTTAGTCATGACTCACGCATTTGGCAAAGGGCTGTTTTGGAGTTAAGATCAGGACTTTGACTGGCATTAAGTGTTACTGCTGAATGTTTGCAGTTATTCAACACTGTCAGGATTCAGCGTAGAATTGGACAAAGTTACGTTTTGGAAAACAGACTTGTGCACATGTCCCGAATTAAAACGAGGCTGAAGTTGTTACAGCCTTGTATTAAACATTTCTCCTCCTTTACTGTCCTGTTTGAACAGCCCTCCTCTAGCTGGAAGAGGTCCCATTTGGATTCATTTTGATATTGAATCAGATTTTCACTCCATGCATAACATAGAGCAGCTTTTTATGTCGTTCTATAACAAAACCAGGTGAGAGGTTAGTTTTTCTGCCTTTAACTGGTCCACAGAGAAGAAAATCTTTCCTAGAGATCAGCCAAACTGTGTTTTCTATACGTTTTGTTTTAGAAGAGGTGAGAGGCAACTCATTTTCTGCGTTGAAATAGAAATGGGAGTCAGATGGTGGGATGGCAGATGGATAGACGAAAACAATGTTGTTCAAATGCTGAACTCTGCTTCTTTAGCCTAAAATAAGTGACTATACTAAAGGATGCTAACATGAGTATTTTACTAATTGTCTGATTTTGTAAGATGCAGATTGATGCATTGTGAGTGGAGTACCATTTTATTAAAAGAGTTAAGGATTAAAAAACTTCTACAGTGTTGCACCTTAAATACTAAATATTATACAGGGGCGTGTGGATGGTGGATGGGCTAGTGAAGGGAAATAGTACCTCTGTAGATGAAGGAAATTTGCATAATTTCTGTTCTAATTGTGATGACATCAAATATGAAAATGACATGTTCTAATTTAAAGTAGTTGCATCATGACTGTCAGTCTTCAAGTGTGTTCATGAAATGTAAACTCCTCGTTCTCACGCAAAGGGGGAGAGAATGCCACTCTACAGGAAATTCTGCGACAGACGTGGAGGTCTAGAAGAAGGAATGTGGCCTGACGATTCCTCACACCAAAAGCTGTTTGTGGATGAGAAGTGCAGCAAGGAACACAGACTGAAACATAATATCTCCAGTGGATAAACCTTTGGACTAAACATGCATGTTGAACTTTAACCTGTGATTTTATTGAGTAAGTATTTCTGCTTTTCAGTTTTCTGTTGGAGCAGTTTTATCTGCAGCGCTTTATGAGCTTTATAAACGACTAAACTTTCGATGTGGCTTGAAGTCGGTCTCTGAACTTGTTTTATACGTATATGCCTAAAATCAACTTCTCTTCGTGAGGTAATGGCAAATTCTGATTTTTAATACAACATGAGTAATAACGTTTTTTATGCTTTAATTCCACAGATTAATCTCTTTGCATTGCTGCGTTCATTTTGACAGTCCTAGTTTTGTCACATTGATACTGCATTCTGTAGTTTCAGAACACTTTTATGTATACAGAGTCCGAGTACACACACATAGTGTCAGACAGAAACTGGTATTGGTCCTTTTGGGTTATTAGACTAATATCACATTCAAGTAAGAAAAACAATTCACCCTATATTTAATTTATCTACAATGAAGAAAACACTATAATAGTCAAAGTTGAGACAATTTGGTTGACATGAAAGGATGACTGCAGCTGCTTGTAAATTTCCATGCCTTTTTGGAAAAAGTTAGCGCATGTTTCAATGCCTGATCTGAAAGTGCTCATGAAAACGCTGCCAAGGTGGTTGTCTCGCTTTTCCACCTTGCTGGTTTATGGCGTTCTGGCTTCAGTGCGTCTTTAGCTGGCTGCAGCCTTGACAAGTGATGTCTGGCTATGTAGGCTCTGTCTTAGGCCCATCAGTTAACTACACGTTAATAGATTTTTTTTTTCTGGTGCTGGCTAACAAGGGTGTCAATGTTTAACCATCAGACACAATCCTGGTTATTTTCAGCGGCCTCTTACATCCAGATTGGATCTGAATTTCTTCCTACACTGACCTTGAAACATTTTTTTGCTGTTTCTTATGCACACTTAAAATCTTACCCAGCAGCAAACAGCAAATTACCTGCTGGATTGCCTACATGTGGTGGCCTGTTTAAGGGATTTGAAGACAATGGGAAATTTCATGCACTGCCTAGATACCTTGTTTACAGAAGGGCTCAGCACACCTGGAAACAGGCGAATGGGAGCTTAAGAGTGTGACTGCCAGGGGAAAAAAGGGATATCGTTGACAAGGCAACGAGAGCTCATTATCTCTCCGTCTATGCTGGTCCACGGTGCATCATTGATTGATGCCACAGGAGAGTTTGGTGCAGATAGATGGGGTTGCGCCCTGTGTTCCATACAAAGGACGACTGAGCAGGAATAACACATCCATGAAATGACGTGTCGGCGCAGTAATCCTGGATTACCTGGCTGCCTAGCTTTCTTCATCACACGTCTGTGTCGCATGTTCCCCATTAGAAAAGATACAAAACAGCAGCTCAGCCGTAACTGTTGTTAGGCCGCGTTTGACCTGTATTTTTAAGGGAAACAAAGTGCATGTTGTGGGAACTCTGCTGTTTCTGCCTTCTGCTCATTCTCTGCTCACTGGTTTTGGAGAGGATGCGTGTCGCAGAAACAGAGGACTGATGCATTCTTCACCTTTCTGCTACCGCTCATGTCAGAGTTTTGTCTGGATCAGTTATCGTGTCAGCTGTACTGAAGGATTGTGCATTATCTGCTGCATTTATCAGCCAGTGACGCAGAGAGGATGTTTGTAAGCAGATGCAAAAAAAAAAAAGTTTGTTTTGTTACATTTCAGCAAGCGTTAATAAAGATGTTCTCTCTCTTTTTTTATATATATATATATAATTAAGTAACCAGCTTAAATGCCAGCCAACAGACTTTCTGAGTTGAAGATGTTTGAACTACATTGGTTACTTTTTATTGTTGCATTTTAATGCATTTTTTATTCTGATACCTACTGAGCTAAGTTTAGCTAATGTTATGAATGTAAATTCTGTTGTTAGTAAATATGGTGTCTCCGGGTAACGAGCACAAGGAAAAATGTCTGAATTCAGAATTTTTTCTGGATCATTTTACATCTTCAGCTTTGTGGGGAAAGTCCTTAGAGAATGTGAGACTACAACCACAGGAGTCTGCAGACAGAAAAACCTCCAGCAAACACACGCCTTTATTCAGTCCCCATTTTTAGTGTTTTATTTCTAGCATCTTGCAAGTTCTGTTCTGCAAGTTAGTGATCTGTTTACATTTCAGCCTCTAAGCATCGAGATGTATTCTGCTGCTGGTGTTTACTGGTAGATGCATCTTGTGTTTGCAACCACCAAATGGAAAAAGGAGTTTGCTGTTTTTCCCCTTTTCATAATTTGCATGATTTTAGTGAGAAGCATGGGAGAAGCCTGCAGATCCTCAGGCACATTTTGCTGGCACAAAAAAAAGTGCATAACTTTGAGAGCAGTCAAATTCTTGGATTCCTTCAAGAAGGCTCATTCATCACATGGTTTATCATATGCTTGAGCAAAGAAACCTTGCAGAAGTTGATAAGGAGTGTTCTTTTGGCTGACATGAGCTATGATGCACTGAAAAGAACAGTGATTATGGAAACAGCTAATTTAAATGCAATGTTTTCAACAAAATTAGTAAATTTTGTTGAATGATAGTTGAGTTCAGGCGCACATTTTCTTTTGGTTTATTTTGCAAACTACTCCATAGTTACTGTTGATGCCGCAAAAGCACGTTAAATGAATGTTCATCATTATTTTTTAACCGGTAGAAACTATTAGATTTTAGTTTCACTTTGAGTTAGTTTTTATTTAATATCATAAATTACCCATGTGACGGGTACGATGAAAGCTTTTAGCATTTGAGAAGGTCTTGCACAAAATATTAGGGTGGAAATTTTTCATTATAAGGATAATCTTATAATGTTGGCTGTGCAGCAAATGTAGCTCATTTATGTAGTTAGCTTTTCCCATTTATTCTGGAACAGTTGTCACCAACACAATATGTTATTCTCGTTTGAACTACACTGCAGTGAGAAAAGGTGCAAGTATGCAGTTTCTTCCTGCTCTGCATGGCTTTGGACCTGGCCCTGTGTTTATAAAGAGAAGGGGGTGAGAGGCCGCCACACAGAGGCCGGAGTTAACACAGCAGAGCATCGCAGCTGAAAGGCCAGTTGTCAACCACCGGCGGAGAGGGAAAACAACGGGGCATCAGCCAGAGTGGTTTGGAGAAAGGACGAGTCAGGGTCGCTTTCAATTAGCACAGCATGTTGTCAGAGAGGCAGGGAGGAGGAGATGGGAAGTAGCCTTGGGTTTAAGGAAGGAGGAAAGAAGGAGAGCAGGTACAGAATGAATAAGACAGGAAATAAACAAATTCACTCAACAGACATCCCAGTATCGATGTACTGTTTGTGTTTAAAGGGCCTAAACCCACAGGCTAAAACTCTGCCGAGAAGCTGCTTTACTCTTTTTTTTCCAATCAATAAGAATAAAATTTAGCCATTGCTGGCCTATGTTTATGAATAAGTACATACTGTATAATGCCCTCTTCCACACAATCAGTATTGTTGTTTTTTTCCAGATGTTTAGAAGTCTTCTAAAGGTCAACGGCAACTTTTGACATTTTTGGAATAGAGGATGAATGTGTTGGCCACACTGTCCTTTGGGATAATGTGTCAACAGATTCCAGAGATGGCAGCCCACCAACGCTCCATCTTTACACATTTACTGCTACAGCAGTGGAGACGAGCATGAGTCAAACTTGTCTGTAAAGACTGAAAGACTATCAGAACTGCCTCCCAGCAGGGTAGAGGAGTGGAATAATTAATAGGTCTAACATTCCACTTCATGCTGACAACCGCTCAAGAACTCATTTGTGACAAGAAAGCATGAAGACCACTGTCAAACATGCTGATAAAGATGAATCTCTTTATAATTCATGCCATGAAATAAGAGAACCAGAAAAGCACTCTTTGTTGGTAAGTGCTTCATTTGTCCAGTAGCCGATGATGCCATGAAGGATATGGGTGACACTAGGATTTCCTGGAATTTAAAAGGAATAACATGTCTTCTACAAGCTTCTGGAAAATAAATGTTTTTGTTTTTTCCTCAAGTCAAAAATGGCACAGTTTTTGCAGCTAATGCTGTGATGCATGCTGGAATTCCTCTTCCCCAGGGTTTGTAAGAACTGCAGAGCAGAATGCTTGTCATCATCTCCTGGTGGAGGGCAGCCTGAGACAAATAAAGCTGCTCGTTTTATGGAATACATTATCCCATCAGAGTGTTGGGCTATTTATGTTGAGTGTGGCTGTCCAAGAAGTGTGGCCACACAAATGTGCCAATTAGTTTCGTACTCCGAAACTTGGACTTACAATGTCTGCTTTACCGTTTGTTGTGAATTAAGACATAAGTTTGACAGAAGTGCTTGTAGCTGTGATGGACTTTGAGGTCTTAAATTAAATTAATTGTTTTCCAACTATTTCAAGCATTGGATGGAATGATTGGCGAAATTTTTTTGCACTTAACCCTTAATATAAGTAATTAAAACAAAGTGGAACTTCCAATAATCTTAAAGATTTGTCCTGTTTGATTTATTTTATTCAACATGTTTAAAATAAATGTTTTTTTTAAAGGCATGCTTAAAAAAAAAATCTGTTTCCCATCCATAAAAAACTAATGGCCACATTGGGGTGGCATAACTCTGGCTGAGGTTGAGGTATCATTTTATAGGCTCTTGGGCTCAGTCCTTGGCCCTACCATGTGGCCGCACCCCTCAATTTTGCATCATTAGGAGTCCCTTCTCCTTTAGGGATCAAGGACTTACGGCCGTTTAGCTATTCAAATGGGTTCCAATTCCCTGGTTCAAGGGCTGGTTGATTACTGCTCCTTGAATCCCAAAAGAAAAGGGGCACCTTTGCGATGCAAAACAGAGAGGTAAGCCAAGGGGAGGATTTGGAATGGGGCCTAATAAAGTTGAATTGGAGAAACTGAATGTGTGGTCGGTCTCTGTAAAAAACAAACTTCCTCTGTGTATTTTTTCGGAGAAAAAAAAAAAGTCTGACACTGAATCAGTTCAAGTTCAGCATCCTGTGCCCTCATGGCTGCAAATGTAGGTCATCATTACCCACAATTCTCTAAAACAGAAACATTAATGGCAACAAAACAGGCTAAACGGGAATGAAGTTCCTCCCTGGGAATGCTCACTCGTCTGCAGAGTAAAGTTGCGTGCAAAGACAGACACGGTGCCACCAAACGTTCTTTTATTGTCTGGTAGAAATAGTTTGTCTTCTGACATTTTCCCTGTGTTTAAGTTTGTGCATGAAGACCACCTTTGGATTGCAGGATTTTTGACTTAGGACCAAGTATCCCAACAGGGTCTGCCTCAGTACCTCTCTGGTGTTGTAGTAGGTAAACCACAGACAGGCTTCTAGTCCTTCATGGAGAACACAGGAAGTCTCCAGCTGACCAACAGGTTCAAAGCCATCCTTTACCAGGAAATATGTTAACAATTTAACACTTCTGGAGATTAATTTACCATCTTTCCTTTTTAGATGTTCTCCAGTTGTATCGAGCTGACCAAGGATGCCGTTTCCTGTTGCTAATGACTGTTGACGTGGAGCTGCTTTAGTGGAGGTTAAGCTTTGCTTCAGTTCAATAAAGGAGAGTTGCTGTTTAAAAACATTAATGTAATTTATATTATAAGGTTTTTCCAACCCACAACCATGTTGCTCAGCCTCATTTTAACATCACTCAGACCAAATCTTTGTTTCACAGCTTTGATATGGGCTTTTTTAGTTTTCTCTAAATGACTGTAGGAAGATTAATTGGAGCTGAGCCTCCACACATCTCTACGCACTTTGTTTTCTAGATAGTGATGGCTAACAATAGACAAATGTGAGAATCGGAAGAAGTAAATTGTCTCAAATGAAAACGCCAACAAATAACTTCAGTGTCATTTTCAGTTAGCGATGTGGTCAGTGAGCTGTGAGCTGTTTTCTTATGGCGAAGGCATTGTAGAGACAGGCCCACAGAGGATTGAGCAATTTGTTGGACATTTTTTAAGTAATAGGTAGTTTGTTGAACTTGGCCTGAATTCTTGTTTATTACACAGACGTGGCCTAAGTTAAATTGTGCGCTTATTTCAGAGTAGAAAGATGCATTACTGACCTGAAGAGCCACTTTTAGTAGTTTTGATGGATATTTCTCAGCCGGCAAGGCTCCTCTATCCTCACACATTTCAGTGTTCCAGTCTATTACATTCTCCTCCTTCTCTAAAAGACTGCAATTAATCTAATTAGTAATCAATCAGCCATTGGGCCTCCTGCCTCCTCTGCGCTAATGGAGGGTATGACAGGTCAGACCTTACATTATTAATACCTTGGTTCCTGAAGCCCAGGACCCCCCCTGATGCCCACGGTCAGGGGCCATTGATCACCACCACAACCCAGTAAGCACTGCAAGGACCACTGGGAAATATCCAGCGTTGTGTGCGTGGAGATGGGAGTGAGGTGTGTGCCATTCTATGAATCTGTTTAGGCTCGGGAGACTTTTAACAGTTGGGGAAAAAATCCTGAAAATAAGGGATTTGCCTGGTGGTGTGTGGAGTCTGCAGGGAAGTTTAGGAAGCATGTTGGTGGTAGAAGGAGGGTTGTTTGAGTGATGTTAATGGGAATGTAGGGCTCCGAAAACCCCATTAGGTAAATGGGGCTTACTTCAAAACTATTATGGCAGAATTAGCAGGCCCCTCTGTGGGACGATTTCTAGAAATGAGATTAGAAATTATAGTAAGGCACAGACACCGGGGCACAGTGATTGCAGTGTGGCAATGAAACTATCTTGGCAACATTATCCTTCGTTTCCCATGCATTATATAAGCACCCCCCTAATAGTGCCACCAGCTGAAGTTACAAAGCCCCACCAGCTGATCTCATTTGATATAATCAATATTGGACCCTGCTATGTTTAGGCTGGGGTTTGGGTCGGCTGAGCAGGGCATCCAACTATCTTTATGCTGTGTCCTCTTTAGCTGAATCTGCTGACCCTAATTTATCTACCTCTGTGCCAGTAGCTGTTAATCATGTAATCTAGTCTGCATGTTGTTTTTGAGGACAACTAGTCTTTGTGCAGTGATCAAGACTAGACGATCTGAATCAGCTCCTCTAGACAAGATATTTTTATATCATGTCAATGTCTTTTTTATTAGGTGCTGAAAACTTACAATGTTTTGTACATAGAATTCCTTGCTATAGATGCTTCAGAAATAAGAGTTTTGTATGTTGGCTGAACAAAAAAAAAAGCAGCATGTAGTTTTAATTTTAGTTTGTCTTGACCAAAAGACTGTACATGAACTAATGCTCTTTGCTTTGTTGTCCGCTTCCTGTGTTTGGTTCACTTGAAGTGGACCGAGACTTGCATTTGTTGGCGGCTCAAAGTTTACTTCTTTGATCCACATCAGAATTCGTTTTTGCTATCATACCTGCCCAAAACAAAGCAGACAAACAAACTAGGATTGGAATCAGAAGGGCTGGTGTGATGGATTTATACTCGCATGGCGTCTGCGTAAGGTCGATTACGGCATCACCGCAGTAGGTCTGCAGAGCCTTGATGCAAATCTCTCCCAGAACTGATCAGCACTGCTGCAACGCAACAGGTATGCAGAAGTTCTCCCAGTTTGTCACTCCCAGGTTGTAAGTGTTTTTCCAGAATTCTGGATCTTCTCGCTGAATTTGTGTTGTAACTGGACAAGAGACTTCAAGAGTTCAAGAGCAAATCTTTACCATTGTCAGCTACGCCGGCTCTATGCCGCCCAAGTATAAATCCTGTTTAAGGGTCACTCAACCAAGTTCTAACTAAGTTTTTTTTTCAATAAAGATGGGTGGGAGGCTTCCTGAATTAAAATTGGTTCCACAAGAGAGGGGCTTTAAAAACTGAAGGCTCTGCCTCCCACTCTACTTTAGGAACCACTAGTTACTCTTAGCTTTGTGAGGCTTCGATAGAATGATTATAATGATTTAAACAAGATCAGCATTTGTTGCTTGTCTACTGAGTGAGTGATCGGTGAAAGTGAGGGGTCAGAGGTTGTGTGTAAATGGGCTTTTTTTTTTCTTTTTATTTAAAGATGACATCATACTAAATGCCACCAGGCCACTTCCTGTGACTAACATGCCGTGTAACTTGGCACAGTGGCCATAACATCTACACTACCCAGAGTTTAAGACCACACCACACAGGTTAAGTCACCACAAACCAGCATGCTGAAGCGGTCACACGGGTCTGTTTAATTTCCAGAGAGCTGGGGCTGTTAAGTATTTACAGGCCTTCAGTGGCTTTATGGCGCTATGATGGGAGTGAGCAGTGGTGTTGAGCTCACAGCAGCTGCAGTCAGCTGCCTCATTCAGGAGGGATTTAGACAGCAGCTCATCTACTGCGCTTCGCGAGTGAGTCAGTGGACATGCTTCATCCATGGCTGAGGATGTGAGGCATTGCTCTGCGGTCATGACACCCCCTGTGCCCCCTCTTGAGTACCTCGTGGGTGTAGGTATATAAATGTCATATACAAATGTAAGCTTGGTTACGGGAAATCTATACAACACTTATCATTAGTCATCACATCACTGATCATTGTAGATTACTTTTGTGTGTGTTTGGAGAGTACTGAATTTTCAGTCATGGATTTGCAGGAAGTTCATCAGTCATCCTCGGTGCGATTGTGGTATGTCTTTGGGGGGCTCTGGAGGAAAGATGACATTGGGTGAGCTTACAACTGAGTGATGCTGGTTTAAACTCCAACTGAGCTACATAAATGAGTCTTTTGAGAACAGAGATGAGAATCAGGGAAATAAAGAAGGTTTTAAATAGCTGAGAAGACCAGAATGATGAAAAGATGTTAAATAGCTAGCTAGAAAATATTCCTGCATAGGTGATGATGGGGAATATGAGATATGTTTAATGAGAAATACAGTGAGGACAGGTCAGTGAGTTCACCTGCACACCTACACTCACCACACTGATTTTGTTGTAAGCAACATTTTTATTTTTTTGCAGCAGGTACCCAAAGGTACAGCAGTTCTTCTTTCTGCATAATATTACTTGCAAATATCTAGTTACAAAACAGGAAAGTGTAAACTGCACGGTGCATTGGGTCTGAAGTACAGTTGCTGACATATTTGTGTACTCGTATAAAGAGTGTGGGCTGTGGTTTGGACAAGGCAACTGAATTATCATGAACTCATGACCTTTCTGTATTTATCATTATTAATTTTTGTCAAAGTTGTATACGAATAAGTGAACAAAATTTCATTGTAGAGAAAACAAAGTAAAACAAGACAAAAATCAGGAGTTATCCTGGACTTTTTGGCCCTTTCACTGTCATCACCACATTGCGCCTGTAAGCTACCACAGCACATCTGGCTGTCTTTAGGACGTCTCTGCTTGGGTTAGCTGTGATGTTATGACAGCACAGTGAGTGAGGAGATTACTCTGAGAGGACAAAGAGCCCATATCCATGGGGCCTCTGTGGGTCACTGGCCCCGTTTAAGCAAAAGAGAAACCCCTGAGGTTCTTTAGCGAGTGTTTGCGGTGCAGCTGTTCCTATTGTGTTGTCCATTCTCATGTTGTTTTCTGTTTGCTCTTGCAGGAAGTTTGTTGAAGACTGAACACTCTTAGAGGGAGAACCTCAAAGAGGGCTTTTAACCCCTAACAGCCCAGCAACCAGTCCATCTTCAAAACCCTGCCTTCTTTACATCCCTGCTGAGGTTGCTTCCTGGGGGAGAGAAGGAGGAGTACAGATTGGTGTGCAGTTGGATGTGACCAAACTGTAAGTTTGTGATTCTTTTATATTTGCTTTTACAACTACTTTATGTCCTTAATTTAGTTTTTATTTATTTTTATTTTTTACATTATTGAGCACTGGACTTCTCAGTGAGAGCTCACTAATATCTTTTTAATACTCTGTAGCTCTGCAACTTGTTCATGAAAAAATAAAAGTAAAAAGGAAGAGTACCTAAAGCACCTAAAACTGCTATGTTGAATATTTCACTGAATAAGCAGCAAGTCATCTGGGACTCATCTAGATCCCCCTAAAACAGGTTTATTGATTGAGAATGACAGCTCTGTAGCTACACTGGCAAAGAGCCCAACAACTGCCATCGGGTTCAAATTAAGATTTAGATCAGTTACTATTATAGCTCAATATCACCAGTTTACCTCAAAGGACTTCCCATCCTGTGCAGCTTCCATCTTTCTCTGCGTGTGGGCAAAATGTCAAATACTTTGGGGAGATGCTACTGAGGATGTATCCCTCCTCCTAAGTAGGTCAAATGATGTTGAATGTGCAGAAGAGTGGTATGATAGGTGAATATTCTTCTTAAATGTTGTGTCTTTGCTCAAATCCTCAAACTTCACACAATTCAGCTGATTGCTGTAGAGAACAGTACCATGTTTGCTTTGTTTTGATTCAAAGTTCACACAGTGAAAAATTTGCCATAATAATGAGGGTAACAGTTGACCAGTTATCCTCTGTTATGTGGGGGTTGGTTCAGGTCATCATTTTGTTCTGTTTGTTTTGTTTGTTTTTTTCTTCGAAAGCAAAAAACTTTCAAAGCTCTGTTTCACACACACAAACACATAGAAAGGTTGTGTAATACACACATTGTTTTGCAGGGGTTAGCAACAGTTTTACCCTCATTGATATGACCCAATAGATGCTTACGTTGAGCTCTTGTTATCACTGTTTATGTCTTCTTTCATACCCTCACTGTGATCCTTCTTTTGGCGGCACAGGATCGACGTAGAGCATTATGCATCAGTCAGAGTGAATAGAAGCCCACCACTTTGGCATTGCACTCTGCTGACAGCAGCAAAACAAAACATGATGATTTGGTTAGATATACGAGTGTACAGGAATGAGGTGTTGTATTGGATCACTGGTATACTGGTTGTATAAGGGCCCCTAACGTCATTATTTTCTGCCTGTCTTTATTGATGACACAAAGACATATCAAAGGGAGTGAAATGGGGACAGAATGGCAGTCAGTGCGGGTGCACAGGCGTGAAACATGATCAGACCGCTGAGTTGAATAGAGGTATTATCGTGCCAAAAAATGTGAGAGAGCGGGATGGAGGCAGAAAGACTGAGGAGCATTGCATTCATATCTTGTCACCCACTAGCAAAGAATGCCTTCACTATGTCCTTGTCACTGTGAGGGAAGCATAGTTTGGATGTATGAACATTTGTTCATGGCCCACATGCTTACAAGAAAAAAAAAAAAGGAGAAAAGAAGACCTTTGTATTTTCAGCGGAAGGAGCTGGTAGAAGATTCTGCCCTTTGTCTTCATGTGTCCAGCCATACAAGCAAATGTTTTAAGATAAACTTGAGACCTGCTCGATTTGATTTGATAACCTCGGTAAAGTAATACAAATCCTATTCTCCCATTTTAACTCGAAAGAATGCAGTACATAGAACATTTGATCACTTTTTATAAATATATGGGCAAGTGATTGGTGGACAAGCTTACTCATAATGTTCATGTTGACTGTAAGAAAAAAGCATTGCGCTAAACTGGACTTTTTTTTCCATTTAAAAAAAATTATGTGATTTGTCTTTGGATTCCAACCAGATGAAGGAAGGATTTCTTTAAATCTGTGTCACCCTGTGAATACAGCTAACTCTGGGGTTTTTGCCTGACAGATCAAATGGTGAAGGTGTGATGGAGAAAAGAGGCTCTTGGTCCACATTAAATCCCAGGGTGTTGCACATATATGGTTTATACTTAAGTCACTTGGGTATATTTCGTCACTTTCCGCCTCTGATAAACTCAGATTAACCTCTTGCCACTTACCTGAAGGGACTCTTTGTCAGTGTCTTTACATTACAGTGAGGAAACTAATGATTTGAACACCCTGCTATTTTGCAAGTTCTCCTACTTAGAAATCTTCGAGGGGTCTAAAATTTTCAGTGTAGGTGCATGTCCACAGTAAGAGACATAATCCCCCCCAAAAATAAAATCCTGAAATCACAATGTATGATTTTTTTTTAACAATTTATTTGTGTGAAACAGCTGCAAATAAGTATTTGAACACCTGAGAAAATCAACGTTAATATTTGGTACAGTGCCTTTGTTTGCAATTACAGAGGTCAAACGTTTCCTGTAGTTTTTCACCAGGTCTGCACACACTGCAGGAGGGATTT
>JBAMHW010000006.1:6548700-6567987 GCA_037177495.1 Rhadinocentrus ornatus | reverse complement strand
CAGACCCCTCGAAGATTTCTAAGTGGGAGAACTTGCAAAATAGCAGGGTGTTCAAATACTTAGTTTCCTCACTGTATCTTTCACCTCCTTCCTTTCCCTTCCTTTCTTCCTTGTTCTATCTTGAGTCGTGCTCTTGTTCATTGTTAAATGAGGGCAAGGCCACACTTGAATGTGCTGTGACAAATTGGCACAGAAGAGGCAGATGGTGATGGGGAGGAGACTGGTTGTCATGCTATTTGCTGCAGCAACATGAATTGATCTCTGTGCCGTAGAGCAACCACACATGCTCCACTTGTAATCCTGACTTCGGTTTCTTCGTACACACCTCCCCCCAGCAAACTCTGATCCACATGCCACCCTGCACCAGCCTTCTGTCCCCATTAGTAACAATGATGTGTGCAGTAGAGGCGCTTGCTAACTGTCAGAGGGTCTCTGCTTGGTTTCGCTCAGAGAGGCAAAGGAATGCAGAGGGATTTGACAAAGAGACAGAGCTCAGGCTAATGGTAGGCTGGTGGGACTCTGGGATCCTGGCATACAGCCTACTATAGGTATACTACATCTCTAGCATGCTAGACATGACAGCAGACTGTTCTATTTAAAGAGCTGCTGTTTTAAAAAAGTTTACCCATGGATCTGTGGTGGAGCTTGCCTAAAAGCCTCATGGGTATTTTCCCTGCAGCATGGCTTCTCGTAAGATCATAGTTTGTGTGAGTAGAACTGGCATTGCTCATTAGGTTTTGTCTCTGGGATGTGAAACAGCTTCCTGTTTGAGTTTACTTTACAGCTGCTTGGAATAGAAACTTTAAAACACGGCAAGTTTTGCAGAAATCGCATGAGACTACATCAAGATCAGTTTCAGTATGAAAAACCTGGCGAATGTGCAAATAGTTTTGACCGGTGTGATCAAAGTACATGCGTGAAATCAGATTAAGTTGTTTAGAAAGCAATGTCTGACATAGACTAACAATGAAACACATTATTAACCATAACAAAGCAAATGTTTACATCAACTGATAGGCTCCTCCCCCTTCTTCTCTGCTGTGCTTCAGCTTTACCTCCAAAGCCCCTCCTTTCAACTGAGACTGCCATGTTCACACAGACTTTTACCACAACAGCTGTAGCTGTGGCAGCAATGGACACATGTGCTTCCTGTCTCATGTATAACTGCCTGAACTTAATGACAGGTTCAGTCTAAAAGCTGCTTTCTGCTTTAGTATTATCACTAAACAATCTACGTGTGGACATTGTCATGTGTTGTCTGAATGTTTTTCAGTTCTGAACTGTAGTCATTTTTGGCTGTAGCCAAATAAAGTCTTGTAACTGGAGAAGCTATAATCCTCATGAATGATTGCCTGTCTGCTGATCGATACTATATCTCCAAATTGAGTTAGCACTACATTTTTTCACTTTTCATTAAAATCCTGTGCTCAGTCTGTGGAAGGGAGGTTGGGATAATTGCTGGCTTCACCTGGAACGTGATGGGATAACTTTCCCACGGTTGTTTAACATTCAGAGAATCAGCAGTTGCGATGCGTTCCCTGCCTGTCTGTAGTCTGGTATCTGTAGAGCAAAGTGTCAAGTTCTGAGATTACTTACTCCCATTCAAGCTCTTTCCTTTTACTGTTCACTATTTGGACTTCTGCTCAACAGTAAGCAGATTTGCTTTAGAACTACAGAGTGAATAATATCGACTTACCTCTGAAACGCACCTCTTAGACCAACATTTTTAACTTCAGAGCAACTTTTTGTTGAGAGAGCTGGAGTGATACAGCTCCTTAATGCTAGTTAAGCTAGGCAGCACAACAAAATGACAAGTCCAAACCTTTAACAGCATGCAGTGTTTTATGAGTTGTCCACACACAATTAGACACCCAAAGATCCTGGGCAGAGGCCAGTTTGTTACAAGAAACACATACACACACACATGCATTTGCGTGTTCAAGCACAGCTGGCAAGCTGTTCGGAGAAAACAGCCCTCTGTTTGTGATAACAGCTTTCTCACTGTCAGCAAACGGTCTGCAGGCCCTTCGCCCCATAACCAACACTACTGTTCTCATTTTCTGTATTCACACTGAAACAAAAAGCTTCCAGGCTGTCGAGCTCAAGAACAAACCTGCAGCTGAGTTTAAATAAATCATCTCCCTTTAATGGGAAAGAGATTGCTTCAAAAGAGCGAAACTGCTTCAGCTTTGTCAGCAAATATGACTGCATACCACTCAGTTTAAAAAATCTGTGTTAGGAACAGGATTCAGGTGCTGTGGATTGGTGCTTTATGCAAAGCTCAGCTCACACAACTCTTGAGTTACTTCATTCCTATGCTTGGGTGGAAATGCTTACTAAATTTGGATAATGACGGAAGGATTACTTCATGTTGAGGTGAACCTCAGGCAGCCCTCCAAAGCTTGACTCGAGCGTGTTTATTATTACAATTTAAATAAGCAAAAGGTCAACAGTTAAATATTTTAGTCTTGAATAACAACTACAGGTCATAAAGTGTAAGTTGTTTTAGAGTTAGACTGGAATTATGGTAATGCGCTTTGCTGTTGAATAATGTTTACTTTAAGGGCAAAACCCACATTAATTCATTTAGGATATATTTAATATATATATTCTTATTAAAGTGCTGTTTTTTACCCTTCAGATAGCTCTTATGCACATAGGAGTGGATCTGTTTGGACTGTTGGCTGGAATCCAAACTAGCTGCTTGAAATGGGATGGGATCTCTGGTTTTTAGCTTTTGGCTGTTTCATTTAGCAACCTGATACTCTTGCACTGCACATGCTCAACAGACGTGGAGGACACACCATCATATCTATCAGGGATAAACTTTGAATTGTAGCATGAAACTCTAAAGGGTGTATTTTATTAACAAAATCCATGCATAAGCTCAGCTAATTACTCATTTTCTGCAGCATTTCTCAGATGTTTCTCACTCAGAGTTTTTGTTTGAGTGCAACAGAAGCAGAAAATTTGTTGAATGATACTCTGAGGGGAATGAGTCATCTAATGTGAGAAATACATTGCATGAACAGTGTCAGGATTTCAGCCAGCTCGAAAATATCAGAAATTCTCACAGCTTATGAACTGAGATGAACATTTTTTTCTTTCTTTTACAAAGCAGCAATAGATGTAGCAATCTCAGACCTGGCTGCAGTCGGAATACTTGGAATCGGGAGGGCCCGAGCCAACTTCAAAGCTTTGTGTTTTTTAATGACAGAATGTGCTCCATCATCAAGAAGACTGATTAAAAGCCCTTTGTGTCACCGTCTGTGTGGCAGAAGCATATGGCCAAAGGGCTTAAGCGAACTGAGAAGACATCTGCAGTACCAAATCACTTGGATGGAAGTGAGGGGATGAAATCACAGAGATTAAAGTGAATCACCTCATTACTCTTGCAGAGAGATGCCTCATTTGTGAATACTACTAGCTTTTAGTTTCCTGTCAAGATATAGTGGACGTTTCAGCAGACGGAATAAGTTAAACTAATTCCCAATGTACTTTGGGCATCCCAATAGCCTTTGGTTGTACACACAACATAAATTTACTGCTTAAGCTTTGGAGCTTCATTTATGTCTGCTTTAAGGAAACCTGACTTTCTTTTGTGATTCACTTTGAAAAACATGGTGTACAATGAATATGTGTTTATTTCAGACTTTCATGAATTGCAAAGATTGTTGGTCACACGCACTTCAGAGTCTGTTTTGTTGCTCAATGCCTGTTGTGAATTTATTTCAGGGAACTGTTGTGTAGCTCTTATAGATTAGGATCTTCATTTACAGTCACATTTAAATCCTTTTACATTCTTTGGCATCAGAATTTACTGTATAGAACATAAAGAACTTTCATTGTTCAGGCTCCGTATTGTTTAATTTCTGACTGTTTAGTGATTTAGATTCAGATGAGTGTTGCTTCCCAAAGTCTCTTGGTCATGAAGATCATTTCAAACTCTTAAATAAAAACCAAATGACCTAATTATTCAAGGTACTGTGTGATTCTAAGCACCAGAGTTTTGCAAATGTATTCACCCCAAACTGCAAATACTATCACTGTCCCTCTGGATGTAATGCACTCTAAATTAGCATGTGCAGATTTTTCATCATGTAAGTGTTGCCAAGAGTCCCTCTGGCACTCCTGTCTCTACCTGTATGTTTGTATTTTCTTCTTAGCTGAGTGCTTTCCCTGATTCTGCAGTCCTTTAAGCCAAGTGGCTGTCTCAATTATAGGACAAGGATGACATTTCTTTTCCAACTACCCACCACATTGTCTTGAACTGATGAACAATATGGCACCTGCTCCACAGAGGCTTGTACATAATGAAAACTACGCAGCAATTGAGCATCAAGGTCATTGTGGCAGTGGATTTCTCAAGGGGGCTGAAAAGTCATCTACAGAGTGAGAAAATACAGCCAGGTGGCTGATGAACTCCAGGAACAGTTTGACAAACCGTATCAGCAGAGACAAATTAAAGTGTCAGTGGCCACTCTATGTGGCATCACATTTCCTGTGTTGTTCTGCGATAAGCTTGACTGCCGAGCCAGCAGCATACAGCTGTCTGCAGAACCGCCTGAGAAGGCTGCGAGGACAGAGGTACAGTTACAGCAGACCCGGGCAGATGCTTGTCTCAGAATATTGATTGGACCAGACGTCCAGACGACTGTTTCAGCGACTGACACAAGCACGCAAACTAGACTGGTGGACAAGCCTTCCTCCTTCCTCCTGTGCAGCCAAGAGGACCCACAATATTGTGAACATCTGACATGGCATACTGCGGTTAAAAGAATGTTTTAGTGGTACATATATTATTAACAATACATTTACAGATGTACTAAGTGACCGCTGTTTAGGCATTTAACATGAGCAGCATACAAATGCATTTCTACACAACACAAATGTTGCACTGATGGATCATTGTTTTTGTGTGTCAGACTTCTCGGCAGTCGCAGTTCACTCAGGAGCACATCTGCACATAATAAGCACATAAAGATTAAGCTAAAGACTGAAAGCATTGTTGTAATGTGATTTGCAGTTAACTCATGATTTCTGGAATTTATGCAATTGTGTGAAAACACAAAGCTTGATAAGTAGTTTAATTTAATAAAGCCCTTGCTGCATGTTTTGTTTACCATGCAGCTTGGGATGTAATCAGCATATACAAGTAGTCTAGTGCAAAGGAGACATCAGCACTTAGGATAGGATATGACATCCCACATTGTTGGTATGGTCGTGTCCAAATAATACAATTACAAGGTGAATACTTAAAGGTATGCATCTATGTCTCTGTTCTATCTAAATATAGGGGCAAAATATTCAACATGGCTGCCACCATGAAAATTTACAATCAGCAATATAACATATATTTTAAATTAAAGGATTTTGAGCTGGATAGTATTTCTGCGACATACCAAATGATTTCTGGTCCAAAGGCAATAACATGTCCAGATATTGGGCTTTCTGATATGATGTTATGTACCTCAGTTTGTACCAGGAGATTTCAAGGAACAAAACCTTAAAAAGCATTGAGAAGCCTGGATGTCTAGATATGATTTACAGCATGATTTTTCAAAACAAATTAAGACAACAAGGACCCACTTTGGTTGTGTACTGACAGGTTTGTACTACAAGTTTTATTTTATTCAGACTTTAGTCATGAAAACTATATATATATATAGAGAGAGATTCAATGGTGCATTATCCAATATGCAATCCATGTTGTACCTGATCAGCGTCATGAGGCGGTTAATTGTTTAGGAAGCACACTATCATGGTTTCTTGTAAACTTTGTTTGCTATTTTCATCTGCTGGCAATCTGGAACATCTTTAGAAATTTCAGGACTGCAGTGCAATGGTTGTAGTTAGTTGCAGCTCTTAACCAAAGTTAACAACAATGAGACATTACCGGTGGCATGTTTTACAACAGTGCAAGCAGGATGTTGCTCTGGATACAGTCTCTTGTCTGGAAGAAAGGGGGAAAAGGTAGGTGGATATTTCATTGATCCCAAACTTGGAAATTTCTTTGTTGCATCAGCAAAAAATACTAAAATAATGTGTGACAGATGTGCTGGATATAGAATAGGAGGGAAAAATGTGTAAAAAGGTACTGAAACAAATGATCAATATAATTTATCATTGTGGACATAAACACTGTAGTAAGAGTGAGCTGCAAAGAGAGCATCAGAGTTCTGTGTAGACTCCAGTGCTATGATAGCTGGACCTGATGAGTGGTGGACCTGGTGGTGTGATGAGCTGAAGAGTTATTGCCTGTAGCAGGAAAGACTTCCTGGATCTGTTCTTATGAAACTGACCTGTTAAAGGAGCGCTGTTGTTGGTCCTGATAAGGGTGTGAAGAGTAATCCAAGATGGAAACAGCTTGTTTAAAGTCCTCCTCTCCATCCCAGCATCATAAAGTGTCTGGTTTGCAGCCGATGAGAGAACCAACCGTCTTACTCAGTTTGATGATCTTGTTTCTCTCCCATCAGTCTTTCTGCTTCTGAGAGACAAACCAACATCTTGCTGCAAACCTAAAACATCTGAGCTTCCGGGTATGCCCAAAAGAAAAGAAATAAGGGATGTTGAGGAATATTTCTAGTGGGCAGGTGTGTTGATTGTGCAAAAGAAAAGAAGAAAATTAAAGAAAACATGATTCTGACTGTCGTGAATGACATCTGGTTAGATGATAAATGGACTGTACTCAAAACAAGTTGGTTTTAACGCCACCAGATAAAAAGTTAGCAGTGGTTGTTGATTAGCTTCTTACAAACACAATGAATTTAAAGATAATGGTTTATAAAATGGTAATGGTGGAAGACCAGTTGACCAGTTGGTGGTTCGTTTCATCCTTTGGTAGGACATTGTGTGACTGTTTACATCAAGTGCAGCTATATAATACAATTTGCATTTGCTGAATGAATATTTTTATGAATGAGTTAAGGCAAGGTTAAAAATCACTGTAAAAGAATGGACCACTTACCGTTCCTCTAACCAGTCAAACACTCCCCACAAGAATTATAACTAATGGTTCCATTTAAGACATTCATGTCATACAGGCAACCTAACTAGCTGTTGCTTGAGTACAGAGGACCTCCGACTCTGGCTGCCAAAGGACATAATGCTTCATTTAAAATGGCTCTATATGTACAAGCATTACAATAGAAACCCACTTTTTTTCTGCTCCTGTACACAGACACAATCAGCTTGTTGTCAAGGCAGCTGCAAGAGTAATGGCCTCAGGTCTGCTCCTGAACACAGACTAATGAGAATCTCAAATCCGACAAGCAGAGTGCATTTATCACACACTCACGCTTAATGACACCACCACCCAGGCTCAACAGAACACTCACACCAGTATCTGCCCTTTTTATGGATGGCACCGTTTGTCCCCTCGCTTTCCTATTATTATAGCTGCTTTGTCAAAGCTAGTGGAAGGATGAAGAGGGAGGAGGAGGATGAGAGGAACAGTAGAAGCAGAGTCAGTGGTAAGTCTTATGGAAAAAGAGTAACTGTTTATTTCTGCTTCCTGCTTTTGTCTCCACTGCCCTCCTTGTCTGAATTCATCCATTTTAAAATGTAAAGTGCAAACAATTGGAAAGCTGGGGACCGGTGGGAGATTTGATAAATAAATACTGTATGTTCTCCTTTGATCCACCACTGTGAAGGGTTTTTATTTTTGGGGTCACCATGAACCTTGCACAAGTACTCTTGACTCAGGAAACTTGGGGAACTCCTGACCAAAAGGACAAGGTGAAATGTATTTTCAAATTATTCTGACAATGAATATGAACTGAGAAAGGCAGAGCATTATAGTTTTCTGTTCCATAGTAAGCTGAAGTAATGACATCCTAAGTACAATGCCTCTTTAATCCATCTTTATTGAATGGATTTCACTGAAAGGAAAGAAGGATTGAAGGATGATTTGAGCTCTAATTAGATGGACTTATAGGGAGGCTCTGCTGCCTCTGAATGCTGGAGATTTGGATGGAGATAAGAGCTTATCCTCTTTAAGTGCTGTAAGGCAACATTATCTATACAGAGACCCAGGCCATGCTTTACCCACAATTCAGACATGGCAGACTCATGCTGAAAGACAATCAGCTGAGACTCCGACAGACTGAGGCAGCATGTCTTATGAGGACCAGTGGACAACAGTGATCGATGCTTTCATACCGCATGGGAGAGTGAATCAAATCGGATCTGTCAGATTGGCAACAATGTCTGATTAATGGTCACTGGGTCTATTTCAGAATGGTCCACTAACAGTCATTAACCGAGTCAGCTCAGCAGGTGGGTAAGCCTGTCGCGTTAAGCAATAAGTCAATTAATTGCATGGTGAGAAAAAATGAGGTCGATAAGTTTGCCGTCCGCGATAATTTTCATTAGTTCTTTTTTATTTTTTTTTATCTTACTTTACTATAGACTGTGTATGACAACAGGTTTCACTATGGAGCATCTCGACTGAACGCTCTGGTTTCTTGCTAAGTGATCTCTCTAGTCTACTTGACAGCAGCATGTTGCAGCACGAAACCGCGGTGAAGCACCTGTGCGCATTTGTTTTACAGGCTGCCAACTGTCACGCATCGGCCGTGAGACTCGCGCATTTGAGTTGCTTCTCACGCTCTCGCGCTAAACCACCGATTCTCACGCTGAATCATGTAAATAAGTTGAAAGGAGAAAAATTGCTGCGAGCACTTTCTCATTTGTTGTATCGCTGCTCCCCACATGTAGGCAGAACACACATGAAGCCTGGTCTACCGTAATAATCCCCGTAACGGGCAGGCACAATTAGAGTCGGCCTATATACTACTGCTCATAGATCAGTCTGACACGCAGTGATGAGGGGAGATATTTCAGCTTCACTAACGATGCGCAGTAGATTTTTTTCTAGTTTTTTTTATTAATACAATGGTACTAACTGGCAGTTTTGGCAGTTTTTCCTGTGTGAGCCCCATGTTTAATATTTTTTTATATATTCTTTGAAGGGCAATTTTGTTTACAGAACAAAGACTTTATTATTCATCATACTTATTGTTTTTGGTTGGTTGTTTTTTATTCATTGTTAATGAGACTGAGAGACCGCTCTATTTATTGTTTTGTTTTATTTAAAATTTCTTCCAGTTCCAGTGTAAAACGTTCTTTAGAAATAAAAGCTTATTGATCTTTGAAAGGGTGGACTTTCATTATTATGTCATTGTTATTTTATTAGTTGTAAATGGTGTTAAAATGACAACATTATCGCTTTGCGCAATATTATCGCTTATCGAGATCATTTCTGAGAAAATTTATCGCACAGCAAAATTTGCCATCGTGACAGGCCTACAGGTGGGTTGGCTTGTCCAGTAATGTCCTTGGTGACCTTGGATACAAGCCTGAACATGCGTCAGCAAAACCATTTAAGAAGTTATGTAATAACTCTGATATTTTCAGATTATGTGAAATTGCTGCATTTAGGCAAAATCTGTAACAAGTTTGGAAATGTAAGACAAAGGCATAGTCAGTTTCCCATAAATGCTGAAGAAAGCAATTAACGACATAGATTGAAACATGCATAACTATGTAGAAACATCAGGTAATTTATCTTAAAGGAGTTATAGTTCTGTTTAAATTGTTTGGAAAGTAAACAGACTATCTCAGCCATTAACCCAAATGCTGCTTTTTTTACCTTCCAAGACTAAGCTGCAATGAGATATTTGATGGATGCTTTATTTAAGCTTTAAAAAGTGTCATCATGGTAAAAACTTTTAATCCACTGAAGCAGCAGACTGATAACTTCATCATGTGCTTTCTTATGGAAAAAAGAGAAAGAAAAAACAGTAATTTGCCAATAATTACTCAACATTTGATTGTTTTTACATTAGACATTAGTGTCTTAAATCTTAAAAATATTTGGTAACAGCAAAACATGTAGTTTAAGTAAAGGATGTGCCAGAACTAATTTTAGTTTGTCTGCCACTAATGCTCCCCGAGAGCTCTTAAAGTTCAGAATTGTTCTCCCAAAGAGCGAAGCTCAGGGTTGGTCATGGTCACGCTGCTGTATCTCAGTAATCATCTCACAGTTGTATCATTTGATGACTGTAACTTTAAAAATTGAATAAGTAATTCAGCGCTGTTGCTGAAGCAGGACCTGCCATCCTGAAACTGAGTGGTGGAATTGATTGTCTACGTGATTCCAGACCAATGAGCTGTGAGACACTGTCATCCCCTTCTTCCTCATCCTCCTCTTCATTGGGATTTCTGTCTTTCTGCTGTCTCTGTTCATGCCCCATTTCTCTGTTTGATGCCCAACTCCTGCATGATTCCATACATGTTCCATGATGCACAACAGTCTTTGATGAGCTGCAAGGTGCCTCACTGCTCTTTGGTGTATGCTTGCCCATGGCCAGTGACTTTTCTTGGGAAAGACAGGGATGTTACAGCCATAAAACGAAATAAACTGAACTTGAAAGCTGCTGGGTGTAGATGATATCATCAGTGAGAGACAGCAGTAATAAAAGTGAGGTCAGCTGCCACCGTGGGCTACGGTCCTGAAAGGTAGTGCTATCCTGATTTGACTGCTGTCTCTTTTCATCTGCTCTTTAAAGACTTCTGGTGTGTGATGAAGCTGACGCGTGGATGTCTGGTTTGAGTGGAAAAGGTGTCTAATAATTGGATGCATGTTCAGCATACAGAATGTTAGTCTTAAAGACAATGGCAGTGTTTGATCTTCCCGGGAATGGCGAACCACACAGGCATAGTGATGCCATTATCTCTGTGAGACACTCTCGCCAAGGACCTTCACTCTTACCCTTAATGTATATTTCCCTTCATCAGCGTCAGCCACTCCGATTGCAAAAATCATTCATATATAAAAGCAGGACTTAAGCTTTTGTTCTTACCTAAATTAAATTCACCAAATGTTCTTTTGTCCCACGTTCCTATGCCAGCTCTTCTCCCCAATCTCGTCCTTATAGTCTTGTTGGGGCTATGTGAAAGCGATGGATCTTCTTGGTGACAGCTGTGTGATTACCTCTGCTAACAGGGGATAAAGGCAGTGAAAGAATCTTCACAGCTATTTATCTTCCTTTGATCGGTTCTCAGCCATGCTGCCTTCATGTGTTTTATCTTTTGAGTAGACATCTCAGCTTTGGCACACCTGAAACTGTGGCATCGTTTTTGTCAAGACTAACCGATATAGGCAGGAGGCCTCTTCATTGCATCACAGTGACATAAAAGAGTCTCACACTGAGTGAAGGCACCGCTGATGGGTACAGGAAACAAAGCTACATATCACGTCTTTCCGTCGCCTGTAGCTCCCCCTCATTTAAATGAGCTGAACTTTAGAGATATGACACTCATAATTCACTTTTTTTTTTTTTTTTATCAAGAGGGAATAAAAGTTCCAGTAGATTGATAATTTATGCCGGATGCATTTCAAAATAGGAAGTACAAAGTGCTTGAAATGCAAACGGTGCTCCTAATTAATTGGTACCAAAGGGGAGATAAAGATCAAAGAGTCTCTGTTACTAGCAAACTCTGACTTCTCTCTTTTTTTTACTACAAAAGTCCAGAGCAGAAGTGGTCCTCAGCTGAAACATCTTCTGCTTTAACAAAAAATTAGGTTGCATGTGTGTCCACTCAGTTAATCAGCCACACAGGCCATAGCATTAATTAGCTCTGATTAAATCTCGTCTAATTTAGGCAACGTTTATCTGTTTATCACAGTTTGGACTCTGAAGCTGTTTTTGTGCTGCATGTATATCCGACCACACTGGCTCTCCACCCTGTTTGTTGGTTTTTTATTTTGGCTTTGAAACTGTGTTGGAGACAACAGCCTCACGAGTGAGATAAGCTCCTAATCTGCTCTGTGTGTTGCGATTTGGACAACAAAAAGTCTGGATCTTGTGGTTTCATCCAGTTTGGATAAGGTTTCCCTTTTGTGTCCCAGGATTTATTTCCAGTGTTTTCTGCTTACTGACAGCAGAATCCCAAGCCAAACCTCTTGATCACACTATACACAGTGAGATGGCAGTGTTTTCGGTTTTATTGCTGCGACCTTAGAAAGTAAACATGCAAATGATTGTGTCACCATGATCACCATAAGGACAGTTAACATACCTATTTCCTTTTATTGTTCACTTCTACTAGTTTGTTTCTCAACCTCTGAGGGATTCGTGGGTACCAGTAAACATAACCAAAAACTTTTCAACGACCTGCTTTTTAAAAAAACAAACAAACAAAAAAAAAAAACGGATCTAAACGCCCGTTTCTTCGCAACAATAAATATTTTTTTTCTATCACCCATTGTCTTTTCACTCCCCCTCTGTAATAAATTACGCTATTAGCATATGTTATTGCTGTCTGGTCTGGTGTCTGCTGCATCAAGCTAACTCAGGCTTTTCTTCCTGCCCTTGTTGTCGGTCAGCAGCTCTGCGCTCAGGCAACTTGATGGCATGTAAAGTGTTCTGGGACAGGAGATTAGAACTGCCCTTTCCTCCTTTGTATGAGCACTATCCTTAATTTCTTCAGTGTTTACTATTAGAACAGTGGTGATTTTAAAATACTTTTATTAGTTTTTAAATAAGGTTAAAGCCCCATAGTAAAGGTTTTAGCCCTGAGGATTTATCAGACTTCCATGCCTCCCAGGTCGTCAGGGGCTGGTCTCGTGTTTATCCCAAGGGTTGGAACCAAGACATATGAAGAAGCGTCTTTTTGTGTTTATGATCCTCGCCTGTGGAATAGCCTTCCAGAGTACCTGAGGGCAGCTGGGAGTGTTGACATTTTTTAAGAGGCAGTTTAATACTTACCTTTTTGATTAATTCTTTTTTGGATTATAATTTTAGTTTTTAATCCTATTTTATTTTAATTTTAGTTTTTTGTAATTATTTTACTTTATTTTAATGTGTTGTGTTTTTTTTCTTTTGCTGTTTTCCAGTGTCTTAGCTTCCCCAATGTGGTTAGTGAGGGTTAGGACAGCGCTTCTAGAGACCTAATTTATTTTACAAATGTGCCATGTGTTCACATGTGTGTGTTGTATGTTGTGTAGTAGGACTGCACAATTAATCGGATTTTGATCGTGATCACGGTTTTGGTGGCCACAATTAAATCAGCCTGATCGTCAACGATATTTACATTTAAAATGCGAGTTCTGCTGTATGCATCTCTGATCACACACATTATCAACCAGTAGTCTGCCAACCACCAGGGGGCGAACGCAAGGCCAAGGCTTCATTATGCTGCTTAAATAACAAGGGCGCACACCTTTTACAGTCGGCAGCTACTTTCAGTGTAGCCAACTTAGCCACTTCGTCGCTATATTTAGCAAGTTTTCATTTGCCTCTACCAACTTTTCTTCAAAAAAGCGACTAGCGACAAATCTAGCAACTTTTTCTGGTGATATTGGAGACTTTTGGAGACTGACATTCATTAAGGGGTGGGTGCTGGTGCAAAAGCACTCAGAAGAGGCTTGGCTCTCATTCAGAGCAGGAGGTGATCAGCTCTGTTTCATCACCAGGCTGAAAATGAAACGTACAAAGCTGCTGCTGGCTGATCCCGCGCTGGCTTACCGTCAGATATTAATGTTTATTAATGAAGAGTGTGGACATAAATATTTAAAAAGTGTTGTGACATGTTGCAGACTCCTAATTAAAATAAACAAATTACACTTAATAAAATTAATCTTAAAAAACAAAGAAAATATTGACTCTAGAATTTATTGTTTTTTTTTTTTTGCTGTTCTAAACGTTTTTAGATTCTTTTAATCAATTTTTGCTTTTCTTACGACATCCCTCTCCACGGTAGCATCCATTACAACTATATATACCAGTGATGGGATGTTCGGCTCTTTTCAGAGAGCCGACTCTTTTGGGCCCAGAACGTATGAGGGGCCGTTCGAGACATTATTCAGAATTACCCTCCCACAGACACATGTGAAATTTAAGTCATTCACACACTATACTAAAACCTCTCATGTATCATGCTGAAATCATTTACACATTATAGTAAAACCTCTCGTACACTATACTGAAACTGCCTCTTATATACTATACTGACATTTTATCTCATACACCATACTGAAATGCTCATTTCAGTATAGTGTGAGAGCATTTCTGTGTAGTGTATAGTGTTAATTTCGTTAACAAAAACTTAACAAAAATATTTTCGTCAACGCACATTTTTCACTGGACGAAAACTAGACTAGACGAGACTAAAACCCCCATTAATAAACAATAACTACATTGCTCTTATACACTATTGTGTATATGTGTAATTGGGGGTTTGCGATCTGGGGGATTTGATAGGTAAAATAGTTTCTTGTCTTATTTTTATTTGTTTATGTTTTTAATGTAAAGCACTTTGATTTGCATTATTATATATGTGAAAGTGCTTTATAAGTTGATTGATTTCCATTATGTACACATGGATAAACAAGGTGGTTATAGCTGTGGAGAGTAAATGTCTATCCATTTGATAAAATGTCAGTCACTTCTCATTCAGGGAATCCTTTTTACAAATTCCAATCTGTAAAATTAGGAGTGCTTTCTCATCCATCTCTAAACATTCCCAAAGGATTTCCCTGAAGTGGATAAGTTGGCTTACTTTGGCTACTAGGTCAGATTCCAGCCCTTGAAATAGGGAGGTAAAAATGGAAACACAGAAAATCTTAGATAACAACAACACTCAGCTTTCCCCCCTCTTGCTCTGTGCTTTGCCTCTCTGGCCTCAGGGGGTATCCAGTTATGACGCCCTTGAGGGACTGACAGTTCTTGGATTTCTGTCAATACAGGGTTCAGGTAGTGTTTCCCTATAACATTGTGAATTATTAATAATGCAAATTGGGAGGAAAAATCTACTTAATATTCACTTTTCAATATTAGAAGAGAAAGGGAGACGAGGGAGAAGGGTGAGCACAAATGCAGGCCAGCATATTTTAAAGAAATCTGTTTGCTCGGTGACTCTGAAGGAAGGCTTGTTTTAAATGCCATGAGGATCCCAGAAGATTGAAGGTGCATCATGACTTACAGGGAGTATAGATGGGTCTGGGGAATTATAGGCCTCTTTGAAGATTAATGTAAATAATTAACAGGAGGCAGAGGAATGAAGAGGATTTTACTGATGCAAGCCTGATTCCTCCTCCCTTGATGGCCCTTTGGGCTTCTTCTTTCCCACTGCAAATAGACACGAAGACGATGGATGACGCCTGCAGCGATTTGCAGATCGATCACAGAACCGTCTCACTGTCTGAACCGTGCATAGATCCCTCTGTATGTAGTCTGGCCAACACACACTGTGTGAAGAAAGAAGTCCTGAGAGCAGGCCTTACTGGAGGCAATCCTGCTGTTCCTAAGACTGATACCCATGAACAAAGCAGTTGGTGTCAGCCAGCAACATCCATTTTTATTGAATATTGGGCCTTAAGGACACGCTGATATCTACATCCTTACTCTCACAAAGAATGGTGCACATTTTATCAAAGCAAAACTGAAACAGTGTCCTGAACCTCTCTATCACTCGCTAAGCTTTCTTTTACTTTTATTGGTTCTCTTAAGCTTTAACATGGAAGCTCGACTTTAAACTTCTCTGTAATCTGTGGAAATTCTTCTGTGGTGAATTGAAGTTGTCTGATGTGGGGTGCCAATCAATGGCCCCTGCGATGAGACAACCCATCACTTGTCTGAACTCTATGGTCACTGGGGTTAAAGCAGCTCCCCTCTGAAAACAGGCTGAGTGACATGATGGCAAGGAAGGTCCCAACCTCCCCTGACAGACACATCTCAGCCTAGATGCCATCTTGCCCTCTCCCTGCCATGGCACAATGCAGACACTATAAGAGTGAGACTGCATTATACTGACACCAGGCAGCTGACATACTAATCCAAGAACTAAAGGACTACGGGGACCATCGATTTTCTATTCTTGGTAAAATGCAAGAAGCCAGCCATCACTCCTCTTTGACCAGGGATGCTAATGGACTTTTTAAACTGTTGCCGCAGTGGTCCCCTGGAGCCATTATGTTTTTGCCACGGCAGGACCTTTGAAGTGCGCTGAAATCCCTGACTTCTTTATTTGACATGTTTGTATTCAACAGCCCGGCTTGGATGCCTCAGCTGGGTCATGTGTTTATTCGTGGCATCTGTCTGGATGACAACAGGTAACACTGGGGGCCCAAACTCTGACTTCTTGCAAAAAAAACTATAGAGCTTCAAATATTTAACTTGCGTCTAAAAGTTAAGTTTTTTAACCTAAGTAGATGCAGAAAAAACTTTAAATTGTCGTCAGAATTTGCAGAAAGTGTCTGAAGGAGTCTAGTAAAGGACGATTTACTCACATTTTAATGTATAAAGGCCCTAGTCTCAGTATTTCAGTGATTGTTTCATGAATTAAAGAAAAGGTACACATTTCCAAAGGCATTTGTAGTTGGAGCCTAGTTGTAACTACACTAGAATGAACTCTTGCACTACGTTTAACACACGTCTGAAAACAACTCTTCAGATTCCACCGCGTGTCCTGTGGGGGTTGTTCTCTCAATTATTGCCCAGGGCTCCTTGATCCCATTTCCAGTTTGGCGTGACGACGTCTGCGTGGTTAGCCATTGGAAATCTAATTAGCAAAGTTTCCCCTGTCTGACAGCGTTGAGGCTAGACTTGAAATAACTGCCAGGTAAAGAGGAAAATTGCTAAAAGCATTTAGAAGGAACATTGAAGGCCAATATTTGCTAACTACATTACATGCACCTCCTGGAAATTTAGTTTTTCACATAATCTGTCATATTTGATGTCAGCTGTGGCTGTTTGTAGGGAGTAAACTTCCTGAAGAGGAGTGTTAGAGAAAAACAACTCTGCTCGTGTGATTAATGTCATGGGACTGCAATGAACACGGTGGTCTAATGGATTTAGGGAAGAGACAGTATTGCTCAGGACCCAACAATGAAATGTTTGTCTTAACAAAAAACATTTAAAACATGTGCTGTTTTTCCTCTGTTTTTCCCCCTGTCACATTAATACTCCAATGTGGTTATTTTGACAACAACCTGCAGACAATCTGGCTATGAGATCTTTAGGTATCGACTGGCCCTGAAAAGCAACAAAAACCAAATAATTTCACATGCAGATGTTAATTCTTAAAGGTAATGGAGAATTTGATGTTTGATATGTCTGCTTAAAGGTATGAACCTCTGTGAAGTTATGTATGCAGCTTAGAAGCATGTAGGAAATTCATGATCATATGTTCTCTTACATGTATCACATTGCATCATACCTTGTATCGTACTAGCAGGGTTTGTTTTGCCTGCCTTTGCTCATGCACCTCACATTGCGACTCTGTTATTTAATTCAATCATGAAGCTCAAATATCGTGTCCTCAAACATACTTTACACTTAACGTATAATCTGGTTGCTATGCTGTTATTATAGCACCCAGCATAAAAGCCTATTTTGTGGTGGCCTGCTGAGAGCAGAGGCTAATGTGCCTAATTATATCTGAAATTATTGAGGAGGCCAGGGATGTGCTCGCTCATTTTGCTGACTTTGTACCATAAATATGTCAGTGTGAAGGATAGTGTGGCTTCAAATGTATCAGCAGCTAAGGGGCTCAGAGATATCCATGTGCTCAGGGGTGAGAGGTATGTTCTGTTCTGTGGAGATCAAAATCGAGTGGATTAACCATCCCACCACTAAAGCACCAGAGAAGTTGGGGAAATACTAGAGAGCAAATCTGCATCAGGAGTACGCTCTGCTTTTTAGCTCTGCTCACCAGGTGCTGGCAGAAAATTGACATCCCTGGAGTTGACAGGTGCATGAGGTACAAAGTAGCTGATTAGGGATAATATTGGAATTTGGATTTTAATTAGGCTTTTTACTGGACTATTATCCTTGGTTAAATGTGGACTGTAAAACATAAAAATGTTTTTTTTTGCAGGAGTTTGTGTTTATGTTTTAAGAATACAAGTGATTTCATAACCTTGTTCATGCCAGCCAATAAAAAAAAAATATTTTTGGCTTTAGTCTTCTTTGCACATAAACCCTGCAAATGGGCCAAGTTCTGTCTGGATACTTCATATCAGTTCACAGACACATGGCTGTTTGCTAAACCAAGGGAATGTCAGATAATCATTGAAGTTCCCCAACGTCCCTGAAACCCCTCTCCTATGAAGAGGAGCAACTTGGCCAGTTTCTCCCAGATAGCTTAACAAGTCCAGTTCATTTAAAACAAAATGACCCAAGCTCTCCCATCCAAACCCTAGAACAGAGAGAGCAATGTGGGATGGGATAAGCAGTGGATTATTTCCCTTCGACAGCTGTCAGCTCATCAGCCATCTACTCCCTCTTAACACACACACACTCATTAACTGATTGAGTGTCCGTTAGGTGGAATTAAGAGAGGTCAGAATCCCAGTCGTGTGTTTTACTGATGCATTTACATGGCAGGTAACTGTGGGAGCTCAGCAGCAAGTGATGTGGTTTTACTGTTTCTGTTTAGATCAGAAAGGTCAAACTTGATGCACAGCTTTTTTTTTTTACTAGAGCTGGAAGCGGAATCACTCCAGAACTGGAACATAACTGAGTTAGAGGCTTAACTTTTAATAGATGTGTGTGTTCCATGTAATTACTCAGCTGTTTGCTTAACTTTTAATAGATGTGTGTGTTCCATGTAATTACTCAGCTGTTTGCTGCATATTTGGAGCTTAATAAAATGTCAAGACTGTGCTGAATGTACCAGCGGGAAGCCACAATGAATCAGAATCTTAGTCAGTGCAGCAACATAGATGCAGTGTTGTTACTAGCTGGGGCACTTCACTAGATGTGGGTAGTTAAATGGCTGATTTTATGTTCAAATACTAAATCCAAACCATCCAGATTTCAGGTACAGTTTAATTTAGGGCTGCAACTAATGACTATTCTGATTAGTCACTGACTATTAAAACGACTAGTCGACCAATTGGATTATGTATCTCATAATTATTAAATGGCTCTTGTTTCATTTACAGCTTTGAAATCTTGCGTGAGGTTATGTAAGTCCGACATGCCTCTTCTTTAAATGTTCGAGCATTGCGGACGTACTTCCGTGGTCCGCAAGGTCCGCTTTACAAATCTCAGACTTTTGGCGTCCTCTGCCGCCATTTTGTACCCTGGTTGGCCGCCATATTTTTTCCCTAGCGGACTTTATTGCACATGTGCAACTCTCAGCAGAGATAGAGGAAAAAGACGATGTCTCACTCTAGTTTTCTTTCTTTACGCATGCGCAGCTCTCAGCAGAGATAGAGGAAAAAGACGATGTCTCACTCTAGTTTTCTTTCTTTACGCATGCGCAGCTCTCAGCAGA
>JBAMHW010000006.1:6480004-6531608 GCA_037177495.1 Rhadinocentrus ornatus | reverse complement strand
GATGAGAGAGATCCACTCCCAGGACGGACAGGCTGTAGATGTGACCAGGACTGAAGGATGAAGTCCTTGTACTAAGATAAGGGGAATGAGGTGATGCACCTTTCTGTCACAAAAACAAATCAACTACATTGTGTCAGTGTTGTAACTATGAATGAATGAATGAAAATGTAGTTACTGAGCATACAACGTCATGAACAAGGAGCAAAAAAAGGATAGTTAGCTCACCTGGTGGGCCAGCTGCCCCATGGACAGTGGCTTGACACAGTCAGCCCAGGTTCCAGTCCTGGCCTTGGACTCTTTCCAGTCTACCTACTGTACTGTAAAGTAAGGCTGCACGATATCAGTAAAAGATGCGATAACACTGTTGAAACTTGCGATGACATTATGACCTGCGATAAATAAAATAAATAAAGCTGCTGCTTTGATGTTTCCTCACATGGAGCTGCACTGGCAAAACTTTCAGGCACATACGTGTGCTGAACTTTATAGCTAGTGCTATGATAACGCTAGTAGCGTGTTTTAGCTAACGCTTGATTCTTGTAACTCTTCTTCTTAATAAAAAATAATTTGGTCAGCAACACAATCATTTACTATGGTGTCCTTTAGCCTTAAGACTAGAAATAAAATAGGAAATTGACAGCCTTTGTAAAAGTTTAAAGATGTTTCTTTACCAACTTTTGATCAATTATAAGGAGATTTGTTTTATATTCGTGTTTATTGTCAAAAGCCGTTTCTGTCAGATGAAGCAGAGTTTTAGACATAAATGGACCGATGACTAATCTGAAAACCAGAATAACTTTGATAACGCCAGTCAGTTTATTTGATTCGCCACTGACGCACACAGAGCATGACGACTCAGCAGCGTTTGCAACAGCATCACAATACTTGATGCATATATTATATATATATATATATATATATATATGAATAAAGTAAATGGGTACTACGAGTAATTTCAGTTTAGACAGTTGTTGCCATATGTATATTGCAAAGGCTAGTATTGCGATGAAGGTAAATTTTTGATATATTGTGCAGCCCTACTGTAAAGGCCACTGGAGCCTTTACAAAGTCTTAAAAAACACATTTGATTGGGTGGAGGGTACATACCATGATGACATCACAACTAAATGACCAACTGATTTTATTTCACACCATTAGCCAATTTCAAAAATAACCTTAAATGTCCATCCCTACTGTTGACAGTTACAAGTAAAATGTGTGAAATGGCTTAAGAGAAGTACAGGACTTCTAATGCTGACAATACACCGAAACATCCTGACAGCCTGCTAGATTCAAACAACAGATAAAGTAATGTTTACGGACATCTGCTGTGAAATAACAGCCACAAACTGCCACAAAGCTGGGTCATACCACAGTGTGTGCAGCATTTGTCAGCTATAAAAGAAGTCTGGCAGTCAGCCCTTCGGTTTATGTTTCAGTGATGATACAACAAACAGCTGTGAGCTCAAACTGCAGGTACACAAATAAAAATAACTGGAAAAATAATTTAGTATGTCTACAGGAGCAGAACAATTCTGAGAGAAATAAATAAAACCTAAAACCAGCTTTTCTGAAAACAAAAGCGCTCACAAGGTGAGATCCTCAGACATAAATGGGATATATATTTTATGAAATACCAGATGTTGTCTAATAAAAGAGACACGAAACAGCCATCCGGATATTAGCAGCAGATTATCATTGAGCACACGCAGTTAGCTCTGTAGGTGTTGTCATTTTTGTGTTTTACATGGTCAGCTGGCTTAAAAACCTCATGTTGTTTAAATAATGTGCTAGTGCAACAAGACATGAGATGCAATCTGTTGACAGAACACAGATTATGCTGATGGTAGCCTTTTTCAGCAAAACTCAGGGAGAAAATGGAAGGCGAGGAAGAAAGCAGGAGTGGGAATACAAGTGAAGATGAGTGTCAGCCACACTTGTTTTGTGGTTGTAGATGAAACACTATACTTGACTGGTTAAGTTAAAACACTAAACTTGAGCTTCACATTGTCCTCTGACAAAAGATATCTCCACTTTTGCAAGAGTCCCTACAGTTTGATGACTGTTGAATGAAAACATGATCCTGTGGTGGAGGTTCGGGGGTGACATCACAGGTTGGACCGTGATTCAGAGCAGGCTATTACAGGGGGAGGGAGTGCAAGTCCTGCAGCACAGACTGTAAATTTAAGAGTGCAGGGGAGTCTGAAATCCAAAGGGATGAAGAGCATCTCCAGACTTTAATTCTTTTTTTAACCCCTAGTTGGATCAACTGAGAGCTAAACAAGTGGTCAAGATTAAGGGGTCAGGGGGGGCAAGAACCTGGGGTACTTCTGGGATTTCCAGGAGACAGCGTAACAAGATGAGTGTATTGTTGTTTTACTGGCAGCAGTGTACTGTGGGTTTGGGAATTTTCAAGTAATCTAATCTGTAAAGTAATTAAGTCTATTCACTCAAGTGCTTTACTTACTGAGCATAATCTGCTTCAAAGGTAACTCATTTGAGTCTTACAAGATTTAAGTGCTTCACAACTATTTCATGCTATTTTGCAGCATCTCCGGGCTGCATAGGTGGAGCACCGTATTGTCATGGCAACAGGACAAGGGAGCGAGCATGTGCAGAACGACTGGAAATCATTTAAAGAGGAATGAACGTATGCATGATCGAGGAACTATTCATTTCAGTTCAATATTTACAAGGTCCTTTTTAATCTTTTTAAAGTATTTAATTTTTATTCTGAATTAAAGGGCAATTAAAAATCACGTAAACATGTCCAATGAATGTCAGTATGCCATCAAAACATGTTAGAAGCAGAGTTTGAAGTCTGGATTGTTATGTAGTGTTACTGTAAACTCTATGAAATGGAGAAAATAATCTAACATTAAATCGTTTGATCTATAAACAAATTCCAAACTTTATTTTTTCTACTTCTTTTTTCTTATGGATAACCATTTGTATAATTATTTGAAAATAACTCCTTCAGGTCAGTTTTAACTGCAAAATTGTAATAAATTCACTGAGGAGCAGTTTACAAGCTTTATACAAGATTTAAAAACATTTTTTGATCATGCAAATGGACCAGCGGTCTAAGAAATTTGTATCAAATATGACACATTTGGTGTTATAGGGTTAAATACGGAGCTTGCTAATGTTTCCTTAACTATAATAACACAGCATCACAGTGTAATCCATCGCTTACATAGTGGAACTTTTACTCTCGCATGGTCCTTTAGTTAAACATGTTTTCACCACTCATATATTTTAATATACCACCATTATGTTGCCACTGGTGCCCATTGTTTTGGGCATTTTAGTGTTTTGTAAATGTAATCCTAAAATACTTTTGAACTCTTTAAATTGTTATTGCTTTTACTGTACCACTGTTTACACCTAGTTTTTGAGAGCCAAGAGTCAGACGTTTTTATAGGTTTGAATTGGTTCCCAGGTTATTCTGGGGGCTTATAAACTAAACAGAGCATCTCCCCACAGACAAGCATTACCTAAATGCTTTTCATGACCAAACTGTGTAATAGACATGCAAAAGGTCCTGCAGAGAAGTTGATGTAAAGTCTGCGTACTGACCTGGATTCTGACACAGATTTACAGTTTTACCAAAACATTCTCTCTGCCCGCAAACTACCTGCAAACCCAGCATCCTTTTCCATCGTCTGGAGGGGATGAACAGGGAATGACTATTTAGAGAGTTTAGGGAAGTGGGAGGAAATAAAAATCATATCAAGGAATCTGTCAGAATCGAGTCAGAAGCATGTGTGTTTGTAAGAGACTCGAACGGGTGTCTTGCCATGGATAGGCAGTGTCACTGACCAGGCTGCTGCAACAGTCTGTAGACAGCAGGAAGGCTGTCGTCAGCATACATTATGATAAAGCCAACCTGAAAGCGTTAAACCCGTCTGTTTTCCTCGCTGCTGAGGGAAATGACCCTGCAGTCATGTCACAACTTAGCAGAATCATCCCTTCTCTCATTTCTGAGGTCTGTTCTGTTTCTTTGGGGTTTTTCTTGCCTTTAAGAAGCTACTCTGGTACAATTCTGTCTATTTCAGTTGTTAATCGAGATTCATTAGAAGAGCACAATTCTCGTGATTGCTGAACAGACTGAACGATGCCAACTGTAACCCTTTTTTTGGGCACAATCTCCCTGAGTGCATTTCTTCATTGAACTTTTTCTCTAAAATCAGTCATAACTTTTTTCCAACTTTCCTGGACATTGTCTAGTTTAGTTTAGGAAATATTTCAGCCATTCCTTTATAAAGAAGTTCTGAGAAATACATTTAGCTCAATGCAAGATTTAGCATAGCAAAGAAAATTTTCTTGGAATAATATTAAGCTCTGCTTTTTGCAAACAAATATGTCAACAAAGTTCATATTTTTCATTAGTATAGAATTGTAATTAGAAACATTTTAAACGAGTTAGGTGTCTTGTGAAAAAATGTTACGACAGGAGGTCAAAACGACCTGGTTATAAGAGGAGGCTATTCAGAATATTAAAATTAGCAATTTCTCTGTTAATGTCACTTCATCCTGGCCCCTGAAGCACTGAGAAAATCTTGTTTTTCTGCCACTTGATGAATTTGACCTGTGAAGCCTCATATTTCCAAAAAAAAACCCCACTTTGCTGTTTCTATTTGATGCTGCACACAAACTAAGTGCAGTAAAGTTGAAGTCAGTGCAAGTCATTTTTCTTCTTAACAATGGAAACTGACAGATTTCTCTAAGCTGCACGGGATTATTCTCAGGAAAAGCTCTTGTGTTGGTTTGCGTTGGAATGTTCTTCAGAACACATCCTGCTCAGTGTTTATGCACCCTACAGATGGCCAATTTCTGCTGTGGTGTTTGGGTTAGTCTTTCCTCCTCTGGACAACTTCATTATTAAATGTACACAGAGAAGCCATTAGCACACTGTCTTGGCAGAATATGAACAAATCACTAATACAATGTTGAACAGTGATAATTAAAGAAGGTAAGAGAGGATATTGCACCAATAGTATTTACTGTAAAAGTCTAAATGTATTCTAATTATACATATATCGCTTGCCATATTCCCTGGTTAGACCACATTAGTGTCCACTCCATATGTGCGATCTTTGTTTAATTAAGTGATAATTTGCCATTGTAGTCAACGGGCTGACTAATAATAGGAACAATTTCACAAAAAGGTGTTTCAGATGAGCATGACATAAATAAACCTTTGTGTTAATGAACCTTTAATGTGGTGTCTGTGTATATTTGTCACCTTTCTGCAGCAGACTGTGTTAAAGGTGCTCTGCACGCATTCAGCCTACAAAACACACACACACACTACAATATATATATATATATTTATACATGTACACACAGACGCATTGCACGGTTTCAGCCACTGTCGTGTCTGAGGTTTACAACCTTGTTAACAGCAGGTTGGAAAATAGCAGCTTAATATCTGCGGCTAAGAGATAAACTGTCTTGTCTGCCTGAACAGCAGGACCTTCACACACATCTTTTATGAAAATGACCCACATATAATGCATCTAATTAAACTAATCTTTATGATGCATGTGTTGCCTTTGATTATCGCTGATTGATTTGGTACTCCTGCTTTAACCACACTTCTCACATATAAGACTTTGGGTTTTTAAGGCTGATTGGTTTTGCCACCAGGCAGCAGCCACCCAGCTGTAAAGCTTTGTGTTTTACAATAGTCAGATTTAATATCTCATTATTTTGTTTAGGAGAGCCTCCCAGCTTTCTATATGACCTTATAAACCATTCTTTTGTTGCATTTTTTCTAACCTAGATGTCAACACTTGAGCAGGAAGGGGAGGAGGTAGTGGGACAGGCTCGATGTCCCTTTGAGTCCCGTCAGTCCAATGTCGGCCTTTTTGCAGGTAAGTAGCCCAAGCTGACCCACTCCACAGGTTCAACGCCTACTGCTGCTTCCATGCGTCATTAGGGTTTATTGCACTGGTCAAACTGGGGGTACCACACCCTGTATTATTTTACATTAGACTGAATACAAAGTCTGAGCAGGTTTCCATGTCTGACTCACTCATTGTGCAAGCTACTTCACAAGTTGAATTTGCCGTTGGAGCATCTTGAAGTGATGTGCCAGTGCATGAAAAGCTGCAGTCATGCACGATTGAATGGAACTTAATAGCTGAATAAAGAGAAAACTAATATGGAAATGCAGCACTCTTGAAGTTATCCACTGAATAAGAAGTCTGGCCATGAAGCACAATAATAAATCTTTTCAAATCCTCCACTGGAGAGTTTTAAATACATTTGGATAAAAAGGTAGCTCCTGAAATCCCAATTCTGTTTTCCTCACATGAAATTTAATCTGCAGATTTTGGAAATTGACCCGAGTTTATTAGATCTGTATTTGTTTGTTAGAGTGACTTAATTGCTCTTTAATAAATCACTAAAAGCCAGAATTCTGCTACTATTGGACTTTATTTCACAATAATCATTTAATTCTATATGTTCAAGTTTTCTTAAACCCATTATTATTAACAAATAAGATAATTGGGATGTAAAATTCCTTTGATTCCTAATAAATTGGCAGAAATGTACCCGTTAATTACAAAGAAAAAAACATTCAAAATATATTGGTGCAAGTTGCAATCTATGATTTAGTGGCTCCTCAAGGGGTACAATCAGAAGTTTCCTCAGTAATGAATTCTGCTTGTTGTTTGGATTTACAGTTTCTTTACTAATGATAGCCGAGAAGCAAGCTGATACGCTGTGAACACACGGAGGTCAAATTGAGGGAGGAGAAGGGAGAGCCAAACGTAAACTCAATCCTGCCAGGTTTCCACTGACATTTATACAAAGTTCACTCAGGGTGCTTTTAAAACTGGCACGTTCTCCTACATCTGTTCTCAGCCTCTCTTTAAAGAGCACTAAAATACATGTGTGACTAAAATAGGTACTTAAAAGAAGTGAGTTTACCCTCCCTACACTCCTGTATTTTATTTATTTATTTATTTTTCTCCTGTCCCTCAGGTGGTGATTTCTACTCCGCCACCATGACTGACTTCTTGGCCAGCGATGCAGTGATTTACAGAAGTCTTGGAGAAAGTAGTCCCGTTCTACGTACGGTCAAGTATGACTCCAAATGGCTCAGAGGTGAGCATGTTAAAGTCCATCAGCATATAAAGCAGGGAGGTGGTGATGGTTCTCATCTCTTTGGTGGGATCTTAACTGCTGGGGTCTTATTCAGATGACATCCAAGCCTCTAAAACATGAATCATCACTGAGTTTCAGCATAATAAATCTCATCTAATGTTGCAAAGCATGTTCAAAGCATAAATTCTTGACTGATGTCCATATTTATAATGGTGCAAGATGGAGTTGATGCAGGAGGCAGCATCAGCTTCTGAAACTACATTAAAGTGTTTGTTTTTCCAAATGAAACAATCTAATCACGTCACATTTGCTCCATGTTTCAGATTTTTGTCAGATTTTTCTGTAAACATTTAATTTGATGTCATTTAAAGTGCGACATGATATCTTTCATCCTCCTCCATTTCCCGCCAGGTGGGGAGTATTGCTTCCAACTGGGAGAAAAATCAGTTTCCTCTTTGGAAACGTTTGGTTATTATCACCATATTTGTAGCTCATTAATTCAGTGCTAATTAATCGTTTCATCTGTACTTCTACGCATGATATTTTGAGCACAGCAGTAGTTCTTCAGAGGGAGGATATTTTGTGCAAGTTGCTTGTGAACAGAAAGGAATGTACAAAATGCGAAGGATGTTAGCACCTGTTCCCAAGCTGTGAATTTCTCATTCATCCAAAAAAAACGTCAAGCCAAAACTAATTCAGTGTGTTACAGCAGTGCTGGATGCTGGTCCTGCCTTTCCTAGAAGCTAATTGTTGTATTTTGTGAGATTGCACTGGCAGGTTTTTCTTTTTTTTTTTTTAAATCACCCATTTAAATCAGTGCAGCTTTACACTGTCAGCTTCATCCTTCATGATCACACAGTTGCATCAACTGGTGAAACAGCACTCATCACACCGAATAGCTTTTTGTAATATTTGGGTAAACTGTATATGTAGTTATCCAAATCATTTTGTAATTTTAGTTGTTTTGTTTTTGTTATATCTGTTATACGGTTAGAAAATAAATGAATTTGTTGCAGTGCAAATCTTTGGCAGCCGTAAATATAACCCTCTGCCTTTTGTTTCATGTTCTCTAAATACATGACTGTATAGGAACATCTGTTTAAAATAATTGATATTTAATCTCTGGTTGTTCTTATTTAAATACCCAATTTACAGATTTGCTATTTTACATTTGTGTAATATTTTTTATTTGAGCCTCTGTGTTCTCTTACGGTCTGACCCTGATGCTATTTTATATATGACAACAGCCAGTGTGTTTGTGACACATAGTTTTTTCTGGTCTACAGAACCCCATTTCCTCCATGCTATTGAGTATGGGAACTACGTGTACTTTTTCTTCAGTGAGATCGCAGTGGAGTACACCACTCTCGGCAAGGTAAGGGAGTCAACCCTTCCCTTTACAGAATGAACTCCCAACAACAGAATCGCTTGTTATGCAAACCACATTATGAAGATAATTCAGTATTCCTTGCTGGCTGTGTCTGGCTGCGTTGGTTCATAAATCAGTTGTCAGCTTGTCAAGTGTTTTCATTCTCATCTCCCGTAGGTGGTTTTCTCCAGAGTCGCACGTGTTTGTAAGAATGACAACGGGGGCTCCCCGAGGGTGTTGGAGCGGTACTGGACATCGTTCCTCAAAGCCCGGCTGAACTGCTCTGTGCCTGGAGATTCCTTCTTTTACTTTGATGTTCTGCAGTCTCTGACCAACGTGCTGCAAATCAACCACCGGCCAGTGGTACTTGGAGTCTTCACCACACAGGCAAACAGGTTGGGATGTTCACTGTTCATGTGAGCATTAATGCAAATGTACAGAACCAGTCAAAAGTTTGGAAACGCTTTCCAAATAAATATAATGGGAATGCTGAGGTACAGTATTCTATAATGCTGTACCTCAGCATTATAGAAGACAATTCTCTGGATGACATTTTGTTGTTTGGGGTTTTTTTTGTAAGAAAATGTTGTAAAATTATTACAGTTTTGTAATGTGCAGTTTTGAATTCAGACCCTTTTATCTAAATAGGCCATCCATATGTGGCTGTTAAGTGTTTTGTCTTATAGAGATATAACTAAAATCCACTTTTTTAAGGCGGTTTGATCTTTGTTAAAGTCTAAAATGTTCACCGCAGAAAACCCCCGTCTTCCATCGCAGCAGCAACCATCACTAATAAGCTCATTGTTTACAGCGTTAATTGGTGCTTCTCTCAAACACTCATCACATCCTCAGTTCTGTCATTCTTCAGTGCCTCTGCTGCATCTGTTGAAACCTCAAGAAGCAAAGATAAAGGTTTCTGAGCCACTCCTTTTTTTAAGCTGTCAGAGAAGATGGAGACACAAGGAGACCAAAGCTGCTGTCATCATTTTCCATGCTAGACTGTAAAGTAAACTGTAGTTCTGCAGGTGGGCAGTGAATAGAGGTTCTTGAATGACCACATGCATATCATGTTGATTCTTGCACATTGGGTGGAATTGTATATGAATGTACAGAATCTGTGATTTGAAAGGAGAATTTGGATGCTTTTTGGTTTCTGTTTTTAGTCCCAAGTTGTATTGACTATTTCTGCTAGAGCAGGCTTTGGTTGCACTTTGGTAAATGGTTTTGTGGAGGAGAATTCTTTGGTTACAATGCAATGGATCTTAAAAACTGTCAGCATGATTTATAATGCATTCAGTAGATGTCATCAGACAGTGGCCAACTAGTTTCCACATTTGTTTGAAACATTTCTTTACACATCATAAAGGCTGTATACTGTGCTTATATTCTTCATATTCATGCTTTTAAACCAGGACTGGACACACAAATATAAATTAACAGCATGTTATCTACACAGACAGGATCATGATGCTGATGCTTTGAGGGGGTGGTGAATTCTAAGCCATCATATTGCTGACTACGATGTTTTCCTCTTTGTGGTCTCCTGAACAGCATCACTGGCTCTGCAGTCTGTGCTTTCTACATGGACGATATAGAGAAGGCATTCAATGGCAAATTCAAAGAGCAGAGAAACAGCGAATCAGCATGGACACCTGTTCCAGAGGAGCAAGTCCCAAAACCAAGGTGAGCGATGCGTCTTCATCAAAACACAAACTGTCACTTTCCTACAACATGTTTTCCTGCCGCTACCAAAAGAGCCGTTGCTGTTATTATTCTGCACAGATGTCTCTTGGAGGAAAAAAAAATAAAATCGAGAAAACAAAAACTAGCAGTCGCATAATACACCTGTTTTCCCTCCTGCTAGTCCCCCAAAACAAACAGCTACAAGTGTTTTTACATCTGTGTCTGTCTAATCGGATTCAGCTGTGATGTTTTCTATTTTTTTTCCTTTCTGTTCACGTACAGGCCAGGCAGCTGCGCCGGCGAAGGCTCTGCAGCCGCCTACAAGTCATCCACCACCTTCCCAGACGAGACTCTTACTTTCATCAAGTCATATCCACTTATGGACGAGTCTGTCCCCTCAGTCAATGACAGACCCTACTTCACCCGCACCACCAGCAGGTAGTGTTTACTGTAACGACAGGATGGTGGAATAGTTTTTGTCTTGCTGAGGAAAACACCTTATTTACAGCACTATGTTTTAAAAACTCTTCATGAAAGAAAATAATAAAACCAAAAAACTATTAAAACAAAACCTATCTGTCCTTAGTCCCTAACCTGCTGACCTTGTGCAACCTGTAATCTATCCCAGTAGCACTTAAGGGTTTGTAAACTTTGTCTTCTGACTATACTTTCTGAACACAACACACAACAAAATAAGCCTGCGAGAGAAAATGCCTAGCTCGTTTCTTTAATGACTTGTATGTATTTATTTTTCCTGGCAACATAATGTACCAACAGTGTTTCCACACTCGAGGTTGTGATTGGTATAGATGAATGAGTTCAGGTGGAACACTCAACTTATTCCCTCATTAAAACGCATTGGATTTATACAGTGGTCGATCTCAGCCCACATCAAAGGCAAGGCTCTTGGGGAGAGGATCTTCCTCGAGTGCTGTCGTGACCTGCAGATGCTCCACTGCCGCACACATCGAAGAGAGAAGGCTGCTACTGTGTGGGAGTGTGCTTGTTGTGACATTTGAGAACCTGCTGATATCAGATGATGATGGGGTGGACGTAGAATTGTGGTGTCAAGTGTTTCATTTACCACCACAATAAATGCAGACAAGGATGTACACACAGCAGAAACACATCAGTAGTTCAGCCTTCAAACACAGCCACATAGTGTACAGGAGCCTCCTCCGTGCCTCCTGAAGCAGAGCCAGGCTGACAGCCAGCCAGACACTGCTGTGGCTGCACACTGGGGAAACGTGCACCGCTTCACATCTGCCGCCAAAAACATCACATCTGCCGTGCCTTTCCTCAGAGACCTGCTAGACAAATGAAATCCAACCACAAGCGCATCACGCTGTACTGCCGAATCATTGCAGGGACGTGCCAGTCAAGCCGATGTGTGTAAACACACCAGCCTGTGTGGGACCATCTGGGAGGGAACGAGGGGAAAGTGAGGGCACCGAAGCTGCTGTGGGTGTCCTCTGTAGAAAAATTGAAAAGGAATGTGATGCCAAAAAGAATATTTGAGAGCGTGTGTTTGTTTAAATCGTGGGCCAGAGAGGAGAACTTGCATGCTGGGAAATGAATTGAGTAAAGCACCGGACTCAAGGTGTCCTTGTGTTCAGTCCTCAGTTGGATCCACTGGAGCCAGAGGTAGATGGCTGTGGCAGTGCTGGGTAGCTCCCAGGTGGAAACGCGTAGTGTGGGGTGAACATGAAGAAGGGTGTTGCTGCAAATAAGGGAGCGCTCACTCAACTTCTTCATAGAAAGTTTAGACACAAAAGCTGCAGCGTGTCGAGTGAAGTGGTTGAATGACATGGAAGATGATCGACTGAATGACTGTGGGTGGATGGGCAGATGATTAGTAGGGTGACTGTTTTAGAGGAGGTAGGCGATGGAAGACGGGAACGGAGGGTTGGTAGAAAAATTGACACACTGAGGCTTTACATAATGAGCGAGTACTCGCCCACTGTTTGTCTTCTTTACCAGTGAACATTGACTTTACAAAGCAGGAGTTTTAAGATGCAAACCGGCATGCTTGATATGATTATCTTCCTCAAATTTACACCAGTGATGATATTCCATTTAGACCCCTGCTAGTCCTGTTGGTTTCTCTTTTTTTCCTTCATGTTAGTCATTTGGTTTTTATGATAAATGTTTGTCTTCTCTTGTTTCTCACTCAGGTTCAAGTTGACCCAGATAGCAGTGGATACATCAGCGGGGCCCTACAAAAACTACACTGTGGTTTTCTTAGGCTCAGATAATGGCCATGTGCTGAAGATCCTGGCCAGCACGGAGGGCGCCAACGCGTCTTTCAGCACCCATGTCCTGGAGGACATCGACGTCTACAACCCAAACAAGTCAGACTACGAGCCTTTTTTTATTTCTGTATTTATCTAGATTTTTGCTTTGTTTACTTCATTATTACTGCTTATTTTCAGATTTTTTATTTCTTAATATTTTCCTTGTTTTCCATGTTTCCCCCCTTTTGCCTCTCCTTCTCCTCGTTCTTCTTTGATCTGTTCTGCCCACTCACTCTTTGGTTTGTTCTAATATTTTGCATCACCCTGTACTGCTGGAAGATTTTTATTTGTGTATTCTTCTGTTTTTTTTGTTTGCTTATAAAAAGTAAATCTTCATTAACACGACCAATTATCTGCTTCTCTTGAAACAAAATTTAATTGTCTTATTGTGACAAATGCTTTTGGGTTTGGTTTGTGTCCGTAGATGCAATGTTCAAGGGGAGGACAAGAGGGTGCTGGGCCTTGAGCTGGACCGGGATCATCATGCGTTGTTTGTGGCGTTCTCCAGCTGTGTGATCCGCGTGCCGCTCAGCCGCTGCTCCGAGTACAGCGTCTGCAAGAAGTGAGTGACTTCTAGAGTAACATAAAGAAGCAGGTTGGAAGCTTTTTTGTTTTGCTTTGGGGTTTCTTTTTTTTTGTTTGTTTCTCACAAAACTCTGTTTTTGATATTTTGATCCAAACTATACTTAAGTTGGTTTGAAATGTGACTCCAGTCAGATTCCTAAAGGCGTTTCTCAGGGGCCATTCGATTTGAATTTGCTGTCTTCTTCAATATAAATCCACGTCAACAGCAGTGCTGACCAGAACCCACACTACTTCTGGCAGAGAACGATGGAGGTTTCCTAGGAGGACACCAAATGAATTGTTTATTGAACTTTAGAGAGATGCTTATTTTCAGACAAAGCGGCTTCTGTGAACGAAGCTGCATACAGACCCCTATGCTGTTGGTGAGGTCTAGAAACAAATCTAACCTGATCTCCTGTAAATCTGGTGTAAGAGCTTTAGCGTGAATATTATCCTGGGCCTCTGAGATTGGATGAAGCTCACCCTGTGCTGCCAGGTTAGCACACTGCTCAGGAGAGGGTTCAGGATTTCAGTATGCGCTTGTCTTACATGCTGGGCTTGACGGGTTGTTTCTATTGGCTGCGCTTGTGTACACGGCATAACTAACTTGATCTTTGACTTGAGTTCAGCATTCGGCCATCACTCATGTCACACCTACTTTGAAAACAACCAAACTTTATCAAAACATAGAAAATGAACCACATAGACTCTTTCTGTAGACCTGAATCTGATATTATCCATACCCCGTCACATTGGGAAACTCATGACCTCTGAATAATTCCTAATGAAATGTTTTCAAGTCAGGAAAAAAAAGCTTCTTTTTCTTCAATAGTCACAAGGTGCTGCTGCCTAGAAGCATTGCGTGGAATTTGGTTGTCCTACATATTCACCATGAATAAACACAACACCAGCACTACCGGGTGGCTGGAGTAAAGCTGTTTCCTTTAAGCTACCAGTTTAGGAAATGTGCTTACTCATCATAATAATATATGGGTTTTTTCCTGCCTGGTTCCTGAAACTTCGTTGGACCGACTAAAGAAATTATTAGCAGTGTTAGCAGCTATGTGGTCAGCAAAGCAGCAGAAGTACTGAGTTGCTTCAGAAATGCTTTAAGAGTGAGCATGCAAAGTCAAGGATTTCAGAGTTTCAGCTTGTGTGTATTTTTTTAAAGCCTACATATAGTGTAGTGGTGTATTTTACTAAGCTACAGTACCATCCCTGCGAAAATAGAATTGCAATAATTCAAGCTGCAAATAGCCATCTATCTATAATATAAGAAAATAACCCAAATATTGGGTTTCTTTTAATGTATGTTTCTTAAAATTGTTTTTTTTGGGGGGGTTTTTTTCTCGTGTTTTTTCATGGATCCTCACAGATCTAAAGGCAGATGAGCAGAGCACATTAGGATTTTCATTATAATAACTGAGGATTCCTTAATCTACATTTCTTTAGTCTTCCCCTCAAGGTTTTAATTATCTTGACCCCTTAGTTATAAAGTTAAGGAAAAAAGCTTGAGGTACCTCCAACTGTGTCTTAACTGCAACATGACAGTTTATGGTAATAAATGGAGGAAGTTAAATGATCCAGGAAAGACTGATTTCGCGCCAGGAGACACTAAATGATGATTGATTGATTTTTCTATTTTTCCATTATAGATTGAACCGACACAATTTACGGTTTGTAATGTTTACAGTCAAATTTACAGTGTTTCACAGCTGAGCTACTGAAGCCACTTCGCAGTATAATAAAATAACAAATGTTGACAGATTTATGCTGTGAGATCTTTCCACTCAGTTATTGGTGCGCATGTTGTCCGACGGCTCATCAGGTGCTCATACGACATGAATTCAATGCATTAACAGTAAATCAGGATCCAGCTTATTATCAAAATGAAATAATCAACAAGATTTTATTTTTATTTCTGTAAAGTGATCTGTCTGCTGTTTCTGTAGGATGATGAAAGTTGGAACAGTAACGGTAATTCCAAGTGCATAGAAATAAACTCCCCATAGAAACTGGAATTTTATCGGTCTTTAAACGTGCAAAACACCTTTTAAGAGCTTCTGTGCAACACCTTTGCGTCCCTAGGTGAAGGAGATATCACACTTTCATCGTTTGAAATCCTTCAGAAAACTGAAGGTGATTTTTATAACCGACCTCTCGTGCTCTCATCCACCGCTTTGCTTTCATTTATTCATTTACCTTTCTTATTTATTTATTTATTTATTTTTTGGGGAGTCTTCAGAAAGAGAAAAGAAAACGGCTTAAATCTACTTTGATGTTGTGGTCTGTGTCGATTATTACTTTTCATCACATTTAGTCAGATTTTGCTTTCTGTGCTGCAACATTACCGACCCAACAAAGTTTAGACAACAGCTTTTTCTCTGCATGCCTGACAGGATGTTTATGAGCAGTGCACAGCCTCCCAGCTCCTCTCTTACAGCCCTTTTGTTTTGGCAGACGAAGTTTTGCCTCAGCTAGTGTGCTTGCTCCCCAGTTTCAGGATCTATTTTTGGGGCTGTGAGGAATGTTGGCCCCACCTGACCCCCCTTCTTTCCTCCAAGGCAGAGGAATGATTTCTCCCCAGCTCCGTTTGGGAGTTCATATACCCCCATTGCATGCTAACACCTCATGCAAAGGCCTGGGGAAGCATTCAGCATCATTTAGTTATAAATTAGAACCAGCTGATTGGCCTAGAGCCAGCAATGGTGACCTTCTTTTTTTTTATTTTTCCTCCTATAGCTGGAGAGGAAAGGAACAGACAGAACGGGGTGGGAATGGATAGGGCATGCTACATCCCCAGATCCTTTTTAAAGACTACAGCTACAGCACACCTCATGCTTGGATTAGGGGCCCTGTAAGCTGCATCAGCACTGGCCAGGAGGTCGGGTTTCAGCCACCATATCCTCCTTTAACACACCAATGAATCTGTCTCCCTCCAGATGAGATTTACTTCATCTCCGTCGTCGCTACCCCCATTTTCTCTCACTCTTGGCTTGTTTCTCTTTCTCCCTCTCACTGCAGCCTGTATCATCAGGTTTGTTTTTTCCACTCAAGGCCCCACTGCCAATATTAGGTTTCAGAAAATACTCAATTTTGAGCCACAGCAGGGAACTGTATGAAATGAGATATTTAATAAAAAAAAGAATTACAATAAAAGGGCAGGAGAGGCCCTAAACCCTCAAAGTCTTTAGCTCTAGGGATTTTCAGCTCCATCAGATAGTTCCTTTTTTCATGAACCGGCTGAACCTGCTCTTACATCTGCTTTTAGATAGGTAAATATATATTTATTTACCCCGCATAAAGAACAGTTCATTAAGGTAGGAATATAAAGCTTGAATGCATCAAAGTGTATTTCAGTTTATTGCAGCTTTGGTTGTATTTTTTTTATAGGTGTCGCCATGTTTTCTATTGCTTATAATCATATTGTACTAAATCTAAGTAATTCCTGAAATCTGGCAGCACCTCAACTATAATAAAATCCAGTAGAACCAGACACACGAGAGGTCAGACTGATTGAAAGGTTTTAAAACAGAAAATTGAAACAAAGCCTTTTTAGTAAATGCTCAAAGAAAAGACAAAAATAAACTCAAACTCGTATTTTTTTCTTCTGATGTGGGAGGCACAACCTTCCTGAATTCATCACTCTGTTAAAAGGACAAATTTCTGTCAGTCTAACTTATATTAATGTGTCACGCAGCTTTAAACACACCTACAGCTGCAATGGAGAAAGTGACAGTCGTGCACAATATTTGTCAAGTACGCAATAGAGAATGGGCAGTAAATCAAATGACTTGCAGTGTGATGCATTGTAGACAATGTTCATGTTTACCTTTGCTCAAGAGACCAACAAAATCTTTTTACATTGCTGTCATCCTGCAGCTTCCACTCAGATTAGATAGGAACGGCATCATGTTGGTCTGTAGTTGCACCTGCACACAGTTTATACGCACTTATATTTAAATTATTGGTTGATTGATTAGAAATGGTGGTAAGACTTGATATATTTTTGGGCTTAAAACTGACAGATTTATTTAGACTTATATTAAAGATGGACTTCCATCTACTCTGGTGAATGTCAGAAAGCGGTGACGGGCAATGTTAAAGAAACTAGCAACCATTAAAGATAGAAAACTAAGCAACTGCTTTGCAGGCTGATAAAATGTGGCAAATTTTCCATGAATTATTTGTGCAATGTCAGGACTCGGGTACATTTTGCATTATTGTAATTAAGAGAGTTAACCTAACCAGTGTCCTTGTCCAAATACAACAGAAAAATTAGCGGATGTTTTTAAACCTGGCTTTATTTTAATGTAACTTTTTTTCTCAATTGGCATTGGACATGTTTCTATTGGCTAAAGATTTCCATCTCAAGAGGATGCTGAATGCTTGTCAGATCATAATCAGAAGAGCGAACACTTCGGCCAAAACATTAAAGTTCATTTAGATTAACATCAAACACTGGCAGATACATGCAGGTTTTTGTGTGACAATAAAGAACAATGGCAGCGGCCATTTTCTTTTAAGAATTGATCTGATTGGCTGAAATCTGCTTAGATACTAATAGACAGACATTCCATCCAATCAATTGCTGCCTGCTCTCTTCCAAACATTTTCTAAAGGTGCTGTTGTAGGTTATTTGCTAGTTTTATTAAAGCTCTTTTCTAAGGAGGACACCACAGATGGTTTTCAGTTTAATTTTATTTTCTGAAAAGATTAAGAAAAGAAAAGTTGTCCTTTAAGGTTTGATATAATCTACATTGTAAAATCAAGCTAAGGTTCAAAGGTACCATTATTATTAAGCAACCTCAATCCTCTAAAGTCTTTTATGCAACATTGACGAAGTTTATTGCAAACACAATGCAACTTTAGCGGGAAACCATGGTGTCAAAGTTTTAAATAGACAAGCATTTGTTCACTTAAAGTCAGCACAAACTAAAGCAGGAAATCAATCTGAAAACTGATGGAGGGTTTAGACAAGTCATTATTTTGCTAAACAATCTGACTGAACTATCCTCTTTGTAGGTTTTCTGCTGGTGCTTTTTTTTGGTGGTGCAACATTATGAATTAATGTACCATTACAGCAGGATTATGAGCATTTTTCTGCGTTTCTAATCTAATAAATGTATAAAATGTTTCGGTACTAGAGCAGTTTTTCACCGGCAGTGTCACATTAGCTGAAACGGCTTCCAGTAAGTCAGAATTGTGTTATTTCAAAGACGCTGGCAACATGACAGCTGGAAGTTATGAAGGTCGGCCTCAGACCCTCAGCAGCTAATGGATGTTCCTTACAGTTTGTTGCTGCAGGCACACACACACATTGTTCATTGTGAAGTCTGAAGTTTTAAAGAGCAGCTTTAGTGACGTACAATTCCATTCTGTAAAAAAACTGCATATAAGACTATAACTTCAATGAACGAATTAATTCAGTTTGCTTCTTTACTGAAACCTCATCTGGAACAGCTGACCTCTTAAGCCACAGGGTTCAGGGCTCAGCTCCATTAATGACATGTAACTGTAAAAGATTGTGCTGATGGAGAGAAGAGAGGCAGAATAGAGATATGCATATATACCTCATGGCTACTGCATGAATAATTTATTAAAGCAGCACTTCAGTATGCGTTGCAGCATATAGGCAGTCACATGCAGTGGTGAGAGTCATTTAAGCTTCTCTTTACTCAAGTCCTTAATCTGTGAACTGTGAAATTTAAAGAAAAAAAACTCTTTTTCTTCTTGGCTGGCATTAAAAATGTCCACTTCCTGCTCATGTGAATGTGCTGAAGCCCCTACACCAGCTTCAATAGATGCAACTAACATGTCAGAGGTGACGGAAAAAAGAGCTCCTGCAGCATCTGCCATGTAGGTTTTGCGTAGATGTAGAGGGAAGAAGCTAAGCGTCATTGTTTACTTTTGTTTCCCCCTTGTCATCGTGTATTTTTTCCTCATCAGGCTGATGCTGCTGGCTGCGCACCACAGTCTTACAGCTGTGAAAAACATTGTTCACAATCAGGGACACTGGGTGTTATTTGGCAGCTGCACAGCAATGAAAGGAAAGAAGCAAGATTTGTGAAGCTCAATAAGACTAAAAGAAGCAGATGCTTCAACCATAGATCAGAAAATAAAAGTTTAATCAACAAAATTGACACGTTGGTCTCAAAGCAGAAGAAAAACTGAATGTTGTGATTCTTCTGAGACTCCATACAGTAGGGAACGTGACTAATGGCTATCGATTGTGGTTAATGTTGACTGCTTTGAGGGGAGGAAGTAAACAGCCCCAAGTCTACTGATCGTGTTATTCACTGAATCACAAAGCTGACATAAAGCACAGTAAGTAGATCAGGTGATTGAACTATCTGCTGACTGCTGACATGAGACTGGTGGTAAAAACCTGTGATTCACTTTCTAAATGAGGTCATTCATGGCTGGTCAGTGTGACTGCAGTCAGTGTAGCAGATGATGGACCAAAGGAAATGCGTGTTTTTCTTGCTCAAAGGTGCACATTATTAGAGTAAATGTGCCTCAGAAAGTCAACATACTAAGCTTCATTTCTTAATTTTTAATACATCCAATAGACAAACTAGGTTTTTATATACATATTAACAAATCTGATGTTTGTGTTTGCCCCTCACAGGGCCGCTTCTACAATACACAAAATTCATTTTAATTAACTTTTCAATTATGCTTGTAATTTTTCGGGTCAAAATGGATGAGGATGAAAGCATGTTGACACAGGTAAAATAAAAACACTAGACTTTATTTTAATCGAATGAAATTTCTGTTGCAAATTAAAAACAGAGTCAAAACTAGTGAAAAATAATCAGATTATAATCCATTTTCTGTCTCTTTGCATGCACATGTGAATGGAGAATGCAGTGATGCTTGGAAACATCCTCGAACGCTAATGAGCACAGCTAATTACATATGCTATTGATAGAAGCACTGCAAAAACAATGATGTGTATCATCCAGCTATAAAAGGGGAACTGTATTGTTGTGAAATATCACATATCTCTCTGTGCATCAGCAGATTTAATAAACAAGTTAATTAGCTTAAAAACAGTTGCATGAAGAGATGAAGTAAAATTGGTGAGATTTATATTCCAGCATCAATAAAACTGTTCCTATTTTGTCAATTAGTGCTGCTTGGTAAATGATGATTGCTTTTTTATGTGTGTGCAATGTTTTTAATCATATTTAATGAAGAGAAAAATGCAGCAGCTTAGTGATGAATCAGATGCCTTTATTTGTGTTCTCCATCTTTTCCTGTTTGGATTCTGTCACACTGTGTATACCAAAATACTCCGGTAACTAGTTTCTCTTGCCGTTGCCGGGGGAAAGTGATGGGTGTTGTTAGGGTAGCGTATCATTACCCAGCGAACGTGCACTGGACTCGGTGTTCTTCACACATGCTGTTCTGCTCGTTTCCCTCCATCACTAACTCACTACCTGTCTGTTTTGCAGGAGCTGTTTGTCTTTGCGGGACCCTTACTGTATTTGGCTCAAGTCAGGCAGCTGTGTCACAGTCTCACCAGGATTCAAGTGAGTCCCACCCACACACAAGTCCGTTCTAGCACTTAAAGTAAGGGAGAGCAGCACTGCAGCGATCAGATGAAGGTTGACTGACATCAGTCAAAGCTGCGTCACTTTTAGGGAGTTACTTTTATATGCGTGTCAGAATCATTCAAATATTATGGTGCATGGCGGTAAAAGTCAGTGACTCACATAATCTGTGTGCTCGGTTATAAATGTTGTCTCTCAGTTTTAACATAGTCTAGTCACAAGTCTATCTCACTGAGCTTTGTTCTAGTCTGCAGCTTGTTGCTGCACTGTAGTTTCCGTCAGTGTTGTCATTTTTTACTTGTATACAGTGATTGTTTCCTTTTTAGCTGCTATGCTCATCTAACAAAGGAAAAATAGTCTGAAGCTGTCTTGAACGGCACACTGACGGCGAGATTTTACCACATGCTTATGTTTGAAGACTCAGTGAAAGCCCCAGTAAAGGAAAAGCTGTTTCTTAGTAATTTACCAGTTCTTTACACAAGCCCGACGCTGAAAATGCACAAACAGAATTTATTAATGAGAAAGTGATTGCTTTGTGAAAACATTTAACTTTATTAAATATGTTTTATTGAAGTTAAAAGATTATTGAATTAATTTAATTTAGAATACTTTTTTGTTTTTACAATTTTTCATACCAACAGCCTCTAAATGGGGAAGTAGTTCAGACCTGTATGGAAATAAATCTGTTTTAGTTTTACAGTTTTAGAATTTTACAAACCTTTTAATTTTATTTTTTTCCTGCTTTAAGATGAATAAAGCATCCTTGGACAAGGATGTAGCCTCCTTTGAGCGCTCAAAAGTCCTATTTTTTTACCCTTTGTACAGGGTCACCTGCTGACTAAAGCGTCAGCGTCACATGACAACTAAATGCTAGTTCCAGGTCATCCAGCATCGACTGGTCAGCCTCATGTGCTGGATGTTAATTTCTGACAGCATACTTTAAGCTCTGATTTAGGCCAAGGGGAAAATAATTAATAAAAATTTTGAGCAGTTGAATTTAGATACCATCAGTTATCCTTTTGCTTCATCTTTCTTTAGTCCCCTTCTTGCTACTATTTTTGAAGGTTTATGTGGAAACACTCAAACTGTTTTAACCCCAACAACATTGCAGCAGTTATTTTCTGTCTGAATGTGTTTATTGTCTTTAATAATGAACCACTGATGATCAACGTGTCCAGATTTGCTTCCTAGTCCGTCACATCAGCAGGAGGCTTCAGCTGGTAATTCTTCTTTGGACAAAGTGTTAATAATTGTTGAGATCAATCGCTGTGGTGTTTGGTCAGCCTGAAAGCACCATGGGTGGTGCAGCTATATAAAGACATAATTAGTCCTGTTACTTGAAATCTTAAAGGGTGAATTTGGAACTTGTTTAATAATGTGTGGCCCAGAAGAAGCAAAAAACAATCTCTGTTCAGCCCTTTGCATGTTTTTATGACCAGCTGCAGGATGTTCTCTTAGTAATCAATAGCTAATCTAAAATTACTTAAGTTATGTTGGAGACACACAACACACATTCATCTTGTTTATTCATGAGCAGCGGCCATGTGTAAATTCCAGGAGTAAGTGTCACGGAGCAGCGCCACTACTCTGTCGGACTATGATCAGCGGACACACATCTGTGCACGCAGACACACATACACTAGTGCCAGCACTGGTGCATGCGTTGGTACAGCTGTTTTCTGGGGTGAGCATGAGATTGTGACTGACCAGGGAACAAACTTCACCTCCAGACTGATGCAATTCTTCCATTAACAGCTTGGCATTTCAGCAATTAAAAACCACTCCATACCCCTCACAAGCTGATGGTCGAGTTGATTCAACCAAAACCGAAAAAAGATGCTGAGGACGTTTGTGGAGACACTGGTATGGACTGGGCCTTTTTTGTTTTTTGCCTACTAAGAGGTTCCCCAGGCTTCAACAGGCTTCTCCCCTTTTGAGCTGCTATATGGTTGGGAAGTTCAGGGACCATTGGATCTGCTTCACAAGAACTGGGAGACTCCTCCCACAACAACCATTGACAGAGGGGTGGTACAGTTTGTGCTGGAAATGAGGGAGCAGCTGGCAAGATTCCAGGAGGAGGCCAAGGTCAACCTGCTGGAGGCCAAAAGGTGCTGTTGCTTTTCACTTCTTCCAGTATCAAACTCTTGGTAAATGGCAGGGGCCATACAACATTATCCAGAGGACGGGTCCCTTCACATATGAGGTTCATTATCCAGAGAAGAAAATACCAAAACAGACTTACCACATCAATCTCTTGTAGGAGGACTGGAAGTCTGGTTCCAGTGAAAGCACTCTGGTGGTGAGGAGGGTGGACCCAAGAAGGATGAGCTGAACCTAAAGCATATTTCTTTATAATAGTGGTTGGATCAAGTGAAAGTTACCTTAAGAATTATACTTTTAGCAAAGAGATGAGGTCGTTTTGGTTTCTCAGTTGTTTTTTGTATTTTTCTTTTCTTTTGGACACAGCCTCGTGAGAGGGGCTTATGGTAAAAAAAGAGCAATCCTCACTATGATGAAGTCTGTTCTGATAATGACCAATCCACGTCTGTTAAAACTGGAATATGGCCTAACTGAGCTGTTGTATCTAGTTATTTTCACATATAAGGTGAGGAAAAAAATGTAATGTAAAGTATTTTACTACTTTGGTTTGCCTCAAGAAAGGAAGGATTTGGAAGGAACCCCGTAACAGTGAGCAACACTGGTCAGACGAAGGAAAATCACACTTTTTCCCTGTTCTTGCTAAATGGAATGAAGTCATTTTAATAATATACATTTGGAAATATACTCTTGCTCTTTGCTAAATCTGCATTCAAACAGAGCCTTAGTGAGGCTCTAAATGTTCCCTAGCTGCTGACTGTTTGGCTTTAAGTTTGACTTTTTAAGGACTAACACAGGAAAGCCAGAGATCATACTTTGTTCATGTTGCATTGCAGCTTATTGTTGCCATCAGTCAAATTGTAACAGCAAGAGTTTGTTCATTTAGAGAAAATATATCACTTTCTTTTTCCTCTGTTAACAAAATGAAGAGAAAAGGAAATGGAAGCTTTCAGTTTTTATCAACAAAGATGGACTGAAAAACTGGTCATTACACAGAGAGGGAGGGCTGTAATGAAACCTGTTGTTGTTGAATCTGATAGGGTTTGTTAAAAAGTCTCACCAGACATGTGATTCACATTCTTTACAGACCACTGCTTCATGTTGTTGAGGGAAATAACTGTAATTCTCTTGGTACTTGAATCTGCGAGCAAGAGGTCGATCATCACCTAAGTATTTTTCATCCGCTTCCTCTCTCCGTCTTAAAACTCGCATCATAAAATCAGAAGCGATGCTCTTCTGTATGTGTTTCAATCATGCAGCAGCACAGAGAACTGTCCAGCAAAATATTAAAGATAGATGGATGCTTTTGTAGATGGATGGATGAAGTAAACGGGGGAGGAGGGGGGACAATTATAGGTAATATGTTCTTCTCCTGAAAGTCAAGGACTCTGTGCATCCTGGTGAGGTTGATGTATAACCACACCAGGATGCAGCTAATTCACCTTCACAGATGTTGATTTTTTATTTTTCTCTTTCCTCCACATGCGGTGGTTGTAAATCGTGTGTGTGTGTGTGTTTGTGTGTGTGGAGTTTTGCTGTAGACTGACATCATGCTGCATTTAACATCCCAGTCAGAGTTGGAAATGGAGAGAGCTACATCCACCATCGACCGGTTCCCAGTAGATTATTTTGATGACTGAAAATGTGCAAAACAGGAATTATTGCAAATCTTCTGCTTGGGCACCCAGACATATTGCTTTCCCTGCCCTCTCATGGACGGGGGCTAATGGGATTTTATTTAAAGCATGTTTCTCTCTGCACTCTATTTGCGTTATCGAAAGAGGCTGATATTATAGGTCTTGTTCTTAAATCATTATTTTGTTTGCTTTGCAGCTGCTATGTGGGATCATGTGGAATGTTTGTTTTGCTTTTAGATTCATAACTATAATGAAATGTTATTTTCGGAAATTATTTCATTGTCTCTTTCTTGCCATTGTCTTGTCGAGACATGAAATCCTGAAGGCTTTTAACTTTGTGGTTACCAGGCAACCAGCTGATTTTACCAAGTGTTCAGCTTATCCTAGCATGTAATATCCTAAAACTGGCTTCTTACAGACCTAACCCAGCAATGATGTATAAAAACTGAAGAATTGTCTCTTTTCATGCTTTATTGCTCTATAGCATAAAGAAAAACTAATTGGTCTTTGCTGATTTGATTGGTTGTAGTTCAATTTGATTAACAGATGTTTCACTATATCACCTGCTGAGAATGGTTTCCATTGAAGACGCCCAAGTGTGAAGAAATATCTGGCACATCATTTTAGTTTCTTTCACTCCTTTAGTGTATTAATATTTTACTATATGGGGGGGGGGGAACACCTTAGGCAAACGTTGTGTTTGTGAAACTGGATATTTTACTATTATGTTCTTTTATTCTTATTTTGCTGTTAGATTAACCTCAGGATCATTTTTTTTTTTTTTTTTTTAAAGGAAGGAAACATGAGTGTTGGCCAAGAAATGGTACTTCTCCTTTTAACCACACCCTGGTTTTTTTTTTGTTTGTTTTGTTTTTTTTACTTATTTTTATTTTATTTTATTTGTTTATTTTTTGTCCTTATAGAAAGGGTTTTAGTCCTTTGTACAGAGCCTGGAAAGCTAAGATAGCTTTGCACCCAGAAAATGATGCAGCTAATGTTCTGTGTTTTGAATGTAAAATACAGTAGAAGAAGTCATTTTTGAGAGGCAGCATTGTTAAAAAAATTTATGAAACTTTTCTGAGTTTTCTCCTTGTAAACACTGAGCTGCTCGTTGAAGGCGCTCTGCCGTTTAAAATTAGATTCAAGGTGATTGTTAGTATTTATATCAATATGATCCAGAGTTTGGGTTTGACTGTGGCTGTCACTGGATGTTTTTTTACAAGCAGAATAAGATGTGCTCCTGATGGGGAAGAGGAAGTGCCGATGTGGCTTCCCGCTGGCGAGGCACACAAAGGTCCTCGCTTAAGGTTTGATTTATGAGTTGCGTTTAGCGTACAGGACAGAGCTGCAGCAGAAAGCCGTGGACCAGAACCAGCCAGAGATCAGCCAAAAAGATCCTGTCCAAACTCAGCTACAGTATCCGTCTCCTGCCAGAGAGAAAAAGAGAAGTGTGATCAGAAAAGAAACAGCAGGTTGGGAAAAAAGAGAGATGGGAAGAAGGAAGGATGTAAAGAAACGTATGTTAAAAAGAAAAGGCGGACAAAGAGTTAACGAAAGTAAAGAAAAAGGAGCAAGAAGAGATGATTTGTCAGTGTGAGTCAAAAGAGTAGAGAATCTGTTTTTCATCTATTATTTATTTAAAGAAAACAGGCTGCTGACATCAGATTTTAGACCTAGGTTAACAGTTGTCTTTTATACCACTGAAAAGTGAGAAACAGCCGGTAAAAGAGAGATAGGGTGGTAAAGGGACAGTTATGGGATGGAAGTTTGATATGAAGCAACTCAAAAGTTCTCCACCTCTTGGGAGGATGTCCTCTTTCTCTCATCACTCTTTTCATGAACTATCAGTCTCTCTTTTCTTCCCCAAGAGTCCTTTCTCATCCAGAGGTGGCATAAATTTTAATGACTGATTTGTGACATGTTCAAAGTATTGAAGGAGAAGAGTAGAGCCGATTTACAGCCTTTTTCTGTCTCTTTGTCTCTTGCATTAAAGGATTGTGTGGCCGGACAGCTGGCTTTCATACCATTTCTGGGCTTATAGCTTTTGTTATTCATAATGCATTTGTCAAAATTGCTGTCTCCAAACCAAAGACAGGCAGGGCGAGTGCCTGGGGAGAAACGGGTCAAAGAGGAGGTGGAAACACCTTTAAAGATCAGGCTACTTAAGTTTGTACATTTTACAGATAGTTAATAAGTCTCATTAAAACGGCTAAATTCTGTCTTTGACTATTTCCTGACATCCATTCCCTGTCAATGTCACCCAACAGTTACCCTGCTTTCACAAAGATGTTTCTATTTGTTGAAAAGGCTTAAAATCTGTGTATTATACTTGATATTATATACTCCCGTTGGCCCTAAATTGGATCAGGTGATTATGGATGGATGGATTTTCTTATTCTGTTGAGGACTGATATGGAGATGTGTGTGTGGGATTGATTTAGAATTACAATTATTTATATTTTAAGTATTTATTTTGTCAGTTTTCCCTATAAATTAATTGCAAATTGCAAAAAAACAACAACTGTGCTTGAAGTGTTGACTTAAATTATGTCCTTACATAAAATTAGATTTTATGTTGTCATGGTATTTGCACATTTTTTGATCGTTTTTAAGCCTGTGTCTTAGCCTGCTTATGGATCTGTGTGAATGCAGAATGTTTTTTTTTTGCTGATACTCACCTTACATGAATACATTAATGTGGCCTGTTATATCGGACTGCATTTATTAGAAGGCCGGCCAAGCAACAATGTATTTTCTCTGATCTGCTGAATAAAATCGATACTGTATAACTGAGTGCAACCCTTTTCTATTATCAGCTAGAACACAAATAATGATCTCACAGGAAAACTACCACACCAGGTGGAAAGGCTGTGTTTATATGGGTTCGTTTTGTCATGCTAGAGCAATGCTATTAACACTGAGATAATAGCATCAACGCTCTGGCTCTGTTATGTAGCGGATAACAGAGCCAGTTAGAGGACATGAACTGAGACTGAAAAGGTGTGTGGGTGAAAGCTGAAGAAAGTTCTTTTTTTGGAGCAGAATACAATGAAATAATGTTGCCTGAGTTCAGCCTTTTATTCCTGTGAGATTACACAAGAGAGGCTAAAGTGTGGTGAAGAATGCTGATAATTCTGGTGATTTTCTTCCCCAAATGTAAAGGTAGCCGTCAATTCTGTTAGTTAAAATAAATCTGTTTGCAGATTTTAGTTAAATACACAGCATCCATTTTAAACATGTCTTCATTATGATGATCTTCACTGTGTAAAATAGGAGCTTGAGTCATGCTTACCAGTCTGCTGAATCGGGACCTCTGAGCTAAAAATATGTACATTGTGCACAGATGATAAGAAAGGTTCTGTCATTTTTCAAATGATTTCTTGCTTAACTGAAGTGTACACAAAAAAACAAGAATGTACCACAAAATAAAGGTCGCTTCAACATTTGAGAGAATACAACTAGCCGGTCTCACCCGCTCCCTCTCTGCTGTGCTTCAGCTCTGCCTCTGAATCTCCTCTATGCAGAAGGGGCCAGAACCATGGTGACTGTAAAAGTGATTGACAGCGATTAGACTCCTCCTGGTTTTTACTGGACGTTTTCAGTCAGGCAAACTGCATTTGGAGCTAACGAAATATACCTGCGACCTGCTTTTTCTCACGCCTGCCTGCTGTAGGACTTTCAGGATGTAGGGATTTTTTTTTGTTTGTTTGCTTGTTGTTTTTGTAAAAGCAAAAAATGTATACAAGTCATCAATTTTAACTTAAATTGTAACTGATATAGTTTAGCAGGCGCTATCAGCAGAAATTAAATATTAAATTATTAAACTGTTTACATTTGTGTAGTATTACATAAAAATTTGGCCGATTAAGTTGTTTTATTTTATCTGCTAATAAGCTAATAATGTCCACAGAGGGACTGAGGCATTTTTAATTAGTCTGCCTTGTTACACTGTCATGTTTTACAGTAGCAAACCCAACACTGGTTCTATAGAGGATTTTGCATTTTTTGCAGCGAGTCTAGGAAGAAAAGATTTTTTTTGCTGCTATCTGCAGCTTTATCGCCAGAAGCAACTAAATCATACACATTGCTCTTTCATCTGCAGAAAAGATGAAATGGATTTCAAAAACATTAAATCTGACCATCTTATATTAACATATGAAAATATCCCTGAATGTTTTTGTTCGATCGCATGCAATTTAACAACAACCTTATGTTTGAAGCCAGTGGCTCTAGTTGTAGGTCGGTGTTGTCTTCTTTTTTTAAGCCCTCTATAAAGTTTTTTTTTTATTAAAGATCTGAGAGGATTGATTCCAGTTCATAGCATTTTTAGCTTTGGCTGCAGGTTGTCAGTAGATCACACACAAGCCAAATAGGTTAGGAAGCTAAGAACAGTCCAAACTAAACGTAAGCAAACAAACTTCAGTTAGATTCAAATAATAAATAAAACCCAGAAGTTGCTTTCAAGCTGTTAACAGATTTTTTCTTCTGGAGTTTGCTCTCTACTTTCTGATCCATAATCTACACAAGAGCCAGCATTAGTCTGGGTTTGTTATATATTTATTATTTGTTTTGTTTTTTACTTTAACCTTTCACTGACAGACATCAAGGAAGACGGGTACTTACTCTAAGACAGTGCTTCTCAACGTGGGGGATACCGATCCCTAGGGGGCGTTGTAATACCGCCAGGGGGCGCTAGAAGCATTAATTATGAAAGGGGGGCGGTGGTATTTCTTTGGGGGCGGCGGGATTGGCTTGGCGGTTGATGATTGACAACTTCACTGACCAATCGGATTCAGAAAGAAGCAAGGGCCACGGCAAATACTGGCAAAAGGAAGTAGACCCAAAGATCGTATACTGTAAGAAGATGACTCTCAATCCTGAAATATCTTTTATCTTCATGAAAATAACCTTGACTTTAGTAATTAATTTGATATAAAAGCACAGTCATTTGAATAAATGCAAACCGACTGCTTTTGTGCTTTTATATGTGTTGTTATTGTTGGGTCAAAGTATTCTCATTTTAGGACTCCTTTTCAGGATTAGTGTTTGTTTTTTAATGTTCTTTAAAATGTTCTGCAATTGACACATCTCAATTGTTCCCTCTACAAAGATGTTACTTCACAAAGCAGTTCAAAACTATAAGAAACAAGTCATAACCACATCTAAAATATTACAAAGCAAACAAGCACACAAAAAAGTATTCTATTGAACATCACCATTTTTTTATTGGATGCTTTGTAATTATATTTTAAATGGGTGTTGTTTATAAATAAGTTCTAATTAAAATTTTTATTATCATATGGCTAAGCACTGCATGCTATTTCTTTTCACACCATATAAGTTAAACTACAGGCTTTATAATGTGGCACGGAATAATTAACATTCGGCCTGCTATGTTGGTGTGTGTGTGTGTGTGTGTGTGTGTGTGTGTGTGTGTGTGTGTGTGTGTGTGTGTGTTGGGGGGCGGTGGTAAGGGACCTGGATTATAAGTAGGGGGGAGCTGGTTAAAAAAAGGTTGAGAAGCACTGCTCTAAGAGATTCAGCTTAGTTAGTGTGTTACCGTGAGAGTAGAATCCGGTCCACCAGGTGTGTTTATGTCAGCTTGGAAAATTCCTCATATCTCTAAACCTGATGGCTGAGTTGCTGCCGTAACACGCAGTGAAGAAATTGAGATGATTTATTCTTTGAGAGGATGTTTTTCTATTGTTTCCCTTCATCAGTCATTATTGGGAATTTATTTTTTTCTGCCTACAATTTAGAAATCGCTTCTCCCATGCTTAAAAGTGTTATGTGTCTGTGTAGGATTAATAATTATAGTTGGATGCTGTAGGTCTGTTTGCATAAAATCTGTGTGAGATTTATTTTTGTGCTCAGGTTATATAACCTGCTAATTGCTTTGTTAGAGAGTGGGTGTGCATGCTTGCTTGAACAAAGTGGATATTGGATCATTACTCTTGAGCTTGTGCGTTATATGAGGCTGTGTCTGTGTTATTTGGTTCTTTGCAACGTGTGGGAGGATAGTTGGCATCAGTGCAAAGCTGGGCTCGGCTGGAGGGGCTTCCATTCCACCATGCATCAACTCAATCGCATTACTAAACAGTTGAACGGATTTGTTTGGATGAGCTGTTGATTTCTGATTGACTTGAAGGTGAAGAGTGATGCATCTATATGAGGGAGAACAGCGTATGATTCATAGGCTCATTCTCATCAGAGAAGCAGAAAATCAGTGATTGTTAAGATCACGGTTGGAAGGTGAATTAAGAGTATTTGAATTTAATGCTCACAACTAAAGAAGAAAGCTAGAGATTTGAAAGTGAAAACATTTTTAAGAAGTTATTTGACATGATTAAGGTTTTTGGCAAAAAGGATGTGCATGGATATTGTAGGTAAACAAATATACATTTTCCTTTCAGAGGTTTTATCAAGATCTTGTGTTCTTCTCTTCAATTTTTGCATCTTCTCCTTTTGTTTAGTGTCAAAAACAGGAAGCAAAATACTCCTATTTCCTATGCATTTCCACAGAAAACTGGCAATATAATTTAGTAGCATAAATCTCAAACCATTAGCAGCAGTGGGTTCAGAAGTAGGAAACGCCTCTATAACCATATGTCTTGTAAATGATGGGTTTTTGTGTCGGTCATTCTGAATCTACACACTTCCCTCCAGACTATTTTTCACTGAGATTACACAATCATGCACCGAAGCTTTCATTGCAGAACAAGCAAACTGTAGGTACCAATTTCACAAGCACTAGCCTTGATACACTAAAATGCAGTTCAGCTACAGAAAGTGCTGTGTACAGGTATCGTGAATCTAGGAAATGACTAACTGGGGGACACGCAAGGAGTAACAGAAGTAAATTACAACTTCTCATCACAAACTAACTCTTGGAATCTGCTGAAAGCTACAAAACTGAATGTACCAAACCTTGTAGGAAGATCTGTCCACCGCTGTGTCCTAACAACAGAGACACTCTGACCTTGACCTTGACCAGTCACAAAATAAATTAAATCCTGAAATTACCTCTGCATCTCCAACAGTCCTCATGAGCAAAACCAATTTTGGAAAGAGGTGCTTTGTTAGAAGTGGACTTTCAGTGAAATGGATTGATGCAAATTTTACTGACAGGCGTCTTTGTTACTGTGTGTGTGTTTGTGTGTCTTTGTCTTCAGAGGCGGGTTTGAGCAAGACGTGGAGAACGGCTACCATCAGTATCCTGACACCTGTCACGGTGAGACGGAAACCCTTTATTTATTCTCAGTGTTATCAGATCTTCATGGCAGCAGGTACAATTGATTGTGGTTAAATAAAATTAGAAGGGAGGATTGGAGGATGTATTTATTTTGGCTAAAGAAGCAGCTCAGTTGATTTTGAAGAAGCATAAAAAATAGTTTCTTCACACAAGCCCACAGTTCCTGCTGGAAAAGCTGTTTAAGTGATATGATGTAGGATGGTGTTTTTGGCTCTGCTGCGTGTGTCTGGGATGTAAACAGAACCACTAAGATGACCACCCTGGTCTTATCAGAACTCTGTAGCCCAAAAACCACACTGATGTTGTCTTGTTTCTCTTTTCCAGATGTCTTGGCAACCACTCGCCGGCAAAACACAGCGCTAGATTCAGCGTATGGTCAGTGGACATGTCTTTGTTTTTTCATTTACCTGCTTCTCCCGATTTAGCTGCTCTCCGCTAAGCACAAAAACCTTAATCCCTCACTTTTTGGTTTGATTTTTTTTTTAGTTTTCTTTTTACATATTTAAGAGTTTGAATTTGACCTCTTGGTTCAGATTGCAAGTTTTCACTATCTTATGTATTTGTACTTCAACCTGTTCTAATCCCAGGGAGTCACACAACGCTGTTTTGTCAAGACTTTATGGAAAACAGAAGGTTGATGTTAAACAGTATGTTGGCATAAGTCAAGTTAGAACATTTATTGACAAAAAGCTTCAAAACCAGTTTGTCCATGCTGTTGTTCATAACCCCCACCCCCCATCACGGTCACTGTTGGGTTGCATCACAAGTACTTAGTTTAGTTTTGTAAAGTTTTGTATTTTAAATCCATCACTTCACAGTGATAAAAATCACACTGGATCCTGAAGATAAATCCTTTTCAGTATGTTTACCTGACGAGTTAAAAACTTGAGGTGAAGCCTTCCCTTTGCATTGATCTCTGATGCCAGCTGACGAAGCAGCAGTATGTGATGCCATTCAAGTTAGAACTGGATTTTCGTTTCTGCCACTAGAAATGAGACCAGTATTGAAGTTGTTAGATATGTCTGAGAAGAATCTCATTAAGATTATGGCGTACAACGTATGTTGAGTCAAGTCGACAGGACTGGGTTTAGTTTCTTGAAGATGCTTCACTCTAAGCTCCATTGTGAGCGTAATTGTTGCTTGTATACTACTCTTGTTACCAAAGGGTTTTATTAGGGAACACATTACTCAGAACTCAGACCAGATACCGTTGCTGAATTAGTAAACAAAACAATAAACATGGTGACAATAGAGGAGATTAGTGTTTGATTAATTTTGAGATCACAGCAGAAAGACATGACAGCAGTGCATTGTAGATGGTATGTAATTCCCCTAAACCAAGCACAGAGTGCCTTGTCTTAGAAACTTTCCATCAATTTTATCCTTGCAGACTTTTTTACCTTACATTAAGTCAAATTGGGCTCTACGTTGCCCCAAGTGGTTACTCGTATATTGCAACTTTCAAATATGAAGCATTAATTTCTAGGGACATGAAAACAATGCCTCGTAAAAATTCAAAGACTATGTAAGGCAGTCCTGATAATCATGCATATACATAATTAAAAGCAAGTACATTTTATTATTACGGTCAAAAAACAATAGTCATAGACTTCCAAAGTAAACTCACACTAACGCCATCAAACTTGAGAAGCTCTTGTGAATGAAAGTGAAATGTCATCAAGAAACTAAACCCAGTCCAGCTGACTTAACCCAGCCTATCTAAGGTTATATGTCCCGGTTCTTTGATATAGGGCTGGGCAATATATCAAGTATACTGAATGTATCCCAAGACGTTTTACATAGGATATATAAATTGACTATATTGCAAACAGCAAGTATAAACTACCACAGCAGTTTTCAGTGTCTACATGGGTTTTTCTTTGTAGAGCTGAAGGCGATAGAAGGCGTATGCAGGTAGCAAGCTATCTAGCTAGTTTACGATCGTGAAGACATAGAAGCTAAATGCTAGACAGTAATTTGTTGCAGACATGACAACAAAGACGAGGTGACTGATTGTTCAGCTCTGCGTGTTTCCTGATGGACTGGAGCAGGAAAACTCTGCCTGCTGCTCTTATTATTGAATAAGAGCAGACGGTTGTTTTTTTATTATTGTTAATAAAGTAGATGCAACTTTTTACAAAAGGCACTTTCTCTGCTGATAGGAGTGCAGCTCATGTGCAAGTGGCATGTAGAGACAGGACACAGCGTAATTACATGTCAACATGAGAATAAGATGGAAAAAAGATCAGCCTGTAATTTTTTATAATAAAAGGAATAAATAGAAATATATATAAATATAAAGCTGTTTTAGAGGAAAGGGAACCCTAGATTACTTCAGTTTTGATCTGGTGGAAAATAGAAATAACCTAAATAAGATATTTGAATGAAATAAATATGAGATATTAATTTATTAATTATAGAATTAAATTATTAGAATGAAATAAACTTGATCTTCTAGGCGTGGCGGGGGTTGTGAGGTTGGGTCGCCCCCCCTAAAAACACTGGGGAAACAATGGTTTTTATGAGTTCAGGTCCCTCACTCATATAATAATAAAGAATAAACCGTGAAAAATCACAATGTAGGTAAATTTAGCAGAGTATAGTTTAATCCTGCTGTTGTCTTTTTATGCAAGATAATGATGAATTTGTCATTTACAGTGTTTTAGAGGATATTTCAAAGCATCAAGATATGTATTGTGTATTGGGATAAGGCAAAAATAATATCGGGATAGCAGTTATAGGCCATATCGCCCAGCCCTACTTTGATACTAAAACTTATCTGAATCTAAGTCACTAAAAATATGTGCTTACTAGCTGCCTGCTTAACAGATTTCTCCTTGTTTCAAATATAATAAGAGAAAGCGCCAAAATGAGACAAACCGGTCATATTATTAGAAAGGAGAAAAAAAGCATTTCTTTAAATATCTATGCACGCCATATTGAACTGCCACCTACTCAATAACTGTGAAGGGGTCGGATTTATTCTGTTATACGCCTGCAAAGTAACTGTACACTTAACAATGTGGGAGATTATAGAATCTTTTACTGATCCAGCTAAATGGCTGGAGCCTCATCTCCTTCTTAGCTAGTTTGACAGTTTAAACATTGAAACCATTGTGTGGAGCATCGCTCCTCTGATGGACCAGGAGCTCCGCTGGCCAAGCTGCCTAATGCCCTGTATCAAGAAAGATCATCATCCCTGTCACGTCCCATTACTTCCCCTGTCACCCACACCGAGCGGCTCCTGGCAGGGCTGGAATAGACATAAAAAATGCCATTATGCTGGCAATCTTTCAGATAAGATTGAGGGGGTGGGGTTGGATTGTCTAACAATGCAACATTCTCATTTGCTTTTATCCACACAACTGAAGCAGTGGCCTCAATGTTTTAAAGCATTCTGAAGACTTGTTCAAAGTCAGGCTCATTTGTTACTGGACAAATTGCAACAGAGAAAAGCTAATAGCTGCAGCCGTGATCTGGGCTGGTGATCAGTGTTGGCACTGAGCCCATCATGTCAGAAGATGTCATCCATTATGGCTCAGCAGAAGCATTTAAACGTCTCTGTCTTATTCTGTCAACAGAGACCACTTTGTTTGTCAGAGGCTTTGCTCTAAACCTTCACAGTCCCTCAGTAATCTGTGAAGCCTCCCTGCTGGAGGAATTGCCACTCAGCTGGTAGCAAGACTTGATGAGCAACCCTACTGTGTAATCCTACAGGGTTCTCACCATCCTGATGCTTCACAGCACTGTTTGAAATTCTCTACATGCAGTCAGATCGCTGATTTACACCACAATGCTTTTAAGTATATCCACAAAAGATCAATTATCAGCTTTTCTTGACAATAAAACACCCCAATAGTCGAATAAAGCTGCTGTCACAGGCGACTCCGTTTCCTGTTCAAAAACACACCACAGACAACAGGGTTCATTTTCTTTTCTTCTACTTTTCTGTCACCCACACAATTGCAACAAGCATTAGCCTTTCTTTTTTCTAAATAAAATAATCCTGCTTACACTTTAAAAAAACATCTGAAATGATGATGAAGCTGTGGAGCTGTTGTCTGGCGTGCCAGGCCCAAACACCAAGTACCCTATGGTGTACAGTTTTAATTTGCCCAGCACAGATGGTGAAGAGACAGGACACCTCGTTCAGAGTCAACACTGTCAACTCGCTCACAGTGAGCAAGAGAAGAAGCACTTTCCCTCCAGCCTGTGTGAGCTCTGCAGAATGCTAACATTATGGCTGGCTTATTAGCACATGAGCACAAGCCAATAGCGGCATGCTGCTCACTTAAGTTTAAGGACAACAGAGAGCTCATTGGGCAATTAAGATGTGGAGTGTGTCATCAAGATAAATGTTTGATAATCCAAGGCCTGTGGCAGCTAATGCCCAGTGTGTTTCTTAGCGTACGTTTTTTGTGGTTCAACAATATGGTTATGTTTGCTGCTCCGCTCAAAGGTGGCCAGGTTTGCTGTGAAGCAGCATGGGTGAGTTGGTGGAAAAAGAATCGGGCTGGAAAGACACGTTACCTAACCAGCCACCAGTATCTATGTCCACTTATCTGTAACAACACTCACCAGAGCAGGTGATGAGTTTTAACTGTGGTCATAGTTTCAAGCCATTTAAATAAAAATAAAAAAAATAAAAAGAAGAGCAGGAAGGAGTTTGGTGAAATAAACCAGAGAAGCGGGTTAAAACCTTACTGAGTGTCAGAGATTAAAAGCCACTTTCTTTTTTTTCTTTTTTCTTTTTTTTGTTAATCTTGATGATTGAATTATGATTTTTAGGAATTTAGGAGTCTCGGATGATATCAAAATGGCTAAGTCCCGTGTTTCGGAGAAGTTAAAGGTGGGTTTAAGCAGCAAGTAAGAAACGGTCATTGTGTGTGTAGAAGTAAACCAATAAATTAAAGACCCAACATTGTTAATTTTCAGGTTCATAATTTTATTATGAGGGCCCATAAGGGGATGCATAAATGCACAAAAACATACAGTTGACTGTCCATTGCTGCAGCTCCGCTTATAACTTTCTGTATGTATGCTTCATTTTTGCTGCCGTCTCGTAAAGGCCCGTTTCCTGAAATGTCCAATGATTGGTTAGCTGATGTGTAAGACAGCTCATCATTCTTAGTTTGAAAGTGTTCCAAGCTTGACACTGGCTGGCATCATGCAAATGTTTTTCCTGGTGTTATCATTATGTAAACAAAGTAAAGTCTGGACTGTGAACAATGCAGTGCAGGCAGTTTAGCAACAGTGTCTTCTATGGTCTAGAATAACGCACTAGTTTGGGCTTTGGGCTGTGTAAACTGTAAAGATTTAGGGAGAAAAAGTATAACATGACCTTTTTAACCTTTGCTCTGAGTACTTATCCCGTTTCATGTCATTGCAGGGTCTAAATGTTAACAGGTGAAGGTTTTCTGGACTCATCCACATTTCTGTGCAGTTGATTCTCCAGGCTGATTCACATTTCACTAATCACTCACTCTGTTGCCCTCCCCTCCTCCTCCTCCTCCTTCCCCTTCGCTACAACCGCAGAGAAGACCACACCCACAAGCGCCAGCACAACCTATCATGGGGCGGCATTCCCAAAGGAGGCAGGTGACTCTGAAAGAGGTACAGGTCCTGATCGCCCTCCCCCTGTGGGTGAACAGGGGTCACCTGACTCAGAGCCAATCAGTGTGGAGATGGAGGGTAAGGGGGAAGGACACGTGTCCCCACTTAACTGACTTGCTGGGGATTGCACTGCTGGGCCCTGATCGCCTCACTGCACACTGCTAACCAGACTAACCATGTAAAAATAACGCAAAATAGTGTTTTACTCTGGTGCAACAGTTTCCTGTGTTCAGCACACATTCCTGCTACCTGTCAGGTAATTATCCATCGTGTGTTTCCTTAGTCCTCCTGTTTGAGGTTGACCTTGATGGTATGCGTGCTAATAAGCGGAAACCTTTTTCCAGGGTGAACCAACTACTTTCATTAACTAACTTACACTTAACTCTCAATCTGAATGAATGGCTGAACACATTGCTAATTAATTTTTAACACACATACTTTATTAGCCCCTCGAAGCAATGCTTTATTTCTGGCCTGCTTCACTTGAAGCCCATTCGGTGAGATGGAGGACAGCAATGTGCACATTCAGAGACAAACAGAGATCCAGTGCGTTGCTGTATTAGTCAGAGGGGTTAAACTATCAGACAATGATGCTGCCGCCACCTTTAGCTCAGCTGCACACTCAGCTATGAGTAAAGCACATTTGCTTATGTAAAGAGAAGCTGCACTGGCTTTGATTAACTCCTCAAATCAAGTAAGACTCTAAACAAGCGTGCTCCCACATGCCCTTTCCTCATCTTTTATTAAGCTCATCAGCACACAAATGTTTCCACACGGTTAAAACAAGCTGAATGCAGCATCCATCTCCCTCTGAGAACTTTAACTTACATTTAAACTTTTAATTTTACTTTTAAGTAAAACAGGCTACTTTTTTCCTGAGCAGCTAAAACAGATTTTTACCGTATTAAGTCCAGATGTCATCTTCAGGTGTAGCGGCCATCCCTCCATGGCCTTCCTTTTTTTTTTGTGTTTCTTCGGATTTCTCAGAAAGGAAATAATTACCCCAGCTTTCACTGCCCAGTTTTAAGAGACAAAAATACCTACTACAGACATTAAAATTACAATTATTAGCATTTCTTGTTATTTAAAAAAAAAAAAATCCAATTGCCTTTGTTTGTCACAAAGTAGAGCCAAAAGTACAAAATCAGGGTCAAATAACGGAGTGCTTAGATCATTGTAATAATCTGATCCGATGCACCTACATTCACTTATAAAATGCTATACTTGGAAAAACCTTTGTCTGCACTTTCCAGTACATTATCAGATTTCTTTTGGAACATGTACATAAGCTTCAAACTTCATGTTTTTTTTCTAAAAACATCCCGTCTTTGTTGAACATGGCTGCGGTAATGGTCTTAGCGTTAGCTACTAAAATGGGAACTAATAAGTCTGCAAAATAGACGACATCTGAATTCTTTACTTCATTTATGCTCTGGACTTCCCGCCGCTGCACAGTATTGTGTTTTTCCTTTTTGTTCCACTCACATTGCGACTGCGTCACCTTTCTTTAACAGATGTTAAAATGGACACGACACAGTTTTCTGCACATGTGCAGATGTAGAAAAAGGTAAATAATAAATCAGATATACAGGTCTACATCTGCAAAGACATCTAAATATTGGAGAGAAATCTAGGTGTGTTAATTTAATTTTTCATAACTGGATAACTCATATCTAATAACACATCATATTTTGCTGTCTACATCGCTAATGTGGTAACTGCAGAAATTAGATAATAAATAAATGTAAATGGGCTAACGTCCAAACATTTTCTTATCTCTTTGCTATGACACAACACTTTAGCTAAGGTTAGAAATATTAAATAACCAATGTTCAAGTTTCAAAACTAAGTGTAGTATAGCATACAAAACCAATTTAACAATATATGACTGAGAAGAGGTTTTTATGACTGGAAAGTTTTATTATTAGCTTCTAACACCAGTTATTTTTTCAGTTTTTTGGTCTTATTAAAAACCAAAATGGCGAGAAATAGAAAATATGAGTGTTTAAACTTAAAATCAAGTATTAGATTATTTTATCAAACAATTCCTCAAATATCAGAGAAATCATCTCTTTTTGATTTAAGAATTATTTGCGCTTTAAAAATTATAGTTTTCAAATTATAGTGACTAAATGAAGTTCTATTACTCCTGAAATCAAACCTTTAATTTCTTTATAAATCATGTGAAAGCCTTTCTCAGTCTGAACTGTCAAATACTGTGTTTGTGTCCAGCATCATGGAGTGCTTGTCTGAACTTGCACAGAGGGGGCTGGTGCAAATGTGGTGAAAAGTTACTGGACTTTGAAACATGCTAACCTGTGTTTAAGACCCGAGTACTATTTTCCCATTTTCTTGTTTTGTTTCCCTTGCTATTTGGTTTGGTTCAGGTATTTAAAAAAAATGATTAAGTTCAGGAGGGATACATATTAGGTTAGATTCAGGTAGCAAGTCTAGTTGGCTAGGTTTAGGAAATATATTTACCTTTAAAATACCCTTTAATACACAGCTTTTGATAAATCTGCATCTCACCACCTATTAACAGCTGTTTAAAGCTTCCTTCTGCATTGATTGTGACACCAGAGCGTTCTTTCAAAGCAGTCGTGTAACGGCGTCAGTGGTTGTCAACAGCTGCCTAAATGATTGACACATCAAAAAAAATTCCAAAGAATTCTTACATATTCAATCATGTCTTGATATTTATTAGCTTGAGTATCAATATAAGACTGTTAAGAAACATTACAAGCATCTGAGGTCTTGGTTTATGTGACAGGAAATGAAACAAGCAACTCAGAAATTATAAAGTGGAGAAATGAGATTCAGAGTATGAGAGAGAGAAACATTTTGGATCTGTGCGTTTCCGAATCTTAAGCATTTTCCTGCACATTTAGAAAGGAGGTGCTTTTCATTTAGATCCAATAATCACAAAGCAGCATAACACTGTTATGTATCCCCTCGCTACTGCATGCAGAGGCCATGTCATAAGTCCATAAATCTTCAGAAAGTAAAAGAAGCTTCTATTCCTACCGACTTACTCTGTGGCTGCAATGATGAGCAATTCAGTCTTAAATGAGAAAAGTCTATAACAAATAAATAAGTAGCAGGGCTCTGACACAGGGGACAACCAGGAAGAGATGAACCTTAAGAAGATAATAGAAACAGCAGCAAAATGTATTTCAACCAGAGACTCTGACAGTACTGGTTTAATCTGAAGAGCTGGGCAGCTGGATTGATAAGGTGGGAGAGGAGCTGGTCTGGAAGTAGCAGCATCACTGTTCCAAGAAGGGCTCCGATCTCTCTAACTTCCTGTCCATTTCTCACCAGATATCTGCCTTGCTGTCTGTTCAGCAGGGCCTCTGCTGTGTGACATATCTCACAGCAGCCACAAGGTGGGCCGGCAGACAACAAAGCACAGATAACAGCCAAAAATAGAGCAACCAGTCAAGAGAGAGAAAGATATCCGAACTAAAGTTACACATCACTGCAGGCAAAAGGATACATGAGAATCCAAATGGGTCACTGTGATAAATTAAATGGAATCATTCCAAGATACACCAGTTGTCCAACAAAGAGGTAAAAAGCTATCAGTGCTCAAGCTTTGGTTATGTAAAGTTAATCTATTTGTCTCCATAGTATCAAACTTGCAGATCTAAGACTCGGGCTCCAGTAAAAATGGACATAGAGAAAAGAGGATTAGAGACTTGAACGACAAATATTGGCAGAGTAATAATAAATGATATTCTTATTAAACTGTTTAATAAATAAACAGTAAGGTAGAAGTGTTTTTCCCTGTATGGAAACAACTTGAATTCATGTGATTCCTGTCTAAGACATCGAAGTCCTTTTATGCTCAGATATGCATTATTATCAATATGATCAATATAACACAATGACTCAGGCTTCACAGTTGTGCATCTTGGTAAGTGTCAAGTATATTACCTTCTAAATACTCGGTTGATGTAAATTAACGCTTCATGATGCACAATTGTGGCTGAGAGCATCAAGAAGCTGACAGTAATGGAGATACAGATGCTGCTGGCACACTACTTTCATCACACAGAGACTACATCTGATTTTTACGCCAGCTCTGCACCTGTGAAATCTCCTGGGAATTTTGTGGAAGGGCTGCTCATGATTTCAGGTTTTTTTTGCAGATCCGTCAAAATTTATGTAGTTTTTACATTAACACAAAATAGTCATCGTTATGGAAAGGGAAAGGAGTCTCAACCACTACTCACCACTCTCTTTGATTCCCAAAGCATTCTCGTTCACATATATTATGGTCCTACATCATGTGCACTCTACCTAGGTACCACTTAAAGTATTTCCAGTAGTAAGAGCACATCTCAAATAGAAAATCTCCTACTGTGAAGTGCATGCATAAGCAGGCAACTGCATTGAATGCTTCAGTTTTCATGTGTGGAAACAGCTTAAGATGCAACTCTGATGGTTACATTGCTGCAGATATGCAATCTGGTCATTAGGCTGCCAGACCAGAGCGGTATAAGGAGCATGCAAGCATTCCCCCGTCTTAATGGCAGATCATTAAATCTGATTAACCAAAAAAGCACAGGTTTTATTGATATTGAAAATAACCATTTGAGTTTAAAACCATCACTGCAAACAAAACCAGCATCATGATATAAAACAAGCTAAACTATTTATTATTATAATATGTTATAATTTAACTATTTTAGATGCGCAGGTGACTTTGTTTTATCATGTCAACATTTTCCCTCTGAAATAAAGTTGAAGAAGACAGACTTTCCCCAGAGAGCTGTGATGGTTAACAGACTAATAAGGTTGACAGACTGATCAGAACCATCAAGAACTTGTCAGTTCCAAACAGCAGCCTAGCAGGTGTTTTAAGTCTGTTAAATTCTCTGGAGACTGCAAAGGATTTATGTTTTAAAGAGCAGAAGAATCTTCCCAGCCGTGGAAGTCTGACATCTGCAGTACAGTCTGCAAGTGTTGTTTAAATCCTTTTCAAGCTATCTAAAAGACTTAACAGCAGACGCAGACAAAACAAGACAAAACTTGCAGTACTGTCCAAGAGTAGTGATAAACTTTCTGTAAACCCACGTTCAAAGTGTCAGTACAGGATGCTTTCAGTAAAAAGGCAGATACCCATTTAGTACATGAGCCATGTTAATCCATAGCATCATGTTTCCTTAGCTCAGTTTTGGTTGGAAAAAAAGATTTGAAGTGAATTGCTTCCTCAGATGTGGGTAGCTGCATTACATTATGTAAATGCATGAAAAGACAAAAAGGCATGGGCAGGAACTTGTTGACCTGCTGCTATTTAGAAAAATGCCAGCAGTCAGGTTGCACTAGAGCTGTTTTTGGCCTGGGAATACACCCACCTCCATTTTATGTAAACACACCAAAATCTGTGCATCAGCAGCCCGGGTTTTAGAGCTCTGTGGGTTATTTCTCCTGCCCTGCATTGTGATTTGACCTTTTCCACGCCTTTTGGTACATGTAGATGAACCAGTGAGGGTTGGATAAACAAGTCAGATTAGCAGCTAATTCATCTGACAAGCACAGGAAGATGATGATGATGATGGAGTCAAGACAAGCGGTTGTTTTTAGACTCATTAAAACGGTGCAGCAAGAGCGCAGAGTGAACTCAGTCTGAACCTTTTCATCAAGAAGTACTGTTGTCCTGGGGGGGCAGCTAGTTTTCTGAAGAGTTATTTATAATTCTAAAGACCATAGCAACAGATCCAGACTATCATCTTTCAATGAGCTTTTACTGTGTATCCCCTCTAACTGCCCTAGTAATATCTGGTCCTCACGGAAGCTTTAGGTCACATCAGAGAAATAGGAGACAAATGTGTGGCGTTTTAGAACACAGTGTGAATTCAAATCTTCTTATAACCTGGCAGAATGGTGGAGGAAGTAAGGTCAGAGATAAAAATTGTGATTTGTGGTGACTTCATGGAAAATACAAAACTTTTTAGGCTGGTTTTATGGTTGTAAACTTTATTAAAAGAACATAAACTTGGAAATAAAAAGAAATGTCATTCATGAACAATCAATACACATTCATCATTTATTAAAATGTGTAAGTGACACAAAACAGCAATTATCCTGTTTATCACACAAAAAGACCAAAAATGCACGCTGTTCGCACTGTGCTTGATGATTGTGCAGTTCTCCCAATGAAATTGAAGAAGATCTCAATTTCTTGGTGCATGACCCTCACTTTTAAATCTTTGAGGGTTAAGTTGAGGCGGCATCTTCAGAAAATCTTTATTATTAGTTAAATAGAGGTTCTGAAATTTCACTTAGCCTGTCCATCTATAATGACCCTCTGGCTGTTCTTGCAGGATTTATTATAATTCAGCCTGATGTGCACACACACAGATCTCATTCCTGAAACATCTCTGCTAATGTAAAATGCCCACCTAAAGTTGTTCTTCTGTACTGCAGTTTAAAAAAGAGAGTGGCATATACTTGGAGCTCCAAACTAGACTTCAGTTATTTCTATTTTCATCTTTCTTTACTTTTTTCTTTCAGTTCAGATTTCTGCAAGTACTACAGTTAATGGAATTACTTTTTTGCCATTAGGTGTTAAACCTTTATATAGAAACAAAAAGAAAATGCATGTAAACTGCTGTACACATAACACACAAGTGCAGTTATAGGTTCAAATATGCAAACTAAATCTATTAGCCAAAATAGTTCAGAATTTCTACAAAACTACAACCTCTAATATGAAACCATGGAGGTTGTATTTTACACATAGCACCTTTAACTTGTCTAAATTAATATGCTATCTTCATTGTTAAAAAAAAAAATACACCCCAATAGCATTCAAACAAGCATGCAGTTGCTCTTGCTGTGCACGTTAAACAGGCCAACAAAAAGGTTGTCACTCTGCAAGCGTACAGAGTAACAGAAAGCTGTAATCGCTGTCACAGCACTACGTTTATTTAGTCCTTAAGTGCACCAGCAGAACAGAAATCTTCCTTAGAAAACAGCATAAAGCGTCCTCTCTCACTTGCTGCCTCTCCAGTTTTTGCAGATATCTTCTTCTTTTTTTTTTCTCGTACTATTCCGCGGAACGCTGTGATGGTGAAATATTTGGTGGATTTTCTTGTGTCCTCCCGACGTGCCTTTCCATTGATCACCTGTTGTTCCCAGCCGTAGCACGCATGACATCACACGTGGAAATTTTCTTCTGCTCACTCTCTCCAAATAAATTGGATTTTTTTTTTTCTTCCTTAAAATTAAGTTTGTCTCGGCACCCTGAGTCATTGTGCTGGCGTGATTGCACTTGTTAAAGGTCACATAGAAGTAGATCATTCTTCCCTCTGCTCAGATCAGTTTACAGTCATACAGGAAGTATAGCATGTTGCTACAAAAACAAAGATGAAAATGTGGTGTAAAAACTGACCTAAAAGGCATTACACAAACTTTAACATGCATCACTTTTAAGACTGGTGCTTTGAATAATTCCACGCCAGCTTTAAAACTCAGCTCATCGGGCCCCACAGTTATCAAATCCCCCAACGTTTAAGTTCCGGTTCTTTGCCCTAACCCCTTACCCTTTGCTGTCTCACTGACCTCTGGGGAGTGTTGTTCCTACTTTACCTGCCTGTTTACTTTTCCTTTGTTATTATTTTTCTGTTTTTAGTTGGACTAACTCTTTTAAGTGTACCTGCCTCCTTTGTTGAATTCTCTTTCACTGATCCTTCATTGTCTTTTTATGATCTGCCTCACTGAATTTCCAGCCGGTGGTTGAAACTGTGTGCAAGTGTTGCAGTGGCCTGCACGTTTCTCCATCTCTTAAAGCAGCAGTTCACTCCAAAGCAAACACTGTGACACACTTAAAGATGCTTTTTTCTTTGCAAAAAAGCAGAGCTTTGAAAGGAAAATTATTTTAATTACAATTATTGATTTGTGCATGATTTTATACAGTATATTACTGTTGTTGAGTTACAAGAAAGGTGACTTTGGTGTGGACTGTCTCTTTAAGTTGGCCGGTGAAGCCACGTTTCTTCCACTGTCTCCTTTTGCTCTTCACATTTATGGAAATGCAGCAACAGATGCATTGGAAGCTTTTTGCCTTATCAGCCACTGAATGGCAAATGAATAGCTACTCTTTTTGTTTCTGGTGCAACTGCATGTAAGAAGGATAAATAACTCTCTGCATGTGCTTTCTGTAGTTTAATTGCTTGTTAAGTAACTCATTTGCAAAATTGTATTATACCAAAATATTTATGAAGTCTTCAACAATGCACATCTTTTATATTGAAAGTTTGAGATATCTACCTCTGAAAACTTTGCCTTTGCCCATTAAGCTTCTGTTTGCATTGGTTGAACAATCCATGATCTTTTTCCACACATGTTCATTTTAGGTTTCCTTTTGTGGGATATTTATCTAAATTTTTAATTTGTACCAGTGAAAAATGTATGACATTTGGGGCAGTGGCTGCAGAAAAGTTGGAGATGGATATCTTAAAAGCTCAACAAATTCGAGCCATACTGCATGAAAAGTGAGGAAATGTGTGTTTTGGTTAATAAGGGTGATTTGGCCTGTAACCAAACAACATGCTATTTAAGTTTGAGGTAAAATATGACGTCCAGGTGCCGGAATAGGAGGCAATTACATGCCTCACCTCATCAAAAAAGAGTTCTTCAGTTCATCTGATAAGAGGTGAAATATCTTTAAAAACCAAGAAAACAAAGCCCAGTTGCTTTCTATTAAAACATTTAGAATTGAAAAACAAAAAAAAAGTACACTGCTTGTTAAAATTTAACTTCTCCTCAAATGTCATATTTAAATATTGAAAGACTTAATTCAGTGTTGTTTATATGACCAGATGCCAGAGAATGTTTAATTTATCAGTGTTCAATGAAAGGTGTAATAATATTTTTGTTCCATGTGCTTTAGCACACCTGGAATGATATTACAGCTGCTTTTCAACTAGAATGGATCTGTTGCATTACACCAGTGTGTGTGCATATATTTATCTGCATCCAATTAGCAGAGCACTGAGCTGGAATATTATGCAAATTCCTAATAACAAGTGTACATGATTAAATTCACTTAATCAACAACTGGAACCCTACACATGCAGCCTATACGCTCAGTGTGTCCGTGTTTTTGTGCACACATGCACTGACGCTGATGTATAATGTTCCATTTGCTAACTGTGGCTTTCTGTTCACAAACATCACACAACACAAAAGCGTCAAAATGCTAAACCTCCCAGCTGCAGGGCAGCTATGCTCTGCTTTTCATCTGGATTTAAAGAAGGAAACCCATTCTTTTGTTTCTCTCTTTAACCCCAGGTTGTCCTTCAAGAGTTAAATTGTTTTTAGGTTGTTTTTTTTTGGAAGTGTGGAAATAAACCTCTACCATTAGCAGGGGAGATAAAACTTGCGTGTGAAGCCTGGGGCTATATTGTCTCATTGGCTTCTCATTGGGATGGATTAGCCATTAATGGAACAATTACTTGCACTTGTGAGCTCATAGAAGCAGAAACTAATTATGAATGAATTAAACTTTATTGTTATCATACAGGAAGGCATGACAAAAATATAGGTAGCTGCCACTGACGATACCTTAAAACACAAATAATAAAACATATGTACAAATCACAACAATAACTATAAAACCAGTCATACAAAATCACAGGGACAGTGTCTGCCCAGATATTTCTTGCTCTGCTGATGCAGGGGGTACTTGCCATATTCTCCAGAGAGGGCAGCTGATGATCTTCTCTGCAGACCTGATGATTCTCTGCAGTGCCTTCCTGTCTGCTACAGAGCAGGCCATAAACCAGTCACACAGTACGTCAACACCCAACTCTATGGTGACTCGGTAGAAAAACACCGGGAGTTTCTCCTCTAGGTGGTTCCTCTTCAGCCCCCGAAGAAAGTGGAGTCTCTGTTGTACCCTCTAAACAAGTACTGCAGTGTTAACTGACCAGGTGAAGTCCTCGGATAGGTGGGACTTAAAGGAGGTCACCCTCACCGCACCCACTCCATTTATATATAATGGTGCATAATCCCCTCTTTGCCTCCTGAAATCAATGATCATCTCCTTGGTCTTTTTGATGTTCAGCTCTAGGTTGTTGTTGAGGCACCATCCTATCAACTCCTGTATATCCTCCCTGGATGTTGCTTCATCCCCCCTCGTAATAAGGCCAACCACAGTAGTATCGTCAGCAAACTTAATGATGGTGTTCGAGGGGTGAATGGAGGTACAGTTGTACGTTTAGAGGGGGCTTAGCACACAGCCCTGAGGGGAGCCGCTGCTAAGTGTCAGAGAGGAGTAATAGAGCTGACCCACCTTCACAACCTGTGGTCGATTGGTCAGGAAGTCCTTGATCCAGGAGCACATCAGGGGAGCCAAGTCCAGGTTTGCCAGCTTCTCCACCAAGATGTCAGGACTGATGGTGTTAAATGCTGAGCTAAAGTCAATAAACAGCATCCTGACATAGGTTCCATGGTACTCCAAATGGCACAGAGCTGTGTGAAAAACCGTGGAGAAGGCATCCTCCGTGGACCAGTTTGCCCTATAGGCAAATTTTAATAAGTCAGAGTTTTGGGGGAGACATTCTTTAAGGTGCCTGAAAACAAGCCTCTTAAAGCACTTCGTCACCACAGACGTCAGTGCCAGTGTTCCCTGATTTAAAGGTGGTATTTCGTGCTCTTAAAAGTGTTTTTACTTCGGATGTTATCCAGGGCTTTTGATTGGGAAAGACTGTTACAGAATCTGTACAATATCTGAAGTAAGATAAAACCATGTCTGTGCGCTGGAAGCAGTCCTGAAGCTGATTAAGTGCTGCTGTTGGCCAGATTTTAATAAACTTGGTGATTAGTTTAGTTCTCCTCGTGAGGGTGGTATATGCAGGAGCTAGGAGCAGTGAGAGGTGGGAGGGGGACAATATGCCTGCTTAAGGTTACAATAGACCTTGTCTAGAGTATTGGCACTTCTGGTTGGACATCGTAGATACTGTACAAAACTGGGGAGTACAGACTTAAGGCAGGCTTTATTAAGGTTGCCCACAACAACAAAGACTCCATCTGGATGATCCTGCATCTGCTTATTGATGAGGTTGTGCAGATATGAGAGGGCTAGGCTAACATTAGCGTTGAGTGTTACATAGGCTGCGGTTATGACCACTACACTGAGTTCACGGGGCAAATAAAATGGTCTGCACAGGACCGAGACAGCCTTTAAAGCCAGATAGCAATGTGTGTGTGTGTGTATGATTTTGCTGTTTGAACACCAGTCATTGTGTGTGTAGATACAAAGTCCTCCTCCTCTGATCTTACCAGAATCAGCGATCATGACGGTGCAGGTGGTGGCCTGTTAGCTGAACAGCAGCGTCGGGGATGAGTGAGTGTAGCCAGGATTCTGTGATGATAATTATGCTGCGGTCACATATGGCATTGTTGGTCGCTAGCATTAGCTCCAGCTCGTCTGTTTTATAAGCAACCGATCCGGCGTTGGTCAGGAAGATGTTTGGGATCGGTTGTTTATGTGGCTGTCGTGCTAGCCTTAACAGCAGTCCCACTCTACATCCCCGCTTCTGTCTCCGATATCTCCACCGGCGGCGCAGCTTCACACGCTGCTACGTCTGTGCGTGCCGCCATCTTGCCTCTACTATTATGATTATTTTGGAACATCTTTACTTGATGAGCAAAAATAGAACACACGTTCTTCAGGTTTCAAAGCATTTAAGCACACCCCCCGAGAAAAGCCCTGACATGATGCAAAGTTATATATAAATAAAGAAGTTGCTCTTCTAAATTCTTTGCCATGTAGAATTTAAAAGTGTTAATAGCCGTTTCTTCTTGGAAATGTTTCAGTTCTGATGCTTAAATGTCCTGGAGAGAGATGCAATTGAGCAGGTGTGAAACTTCAAAGTGTTGAGATTAGAAGTAATTGGTGTCATGGAAGAAGCTCATGGGTGCTGTACTGTTAATAAAGTAAATTATAAAGATGTAGAAACTTGTAAAGACAGCAGTCTTTCTTAAAAAGATGTCATTGTAATTTGTTTTTAGCTTTGACTTAATGACCGGCTGGGAAAAATATTTTAAAAACTATTGTCAGACCTTGGTTTCCATAATGTACAAACCAGCAGTAATTAGTATGACATGGTACAGGCATCGCTCAGTATAACCTGCCTGTTTACATAACTTACTGCGCTGTCTATTTTTAACAATATGGATGTAATCTCAGTGCTTCACTTCCCGCGGCACTGTGGAGGAGCACGAAGGTTGTTCTTAAAACGTATCACAGCTGCTGCAGAGAAACCAGGCTTCCAAACCCCATCAGTGCTGGTGTGCCGCACATCCCCATTAAATCTGCCTGGTTCTCCTCCTGTTTCTCCCTCCCCCTCTGCCTTTAAATCTACTCCTCACACTCCTTGCTTTATTTTTTTTTACTTTGTTTTGCTCTGTATTTCATCTTTTTCTCTGCTCTTGCTCTCCACTTTCTTGAAACTTTCAGTCTTTGCACATTCGCTCCCCTCTTCAACCAAGGTTGATTTTTATCCCTTCATCTCCTCTTTTCCTCTGGCTGTCACCATCCTTCTCTCTTCTTCTCTCTCTTGCTTCCACTCACGCAGCCCATCTGTCATTTTACCTTTTGGCAGACTTGGAGATCGCTATATTAAGCTCAACCATGTTGAGTTGACACAGAAATAAAATGTTGATGTTAGAGAGGAGTACTAACTCTGAAGCTTTATAAACATTGTCAGAAAGTTGTAAAATGAGCAGAAAGTGAAGTTATTATCGTCTCTATTTCATGTGACAATTTTACTCAATAATCAGATTTAAAGATAATTAATTAATCTCGATTGGCTCTAGTATATCGCTAGATGTACTTGAGAGCAGTGGGCTGCCAGGTTTCGGTGCCTGTGGAGCAGTTCTGGGGGTAAGGGCCTTACGCAAGCATTTTTTAGTTACCAAACCCTCTCGAAGCAGTAAGCAAGGTTACTAAGTATTGTTTTGCAGCAACTCCTGCGCAACATATAGTTGTGTTGCCAAGCAGTTGGCATGATTCGCAGAGGATTACTTTCACTGTGACCAGTGGCACCATATGTCCCACATACTCAGTGATTGAGTCATCCAGCCTGCATGAAACATGTTGTGGCAGGTCGCTCAAAGACTCTGAATTTGTTTACCTCAGCTGCGCATTTCACCTCCTGTTGTGCCACTTGACTCATACTCTTGAACCAGGGGGGACACCTCAATGGGCCTGTAGTTACAGCCAGGGAGGTGGGTGTCAAGGTCCAGAGGGAGAGGATGACTCACAGGTACCAGGAAGCCACAGGGGTAACAGAAAGCAGACTGCATAGGTGATAGCAGACTTTCAGCACTCATTACAAAAACTGTACGCCGCCGCCACCACCAGGTCACCCATCGGCTCGATCCAAAAAAACCTGAAACCACAGCGATGCTTCAGCTTGTATAATGAGACCATAAAAAAATGTAGGTTAAAAGAGGCTCAGTGCAGCATCACATTTGATAGCCTTTCCCACTGGGATTGCAATTATTATTTATGGATTTTTAATGTGGTTATAAGTAGAAGCAATCATAAGGATAAATGGTTACAAATTGAGAGGTTTAAATTAGGATATCTGTTCAAAACATTATTTCCAAAAAGATTATATTGGACCATATTATCTCCGTTAGGAAAATGGTAGCAAAGCAGTCCTCAAAAGGAATGCAGTGATGGTGAGATAAGCCTCTACAGGCATACCTGCTCAGGACTGAACCTCCGCGACATGAAAAGCAAAAAGAACTGAACACACCTAAATTAATTACTGTCCCAAATGTTAAGTTTTCTTTAAAGCTTAAAATCTGATGGTACAAAGTAATAAACATACAAGTTAAAGATGTAAAAAAAAAAAAACAATGATAATAAATTCATTGCATCTCTACGCTGTTAGACTCTGTCACATTAAAGCTGTCATAAGAACTGCTATACAAAGCTATGGGCACCCTAACTGTAAGATAACTGTTCTTGGATAACTTTTACCAGTTGGCTGCCATGGGCTCCTCTAACCCCTCCTTTATACCGGGTGCGTATGCACGACGTTATGGCTGCACCACGGGGTTTTTTCTGACCTCTGTGGCACGACAATCTACACCAGGAGCACCCGCAAGTGCATTCCGCCTTGCAGGATCCGCGAGATCACAAAATCAATGGAGAATCTTGTGGGGTGGGGCAGACCAGAATCTTGTGATTCTCCACTTGCAAGATAAACGTCTCGTCATCTATGATAAAAGAAAAAAAACACTTAGACCCCCTTGACCGGTTAAGCACGTAATGTTTACATGGTTCAGCAACGCAAAGCTGCACCGGGGCTTTTATTTTAAAGAATACCGGAAGCTTTTACACTGCTCACGTGTCCGATTTCCTTTCTGCCCCTATCTGAACTGCAGATATA